>JAIFGZ020000010.1:0-1200000 GCA_019925245.2 Oryza australiensis
CAGATCTATGTCCTTGGCCTCCGCGATAATGAATACAGCTGGGTGAAGACAAAGAAAACTTTCAACGAAAAGTTCTGACTTTAGTTATAAAGCATGCACGGACGACCGGCGGATCTTCGCGCCGTCCTCGGTGATCGCTTGGAGGAGGGGCCTCGACTGGAGGAGCCTGGACGTCATCATCCGAATCTCGATGATTAGCCTCCTCTTGCTCGCCCGCTTGTTTGTGTCCTCACTCGGGCCGCCCGCTCGACTCGGATCACTTTGGATCTTGATCCCGCTGGGCGCCAAGCTTGGCGGGCGACGCGGCACGTCATCGTGGGACACCTTGTACGGCTTGGAGGTAACGGAAGCATTTTCCTTCAAGAGAAATTCTTGCACAAAGACTAAGAGACAAGATATCAAAATTGAAAGACATTATGAAGCAACCGCCGGCTACAGGAGGAGGAGGCCGATGGATGCCGAATGGAAGAACCGACAAAATGAGGGCATGCTCAATCGCGATTCCAGCCGAGAAGATCTTGTACATCCGGATCTTCGTGGATCTCGTAGCCGAGTGGATCTCGGATCTTCCCGACAAGTCCTTCCCGCCTTCGCATTCGAAGGCTGGTTTCGACCTCTCCTTGATCGGAGCCGCCTCGGCACCGATGAAGTGTCGAGTGATCTCTCGCCGCGAAGACCCTTTTGCTTCATCTCCAGGATCTTAGCGAGTAGTTTGTTGGCCTCGCCCAATCTTGGGCCACCGGAACGGTGCTCCAAGTAGGCCTCTGGACAGGGGAAGACCGACGAAAGCCAGGTGTGTCGGGGTTCGAGGTTGCTAATGTAGAACCAGCCCGCATGCCATCCCTTATTGGAAGATTTTAAGGGAAGAGAGAAGTACTCCTTGCGGAGAGATCATCTATGTCCAAGCTATATCATGACTTTTGCACATTCACGAGATGACACATGGAAACCCTTGCACACACGGTTGCTCGTCTTCACGCGCACATAGAATGATGGTTTGACGTTTATCCCTAAATCTCCCTAAGTGTTGAGTTTGATAATGCTTGCCATAGAACATATCTGAAAATTAAACTCAAAATTAAAATGAGCTTTGATATTTCAACTAGAGTATATGACTTGCTTGCAAATGTTTTGCATACTCTTTATTCTCGCACAATGCTTAATGTTGATGAACATATATTAATAGGAACACATGTCATTTAAGTAATTGATAAACGAGAGATTGCCTCACAATAGGAACCTAGCTATTCTATGTTGAATTCTTGGGATATTTTAAGAAAAAAATTGCAAAACTTTACATACTCCTCATTGATGTTTTATTCCTACCAAAGCCATATGTCAATTATATTGAAAACCTTATACATATGTTGTTTGTTATCACTTTGAGTCCGGTCAAATTGTTGTGACCGTTGTTAGATTCTTTTCATATTCTCATGATCAATATCTTGTGCCCATATCCACCTTATGTTGCTCTCTCTCTACACTAGAGGATTAGCAAAATATTCCATCCTCCACTATATGTTATACTTCTACACTAGAAGTCAAATATAGATTATCCATCCACCAAATAAAGTCTGTTATATACCTATTGTCCTCCTCTAATGGTCCACGCAAAATGAGACATGAGCTGAAACAATGATGTTGAGAAAAGAAAAAAATGCTCACAAAAGAATGAGACAAAATATTCTCGAGCATGAACAATTAAGATAGAAAAGATAGCCTTGTTCTCTAAATAAAGATAGCCTTGTTCTCTAAATAAAGTGCAAAAGAAGAATCATACAAAATTGAGTCATCATTTCATTTTCAACCGTTCCACATACAAATCCATTTTCCACACACATGTGCACATCTTGATCATGGCTGTATGATTAGTTATCTTCTTGGATCCACTATTTGACTTTACAATATATTTGATGTAAGTATGTCATTCTTTTTTTTACCCCGAGCTCCATGTAAGCCTTATCGTAAAGGTAGGAGAAGAACATGCAATATTATTGCCTTGGTGAGGATTAAAAAAATGAGTGATTCAAGAAAATCAATTAAGGAGTAAAGTAAAAGTTATGTTTTTCATAGCAACAAGAAAAACCCAAGGTAGTTTAATGATAAAATTGGCAGCCACCATTAGTGAGGACTGAACTAAAGGAGGATTGATGTCGTGATTATAGGTGATTCGGTTGGAAAGTGTATCAAGTTTAGGATATGCTTGTTCAAGCTTCCGTAATAGGAAGGTTTATTTTGGTTTTCTATTTTATAGATAAAGTCCTAAGTCATTTGGATCGTGTAGGAATCGGACTCGGTTAGTTTCTTTTTCTATATATTAGCATATAGAAGTCGTGTCTAAGTCGAACTTTTATCAACCTAAGGGTATAAATTGTGTACCTTAGTGTTAACACCAAAATTTGGTATGGTTCTTTAGTGGATTCGGTTAAGAAAAAAAGTTGATCAATCGATGAAAGTTTATCCGAAGAGGCCAAGTTCAAGAAAGAATCGTGATGACCACGGCATGGTAATTTAATTCTACTATTAATTAGGCAAGACTTAATAAAATTCCTTTTATCTTTAGGAAGTTTTATCTAGTGTCCGATCAGGATTTGCATTTTTCCTTATATCTTTAGGAAATGTGTGTCGTGTCCGATCAGAATTTGTATCAACCCGAGGGTATAAATATGTACACTTGGGGTCTTTGTAAATTATCTTGACAGATCAATACAATTAACTTTGGCGCATTGCCACCTTTACCGCCGATGAGCCGTTGGTTTCAAGTTGGGCTGCTTCATTTTGATCTTCAAGAGGAAGTAAGTTCCGTCAACTTCGCTTGTATCGGCATGTCTATAACATTCTTGATTAAATCTGATATTCAATTCAGGTCGATGCAAGAGTTGCCTATTTGATATGTTGATTCTATCTTTCGCTATTTAGAGTCGCATTGGCTTAGTTAGGAATTTCTCGTTTAGGTCCGATATTCTAACTAAGTTGATGTTTCTCTAATCGCTTGCTGTTTTAGATAAATTTGTTACATCCATCATGTTTGCATAGATCTATCGGCTAAATAGGTTTTTCTTATTATCTCCAACCTTATACCGTCTTGGTTAGGTCTGACACTATCGAAATATTGTTAATTAAGTTTATTTCTACTTAGCCAATAGGTTTTTATGCAATGTTTCATCGGAGTTCTAGTCAATTAGTTACCTTGTTACTATTACTACGTGTTGTATCGACTTATATTTAGATTTGTATATTCACTAGTTAAATCTATCTTTATCAACTTCAAACTTATATTGTCTTGGTTCGGTCCGATCTTTCAAGATTGTCTTTGATAAAGAATGGTTTATTGATGATTATACATAATTTTGTTTTAGCCGATGATAAGATAAAATTGCATTGTTTATCTGATTACTTGAATCTACATTGGATCTATAGCCGATTGATCAAAACACTATCGACATCTACGACCTCGTTACACCACATAGGCCTATTGGTCGACGCTCTTTGATCTTATATGATCCGTCTATATCTTACTAGTTGCGTATCAAACTAACTAACATGCCCCGAATCCGATTGATAGGACCTACACTAGACCTATATTTTGTTGATTTTGCACTACGTCTGTTAGTTTCGATCTCCTAAGTTCCTAATTCTCTTGTTAGATCTACTCGTCCGATAAATTTTGTATATGGCTTTACGTAGTTTTAGCCGATAATTTATCTTTAATCTATCGTCTAAGTTGTTGTATCGACTAATGTATAAGTCCATATAATCACTTATCCAAAGTTGAACCTTGTTATTCTTAATCTTATATTGTCTTGGTTTGGTCCGATCTATCAAGATTGCTCTTAATAAGGTGAAGGCTAATAAACAATTACATGATTATTTATTCATACCCGATATTATTTTATTTTCTTGGTTTCATATATGAATGCATTACTACAATGCTGAAAGGACTAATATTCAATAACATATAATATTTCAACAATAACACATCACTCGATTCCTAGCTCCATGTGGTAAAGCATCTACCAAGAAGCTTTGAGGGTTATGTTTTTTCCATTGTCACTATTTGGATCAGCTTTTACATGGTTTTCATCTTTACCACCAAATTATATTAGAAGTTGAGTTGATCCGGAAAACAAGCTTTCACAAATATTTCTTTGAAGGCATCCAAGAAATGAAGCTTACGATTTAACATTAATTAGACAACGGCGACAAATGGGCTCCGATTATATCCTAAGATTTCGTGATATTCGCTACCCATGTTATAGTTTCAATCTAAGTGATGCTAGCTTGGCAAATTTAGCATTCGAAGGCTTATTGGGACCTATCAACGAAAAGTTTTGTTCACAAGACTTTGAGAGCCTATCTCATCTAATGCGAAGGTTTTGGCTCATGACCAACGATTTCGGAAGCCAAGAAGGAGAAGTTTTCTAGAGTTAATAATGTTTATCATTACAACTCGACTCAAATCAAGATGGAGATCCTAAAATCAGCTTAGTAGAGTGGTCTAGGAATAAGAAGACGATTGCTTTCCATTGGGTGAAGGATACTAAATTAGAAGAAAAATATGATTTTGATATTCTCAAAGCTGATAGGATATTTGATTTGCTATTGCAAGAGAAACAAATTCAGCTATCTCAAAATCATGTTATTCCATCGATTGAGGAGTTGAAGAAAAGGAAATATTGCAAGTGACATAATTGAAGTTTGCATCATACAAATGAGGTGTAAAGTGTTCAGCTACAAATTCAATCGGTGTGGAAAAGGAAGGATTAAGTTTGACGATAGCAAGAAGCCGATGAAGATCGATGGACATCCTGTCCCGGTGAACATGGTACACATAGAGTGGTCAAGTGATCAAGACGGTAAAAGGAATAATCATACTTATCAGAAGAACATAAAGGAAAATCATATTATCAAGATATATCGCAGGCGCTGTGAAAAGGAGTCGCAAAGTTCATACAAGAAGAGCCTTGATATAATCCGCATTGGGATTGCGAGGTTTTCCATTTCTACGGCGATATCAAGGGATGAGATTGCTATCGCTGAAGATTGCCCGTGAGTGCAATTTTTGTGATTCAAGGTATTATCCGCAATGGAGTTCTTCACAGGATTATCATAGTCGTAGTTAGAATCGGCCAATGAAGAAGCATGTATCGCACATGAACGTCTTGGGCCCATGTGGATTGCTTTGAAGATGAAGATTTCGAAGGGGAGAAAAAACTTGGGGATTGCAAAAAGGTTTAGAAGCGCCTCAATGGTGTCCAACTAGGATTTTCACTAAAAATCAAAAGAGAAGAGTGCAACGTTTGTGACATCGGAGCACATAGAAGAACAAGAGGAAGAGATCAACCATTGGCCTAGGAAGGCAAAAAGGGAATGATGGGTGAAATCTAAGGCCGATGAGACTAGGTCATTATTTGATGTTAATATGGTATTTATGTTGCTTGTAGAATATAAAGCACCACATCTGATAATGACGAAGATGAGGAATCAATGGCACAGTTGATCTTGACACCACAACAAGCTGTATTTGAGAAACCAAAGGAGATAGAACATCGACATCTTAGGTCTTTACATATTAAGGGTTTTGTTAATGGAAAGCCGATGTCGAGATGTTGGTTGAATGTGGAGCAAGAGTAAACTTAATGCCATATACTACCTATTGAAGCTTGGAAAGACTACGTAAGATCTTGTTGAGACAAATATGGTTTTTTAAAGGATTTTGGTATGAATTCATCTGGAGGCAAAAGGGGTGTTAAATATGGAGTTGACTGCTGGCAGCAAAACCGTTCCTAGCATGTTTTTTGTGATTGATGAAAAAGGATCTTATAGTGTATTGCTTGGAAGAGATTGGATTCATGCTAAATGTGGCATTCCATCAACAATGCAACATAGTTTGGTTCAATGGCAAGAAGACTAGATAGAAATCGTGCTGCCCAACTCGTTAGTTAATGTTGCTATAGTGTCATGCCCGGAAATTTTCCCAAATTTCTAGACTATTTTGTGTATTAAATCCCCGTCTGTGCATCAACCAGTGGTACACAAAATGACAAATTAATACACAAATCTAGCGTATACATAAAGCGTATAATTACTTACAGGAAAAGAGGTACTTAGTCCTCACACTCGAAAGAAAGGGCTGATAATGGTGTTGTTTACACCCAAATTTGACACATATTGACAAAATAGAGGAAAATTGCCAAAATTTGGAAAGTATCGGGTTTCTTTCACAGGCCGGTATAAACCGCAAGTATATGGCCGGCTCGACCGGCTAGTAGGGCCGGTCCGACCGCAGCATGTGGCCTGTCGACCGCCGAGTCCGAGTCCAAAGCGAATTTCGTCGGGTCTCAGGTTTCCTTGCTCCATAAGGTATGTCTTAGGTTTTCTAAGGTATCTATCCCGAATTGGATGTGGAGGAGGACTTGTGGGAGGCAAGACCAACCCCTATTTAAGGGCCAAGGCTGGCTCAATTGGCAATACATTCAACACATACACAATCAATCTAAGTATCGTTCTTCTACTTTTTCATATTATTTTCAATTAGTTTGTCCATATTTGTCGATTTGCACCGTAAATCGTCCGCGGCCACGCGAGAGTGCGACACCTCTTTGTAGGTTTGTCTCGAAAACCTTTCGTTCGCCCACGAGACGGTGTTTATCCTTTGTTTTGCTCAAACCGGCTCCGCTAGCCGGTTTAATCTACAAAACCCATCTTGTTTTAGTTCTTTCTAGATAAAAGTGGTTGGCGACTCCAATTTCACCGCAAAGCATTTAGGTGTCCCGATCGTGATTGTCTTCTGGCCAAAAAAGTTGCCAACACGATTTTTGGCGACTTCGCTGGGGACGTGAATTTTTTGGCCTTTTTAACCGGCCAAAAATCAATCTATCACATTAATTGTTGCCATTGTTTCAACGATTTCCCATCTAATTGAGTGTTTTGGCTATACAGCCGGAATCGATCTATATTAGTGTGTGGGAACGGCAACAAACAGCCGATAGCATCTTTGCTGTACACGACCAGAAATTCAGAAACTCAATCTGTGGAGATTGTGGCAATCGGGTATCTAAATGGCAAGCTTATCCGACTGGAGGTAGGGATAGATTGCGCCCGCCATATCTCTGTAAGCCGAACTTGACTTGGGTGTTACGATTGCCGATAGAGATAAGGCAACCGGCCTATAGTCACGGTTTGGTAAGATTGAGGAAACCAACTTAGAATAAGATAGGGTTTCCGATCTGTAAGCCCTCCTCCCAAGACTATATAAGGGGGTAAGGGGCGTCCCTTGAGGGATATCTCGAGATATATGTGATTTCACAAGCAAGAGCTTTACATACACGAGATCAATAAAGACACTCGGTGGATCGAATCCACCAAAACAGAGTAGGGTATTACCTCACGAGAGGGCCTCGAACTCGTCTAAATCTTCTTCTTCATCTAACCCATTGTGTTTGGCGATCTCAACTCGCGACCCCAGAAAACATATTGCCGAAACCAAGTTTCGCGCTGGCGCGCCGGTAGGGACCGCGCGTCGAGACTTCTTCAACAATCTCGCCGACAAGCGTGATGGGATCTCCTTCAGATTCGGCGACTTCGCCGCCAACAACTTCTTCGGCGACTCCTCCTTCGACTCGGACTCAAACCGGCCGGAAGGAAAGACCTACTCGGCACCGTTCGGCTCCCCAACGCGCCGAGATCTTCGACGACATTTTGAAAACCAAGATGCAATCTACTTTCTCCGACGACGGACTTCACTCGGCACCATTCTGGATTACGAATACCACCGAAATCTGCGCCAATCTTCTCGCCTCCCCGACGGAAGCGATCTACTCGATGAAGACCTCTCAAAGGCCGTTTGGGTTACCAAACATCGCCGAGATTTTCAGCAAACTTCTCTCCCGAGCCTGGCGGCGACCCACTCCTGAGGAGCCCACACCCCCAAGCTCCGACTCTGATCGGAACGATCCGCATCCGGGTTACCCAGATCAAGGGAGGTCGCCGTCATTCTCCCATCATTCGGCCCCCGCTCATCTTTGAGCTTAATGGATACCTCAGCCTCCGCCGGCTTGACAACCTCTACGTGATCCCTTCCGACGAAGCCGACAACTCCGACCGCCGCATGGACTCGTGAGCCGAAGTGCTTTGACGCCTCATGGCCGAGCCTGACGAGTCCGACTCAGCCCATGGCCGAAGGCTTGCCGAAGAAGAGCGAGCCAGGTGGAGCTCGAGCGTAAGACAGCGAGGAGGAGAAACAACGCAAGGACGAGGCCGACAAGAGGAAGCTGTGGATCTACGTGCAAACGACGATCCGCCTCAGAGGCCATACTCCAAACGCGGGTTCGCAACACCAACATCTTCCAAACGCCACACAGTAACGCCGTTGCCGCGCCACCCTCTTGGACACCGTCATGGAGACGGCTCCGCCAACGTGACTCCGATACTCGACAAGATCAAGACTATCGTCGCCGCCACGGCTAACGGCCATCCCACCACTTTGGCACGAAGGCCGATCGAATTCGTGGCCGAAACGCCGACAAGAGCCGGCTTCCACCTCTAAAGTCGAGACTATAGGAGGCCCGAGCCGGCCTGCCGACAACTGTGCCAAGAGGCCCACCTCACGAGTCCACGCCGAAGTACCAAGAGCAGCACGGCCGACTCCCCGCGACAAACGACACGGACGCCCCACCGCCCACCACCGAGTCCGCCGCAATGCCTGGGCCTATCCAACCAAGCCAACCAAAGACCCCGCCGAGTGATCTCGCGGAGGTCCTCGATCGCCGCTACCAGAGCGCGACTCGACGCACTCGGAAGATCGGAGGATCACCCGATAGCGGCGACGACGGAGTACCAGCCTTCACGGGAACTTCGCCGAGTGCACTCGGCCGAGTGGCTTTACGCCACAGGGATTGAAAGGTACGATGGCAAGACCGACCCCGAATCTTGGCTAACCGTATACACCCTTTCCATCCGATGCAGTGGCGACAACAAAGCCATGGCCAATTACTCGCCCGTGGCCTCGCAAACTCGGTCGAAATTGGCTCACGAGCCTACCAAGAGGCTCAACCGGCCGTGGAGCGAGCCGAGGGACCACTTCATCGCCAACTTCCAAGGTACCTTCGAGAGGCCCAGCACACACTTTGACCTTTACAACGTCATCCGGTAAGTTTGACGAGCCCCCGAAGGATTATATCCGTCGCTTCTCCGAGAAACGCAACAAGATCCCGAATATCACCGATGACATCATCATCGCCGCCTTCCGTAAGGGAGTCCGTGATGAGCCGCTCATTGGGAAGTTCGGCGCAAACCACCGAAGACGGTGAAGCAAATGTTCGAGACGGCGAACTCGTACGCCAAATCCAATGACGCCATTAAGGCCGCCCGTCAAGACCGGCCCGATAGAAGGGAAGACAAGCAAGCGGAGGAAGCCGCAATCCTAAGAAGGATGGCGGCAACAACCAGAACTAGGCCCAAAGATCGCAAGCGCCGATCTCGAGGACCTAGTCGCCGCAACCTCCAACACTCAACGCCGTCCTCGAGTCACCGCCTACGACGCCATCATGAACGCCCAATGCACCCATCATCCGAATCATAAGCACGCGGCGAAGGATTGCTTTATCTACAAGCCGCCGAACGAATGCACACGGCGCAGCTCAAGAAGAAGCCGATCGATGAGGCCGGCCCGCCTGGCGCCAAAGAACAACGCGGCCGAAGACGCCGAACCTTTTCAAGACCCAAGTGGGGAGCTCAACCACATCTTCGGAGGTCCGCTAGCTTATGAGTCCAAGAGGAAACAAAAGCTAACCGACGGAGGTCAATGCGGCTCAACCCGAAGTCCCTCAATATCTCGCGATGGTCGGAAGTGGCCATCACGTTTGACCGCTCGGATCATCCCCGACCGAGTGGTTCATCCGGGCGCTATCCACTCGTCCCCGACCCCGTGGTCCGCAACATCGCTTAAGCGCGTCCTCATCGATGGGGGGCGCCTCAACATCCTATTTGCCAAGACCATGGATGAGATGTGCATCCCGAGGGCCGAACCGAAAGCAAGCTCAGCCCCTTCCACGGAGTTATCCCAGGCTGTCTTCAACACCACTTGGGCATATCTCCTCCCACCACCTTCGGAGCCCGAGAGAACTTCCGAACGGAGAACGTCACCTTTGAGGTGGCCGACTTCAAACAAAGCATATCACGCCATCATCGGAAGGCCTGCGCTTGCCAAGTTCATGGCGATCCCTCACTACACCTACCTCTCGCATGAAGATGCCGGGTCCCAACGGGCGTCATCACTCTTCGCAGCCGACGTGAAGCAAGCCTTCACCGCGATAAGGAAAGCCGCGACATGGCCCAATCTCGCGAGAGATTACGTGGCCAACAAGAAGTCCGATTGGCTGCATCAACTTCGGCGTAAGGCGAAGTCCCCGCGAAGAAGATAGCCAAATCGTGATCCGGCGACGCCAAGACCAAGAAGATCTCCTTGATCCGTCTGATCCTCGAAAACCGCCGTAATCGGCGCTGACCTAGATCCCAAATAGGAAAGCGCGCCGTCACCTTCCTCCAAAATAATAAAGATGTCTTTGCTTGGAAACCATCCGATATGCCCGGAATTCCTAGGGAGGTAATCGAGCACTCTTGAACGTCAAAGATGATGCCAAACCAATAAAACAACGATTACGCAGATTCGCAAGCAGATCGAAAAGACGCTATCAAGGAAGAACTCGCAAAGCTCTTGGCTGCCGGCTTCATTAAAGAAGTCCTTCATCCCGATCGGTTAGCCAACCGGCCCCGGTCCGCAAGAAGACGGGCAATGGCGCATGTGCGTTGACTATACCGACCTCAACAAAGCCCGGCCCAAAGATCCGTTCGGGCTACCTCGCATCGACCAAGTCATCGACTCAACAGTCGCCGCCAACTCCCGAGCTTCCTAGATCGCTACTCGGGCTATCATCGATCGCCTTAAAAGAATCTCGATCGCCCGAAGACATCATTCATCACGCCTTCGGGGCCTACTGCTACATCACCATGCCTTTTGGCCCGAAGAACGCCGGAGCCACATACCAACGCATGATCCAAAGATGTTTCCTGCACGCAGATCGGCAAGAACGTTGAAGCTTACGTCGATAATGTTGTCATCAAGACCAAGCGTAAAGAAGACCCGATCGCCGACTTAGAAGAAATCTTTGCAAACATCCGGCCTTCGAATGAAGTTAAACCCTGAGAAGTGCACTTTCGGCGTTCCATCAGTGCAACCGCCGGCTTCATGGTGTCACATCGCGGCATTGAAGCAAATCGAGAGAAGATCAACGCCATCTTAAGCATGAAACCCCGAGTAACCGTAAAGACGCCCGTAAGCTCACCGGCTGCATGGCGGCACTAAGCCGTTTCATATCCCGACTCGGCGAACGAGGCATGCCCTTCTTCGATCGCTAAAGAAGATGTAGACGACTTCCAGTGGACCGCGGAAGCCAACAAAGCCTTTGAAGAGTTCAAAGAGTTCCTTACGACGCCACCCGCCCCGGCCTCGCCTCACCCCGTGAACCTCCGCCGCCGTACGTCTCAGCCACTCACCAAGTGGTCGCACGGTCCTCGTGGTCGAACGCGAAGAGGAAGGACGAACTTAAGATTCAAAGGCCAATCTACTTTGTTAGCGAAATATTGGCAGAGCCAAAATTCGCCACCCTCAGTACAAAAGTTCGCTCTATGGTGTTCTAATAACCACGAGGAAATTAGCACACTATTTTCGTGGTCACTGGTCACCATCGTCACCTCTTTCCCACTCGGCGACGTCATCCACAACCGCGAGGCAACCGGACGCATCGCCAAGTGGGCCCTAGAGCTAATGCCTGGACTTGACTTTTAAGGCAAGAACGTCCATAAAGTCACAAGCCTTGGCGGACTTCCCGGCCGAGTGGATCGAACAAACAAGAGAACGTGCCTCGAGAAGACCTCCAACGCCGGACCATGCACTTCGACGAATCCAAGAGGATCACCGGCTTGGGAGCAGAGTTGTGCCGATTTCCCGACCGGGAAAGACCGAGATATGTCCTTCACCTCCACTTCTCCGCTTCGCAAAACGCTGCCGAGTACGGCTCTTCTACATGGACTGCGCCTAGCGCCTCACTCGGATACGACGGCTTATCGTGAAGGGCGACTCCACTGGTCATCAATCAAGTGATGAAAGACTGGTCTTGCCTAAACGACACTATGGAGGCCTATCGACAAGAGGTCCGCAAGCTTGAGGACAAGTTTGATGGACTCGAACTCTCTCATGTCCCGAGACATAACAACGAAGCGCCGACGAGCCGGCACACAATTCGGATCTAAGCGCGAAGCTGCCCCAATGACGTCTTTGTCGAACATCTCTACGAACCAACCATCGCGGCAAAGACAAAGCTCTCACCGAGCAAACTACGAACGAAGTCACCATGATCGATACCGACCGGAGGGCGCCGCTCATCAAATTCTTAACCCAAGAAGAGCCGCCGGATGACCGGGATGAAGCGTAACGCGTCCGGCGCGTTGCCAAGCATACGTCATGGTTGACTCCGACCTATACAAGAGAAGCCTCCGAATTCTAATGAGGTGCATCACACCCGAAGAAGGGAAGCAGCTTACTCAAAGACATCCACTGGGCATATGCGGAAGCCACGCGCAAGACGCACTCTAGTCGGCAAAGCTTACGACAAGGTTTCTTCGGCTTACCGTGGTCTCCGACGCGGATAAAGTCGTACGAACCTCGCGAAGGCGCTTTCGCCCGACAAAGCCATGTCCCGCCCCAGAGCTTCAAACAATCCCACTTTCCCGGCCGTTCGCGGTATGGGGTGGACATGGTTGGCCCTTTCAAAAATCTCCCGTGAGGATTCACACACCTCTTCGTCGCAATTGACAAGTTCTCCAAGTGGATTGAGGCCAAACCGGTCGCCACAATTACCGCCGACAAAGCACGAAACTTTTTCCTCAACATCGTGCACCGCTTCTGGCGTCCCAAACAGAATTATAGCCTGACAATGGGACTCAATTCACGGGAGGCATCTTCAAGGAATTCTGCGAAGACTTCGGAATCAAGATCTACTACGCACGTAGCTTACCCCAAAAGCAACGGACAAGTCGAGCGAGCCAACGTCATGGTCCTCCAAGGCATCAAGGCCCGCGCGACCGCCTAAACCCTTACGCCGGCAAGTGGGTCCAAGAACTTCCCTCGGTTTTATGGTCGCCGCGAACCACACCTGGCCGGCTACACGGCCAAACTCCTTTCTTTTTGGTCTATGGCGCAGAGGCCATGTTGCCAAACGAGATGGAGTATGAGTCCCTCCGGTCCGCAGCCTTCAACGATGAACGCTACGACCCCGACCGAGTGGATGACCTCACCCGATTGGAAGAGGCCCGCGAGGCAGCCCTCATCCGCGGCCAAATACCTTCAAGGGCTTAGAAGGTACCACGCCGCAACGTGCGAGCACGAAGCCATTGTTGGCGACCGGTCCTATGCAAGATCCACCACCAAAGATCGACACAAGTTATCTTCCTTATGAGAAGGACCATACATAATCGCTGAAGTGACTCGACCCGTGCATACCGGCCAAAGCGCGAAGACGGGTCTATGGTGGAGAACTCCCGGAACATCGAGCATCTTCGACGATTTTATGCCTAATTCGGTTAAGGCTTCATGTTTTCCTGATCGCCAACCTCAAGCACAATGACTTCTTGAGTTAGCAAATGGGTCGTACACATGTCAATAAAGCTCAAGTTTTCCTCATCAACTTTTGTGCATAATTTGGTTTATCATTGTTTAATGTCCTTTGATTTGAGCCCGCCTAAGGACCGAGAGTTTTCCGATGACCTAATCGAGCCTAGGCTTGATGACACCAAACGAAAACTACTTAAGAAATTTCACGCAAAAACTCGAATCAAGGCATTAACATAAATAAACTAAAAATATCACAAGTACTACATAAGAGTGTTACGGTTACGCGACATTTACAAGACAAAGTCGAAAGACAAATCAAATCTTGAAGTTGTTTACTACATCAAGGGATATTTTCTTCGCCGCTTCGCGCCTCACTTAGCATGTCCAAGGCCCGCTCGTCCGTCGTTCAATCAAAGCCTTCTCCGACCGAGTGGATATCCACTCGGAGGTAAAGGGACTTGGTCTCGTGCAAGAGCGAGACCAGCCCCCATGCCGGCCGCTTCAGGTGATATTGGCCGTGTATAGGTCGGGAGCGCCCGCAGCTTGTCGAATATTTCGATCGGCTCCACGAACCGGTCCCAACCCTTGATCGAACAAGGAAAGCAAGATCGGCATGGCGACGTTGGCGACCTCTTCCCGCATCTCGTCGCTCGTTTGATCCGCCCAAGCAAGACGTCGATTGGGCTCGGGTTTTTACCTTGTAAGCCGCCAAAAGTCCTGATCATTCAAAGCACTCGGAAATAAAGACAAGAAGTTTCATTTCAAAGAAGATTACCTTCAAATTCGGCCTCCATCTCGGCCTTGTCGAGGCCGATCGCTCCAACTGGACTTGAAGCGAATGGACCTCCGAAGAATTTTCTACAAAGAAGATCGTCAACAACCAAGATTAACATGGGAATCATGAAGAAGTTTGGAGGGACGGGCTTACTTCCGATTGATCCGCGGAGGTCGAGGTTCGCTTCCCGAAGCTCGCGATCTCCCTCCTTAAAGCCGCCTCCCTTGACGCAGCCTCCTCCCGAGTGGCCTCACCGCCGCCGAACGTCCTCCAAGGAGTTTAAGTGGGGACCAGCTTCCAAAGACTTCGCATTTTGCCATTGAGTGGCAATACTCCTCTCGCGCGCGAAAGCGTAAGAGTGATCGACCGAAAGATAATGATGACATAATTAAAGAGAAAGACAAAGGCTTACGTTAAGCGGCCTGTGTCGCCTCGTTCAGTGCTCTCGACAAGGGCATCCCTTTCATCTTTTCGGCTTGCTGGTCTAAGATGATGCCCCGCCTCTCGCCCTCCGAGTCCCGCCACTCGATCCGAATGGGGAACCTGTGTTCGTAAAACCGCAACCTGGGGATCTCCCGCACGTGGTCGGCAAAGGAAGGACAAATGAGGACATGAAAGATTCAAATCGAAAGAGTGAAGGAGAACTTCAAACAAAGCTACCGGTTTCGCGGCCGCTTGCTTAGGCGGAGTGGCCCGCTGGCCTCCTTCTTCCGACTCCGCGCCGAGTGATCCTCGGCCTGGGAGCTTGAGCCGCGGCCTCAGCTTCCCGGGCCGCCGATCGGTTTCTGGGCCGGGATATCCCGCCGGGGGCCGGGGCTCCTTCCTTGGGACATCTTTCTTCGGAGGCGAAGGTTTTTTCCCTGAGCTCTCGCACTTGGTTGTGGGCTCCGGCTTTGGCTCGCTGGCCTTGGCACCTCGGGAGCAGAGGTCGGGGTTGGTCCTTCACTCCCTAAAGATCTATGTCCCTGGGGCCTCCCGCAAAAGTGAATACAGCAAGGGTGAAGATAAAGAGAAGTTTTTAACAAAAGAGTTCGACTTCGGTTTCGTGAGCATACCAGATGACCTGGATCTTCGGCGCCGTCCGCGGTGATCGTCTCAAAGGTGGTGTCTCTGGGAGGAGCCGGACGTCGTCATCCGAGTCTTGTATAATCGCCTCCTTGCTCGCGCGCTTGTTCGAGTCCTCACTGGCGCGCCGCTTCCCGACCGGGTCGCTTGATCTTGATCCCGCCACCGCTTCTTGGCGGGCGACGCGACGCGTCATCATGGTACACCTTGTATGGCTTGGAGGTGATAGAGGTGTTTTCCTACGTAAGAAAGAAAGTACAATGTTAAGAGACAAGATGTCAAAGTAGAAAGATACTATGAAGCAACCAATCGGCTTACCGGAGGAGGAGGTCGGTGGATGCCGAAGGGAAGGACCGGCAGTATGAGGGCCCGCTCAACCGCAATTCCCCGAGAAGAGCTTGTACATCCGGATCTTCGGGATCTCGTACTTGAGTGGATTCGGGTCTTCCCGACAGTCCGTTCCGCCTTCATACTCAAAGGCTGGTTTTGACCGTTCCTTGATCGGGAGCGCCGGCACCTCATGAAGTGCCGAGTGATTTGTTCCCGCGAAGACCCCTTTGCTTCATCACTGTGATCTTCGCAAGCAGCTCGTTGGCCTCGCCCCAATCTTGGGCTACGGGACGGTGCTCCAGTGATGGCTTGGGGACAGGGGAAGACCGACGAAGGCTGGCGGGTTCGAGGTTGCTAATGTAGAACCAGCCCGCGTGCCATCCCTTGTTGGAAGACTTCAAAGGGAGAGAAAAGTAATCTTTGCGAGTGATCCGTGAGCCGGAAACCCGCCCCGCCAACAACGCAAGGTTGGTCCTTGTTCGGATGAGGTTTGAGATAGAACATGCGACGAAGAGATGGAAGTGGGGAGAATGCCAAGGAAGGCTTCACACACATGAATGAAGAGAGCTATGTGAAGCATTGAGTTGGGGTTCAGATGGTAGAGATGAAGCCCATAGTAATCCGAAGCCCCTAAGAACTCGGAGGTGGGAAGACCGAACCCGCAATAGAAGAAAGAAGTGAAAACGACGAGCTCACCGTGTTCGGGGTGGAACTCCTCCCCGCCGCCGGCGCCATCCCACGAGTTCCTTTGGCGGAAGCACGCCGTGCTTCACCATTTCCTTGAGGGTGGATTCCCTCACATCCGAAGCGGCCCATTGGTCGAACGGAATCCTCTTTTCCTCCGCCATGAGAGCGAGGTTGATGGGAAGTGGATCCGGTGGAAAAGGTCGGATTTTTTGGCAAGGGAACGTGGGAGATTTGGCGCGGAAGCTGGATGTTGCGAAGAGCAAGCTCCTAGATGGATGGATTTGGGAGCGCGCGAGTCTAGGGTTCTCCGCAATAGACTCGGTGAACAAGGTCGCGAAAAGGGGAATCTTTTGGAAGACGAAGAGGCGGGGACGACCTCGCATCTTTATAGAAAGATTTGAGGGTTGCATTAGGTTTTCTGGTAAATGGGCCGAGTGAAGGGTTACGCGGAGGCTAAGCTAGCCAAAAACAAAAACTTTTACCGCGCAAACCAGAACACTTGCAAGTAAGGGCCGATAGATCGTTACCGATTGGAGTAGAGTGCGAATAGCCAATCTGGGCAATCCGATCCGGGAACAGTGTAGCCGATTCCGGAGACAGCCGATTCGCCAATCGCCGATTCAAGTCGTCCGGCCGCGTTTCACGCTCGCTCCGATGCGCCCGACCGCAGCCGATTCCACCACGCCCGATCGCTCCGATTGTAGCCGATCCGGCCGATCAACAGCCGCGCAACGTAGCGCGCTCTACCGGTATCCACACGTCCGGGGAGTAACGCCGTACACCCGTGTGCTAGCACGCGATGCAAGGCTAGGGTTTGGCTCGAAAGGGGAGGGTTTCCGTGGAGATTGATCTCGGCGACTTCGTTGCACGCGATGCAATTGAGTCCGCAGCTCTCCACCCCTCCCTCCTTTATATAGAGTTGGCCGACCGGGACTAGTGGCCGATTAGGACTCTATTTTGAATCGGATCTCATCCGTATCTCATAGAGTTGGCCGCCCATACGTCGTAAGCCCATAGGACTCATCCGATCGGATCCCTATCCGATCGAGCCGTATCCGAGTCCAACTCGAATATCTATTCTATCCCCTTAAGCGTGCGACCCCGTAGGTTCTGTATACTCTGTTCGGCTATAGTCTAACTTAGCCGATCGTCGGCTCGAGTCCAACTCACCGACCGCAACAGCGCGCCTAGCAAGACATATTGACACCATAGTATACAAGAATATAATATCGGCTCGAACCCGTAATGTGTACACAAATCCCTTTGCTCACGATACCGCTTAAGCTATAGGCAAGATGTGTGCCATCCCTTCAATAGCTTAACCATTCACTCGAACCGTATTGGATTATCCGTCCGTTGATTGACTCCTCAATCAACTTAGCATGGCCATGCATTTCCATAATCCATTACCTCGAGGGGCCCAGAGATATCTCTCCAAAGGAGGGGCAAATTCCATCTTGATCACTCACATCCCACTCCATGTTTCATAGCAAACCCAAAACTACCTTTATAACTACCCAGCAGAATAGCGTTTGGTAGTCCCAAAGTAGGCTACTACACATGTTGGAATCCATGGTGATCTCGTCTAAGGACTTTGTACCAACACTACCCGAGACCAACTAATGGCACATTAATTCCCGTAGTGTCTCATGGTGGGTCTATCCAACAATGTGTTCTCCAACACATATGTCCATGTTTATTGATTTGGTACCTCCATACCCAAGATCTGTTAGACATGATCATCAATCAACAAACATACCGATCTTAGAATCATATTTGTTCCAACAATATGACATATGATCAGGGATCGTTTAGAAATAGATTCATACATATCGAGTCTCATAAATAAGTCACGTACTTATTGATCAATACAAGATGTCTATTTCATAGAACTGAATAACACTTTATTCATTTATACATAAACATTGACGTGATATCCAACATCTCCATGTTGCCTCTAGGGCATATCACTAACAATCTCCCACTTGCACTAGAGTCAATCATGTAAGTATCTAATACCCATTGTTTGTGTGCGCCTCATGCTTCGCCGAGGGAGAGGTTTTGTCGCGGATCGGCTATGTTGAGATCCGTGTGCACTTTGCATATCTTGACATCACCTCCGTCCACAATCTCGCTGATGAGATGATATCGCCGAAGTATGTGTTTGGACTTCGATGTGACCTCGGCTCCTTGGCTTGCGCAATGGCTCCACTATTGTCACAATAGAGAGACATTGGACCGCCGTACTAGTCATCACACCAAGCTCAAACGAATTTCTTGATCCAAACAGCCTCCTTTGCAGCCTTCCGAAGCAAAGAATGTACTCGGCCTCCGTTGTAGAATCAGCAAGATCCCGCTTGGAACTCTTCCACCGATCGCGCTCCGTTCAGCAGTAACACGA
Organism: Oryza australiensis; assembly: GCA_019925245.2. Classification (NCBI taxonomy): domain Eukaryota; kingdom Viridiplantae; phylum Streptophyta; class Magnoliopsida; order Poales; family Poaceae; genus Oryza; species Oryza australiensis. Next base: position 18,931 of record JAIFGZ020000010.1, read on the forward strand.
ACCCGCATTGCGATCTATAATCATCCTTGTCTGCTTGGAAGCTAGCACGGTGTAACCACTTACAACGAGCTCTTCTTCACCTCCATAGACTAGGAACATATCCTTAGTTCTTCTCAAGTACTTAAGGATATTCTTTACGGCAATCCAGCTGACCTTCACTCGGATCTCGATCGTATCCGCTCGTAGCACTCAAAGCGTACGAGACATCCGGGCGTGTACAAAGCATGGCATACATGATGGATCCAATTGCCGAAGCATATGGAACCATACCCATCTTATTCCGCTCATCATGTGTCCGAGGACACCGATTCTTGCTAAGATTAATGCCATGTGACATGGGCAAGAAACCTTTCTTGGAATCATTATGTTGAACCTTTTCAACACCTTGTCAATGTATGTACTTTGGCTTAATCCAATTAGCCTCTTGGATCTATCTCTATAGATCCGAATGCCCAATATATATGTTGCTCTCCCTAAGTCTTTCATGGAAAACTATTTTTCAATGAAGACTTGACGGATTCAAGCATAGGGATATCATTTCCAATCGCAATATGTCATCCACATATAAGATTAGAAATACAATTGCGCTCCCACTCGACCTTTTGTAAACACAGCCTCTTCTTCATTTTTGATGAAACCAAACCCTTTGATTACTTCATCAAAACGAATATTCCAACTCCGAGATGCTTGCTTCAATCCATAAATGGATTTCGTAGCTTGCATATCTTTCCAGCGATTCTCGGATCGACAAAACCCCGAGGTTGTATCATGTATACATCCTCGCTTAGGTTTCCATTTAGGAAAGCCGTTTTGACATCCATCTCGCCATATCTCATAATCGAAATATGCAAGAATCGCTAGGATAATCCGAATAGATTTAAGCATTGCGACGGCGAGAAGGTTTCATCATAATCAACTCCTTGAATCGTTTAAAACCTTTCGCCACCAATCGCGCCTTATAGATGTGAACATTTCCATCCATATCGGCCTTTTCTTAAAAACCCATTTACACTCAATGGTTTTGACACCATCAGTGGATCAACCAAGTTCCAAACTTGATTGTCGTACATGGATTCTATTTCGGATTTCATGGCTCCAAGCCACTTGTTGGAATCAGGTCCCACCATCGCTTCCTCATAGGTCTTAGGTTCATCGTTGTCCAACAACAATATATCACATTGTTCCGCACCTGTGTACCTGTCAGGTGCACGACGTGATCTTTCAGACCTCCGTGGGGCTGGTGTATCTACAACCGGTGGCGCAACACTTTGCACCTCCCGTTGTGGTTCCGTGGTCGCCGAAACATTTTCTCGGTGTTTCTTGAACTTCTTCAAGATGCACTCGCTCCCACTAACCCTTCTTGAAAGAAATTCTTTCTCCAAGAAGACACCGTGTCGGGCGACAAACACTTTGCCTTGTTCCCGATTATAAAAGTAATATCCCTTAGTTTCCTTAGGATATCCCACAAAGGAGCACTTGTCAGATTTGGGTGTGAGCTTGTCAGACTGTAAACGTTTTACATAAGCTTCGCATCCCCATATTTTGAGAAAAGACAAACAAGGGGGTTGCCCTGTCCATATCTCATATGGTGTCTTTTCAACTGACTTAGACGGAACTCTATTTAGTGTGAGCGCAATGCTTTCAAGAGCATATCCCCGTAAGATAACGAAGATCACTTTGGCTCATCATCGACCGCACCATGTCCAACAAGGTGCGATTTCTCCGCTCGACACTCCGTTCCATTGTGGAGTTCCCGGCGGAGTAATCGTGGAACAATTCCACAATCTTTCGATGATTACCAAACTCTTGGCTCAAGTATTCTCCACGATCCGATCGTAGAAACTTGATTGTTTTCCCTAAATGATTCTCGTACTTCATTCTGGAATTCTTTGAACTTTTCAAAGGATTCGGACTTATGCCTCATTAAGTAGATATAACCATATCTACTAAAGTCATCGTAAAGGTAATGAAGTACCGATAACCACCTCTCGGCCGTTGAGCTCATTGGTCCACATACATCGCATGTACGAGTGCCAACAAGTCACTTGCTCTTTCACCGTGTCCCGTGAAAGGTGCCTTTGTCATCTTACCAAGTAAACAAGACTCACATGTCTCAAATGATTCAAAATCAAAAGAGTGAAGCAATCCATCCTTATGGAGCTTCTCCATGCGTTTCTTATTTATATGGCCTAAGCGACAATGCCGATAAACGTGGGGTTTATATCATTAGAGAGTTGCCTTTTCGTATTAATGTTATAGATGGGAGACGCTTCAAGATTCAAAACGTATAATCCATTCACCAATGGAGCATGAAAATAGAACATATCTCGAGATATATTGAACAACCATTGTTCATTGATCTAAAATCATATCCTTCCGCTTGCAAACATGAAGCGGAAATAACGTTTTGACATAGTGTTGGAACACAATAACAATTATTTAATTCCAAAACTAATCCTCGAAGGTAGATGAAGTGGTATCGTGCCGACAAAGAATCGTAGCAACGCTTGCTCCATTGCCGACGCGCAGTTTCCTCGCCCTTCTCAATCCTCTACTTCTTCTCATTCCCCGCAACGATTTGCAAATATGAGCTACCGATCCGTATCAAATACCCAAGAGTCGTAGGTGAAGTAGCAAGATTAATGTCTATAACATTAATACCCGGCGTAAGTCGTACTTTGCTTCTTCTTGAGATCCTCCATGTACTTCTTGCAGCTCCTTTCCAAAGGGCCTGTCTCCTTGCATAGAAGCAAACGGCATCCGATGCCGCCGACCCTTCTTGCCCTTCTTTGCATTAGAGGCACTCGCGATCTCATCGGGAGTTAACTTCCTCTTGGTGCAAAGTTTCTTGACAGTGGTTTGCGCTTAGCCTTCGCATCATCATCACATGATGACCGTTTTCTGGATACTCTCCTCACTGCCTTTAGCATCCCATGCAATTCAGCCAAGGTCCTATCCATATTGTTCATGTGATAATTTAATATGAATGGCTCAAGCTCTGAGGGAGCGACCGGAGAATCACATCGCAGCCAACTCTTGGCTAAGGGGAAACCTAGTTTTCCGACTCTCAATGTAGCCAATCATCTTTATCACATGCGGATCGACGGATTCCCTCAACAAGCTCGCACGCAAACAAGGACTTTGAGGTGTTGAACCTCTCGCCCGAGCTTGGTTCTCAAACATGCCACGCAGCCCCGAATAATAGTGTGAGCATCGCGCTCTCATATTGCTTCAAGCTCGGGACATTGTAGCAAGCATGAGACAGCTTATATCTAGGGCATCATTAGTGTGCTTCTCATAAGCTCCTCCGTGCAGCTGCAAAGTGGCATTAGTTGGCAAATCCTCGATAGGGTACTTCAAGAACGTACTCTTACGCTCTTGCTTGAGAACAATTCTCAAGTTGCGATACCAATCCATAAAGTTTGTTCCATTTAATTTTTCCTTTTCGAGAATAGATCGCAAATTAAAGGTACCGGGTGTAGTATTAGCCGCCATTTATTCTACAAATGTAAAAGCAAAGTTTAGCACAATGTTTATGCTATGTCTATTGTTAAACAATTTAACATTAGACTCCCATTACGTATTTTCCACCTTCCCTCTAGGTTACGTATTGGGTCAAGATCCACATGTTAATTAATTTTCTAGTGAGCTTTGGCATCACCGCTAGAAAATTAGTAACATCGGTAAGCAACACCTTGCTAATCACATCTCTATGTGACTCTTGTTGTTGGTGTGGCATCTCCATGCCCCGGCGCCAACCTATGCCCCAAGGCCCAAAACTGTTTTGATAGCCTTGTTAAGTAAACCAAATGCTCCCGCATGTATATGTCCGACATATACCCCTCGTGTTATGATAGAGAATGGCACTCGTTGGCACCCACCATTGACGAGCATAACGTGACGGGTGCAACATTTGGAAGGGCATCATTACTACTTAATTTTGAGAGGGATGCTATCCTATCAAACAAACATATCACATATGAAAGCAAGAAGAATAGCATATAGTGAAATAGTATGGCCCCCTTCACATGGTGATCTCCATCTCCATGCCAGTGTAGAGGATCTCCATCTTCGGCACCATCTTCCAAGTGTTGAATGCTTGATGTCTTCAAACTAAGCTACTACTATAGAAGCTCTAATTGAAGATTACATCGACTCGCAGGTCGTGAAAGAATATTACAAGCATTGCACGTATGAAAGAATATTACATGCATCACATGCATCTCATACATACAATAGGGCCATACCATCTCAAAGCATTCTCTGCAAAAACAAGTTAGGCGTAGAAACGTTTTCTACTTATCGCAGAGCTACGGCATCGAGACGACCTATAAGGGGGTACGCACACGCCGGTTAGCGGGCGGGAGGTCGAGGGGGAAGTCGCCCCCTCGCGGGCTTCCGGGCAGCACCCGGAACACCACACGAAATTCATAGATCCAATCTATGAAATCGCTTATGGAAACCATATCGGCATAATCATATTATGCCGTCCCGATACACTATCAAGGGAGATGGTTTGCGTAGGCGCGAGGCAAGCAACAAAGATCGGACTACGAGATAGCTTCGATAATCACATTATACCGTTCCGATACACTATCAAGGAACGCTATCTCGAACCCAACTCAAACCGAGTTATTTGGAAATTGCTTCGACGTAATCACATTACGTCGTTCCGATACACTATCAAGGAACGCAATTACCATCTACTCTCCTCAACAGATCCCGTAAAACCGATTGATCTAATCAACCCCGTGCGCAAAACTTGTTCCGATCCAATCTAAAACCCGAACTAAGCAAGATTAGCTCGATACCACCGAAGGGTTACGCGGAGGCTACGCTAGCCAAAACAAAAATTTTTACCGCGCAAACCAGAACACTTGCAAGTAAGGGCCGATAGATCGTTACCGATTGGAGTAGAGTGCAGCGGAATAGCCAATCGTGGCAATCCGATCCGAAAAGTAGCCGATTCCCGAGAGCCGATTCGCCAATCGCCGATCAGCCGCCCGCCGCGCTCACGCTCGTCCGATGCGCCCGACCGCAGCCGATTCCACCACGCCGATCGCTCCGATTGCAGCCGATCCGAGCCGATCAACAGCGCGCAACGTAGCGCGCTACTACGGTATCCACACGTCCGGGACAACGCCGTACACCCGTGTGCTAGCACGCGATGCAAGGCTAGGGTTTGGCTCGAAAGTGGGAGGGTTTCCGTGGAGATTGATCTCGCGACTTCGTTGCACGCGATGCAATTGACTCGCAGCTCTCCCCCCCTCCCTCCTTTATATAGAGTTGGCCGACGGGACTAGTGGCCGATTAGGACTCTATTTTGAATCGGATCTCATCCGTATCTCATAGAGTTGGCCGCCCATACGTCGTAAGCCCATAGGACTCTATCCGATCGGATCCCTATCCGATCGAGCCGTATCCGAGTCCAACTCGAATATCTATTCTATCCCCTTAAGCGTGCGACCCGTAGGTTCAGTATACTCGGTTCGCTATAGTCTAACTTAGCCGATCGTCGGCTCGAGTCCAACTCACCGAAGTCAACAGCGGCGCCTAGCAAGACATATTGACACCATAGTATACAAGAATATAATATCGGCTCGAACCCGTAATGTGTACACAAATCCCTTTGCCTCACGATACCGCTTAAGCTATAGGCAAGATGTGTGCCATCCCTTCAATAGCTTAACCATTCACTCGAACCGTATTGGATTATCCGTCCGTTGATTGACTCCTCAATCAACATAGCATGGCCATGCATTTCCATAATCCATTACCTCGAGGGGCCCAGAGATATCTCTCCAAAGGAGGGGCAAATTCCATCTTGATCACTCACATCCCACTCCATGTTTCATAGCAAACCCAAAACTACCTTTATAACTACCCGCCATTTGAATAGCGTTTGGTAGTCCCAAAGTAGGCTACTACACATGTTGGAATCCATGGTGATCTCAGGTCTAAGGACTTTGTACCAACACTACCTGAGACCAACTAATGGCACATTAATTCCTGTAGTGTCTCATGGTGGGTCTATCCAACAATGTGTTCTCCAACACATATGTCCATGTTTATTGATTTGGTACCTCCATACCCATGATCTATGAGACATGATCATCAATCAATAAACATGCCGATCTTAGAATCATATTTGTTCCAACAATATGACATACGATCAGGGATCGTTTAGAAATAGATTCATACATATCGAGTCTCATAAATAAGTCACGTACTTATTGATCAATACAAGATGTCTATTTCATAGAACTGAATAACACTTTATTCATTTATACATAAACATTAACGTGATATCCAACATCTCCATGTTGCCTCTAGGGCATATCACTAACACCGAGCCCATAAGAAAATCAACGGCCTAGCTAAGGTGTGGTCTGATACGTGTCCTTAGGGACTTAAGCGGATGTGCTTAAGCAGATTTGCTCTGGCAATATGCGCGTGTCCGAGTGCCCTATACCTTTAAAAATCCTTCCATACTGCGGTTTGCTTGACTTCATGAGAAGGCGGCACGGTGCAACTTGGATGGTGGCCAACACTAAGTTTCTATAGCCGCCTTGATGACAAGGGTGTTTGGTTTTTTAGCATTTGGCTAATTAATTAGATCGATGCTATTTTTCCACCTTGGTGAAGATCTTTATAGATTGAGACCAGTATTATGGCGAAAGCTATTTAATAACTTGGTCATATTTCTCATATCAATGAAAGAACTAGTTTCCCATGAGGGATGATTGAAATATTTGTTCGGGATTACTCGGATAGATCTACTCGGATAAGCATGAGCTTACCGAATGCTTTTCACCCATGTGGGTTGATTGAATTGTTTGTTCCGAGATGACTCGGCAAATTCACTCGGATAAGTATGAACTTGCCGAGTAATGAGATTTCAATGATTGCTTTAGCATGAGCTAGGCATTTACATGAGAATGATCTTTTATAGTTCTTGACTATATGCTTAGTCTATTTTTGACTAACCACATAGTCGGCTACACCTAATTAGGTGCATCGGAGATACACCTAGAAATTTATTTTTGATAAATTTTTATATATTTTTCCAGCCCTTCACATCTTTGAAGCCACTCGGGAAGATTCAGCAGAGATGATGGAATCACTCGGCGTCAAAAGCACTCGGTTAAAGAGATTTTTTGGCTGAAATGCTGCTTTGGTTTGAAGATGAGTTGTCTCGTCGATCGAAAAGGACTCGGGGCTACTGTGGAGATTGTGGCAACCGGGTATCTACATGGCAAGCTTATCCGACCGGAGGTAGGGATAGATTGCGCCCGCCATATCTCGTAAGCCGAACTTGACTTGGGTGTTACGATTGCCGATAGAGATAAGGCAATCGGCCTATAGTCACGGTTTGGTAAGATTGAGGAAACCAACTTAGAATAAGATAGGGTTTCCGATCTATAAGCCCTCCTCCCAAGACTATATAAGGGGGTAAGGGGCGTCCCTTGAGGGATATCTCGAGATATATGTGATTTCACAAGCAAGAGCTTTAGATACACGAGATCAATAAAGACACTCGGCGGATCGAATCCACCGAAACAGGAGTAGGGTATTACCTCACGAGAGGGCTCGAACTCGTCTAAATCTTCTTCTTCATCTAACCCATTGTGTTTGGCAATCTCGACTGCGACCCCAGAAAACATATTGTCGAAACCAATTTTCGACACAATCCAATTCAGTCTGCTGTGTATATACATGTTCTAATAAGAGAACAAAGATCAGGCTATCAAAGCCAATCTACTACTGCCCACATATTAAAATCCACGTGGCCACGGAGAGACAAGCAGCAGCTCGTTGGCTTATTGCGTGCAGTTATCGAAAGGATCAAACAGAAGCAGCGGGAACAAGATCAACGAGATCACATTGGAGAGGATGTTGGCAGGATCACTCATCAAGACCCATCAAGGTGTGATTCTTAAGCCTATACCTCCTCCTAGATTCGAGGTAACCTACAATCTGCCCGATCAATCTATTGCTATTCAAAAGGTTAATGATCGTTGTGTAGATGCATCTGCTACTTCTAGTTTTGCTTCGATCCAATATGCCTATAATGCTATGGAGGGATCTATGGTTGTTTATAAAACCGATTGCACAGAGTCGGCTATATGCGTGCACATAGCTGGGCCAAATGTACTCGCGCATGACATCGGCTCGACCGCATCATCGACTTTCACGGCGACGTGGACTATGGCCGCCGACGGTGCTTGGCCGCTGGGAGACCGTGCCTACCATAGCCGATCAGACTGTGCCTTATCTTGGCCAGATCGAACCTCCTGCGGCCAGTTTGACCGCACCACAGACCACCGGTCAAACTGGTCCATGGGCCGGTCAGACCGGGTGCTTAGCTAGTCAAACCGAACTATCTATAGCCGGTCAGACCGGTTCCCTGAAAGTTTCAACAGGTTTTCATACCACGACTAACAGTACTGATTTTAATTATTATTCATCACCTGTTAATACTGTTAGTCATGTTATTCCACATACTCATGCTATTTGTGCCGATAGTTGCTATGAGCCAGTACAAAAATCGTCAAGTAGATGGATTGGCACAGAACACACATTATGGCCAGTATAATCATATTGTGCCGCCACAATCACCTATTCCTAGGCCGCCAAATCCACAACCAAGGCCTAAGAATGTGGAAGAGCAAATTAGAAACATCATTAGAGAATCATTTGGAATTGAGCCAAGGAATTGTGCTGAGGTTTACCAAAAGCCGTATCCTAAATATTTTGATAATATCCCATATCCTCGTGGTTATAGAGTTCCTGAGTTCACTAAATTTAGTGGAGAGGATAATAGGGCTACATGGGAACACATAGGCCAATTTCTTGCACAATGTGGTGAAGCTAGTACTAATGATATTCTCAAATTGCGTTTGGTTTCTTTGTCTTTGTCTGGTACTGCTTTTACATGGTTTACTTCTTTACCGGCAAATTCTATCCATACTTGAGCTCAATTAGAACAACAATTTCATGGTTGCTTTTATACTGATGAAACTGAGCTTAAGTTGTCTAGTTTAACATCAGTTAGACAAAAACATGATGAATCTATCATTGATTATATTAAAAGGTTTAGATATGCTAGAAACCGATGTTTTAGTTTGAACACAACTCAAAAAGATTTGGCCAACATTGCATATAATCGATTGCTTGATTCTATTAAAGATAGATTGAATGGCCAGATGTTTCTTGATATTGATCATGTGTTCATTGAAGCTTTGGATCAAGAAAGCCGAGTGGATAATAATAGCTTAAGTGCTAGTTTGGATGATAATGCAATAACCAGTATAGCCGAACCAAGCGTTGGTTCGGATTGTGTTACTACTTTGAACAATAATAGAATAACATGCATGGCCGAACCAAGTGATGGTTCAGATTGTGTTACCAGCTTGGACAACAATGCATGTATAGCTGAACCAAGTATAGGTGCGGATTGTGTTGCTAGCTTAGACAATAGCATCATTGAAAATGTAGCCAGACTAAATGACGGTTCTGATTGTATAACAGGCAATAGTGAAATAGTATTGTCACCTAAGACCGAGGCACATACCAGTCATGTGAATGTTGGGAAAGATAGTGACAATGTCTTGCAGGGTGGTGATGAAATAGATCTTAAAGCAACATTGCATACATGTGAAAGGTCGTATCCTAAACATGTAGGTTCGGTCCCATACCCGCAAGTATTTGAGGTGCCCAACTTCGCAAAATTCATAGGTGAGGATGCTAGAAAAACAACGGAGCATATCGGCCATTTTATTGATCAGTGTGGTAAGGCCGGTAATGATGATTTGCTTAGGTTAAAGTTGTTTCCTCTTTCTCTGTCAAACTTTGCATCTACGTGGTTTAGTTTACTTGCTCCTAATTCAATTTCTACATGGTCACAATTGGAGCATGAGTTTCATGATTATTTGAAGGATGCGAGCTTGATGGGGCAAAGATCGATTGATAATTCATCGGTCAATTGTGATACTATTTCGGTTACACCAATTGCTAAGACCGGAATTATTCATGATTCTCTTCCTCCTGTTCCTGTTGATTTGGACGACAAGAAGGTGTTGATTTGGCCTAGTCAAGGCAAATCCACAAAAGGAAAAAATGTTATTATTAGGGATCCTCGGCCCGAGATAATTAGAATCAATAATGCTAAGGCCGAAGATCTTAAGGTTACAGAAGATGAGTCATCTAGTTCTATAAAGACTAAAAAGCCGAAGCTCACTTTTGAGATGCTTATGGCAAAATACAAGAAGGGATTAGCTGGTCAACAACTTGATAATCATACTAGTGATGCAAAAAGACCAAGATCGCTTCCTAGAAAGAGATTTGGTCAAACGCCAAAGAAATTGGAACCATCAACAATATCAACTCCATACAAATCTTTGGTTGTGGCGCCGTGGTAAACATATCCAATATCACTATATGGTTATCCTGTTATATATTATATGCCATGGATGCTTCAACCACCTACGCCGTTTCATCAAGAATGGAAAGAATCGCCAAGGTCAGTACCAAAGAATTCATACAACTCAAGACAAGACCATTTCTCACAAAAGATTTGGTTCGGTGGATCAAAAGCGAACAAGGTGAAGAAGGTGTGGGTGAGAAAAGAAGTCAAAGCTCCAGAGGTTGATACTATCAAGGATGAGTTTCAAGATGTTCAAGTACCTACTGGAGATGCGACAAAGGAGCTACAAGCAGAGAAGACCGAAGCCGAGATCATGACTGCCAACAATGGTGGTCTGACCGGGACAGTTGAGCGGTCTAACCGCAAGCCTAGACCGACCGAGCCATCGAGCCGGTCGATCGACGACTCACAATCGGTCCGACTAGGCCCGGAGGCCGGTCGACCAGGGGCATATGAGATCAGTGGGAAGAAAATTGATGGCAACACAAGAGCTTCCACTTCGACCACAAATATCAAAAATCATTGCTTGGCTCGTAGAAAACAACCACAACCGAAGTGAATACCTTCCAGCTTATCTTGCTCTCAAAAGAGGAGGCTACAACGTCTTCGAGCCATAGGTCAAAAGGAAAAGATGGCCGAAGATGTGGAGAACAAAACATGTGATAATTTGAAGCCTCGAACAACATACAAGAAAGTGTGGAGACCCAAGGAAGAAAAACTTAAGAGACCAGTGATTTCATAGAGTGGTGATAAATCAAGTTCGATGAGAGAAGAATTATCGGTCATTAGAGGTAAGTCTCCTCCACATATTGCTATGGATGATACTACGGTGTTTATCTTGCCTTCGAAATCGTGCGATCAAGAAAACCGATTTTGCTCGAGGGGCAAGACATTAATATGCTCATGAAGAAATCAAGAAAGGTGAACGGCGATGGGTACAACATCACATCTTTGAACCGCTGTTTGTTGGATACTACGCAAGGTATGGGTTTATCGTGTTCATCATTGTATTATGCCTATGCCATGTTAGAACATTGCTAGCTATCTAGCACATGTGTGTTTTGCTTATTAAATTGATATTATGCATACGTGTTGCAAATGCCAATTCTGAGTGGTGGAATTGGCAAGTTAGCATATAATTTATTTAGAGTATGATTTGGCTCGTTGGTCTTTGATATTTGTTAAAAGCCAAATCATGCATGTTTTGATGAATGACCATAGAAAATATAGATTTCATAATTATTGCATCATGAAATTTTGCTTCTTAGTAATCCGACCAATGTCAATGATCAATGTGATGATTTGTTCTAGAGTTGTTTTCTTTGGGAACATTGGCACTGTTATAATATTTTGCATACATGTTTAAGTCGATTACTTACAGTTTTAGTTTATTGGAATTCATGCATGTGAGATATATGACTTTGGTGATTCATTATTGATCATACTTCAAGTGGCCAAGTGTTTTGATGCCTTGATGATTATTGTTTCAAAAGCCGCTTGAATTAGTATTCATCTAGGCATATTAGTTGCATGTTATAATTTTCATATCTCTAGAATGAAGGAATTTTGGTCCAATAATTTGATGTACCAAGCATCTGGCAATAATATCAAAAAAGGATAATTTTTAAAACTGGGAAAGCCGGTGCTGGATTTTAATTCTTTGGGGAAAATTGGCGAAGTCACAGACTACGGGCGATCTGACCGGCGCATCACTGTCGGTCTGACCGCAGGTGGGCGACGGTCTGACTGGCTTTGTGTGGCCGGTCTGACCTGAAGGGTTACGCGGAGGCTACGCTAGCCGAAAACAAAAACTTTTAACCGCACAAACCAGGAACACTTGCAAGTAAGGGCGATAGATCGTTACCGATTGGAGTATGCGGAAATAGCCAATCGGGCTATCCGATCCGGAACCGTGCTGGTCGATGATAGCCGATTCCCGCAAGCCGACAGCCGATTCCTGGAGACAGCCGATTCACCAATCAGCCAATTTGCCGAGCAGCCGATTCGCCGAGTCGTCCGGTCACGTTCTCGCGCCTCGCTCCGATGCGCCCAACCGCAGCCGATTCCACCACAGCCGATTCGTAGCCGATCAACAGCGCCGCAACGTAGCAGCGCCTCTATCGGTATTCACACGTCCGGGGACAGAACGTCGAACACCCGTGTGCTAGCACGCGATGCAAGGCTAGAGTTTGGCTCGAAAGTGGGGAGGGTTTCCGTGGAGATTGATCTCGGCGACTTCTGTTGCGGATTCGGTTCAATGCAGTACAACAACTCTCCACCCCTCGCCCCCTTTATATAGAGTTGGCCGACTGGGACTAGTGGCCGATTAGGACTCTATTTTGAATCGGATCTCATCCGAATCTCATAGAGTTGGCCGCCCATACATCGTAAGACCATAGGACTCTATCCGATCGGATCCCTATCCAATCGAGCCGTATCCGAGTCCAACTCGAATGCCTGTTCTTATCCCCTTAAGCGTGCGACCCTGTAGGTTCAGGTATACTTGGTTTTGGCTATAGTCTAACTTAGCCGATCGTCGGCCCGAGTCCAACTCAGCCGACCTGTCAATAGCGGCGCCTAGCAGCACATATTGATACCATAGTATACAAGAATAAATATTGACTCTGAACCTGTAATGTGTACACAAATCCCTTTGCCTCACGATACCAATTAAGCTATAGGCAAGATGTGTGCCATCTCTTCAATAGCTTAACTATTCACTCGAACCGTATTGGATTATCTGTCTGTTGATTGACTCCTCAATCAACTTAGCATGGCCATGCATTTCCATAATCCATTACCTCGAGGGGCCCAGAGATATCTCTCCAAAGGAGGGGCAAATTCCATCTTGATCACTCACATCCCACTCCATGTTTCATAGCAAACCCGAAAACTACCTTTATAACTACCCAGTTACGGAATAGCGTTTGGTAGTCCCAAAGTAGGCTACTACACATGTTGGAATACATGGTGATCTCAAGGCTAAGGACTTTGTACCAACACTACCTGAGACCAACTAATGGCACATTAATTCCTATAGTGTCTCATGGTGGGTCTATCCAACAATGTGTTCTCTAACACATGTGTCCATGTTTATTGATTTGGTATCTCCATACCCATGATCTATGAGACATGATCATCAATCAATAAACATGCCGATCTTAGAATCATATTAGTTCCATTAATATGATATATGATCAGGGATCATTTAGAAATAGATTCATACATAGAGTCTCATAAATAAGTCACGTACTTATTGATCAATACAAGATGTCTATTTCATGGAACTGAATAACACTTTATTCATTTATACATAAACATTGACAATGATATCCAACATCTCCATGTTGCCTCTAGGGCATATCATTAACAGTCTCCCACTTGCACTAGAGTCAATCATGTAAGTATCTGTAACATCCTGAAAATCGAAGAAACCAAAATCGGAACGTAAAAATTGGAACTTTCAAAAACCTTCGCTTGTTGCTTCTTTCTCGGGTTTGTTGCTTCTAATTTGCTAGCTCAGTTGCATAAATTTTGACGCGATCAATTTTTCTTTCGGTGTTTTTGGATAATTTGGAGTTGTCGAAATGAAAGATGCGAAAGTCCGTAACGGGATTTTTAAACAAAGAAATCGGGAAAGCGCGGATTTATGAAAACGCGATTTGGAAAATATAAAATGAAAATTATGGTTGGAAGAAGATAAATTAGGGCACAAAATAAATAATAAAATATTCGGAAGTCGCGCTCGAAATCGAGAAAATTTTGGAAATAAAGGGGAGAATATTGAATTTTGGAAAGAGGGATTTTAAATAAATAAATATGAAAAATAATGTGGGAAAATAAAAGCGGAGAAAAGTTGGAAATATTATATTAAAAATTATTTTTGAATTTTATGAAATTATTTTGGAATTTTTAGAAGAAAGAAAATAGAAGGGGCGCCCGCGCCGATCCGGCCCCTCCTCTTTCCATCCCGCGCCCGCGCCGATCCCCTCGGCCGCGCCTATAAAAGGCGGCGCCCCGCCCATTTTTGCCGCACCACCGTCGCTCCTTCTCGCTGCGTTCCCGAGCGCCGCGCCAGGGCAGCCGCCGCAACCCACGCGCCGCAGTGCGCAAAGCATCCCCGTGCCCCCTCGCTCCTCCCGAGGCCGCCGTCGCCGGTATGTCCCCTTCTCCGCCCTTTTGTCGCTGCGCCGCCGCCTGCTTTCGGCCGGACACCGGTCGAACAGGTTGGCGGCCAATGAATAGTGCCAAGAGAAAAAGAAAAAAAGAAAAGAAAAATAAAAATAGGGAAAAATTAGGAAAAATTTTGGAAAATTTGGAAAATATTTTGGGAAGACTTTGAGTAAAATTTTGGGCAAAAATAAATTATTTTCTTGCATGTTTTCTCGGTGCAAATTTTGAAAATCGAAATCGGACTTTTTCCGAATTTCGTTTCGTCGTTTTTAAATCCGGACTTCGTTTAATTCTTTCTCGCCATTTAAATAGGCTTCTCTTTTGTGCTCAAACCTTCAAAACCTCGAGCACGAATTTCCTCCGCCGACGTTTCCTAACCTAATTTCTCAAATTGTTACGATCGTCGTCTTTCCGAAAACCCTAGGACATCAACTCGATTCCAAAAACTCGGATTTTTCCTCGCAAGCCTTGTCCTAATTCAAGTAGAATCTTAGGCAAAACTTTTGGAGTTGTTTTCATGGCTTTCATGGTTCTTTTCGATCTCTCGGTATTTTATTGAATTCTAATTGAATTCAATTGATCTTTCGCACGTACGGGTAGCACCGAAGAAACCGGCATCGACCCCGTTGAAGACACCACCCCTCAAGCGTGCGAGCAAGGCAAGTCATCACACTCTTTGAACATATTGATCCTACTTTATGAAATGATGTTGATTTCAAATTACAAATTGCATGCTTTACACAAACAAGTACCTATGCTTGATATACCCCGCTTTGATATTGATCACCATTAGAATTTATTCTTTGTAACCTTCGATGTGATATGACCGGAGGCTAACTTCGATAAAAATGCTTAGCCCCGCTTACACTAGATCCCCGCATACTCATGATTTTGCAAGAAAGCTTTGTGCTCGGGCAACTACCTTAGGGAGGTAGTTGAAATACGGCCTGTGGAGACATGAGCGCCACATGGCCATGAGAATGTTGAACTAAGCTTGATGAAAATTGAAAATGCTATACAAATGTTTTAGACTCGGGCGGCCGGATGATTTGGGTGGATTCCGGAAAAGGCAAGTGCCGACCCTGGTCAATTAAGGACCGAGCCATGAGATAGCGGAAACGAGCCGCACAACCGTACTTCTCGAATGGGTATAGACCTAGCCGACTAGATAGCCGAGCGGAGGCAGTATCCTTGCATAGATGGTTCTCTATGATGTGGCTTATGTGATGAGAATGAGGCTGCGGCCTTTGTTGTGAATGGTGGAATTAAATCGATATTAATTAAACTTAAAGATTGAGGAAGTTTTCCCTTACCCCGGTCGCGAACTCCTCTCACCGCTAGAAAAGGACGGCTAGAGTGCATGAGGGCTTAAGTTTATGGAGCGGGTACTGCCAAAGAAAGGTTATCGAAAGGCTTTGCCGCGACCGTCTCATGAGTTGGGTTGTAGGCTCATTCGTTGGGCTGTCACGGAGTACGGGTAAAGTGTACATCCACTGCAGTGTGAGTGAATCAATCTATTCGAATAGCCGTGCTCGCGGATATCGAGCATCGTGACAAGACTTTCGCTTGGCTAGACTTTAAACTTAAAACTGTTGGGATGGGTTTGCATGATGATTTCATTCATCGGTGGATCAACTTCTCGAGATGCGAGAAGGGGTGGGTTCCCTAGAAAATCATGACGAATCGGAGGCGGGAAGCCATCCTTGGAATCACGATGGATGGTAAGCAGAACCGTCGCCGGATTAATGAACTATGGAATTAAAACTTGTTTTGGCTAGTTGTTAGGCTGTGAAAAGAATTGTGAAAATTGGCTTTATGCAAAAGAAACTCCAGCCATTCCTTGAATAACCTTATCATGTGCATCAATTCCGTGTTGGCTTGCCGAGTACGGTTGGTACTCACCCTTGCTATATGCACAAACCTTCACCGATGGAAATGAAGGGCCGGAGGATCCATACGCGTACTACCGGGAGGGTGAAGGAACCGATGGCGCATACTAGAACTTAGCTCCGGTCGTTGCTGTGGCAAATGACATGCCGCCGCCTCTATTCCGCGCCGTATCTAATTTCGCTTTGGTGTTGTATCGGACCATGAGGTCCTGTGTGTTGAACATTGCCTTCGGGCCTATTGATGTAATAATGTCGATGTAAGACTATTCGTGCATGTGCACCTGATTATCCAAGATCGTATTCGTGGGTACCAACTACTCGATCCAGGAAATGGTACTAAGAACACGAAAGATTCCCGTCCCAAAAATGGGGGTCCACAGAGCTGGTATCAGAGCCATGCGACCGTAGGCTAAGACCAAATGGCGCCCTACCCCTGACTAGTTGGCTAAAGGGAAATATCCCTACATAGGATCATTTTTAAACTATTATTTCCGAAAATACAAATATACCTTTTCTACATCCGTATTCCCTTTTATTTACCAAATGATTATAATGATAGCTCTCTCTCCCTCTAACCCTAAGTTGCCTTCAAAAGCGATGTCGAACCATGACGGAGCCGGGAGATCACTATCCCACGAGACGAGGGTTTGTGGCACGCTTCCCCTTGCTATGGTGTTTAAGATACCGGAACCACCCACCTACCAAATCAAAAGGCATGGCTCCGAAGGATATCCAGCATGGGAGGCGGCCGTTTCCGTAGAAGCCCACATGGGAAGTGAAACATCTTTCTGCTTCCACACCCGCTATCACCAGGATTTAGCGGAAGCAGCTATCCAAGATGCGGCCCGCGAAGCATTTCTTCGCCTTAATGCGATACATCGTGCTGAACTCATGGTGACGAGTTCGTGCACCATCCCTATCGCGAGGAAGGCAACCCGCTTGCACCGTGGAGGCCACCCCTGCCGCTACAACCCGATGGTCACACGTCTATCACGGGGCGAGACGGCATGATGGCGCTACGAAGAGGCCTTGCTTGAGATCAACGACCGCCAGCCACGCCTCAATGATCTCGGTCGAGAGCCACCATGGTCGTGGGGATCGATAAACATGCTGCAGACTCACTGCAAGGCAATGGTGCCCAATATGAGCAACTCTCGGACCGTTACATGGCCCGTGTGGGAAGCCCCGGTAGAGCTGGAGGAGCAGCTCAGAAGAGCAAGCAAAGCAAGTCGACCACTGGAGGAGCAGTGCGCGCACTCGCCCGTCCACGCTGCGCAGTACTTCTACCGAGATCGTACCAACACCTCCTGCTCCTGTGCCCGACCACTATTACCTTATGACTCCAGCATGCTTGGATACCTTTCAAGCCATGATGGAGCAAGCTTTTATGTTGAGCACTGAGCTGCGCCGCACGATAGACCCCACCGCCGCCACGTCCATGGGACCCACCTCGAGCTCCGTAGCGGTGCCATCCAAGCCTGGATCGGGAGAGGAGAACCCCATCCGATCCACACCGACTCGAGTCCGAGGCGGAACCTATGGAGGTCAAATGGGAGTCCGGCGACACCGATCCAATGGAGGAGGAAGCTCCCACTCGTCGCCCGACTCACACCGGAGGTCCCTCACCCGCAAGACCGCTCGCAAGAGTACGCGGCCACCGAGCAGAAGATTCGGCATGACTCCGAGGCCACCACATCTGAGCCATGGGGCCTCCGATTTGCTTCAGCAGCGGACCACCCACTTCCCGCACTTGGCTCTTGCGGATGGTTGGACGGACTAGGCGGGAGGACCACCCGCCTTGATCTCGCTCCGGACGGCTCGGCAGCAAGGACCCCACTCTATCCCCCTTAATAGTTAATGCAAGTAAGACGATGTAGTTGTGGTATCATGGCTTAAAGGATCGTGCATGTACGTCCGTGTACCCTTTATGTAATATGATGGACTTAAGTATCGCTTTGTGGTATCCTAATTAATGAGCTTATTATTATTATTTACCATGCTTGTCAAATGAAGATCATTTAAAAACAACTTGAAGAAAAATCCCCTAGGAACCATAACCCTAAACAGGTTCGATCTCTTAATTCATCTATCTTCTTCGGATGGCGCATCGCCGCAGAGCCGCGGCAACCAACGAGAACCCGCGAACCCAACCCTCCACTCGGCGGAGGTTATGGCTTTACGGACCCACTGCTCCAAGCAATTGCCAACAACCAGGGAAGTCGAGGAGGATCAAGTCTAGGAGAGTTCATGCGAGCTAAGCCACCAACCTTCTCCACGGCCGAAGAACCCATGGATGCCGAGGACTGGCCGAGGGTGATCGAGAAAAAGCTAACTCTCGTCCGAGTTCGAGAAGCCGATAGAGTTGTCTTCGCCACTAACCGCCTAGAGGGTCCCGCAAGTGACTCGGTGGGACACCTACAAGGAAACGCGAGCTGAATATGCCGGAGAACCGACATGCGAAGAATTCACGGCTGCGTTCCGTGAGAATTTCGTGCTAGCTGCAGTTATGAGGATGAAGAAAACGAGTTCCCAGTCGCGTCAAGGAAACACCTCGACAAGAGTACCGAACAAGTTTACCCAGCTTGCCCGTTACGCCACAAGTGACCGACGACGAGGAAGAGAAGATGGATAAATTCATCGAGGGACTAAATGACGAGCCGAGAGGACCGATGATCGGACAGACTACACCAGCTTCCAAAGCATCATCAACAAGGTCGTTCGGCTTGAACACGACCAAAAGATGGTAGAAAATAACCGCAAAAGGAGGCTCGCTATGGCCCGCCCATTTCAGGGAGCGCCACAACGTCCCAAGGAAGCCACCTCGTCGGATGGAAGCCAAACGTTCCGGCAGCGGTCGTTCCCCGCTCCCGACCATGTCGCGGAGCCGGCTACACCTCGCTTCGTACGCCAACGCCAACCCTAGCCGCTCCAGAAGAAGGAATGTGAGTCGCTTCAATTGTGGACAATTCGGGCAATACTCCGAGTGCTGCCCAAAACCACGCAACACTCTTGTGCGCACCGGCACCAATGCAACGCCCGTCCGAGGAACCCCCACCCGTTGTGGGACGCGGTCTGCTCGGGACCCCGCTACCCAACGAGGCGCCACCGGGTTTCGACGTGGCCAGGTGAATCATGTGCGGGCTGAAGAAGCTCAGGAGGACTGTAACGTCCCACCCTTCCCGGGCTGGGCCCGCCTACATCTGGAAGCTCTTTAGGATCTTAGCGCCCTCACGGACCAACACCGGTCTTTTCGCGCACTTTGTCCCTCACTCATGCGCACCGGGAAGAACTTCCCGGTCGGTCACCCATCCCCAAATTGCCACTCATGCGCACCCGGAAGAACTTTCGGTCGGTCACCCATCCCCAAATTGCCCCAGTGCTAAGCACGCTTAACCTCGAGTTCTTTGGAGATGAGCTTCCGAAAAGAAGTTGCAACTTGTTGGTATGAGTATTCTATTAATCCTATTAAGCCCGGGCCGGATGTTACATCCACACCCCCTTAGAAGACCCGACGTCCTCGTCGGCCAACCCTGTGCCAGAACCTCCTCTTGGCCATGTCCGTGCGTCCCAAGCCGACGCATGTACCATGCCGTGTCCCGTGTCCTCTCAGGGCTCACGCGCCATGCGCACCATGCCCGCGCAACTGACCCGCCACGAGCCCCATGAAACCGTGAGGGTCGGCTCTGATACCACTTGTAACGTCCCACCCTTCCCGGGCTGGGCCCGCCTACATCCGGAAGCTCTTTAGGATCTTAGACTGCCCTCACAGACCAACACCCGCCTACATCCGGAAGCTCTTTAGGATCTTAGACTTCCCTCACGACCAACACCCGCCTACATCGGGAAGCTCTTTAGGATCTTAGATCGCCTCACACCAACACCGTCTTTTCTCGCGCACTTTGTCCTCACTCATGCGCATCCGGGAAGAACTTCCCGGTCGGTCACCCATCCCCAAATTGCCCCAGGCTAAGCACGCTTAACCTTAGAGTTCTTTGGAGATGAGCTTCCGGAAAAGAAGTTGCAACTTGTTGGTATGAGTATTCTATTAATCCTATTAAGCCCTGGGCTAGGATGTTACAAGGACCAGAGCGTACTGATGGGTATGTTCTCTATCAACTCTACCCCAGTTAAAGTTTTATTCGATTCTGGAGCCTCGCATTCATTCATATCTTCCCAAGTAAGCAAACAACACCACCTACACCAAGTAGCACTTAAGAAGCCTATGTTGGTACACTCACCTGGGGGAGACATAACCGTACCCCATGCTTGCATCAATGTGCCCATACGGATTAGAGACTTGGTGTTTCTTTCAAACCTTATGGTGCTAACACCCCAAACCATTGATGTCATACTCGGGATGGATTGGTTGACCAAGAATAATGAAATCATAGACTGTAGTCGAAGGGAAGTCACGGTATCCACCCCATGGGGATCACCGATGAGCATAACTATGGATCAAAACCCGAAGATATGCGAGCAGGCTGCAGGAGTATTCACCATGCTACCTCTAGGCGGGATGCCCGTAGTACAAGAATACCCGGACGTATTTCCCGAGGAGTTGCCCGGAATGCCCCCGGATCGCGACATAGAGTTTGTCATCGACCTAATGCCTGGTACTGCCCCCATATCCAAGAGGCCTTATCGAATGCTAGCCAACGAGTTAGAGGAACTCAAGAAGCAAATCCGAGAACTACAAGAGAAGGGATTTATACGCCCCAGTTCTTCTCCCTGGGGAGCCCTAGTACTTTTCGTCAAGAAGAAGGATGGGAGTATGAGGATGTGTGTGGACTACCGATCGTTGAATGAAGTGACTATCAAAAACAAGTACCCACTACCTCGAATCGATGACCTATTCGATCAACTTAAGGGTGCGCAAGTGTTCTCAAAGATTGATCTTCGGTCGGGATATCATCGTTGAAGATTAGAGCGGAGATATTCCTAAGACGGCGTTCTCTACACGTTACGACTTATACGAGTTCACAGTAATGTCCTTTGGATTGACCAAGGCCCCAGCATATTTTATGAATCTGATGAACAAGGTATTCATGGAATACCTGGACAAATTCGTAGTGGTATTTATCGACGATATACTTATCTACTCCAAGAATGATGAGGAACACGCGGAGCATCTACGGCTGGTACTGGAAAAACTACGAGGGCACCAGCTGTATGCAAAGTTCAGCAAATGCGAGTTCTGGCTCAAGGAAGTCGCGTTTCTTGGCCACGTGGTTTCCGCCGGAGGAGTAGCGGTAGACCCCGCCAAGGTCGAAGCCGTCACGGAATGGAAGGCCCCCAAATCAGTGACGGAAGTTCGGAGTTTCTTGGGCTTGGCCGGGTATTATCGACGGTTCATCGAAGGGTTTTCCACCGTAGCCCGACCTATGACTCAACTTCTGAAGAAGGAAAAGAAGTTTGAGTGGAACGAGAAGTGTCAAAAAGCTTTCGACCAACTAAAAGAAAAGTTAACCACCGCCCCAATCTTAACCTTACCTGACAACCGGAAGAATTTCGTGATGTACTGTGATGCATCTCGGCAAGGACTAGGAGGCGTGTTAATGCAGGATGGGAAGGTCGTAGCATATGCCTCGCGACGATTACGACCCCACGAGGAGAATTATCCCACACACGACTGGAACTACCGCGGTTGTTCACGCATTGAAGATCCGGAGACACTATCGATCGGGAACCACTATGATGTGTATACCGATCACAAGAGCTTAAAATATTTCTTTACGCAGCTCGATCTCAACCTACGACGAGACGATGGTTGGAGTTGATCAAGGATTACGATCTAGGAATCCATTACCATCCCGGCAAGGCAAATGTAGTGGCCGATGCGCCGAGCCGCAAAGCCCAATGCAACCACATGGGATTCGGAGGTATGGCCAGTGAGCTCCAAGAAGAAATGGCTCGACTTAATCTCGCACCCGATTCCTCACGGAGAAGTGAACTCACGGAAATCCAACCCCTTTCGAGGACTCAAATAGAAGAAGCCCAAAAGGGAATGAGGAAACCCAGGAAATCAAGGAACGCATCGCGCTGGGCGCGCTAAGGAGTTTTCGTAGACGACAAGGGAATCCTGTGGTACAAGAAAAGAATCTACGTGCCGAACGAGGTGGTTTGAGAGGATTGATCTTAAAAGAAGCTCACGAATCGGCATATTCGTTACATCCCGGAAGCACGAAAATGTACCAGATTTTAAGGGAGAATACCGGTGGCCCAATATGAAGAGAGATGTAGCCGAATACGTAGCCGTGTGCGATGTGTGCCAAAGGGTGAAAGCCGAGCATCAACGATCCGGAGCTTGCTGCACCACTCAAGATTCCCGAATGGAAATGGGACGAGATAGGCATGGATTTCATAGTGGGACTACCCAAAACTGCGACGGTTACGATTCCATTTGGGTAATAGTAGATCGGCTCACCAAGACTGCCGCATTTATTCCCGTAAAATTTAACTACAAGTGCCAAGCTAGCGGAACTATACATGAGTAGGATTTTATGTCTCCACGGTATACCAAAGAGGATTATATCGGATCGTGGTACCCAATTCACATCTCATTTTTGGAGCAAAGTCCACGAGGCACTCGGAAGTCACCTCGCCTTCGCATCGCTTACCACCACTGATCGACGGACTGATCGAAAGGACGAATCAAGTATTAGAAGATATGCCGAGAGCTCGTGCGTTGGATTTCACCAAGGATTGGGAGAAATGTTTGCCGTACGCCGAGTTCTCCTACAACAATAGCTATCAAGCCGTCCGAAGATGTCACCAAACGAAGCCCTATTTGGTCGCCGATGCCGAACCCCATTAATGTGGTCGAAACCGGTGAACGAACCGTATTCGGGCCTGACATAATCAAAGAGGCCGAGGAAAAGTTCGCCCGATCCGGACCGATTACAAGCCGCTCAATCACGACAAAAGAGCTACGCGGACACCCACCGAAGAGAATTAGAGTTTAAAGAAGGTGACTACGTGTATTTGAAGGTCTCACCACTACGGGAACTCGGAGGTTCAAGGTCAAAGGGAAACTCGCACCAAGATACGTGGGCCCATTCTTGATAAACGCTAGGAGAGGAGAAGTGGCCTACCGCTTGAGCCGCCCGAGAACCTCTCCGATGTCCACCCAGTATTCCACGTGTCGCAGCTTGAAGAAATGTTTGCGGGTACCGAAGAGCAAGCTCCTTTAGAAACCATCCATGTCCACAGTGATCTTACCTACCCGGAGCATCCAATCAAGATACTAGACGAGGCGTAAAAGAAGACACGGACCAAGTCATGGCGCATGTACAAAGTACAATGGAGCAATCACACGGAAGAAGAGGCTACCCGGGAGAACGAAGAGTTCCGAAGACGAATACCCACACCTACTCAAGAACCGGTAAGAAATCTCGGGGATGAGATTTATTGTTAGGGGGTAGGTTTGTAACATCCTGAAAATCGAAGAAACCGAAATCGAACGTAAAATTGGAACTTTCAAAAACCTTCGCTTGTTGCTTCTTTCTCGGGTTTGTTGCTTCTTATTTGCCGCTCGTTGCATAAATTTTGACGCGATCAATTTTCCTTTCGGTGTTTTTGGATAATTTGGAGTTGTCGAAATGAAAGATGCGAAAGTCCGTAACCGGATTTTTAAAAAAGAAATCGGAAAGCGCGGATTTATGAAAACGCGATTTGGAAAATATAAAATGAAAATTATGGTTGGAAGAAGATAAATTAGGGCACAAAATAAATAATAAAATATTCGGAAGTCGCGCTCGAAATCCGAGAAAATTTTGGAAATAAAAGGGAGAATATTGAATTTTGAAAAGAGGGATTTTAAATAAATAAATATGAAAAATAATGTGGGAAAATAAATGTAGAGAAAAGTTGGAAATATTACATTAAAAATTATTTTTGAATTTTATGAAATTATTTTGGAATTTTTAGAAGAAAGAAAAATAGAAATGGAAAATTAAAAATGGAAAATCGGGAAAATCGGAAATGGCACTGTTCATTGCGCGCCAAGTGTTCGACGCCGTACATACCGCACCGGCCCGCCCCGCGCGCGCCACGCGCCGCGCCGCCGTCACGTCCCGATTTTCGTTCGGGATTAAAAATCGTTTAATAATTTATTTTCTAGAAATTAAATAAAATGAAAAGCATATTAATCAAGTGAAAGTATTAAGAAAATAAAATTTTCCTTTAAAAATTATGGCTGGAAATATTTTTAAAATATTCTCCATGCCCTAAAGTACTCTCCTAAATTTTTCGTGAAATTTTGGAGCTCCGAAATAATTTTAATAATACAAAGAACATTTAAGTAATTATTTAAATAAATTAATTATTTAAAGAACATTTTATTAAATTCTTTGAGTGTTCATCTAATTTCAGGATTTTTCTTGGAATTATTTGAGCATTGGAAATATAAATAAAAATTCAAGGAAATTTGGAAGGAAAAGTCTGGTTTGCCTCCCGTCGAGAGTGTCATCTTCTTCCTCCATTGCTCGTAACTGTTCATCCGAACAGAAACTCTTTCCTCCCTTCACAAATCCCGTCGAATCACTTGCTCAAATCCAAAATTGATTGAGGGAAATTAATCCCCACCTCATCCTCTTCAATTCACCCTTGATTCCCCACTAAATTTCGTATGTTTTCGTGGTAGATTTTGATTATATTTCTTATTGTTGAGCTTCATCATGGCCGGCCGATCTCCCTCCCGGCCGATTCCCTTCCCAATTAATCGCAAAAATCGCTTCCCCTTCACCTCCTCATCAATTCCCCATGAATCCTCACCGAATCCCGCAATAATTCTTGGTGTATTTTAATTTCGCAATTCATTGTTCAACAACACCATTGCTTGGCCGACCCCCTCCCCTTCCTCTCCACGGCGACGATCCCCTCCCCTCCGGCCTATAAAAGGGAGGCCTCACCTCCCTCCTCTCTCCCCTCATGCCACGAACACCTCTCTCCTCTCCTCCGTCCGCCATGCAACTCCACTCGCACGCCGTCGCCGTTTTTCCATTCCGGCCACCTCCACCACCGTGCCGCCTCAACCGAGCAAGCACCAAACCATGCCACCACCTCCATCAGCCGCAGAAGAACCTCCTCTTCCCGGCCGACCCTCCATTTCGCTCAAAGTCCAACGGAAGCTCACCTCCGCCGTCGAACGAAAGAACATCGCCGTTATCCTCCTCCTCCAGCAGCCCCTCCCGCCTTGTGAAGCACCGTTCCGCCGCATCGTCATCACCGTCGGACTTGTCTTGTCATACTCTTCCTCGGCCACCCCTTCCTCCTTGTCACCATTCGCCGTTGTCGCCACGTCCGCATGCGGTCATCGTTCCTTGTCGCCTTGCGCCTTCCCGGGCTATGCCGCCTCCTCCTTTGGCTCGCGTCGCCGAGCCGCTCCTCGCCTCCTCCCCTGCGTCGGAGAACCATAGGAGACCGTGCACCCATGCACCGTCCTTTCTCCGCCGCCACCATGTGCCCGTGCCGCCTCTTTCGCCGTCGTGCGCTCGGTGAGTTCCTTCCTCCCTCTCTCGCTCTCACTCGCGATGACAGTCCTTGCCCACCGTCGTCATCCTACTCTTTTCCTTCCAAAAATAATTAAAAATTGCCTAATAAATCATTTTAATTTCCAGAATCTATTTAATGGTCCAAAACTTTTAAAATTCATATCTAATCCATACAAACTTGAAATTGGGCCATTCAAATTGTAAAATTCATCTAAAATTGAGCTCTACATGTTTGTTTACTTTTCTTGTATTGTTCTTTTGGTTTTTATTAGGGTTTTCCTTGTTTTGCGTGTCAGCGTGTAGACTTCGTCGTTTCAAAAGGTTCGTGCTCGCGAGGAAAAGAAGTTTTGTTCGAAGGAGCAAGGCAAGTCATGTCATTTTGATCATATTGCTATCCGAGTTTACAAAATTATGATTATTTAAATTATTGCATTTTGTTTTATTAAATTCCTGCGTCTATCACTTTTTGATTTAGCCTTACCGATTCTCCTTGTTATAGCCCTATTACTTGTATTATTATGATCCTTGATAACCCTAGGAAAAATAAAACTAGTGAGCACTTTATATATGTGGTACTCACTAGCAAACTTAGGAATATGCTTAGACATGCTTGAATAGAAACAATTAGATGTTTTCAATAATTAGACTAAGGAATAACTTGTAAATGATGGAAATTTTGGCTGTTTAGCCGTGGCAATAAATGTCCTCTTCAAAATTCCCAAACATGTTTTTGGCTGGGCACGAGGTGCATGGTTTTGTTAGTCGCACCTCGGCCGTCATAAGGACCGGTCTTCGGGCCTCTGTTGCAAAGCATTTCCATACTACCACCTGTCTAACGGGTAAGGCTTAACACGTCGACTAGTACGGTCAGAAACAAAAAAGACACGGATAGGGGTATATGAAGCCCTAGGAAGGGTTGAAGCCCATGGGCCAACGTCTCTGGCAAGTGAAGGCTCACAACGAGTCGAGATGCCTGGGGGCATAGACTGTCGGCTCGACCCAGGGCACCTGGCGGGGGAAGTCTATGTCGGTCTTCTTTGTTTAGGGAAGTACTAAGCGATGAGTTATGTCATGGCTTCCGTCCGTATGCCATGGTGGCATGTGGCACGTCGCAACACGTGAGGAAGACATGTCCGTGGGTAAAGATGTACACCTCGATCGAGTAAATCTATTCGAATAGCCGCGCCTGGTTATGGGCAAGCCGAGCAATGTACCCAAGTTAGAGTTTAATTCTGTTTAAAACGAAAGATTTGGAGTTAGCACATGTTGGCTTGAGTTAAGGCAAGATCGCGTTGGTGCGCGACTTGATAATAATTTGACTAGAGATAGGCTCGTGTTTATTAAAATGCCTTAAAATATTTAAATGCTTTGAAATGCTGGTTTTCTACAAAATAACCCTGTATATGAATTCTTTGTACCCCCTTGCATTATTTGCATTCTCCCGGCATGGCTTGTTGAGTACGGTGGTTGTACTCAGCCTTGCAATTCCTTCCCTCTTTCAGAAGTGTAGTGCTTCTGAGTCGAAGACGGTGTTAGAGGACCAAGGCTCAGACCCCAGTTGAGTTTGCCTGTGGAGTGGAGCTGAAGCCCCGCTAGGATCGTCCTTCTTTTTCGCTGCAGTTTTCTTCGATTGCGGGGACTAAGTGCCTCTTCCGTAAGTATTTATACGCTTTAATTTACGTTTGGATCTATGTATTGATTTGTCATTTTGTGTACCGGCTGGTCCGGGACAGGAATTAATACACAAAATAGTCTGAAAATTTGGGATAAATTTCTGGGCGTGATAAGTTGGTATCAGAGCCATCTCGACTGTAGGTTGAGCCAAATGGTCAAACACTAAGGACAAGCTTGTGAAAACCTTATTTCCGAAAATGTCTCTTCTATCCCTCCGGAGCTCTTTGCAAAGTAACTTGCCAAATTTCACTCTTTCCCTCCACCTCTTTTAGATGTTGAACTGGAGGACAAACCCGGTTGCTCGTCAACCGGAGGAAGTCAAGTCAAGCCTCAAGCTTCAAGCAAGAAGATCAAGCCAAGCCGCCGCGTCGGCGTTTCTCGAGGGTCAAGCGAAGTCTTTCGGGAGCGTACCTAAACCCAATCTTCCCCGGAAGTGTAGTATCGATAGTTCCTAGGTCGTGTGTTGTTTGCTGTGTGTAGGTGTATGGTTTACATCAGTGGTGGGAATGTGACCATACTAGGTTGTTTGCCTAATCGACTTGAACAATAAAAATTCACTCACATCAAATCAGTATTAAGTGGGTTAAGGTCTTACCTTTAGCAACCTCTCTTTTCCACCTCTTTTCATCTCGGCAGCAGTTGGTCAGTGCCAAAGAGAATGAGGACAACAATAAGAACAACAAAGATAAGCAAGAGATGCAAGCTCAGATGCAAGTTCGGGGTCAATATCAAAATCAAGGCTAGTTTACCTCAATGCAAGCACCTATTACTCCCGCCAGTGTACCGCCAAGTTTCCAGAAGATGATGGCACCAATCCCTCCATCATGCTGGAAGGAAATGCATACCACCGACTATGATTACACCGAGCAAGGTCGGGATGTAAGAAACAGTTCATGGGACATGAACGCCAGGATATCAGCCGAAGATGAGATGAAGTGCTCAAGAAGGAAGAAAGGTTCTGGTCAACAAGAGTTTTGGTACACCTTAGTTAATCCAGAAGCTGAGCAGTCTTGTCAGCTATTAGGTCTGATGGGAAAGTCACCAGATAACCAGCATGACAAGAGGAATCGGAGTCATCGTTACGTGGAACTTTCCATCGTCAACTGGACGTGTTGTTCTAAACCTTCCCGAATGAATGGGCACCGTCAGTATTTTTATTTCGATGGACTGGCAAAGAACCAAGTCTACAGATCAGAGTTCCAAAGAAAACAAAGAAGTTGATTATTCTCAAGGGTAGTAACCTCATCAGTCACAGATAGGCGAAAGCTCCACTACCTTGGTAAGGTGAGCTCGAACAAAATTTGGTCTACCTCGAAAAGGTTCCGCTTGGAGGCTCAACCAGGCAAGACGATTGGGCATGACCCCGAGGAGCCAACTGCCAGGTATTGGCAGGGTCACAACATCTCAAGCCGACGCGTTAAGTTGTGAAGTACACCTGAACTACTAGGTCAACAATCCAGTCTAAGCAAGCAGCAACTAAAAACATCCATAGTCAAGACAAGAGGCAGATGAAGCAATTTCTTGGAGTTCTTGTCATTCGGACTAGGAGGAGTTGTGCGAACATTCCAAATCTGCGGATTTACTAAGGTGAGTCAAAAGGTTTCAAGAAAACCCCATCAAGATCCTATTCAACAGGGTCAATTCTTAAAGTACCGAAGGTTCCAACGTTAGTTGAGCAGTCCAAGGAAAGAAAGATGTTTCAACTCCTGCAATCAGATCAGGGTCAAGAGCAAAGAGAATCAACCAGTGTGAGTCAGAAAGAAATCGCAAAAGTCAGCAGACTAACCCAACCCCATCATACCCTTTTTCTTTCTAGCCCCGAATCTCGGGACGAGATTCCTGTAAGGGGGTAGGTTTGTCACGTCCCGATTTTCGTTCGGGATTAAAAATCGTTTAATAATTTATTTTCTAGAAATTAAATAAAATGAAAAGCATATTAATCAAGTGAAAGTATTAAGAAAATAAAATTTTCCTTTAAAAATTATGGCTGGAAATATTTTTAAAATATTCTCCATGCCCTAAACTACTCTCCTAAATTTTTCGTGAAATTTTGGAGCTCCAGAAATAATTTTAATAATACAAAGAACATTTAAGTAATTATTTAAATAAATTAATTAATCAGTAAATAATCTGGTTGAATTTTTATTAAATACTTTGAGTGTTCATCTAATTTCAGGATTTTTCTTGGAATTATTTGAGCATTGGAAATATAAATAAAAATTCAAGGAAATTTGGAAGGAAAAGTCTGGTTTGCCTCCCTGTCGGTACAGTGTCATCTTCTTCCTCCAGCTGCCTGTATACTGTTCATCCGAACAGCAAACTCTTTCCTCCCTTCACAAATCCCGTCGAATCACTTGCTCAAATCTAAAATTGATTGAGGGAAATTAATCCCCACCTCATCCTCTTCAATTCACCCTCGATTCCCCACTAAATTTCGTATGTTTTCGTGGTAGATTTTGATTATATTTCTTATTGTTGAGCTTCGTCATGGCCGGCCGATCTCCCTCCCCGGTCGATTCCCTTCCCAATTAACTGCAAAAATCGCTTCCCTTCACCTCCTCATCAATTCCCCCATGAATCCTCACTGAATCCCGCAATAATTCTTGGTGTATTTTAATTTCGCAATTCATTGTTCAACAACACCATTGCCGGCCGACCCCCTCCCCTTCCTCTCCCGGCGACGATCCCCCTCCCCTCCGGCCTATAAAAGGGAGGCCTCACCTCCCTCCTCTCTCCCCTCAAGCCACGAACACCTCTCCCCTCTCCTCCGGCCGCCATGCAACTCCACTCGCACGCCGTCGCCGTTTTCCATTCCGGCCACCTCCCCGACCGTGCCGCCTCAACCGAGCAGCACCAAACCATGCCACCACCTCCATCAGCGCCGCAGCAACCTCCTCTTCCCCGGCCGACCCTCCATTTCGCTCAAAGTCCAACGGAAGCTCACCTCCGCCGTCGAACAGTAAAGAACATCGCCGTTATCCTCCTCCTCCGGCAGCCCCTCCCGCTTGCCGAAGCACCGTTCCGCCGCATCGTCATCACCGTTGGACTTGTCTTGTCATACTCTTCCTCGGCCACCCCTTCCTCCTTGTCACCATTCGCCGTCCGCCACGTCCGCATGCGGTCATCGTTCCTTGTCGCCTTGCGCCTTCCCGGGCTATGCCGCTCCTCCTTTGGCTCCGCGTCGCCGAGCCGCTCCTCGCCCCTCCTCCGCCTGTCGTCGAGAACCATAGGAGACCGTGCACCCATGCACCGTCCTTTCTCCGCTCGCCACCATGTGCCCGTGCCGCTCTTCTCGCCGTCGTGCGCTCGGTGAGTTCCTTCCTCCTCTCTCCGCTCTCACTCGCCGATGACAGTCCTTGCCCACCGTCGTCATCCTACTCTTTTCCTTCCAAAAATAATTAAAAATTGCCTAATAAATCATTTTAATTTCGAATCTATTTAATGGTCCAAAACTTTTAAAATTCATATCTAATCCATACAAACTTGAAATTGGGCCATTCAAATTGTAAAATTCATCTAAAATTGAGCTCTACATGTTTGTTTACTTTTCTTGTATTGTTCTTTTGGTTTTTATTAGGGTTTTCCTTGTTTTGCGTGTCGGCGTGTAGACTTCGTCGTTTCAAAAGGTTCGTGCTCGCGAGGAAAAGAAGTTTTGTTCGAAGGAGCAAGGCAAGTCATGTCATTTTGATCATATTGCTATCCGAGTTTACAAAATTATGTTTATTTAAATTATTGCATTTCGCTTTATTAAATTCCTGCGTCTATCACTTTTTGATTTAGCCTTACCGATTCTCCTTGTTATAGCCCTATTACTTGTATTATTATGATCCTTGATAACCCTAGGAAAAATAAAACTAGTGAGCACTTTATATATGTGGTACTCACTAGCAAACTTAGGAATATGCTTAGACATGCTTGAATAGAAACAATTAGATGTTTTCAATAATTAGACTAAGGAATAACTTGTAAATGATGGAAATTTTGGATGTTTAGCCGTGGCAATAAATGTCCTCGTCAAAATTCCCAAACATGTTTTTGGCTGGGCACGAGGTGCATGGTTTTGTTAGTCGCACCTCGGCCGTCATAAGGACCGGTCTTCGGGCCTCTGTTGCAAAGCATTTCCGTACTACCACCTGTCTAACGGGTAAGGCTTAACACGTCGACTAGTACGGTCAGAAACAAAAAAGACACGGATAGGGGTGGATGAAGCCCTAGGAAGGGTTGAAGCCCATGGGCCGACGTCTCTGGCAAGTGAAGGCTCAGAACGAGTCGAGATGCCTGGGGGCATAGACTGTCTGCTCGACCCAGGGCACCTGGCGGGGGAAGTCTATGTCGGTCTTCTTTGTTTAGGGCGTACTAAGCGATGAGTTATGTCATGGCTTCCGTCCGTATGCCATGGTGGCATGTGGCACGTCGCAACACGTGAGGAAGACATGTCCGGTGGGTAAAGATGTACACCTCTCGATCGAGTAAATCTATTCGAATAGCCGCGCCTCGGTTATGGGCAAGCCGAGCAATGTACCCAAGTTAGAGTTTAATTCTGTTTAAAACGAAAGATTTGGAGTTAGCACATGTTGGCTTGAGTTAAGGCAAGATCGCGTTGGTGCGCGACTTGATAATAATTTGACTAGAGATAGGCTCGTGTTTATTAAAATGCCTTAAAATATTTAAATGCTTTGAAATGCTGGTTTTTCGCAAAATAACCCCGTATATGAATTCTTTGTACCCCTTGCATTATTTGCATTCTCCGGCATGGCTTGTTGAGTACGGTGGTTGTACTCGCCTTGCAATTCCTTCCCTCTTTCGAAGTGTAGTGCTTCGAGTCGAAGACGGTGTTAGAGGACCAAGGCTCAGACCCCAGTTGAGTTTGCCTTTGGAGTGGAGCTGAAGCCCCGCTAGGACCGTCCTTCTTTTTTGCTGCAGCTTTTCTTCGATTGCGAGGACTAAGTGCCTCTTTCGTAAGTATTTATACGCTTTAATTTACGTTTGGATCGTGTATTGATTTGTCATTTTGTGTACCTCGGCTGGTCCTGGACAGGGAATTAATACACAAAATAGTCTAGAAATTTGGGATAAATTTCGGGCGTGATAAGTTGGTATCAGAGCCATGTCGACTGTAGGTTGAGCCAAATGGTCAAACACTAAGGACAAGCTTGTGAAAACCTTATTTCCGAAAATGTCTCTTCTATCCCTCCGGAGCTCTTTGCAAAGTAACTTGCCAAATTTCACTCTTTCCCTCCACCTCTTTTAGATGTTGAACCTGGAGGACAAACCCGGTTGCTCGTCAACCGGAGGAAGTCAAGTCAAGCCTCAAGCTTCAAGCAAGAAGATCAAGCCAAGCCGCCCGGCGCCGTTTCTCGAGGATCAAGCGAAGTCTTTCGGGAGCGTACCTAAACCCAATCTTCCCGGAAGTGTAGTATCGATAGTTCCTAGGTCGTGTGTTGTTTGTGTTGCGCCCGCCCGCCCGCGCCGCGCCCGCGCCGGACCCGCCCACGCCGCGCGCTCGGCCGCCGTGTTGCGCCCGCCGTACGGGCCCACCCCGTGCGCTGCCGCGTGTCTCCACCCCGCGCCCGCGCCGAGCCGGCCCCCCTCTTTCCACCCCGCGCCCGCGCCGATCCCCCTCGGCTGCGCCTATAAAAGGGGCGGCGCCCCGCCCATTTTTGCCGCACCGCCGCTCCTTCTCGCCATTCCCGAGCGCCGCCGCCGAGGGCCGCCGCCGCAACCCACGCGCCACGGGCGCAAAGCATCCCCCGTGCCCCCTCGCTCCTCCCGAGGCCGCCGTCGCCGGTATGTCCCCTTCTCCGCCCTTTTGTTGCTGCCGCCGCCTCGTTTCGCCGAACACCGGTCGAATAGTTGGCGGCCAATGAATAGTGCCAAGAGAAAAAGAAAAAAAGAAAAGAAAAACAAAAATAGGGAAAAATTAGGAAAAATTTTGGAAAATTTGGAAAATATTTTGGGAAGACTTGAGTAAAATTTTGGGCAAAAATAAATTATTTTCTTGCATGTTTTCTTAGTGCAAAGTTTTAAAATAGAAATCGGACTTTTTCCTGAATTTCGTTTCGCGTCGTTTTTAAATCCGAACTTCGTTTAATTCTTTCTCGCCATTTAAATAGGCTTCTCTTTTGTGCTCAAACCTTCAAAACCTCGAGCACGAATTTCCTCCGCTGACGTTTCCAAACCTAATTTCTCAAATTGTTATGATCGTCGTCTTTGCGAAAACCCTAGGACATCGACTCGATTCCAAAAACTCGGATTTTTCCTCGCAACCCTTGTCCTAATTCAAGTAGAATCTTAGGCAAAACTTTTGGAGTCATTTTCATGGCTTTCATGGTTCTTTTCGATCTCTCGGTATTTTATTAAATTCTAATTGAATTCAATTGATCTTTCGCACGTACGGGTAGCACCTGAAGAAACCGGCATCGACCCCGTTGAAGACACCACCCCTCAAGCGTGCGAGCAAGGCAAGTCATCACACTCTTTGAACATATTGATCCTACTTTGTGAAATGATGTTGATTTCAAATTATAAATTGCATGCTTTACACAAACAGTACCTATGCTTGATATACCCGCTTTGATATTGATCACCATTAGAATTTATTCTTTGTAACCTTCGATGTGATATGACCGGAGGCTAACTCGGTAAAAATGCTTAGCCCCGCTTACACTAGATCCCCGCATACTCATGATTTTGCAAGAAAGCTTTGTGCTCGGGCAACTACCTTAGGGGAGGTAGTTGAAATACGGCTGTGGAGACATGAGCGCCACATGGCCATGAGAATGTTGAACTAAGCTTGATGAAAATTGAAAATGCTATACAAATGTTTTAGACTGGGCGGCCGAATGATTTGGGTGGATTCCGGAAAAGGCAAGTGCCGACCCTGGTCAATTAAGGACCGAGCCATGAGATAGCCGGAAACGAGCCGTACAACCGTACTTCTCGAATTGGTATAGACCTAGCCGACTAGATAGCCGAGCGGAGCAGTATCCTTGCATAGATGGTTCTCTATGATGTGGCTTATGTGATGAGAATGAGGCTGCGGCCTTTGTTGTGAATGGTGGAATTAAATCGATATTAATTAAACTTAAAGATTGAGGAAGTTTTCCCTTACCCCGGTACGCTTAACTCCTCTCACCGCTAGAAAAGGACGGCTAGAGTGCATGAGGGCTTAAGTTCATGGAGCGGGTACGCCAAAGCAAGGTTATCGAAAGGCTTTGCCGCGACCGTCTCATGAGTTGGGACGTAGGCTCATTCGTTGGGCTGTCACGGAGTACGGGTAAAGTGTACATCCACTGCAGTGTGAGTGAATCAATCTATTCGAATAGTCGTGCTCGCGGATATCGAGCATCATGACAAGACTTTCGCTTGGCTAGACTTTAAACTTAAAACCGTTGGGATGGGTTTGCATGATGATTTCATTCATTGGTGGATCAACTTCTCGAGATGCGAGAAGGGGTGGGTTCCCCGAAAATCATGATGAATCGGAGGCGGGAAGCCATCCTTGGAATCACGATGGATGGTAGACGAACCGTCGCCGGATTAATGAACTATGGAATTAAAACTTGTTTTGGCTAGTTGTTAGGCCTGTGAAAAGAATTGTGAAAATTGGCTTTATGCAAAAGAAACTCCAGCCATTCCTTGAATAACCTTATCATGTGCATCAATTCCGTGTTGGCTTGCTGAGTACGGTTGGTACTCACCCTTGCTATACGCACAAACCTTCAGCTGATGGAAATGAAGAGCCGGAGGATCCATACGCGTACTACCAGGAGGGTGAAGGAACTGATGGCGCATACTAGATCTTAGCTCCGGTCGTTGCCTGTGGCAAATGACATGCCGCTG
The DNA here is from genome assembly GCA_019925245.2 of Oryza australiensis. Classification (NCBI taxonomy): domain Eukaryota; kingdom Viridiplantae; phylum Streptophyta; class Magnoliopsida; order Poales; family Poaceae; genus Oryza; species Oryza australiensis. Next base: position 54,426 of record JAIFGZ020000010.1, read on the forward strand.
CCTCTATTCCGCTGCCGTATCTAATTTCTGCTTTGGTGTTGTATCCGGACCATGAGGTCTTGTGTGTTGAACATTGCCTTCGGGCCTATTGATGTAATAATGTCGATGTAAGACTATTCGTGCATGTGCACCTGATTATCCAGTATTGTATTCGTGGGTACCAACTACTCGATCCAGGGAAATGGTACTAAGAACACGAAAGATTCCCGTCCCAAAAACGGGGGTCCACAGTATCTAATACCCATTGCTCTATGTGCGCCTCATGTTTCGGCTGAGGGAGAGGTTTTGTCAGCGGATCGGCTATGTTGAGATCCGTGTGCACTTTGCATATCTTGACATCACCTTTGTCCACTGTCTCGCGGATGAGATGATATCACTGATGTATGTGTTTGGACTTCTGATGTGACCTCGGCTCCTTGGCTTGCGCAATGGCTCCACTATTATCACAATAGAGAGACATTGGACCAGTTGCACTGGTCATCACACCTAGCTCAGAAACAAATTTCTTTATCCAAACAGCCTCCTTTGCAGCTTCCGAATCAGCAATGTACTCGGCCTCCGTTGTAGAATCAGCAACAGTATCCTGCTTGGAACTCTTCCAGCTGACTGTGCCTCCGTTCAGCCAGAACACGAACCCAGATTATGATCTTGTCCGTTTGGAAGCTAGCATCGGTGTAACCACTTACAACGAGCTCTTCTTTACCTCCATAGACTAGGAACATATCCTTAGTTCTTCTCAAGTACTTAAGGATATTCTTTACGGCAGTCCAGTGACCTTCACCTGGATCTGACTAGTATCTGCTCGTAGCACTCAAAGCATACGAGACATCCGGACGTGTATGAGCATGGCATACATGATGGATCCAATTGCCGAAGCATATGGAACCATACCCATCTTATTCCGCTCATCATGTGTCCGAGGACACCGATTTTTGTTAAGATTAATACCATGTGACATGGGCAAGAAACCTTTCTTGGAATCATGCATGTTGAACCTTTTCAACACCTTGTCAATGTATGTACTTTGGCTTAATCCAATTAGCCTCTTGGATCTATCTCTATAGATCCGAATGCCCAATATGTATGTTGCCTCCCTAAGTCTTTCATGAAAAAACTATTTTTCAATGAAGACTTGACGGATTCTAGCATAGGGATATCATTTCCAGTCAGTAATATGTCATCCACATATAAGATTAGAAATACAATTGCGCTCCCACCGACCTTTTTGTAAACACAGCCTCCCTCTTCATTTTTGATGAAACTAAACCCTTTGATTACTTCATCAAAATGAATATTCCAACTCCGAGATGCTTGCTTCAATTCATAAATGGATTTCGTAGCTTGCATATCTTTCCGTGCGATTGTGGATCGACAAAACCTTGAGGTTGTATCATGTATACATCCTCGCTTAGGTTTCCATTTAGCAAGGCCGTTTTGACATCCATCTCGCCACATCTCATAATCGAAATATGCAACAATCGCTAGGATAATCCGAATAGATTTAAGCATTGCGACGGGCGAGAAGATTTCATCATAATCAACTCGTTGAATTTGTTTAAAACCTTTCGCCACCAATCGCGCCTTATAGATTTGAACAGTTCCATCCATATCGGCCTTTTCTTAAAAACCCATTTACACTCAATGGTTTTGACACCATCAGGTGGATCAACCAAGTTCCAAACTTGATTGTCGTACATGGATTCTATTTCGGATTTCATGGCTCCAAGCCACTTGTTGGAATCGGGTCCCACCATCGCTTCCTCATAGGTCTTAGGCTCATCGTTGTCCAACAACAATATATCACGTTGTTCCACACCCGTGTACCTATCAGTGCACGACGTGATCTTTCGACCTCCGTGGGTGGTGTATCTACAACCGGTGGCACAACACTTTGCTCCTCCTGTTGTGGTTCGTGGTCGCGAAACATTTTCTAGTGCTTCTTGAACTTCTTCAAGATGCACCCTGCTCCCACTAACCCTTCTTGAAAGAAACTCTTTCTCCAAGAAGACACCTTGTCGGGCAACAAACACTTTGCCTTGTTCCCGATTATAAAAGTAATATCCCTTAATTTCCTTAGGATATCCCACAAAGAGGCACTTGTCAGATTTGGGTGTGAGCTTGTCAGACTATAAACGTTTTACATAAGCTTCGCATCCCCAAAGTTTGAGAAAAGACAAACTAGGGGGTTGCCCTGTCCATATCATCATATGGTGTCTTTTCAACTTACTTAGATGGAACTCTATTTAGTGTGAGCGCATCTGTTTCAAGAGCATATCCCCAAAAGGATAATGGAAGATCAATTTGGCTCATCATCGACCGCACCATGTCCAACAAGGTGCGGTTTCTCCGTTCGGACACTCCGTTCCATTGTGGAGTTCCTAGTGGAGTCAACGTGGAACAATTCCACAATCTTTCGGTGATTACCAAACTCTTGGCTCAAGTATTCCCTCCACGATCCGATCGCGAAACTTGATTGTTTTCCCTAAATGATTTTGTACTTCATTCTGGAATTCTTTGAACTTTTCAAAGGATTCGGACTTATGCCTCATTAAGTAGATATAACCATATCTACTAAAGTCATCGTAAAGGTAATTAAGTACTGATAACCACCTCTGGCCGTTGAGCTCATTGGTCCACATACATCAGTATGTACGAGTGCCAACAAGTCACTTGCTCTCTCATTGTGTCCCGTGAAAGGTGCCTTTGTCATCTTACCAAGTAAACAAAACTCACATGTCTCAAATGATTCAAAATCAAAAGAGTGAAGCAATCCATCCTTATGGAGCTTCTCCATGCGTTATATGGCCTAAGCGACAATGCCGATAAACATGGGGTTTGTATCATTTGGGAGTTGCCTTTCGTATTAATGTTATAGATGGGACACGCTTCAAGATTCAAAACATATAATCCATTCACCAATGGAGCATGAAAATAGAACATATCTCTCGAGATATATTGAACAACCATTGTTCATTGATCTAAAATCATATCCTTCCGCTTGCAAACATGAAACGGAAATAACGTTTTGACATAGTGTTGGAACACAATAACAATTATTTAATTCCAAAACTAATCCCGAAGGTAGATGAAGTGGTACTCGTGCCGACAAGAATCGTAGCAACGCTTGCTCCATTGCCGACGCGCAGTTCACCTCGCCCCTTCTCAAGCCTCTACTTCTTCTCATTCCCGCAACGATTTGCAAATATGAGCTACCGATCCGGTATCAAATACCCAAGAGTCGAGAGGTGAAGTAGCAAGATTAATATCTATAACATTAATACCTGAAGCGTAAGTCGTACTTTGCTTCTTTTTAGATCCTCCATGTACTTCTTGCGTTTCTTTTCCAGTGGCCTGTCTCCTTGCGTAGAAGCAAACGGTATCCGATGCCGCGGACCCCTTCTTGCCCTTCTTTGCATTGGAGGCACTCGCGATCTCATCGAGAGTTAGCTTCCTCTTGGTGCAAAGTTTCTTGATAGGTGGTTTGCGCTTAGCCTTCGCATCATCATCACATGATGACTGCTTTTCGGATACTCTCATCACCTGTCTTTAGCATCCCATGCAATTCAGCCAAGGTCTTATCCATTGTTCATGTGATAATTCAATATGAATGGCTCGAAGCTCGAAGGGAGCGACCGGAGAATCACATCGTAGCCAACTCTTGGCTAAGGGAAAACCTAGTTTTTCCGGACTCTCGATATAGCCAATCATCTTTATCACATGCGGACGACGGGATTCCCTCAACAAGCTCGCACGCAAACAAGGACTTCGAGGTGTTGAACCTCTCGGCCCGAGCTTGATTCTCAAACATACCACGCAGTCCCTGAATAATAGTGTGAGCATCGCCGCTCTCATATTGCTTCAAGCTCGGGGTCATTGTAGCAAGTATGAGACACTTATATCTAGGGCATCATTAGTGTGCTTCTCGTAAGCTCTCCGTGCGCTTGCAAAGTGGCATTATTAGGCGAATCCTCGGGATAGGATACTTCAAGAACGTACTCCTTACGCTCTTACTTGAGAACAATTCTCAAGTTGCGATACCAATCCATAAAGTTTGTTCCGTTTAATTTTTCCTTTTCAAGAATAGATCGTGATTAAAGGTACTGGGTGTAGTATTGGCTGCCATTATTCTACAAAGAAAAAGCAAAGTTTAGCACAATGTTTATGCTATGTCTATTGTTAAACAATTTAACATTAGACTCCCATTACGTATTTTACACCTTCCCTCTAGGTTACGTATAGGGTCAAGATCCACATGTTAGTTAACTTCTAGTGAGCTTTGGCATCACTGCTAGAAAATTAATAACATCGGTAAGCAACTCCTTGCTAATCACATCTCTATGTGACTCTTATTGTTGGTGTGGCATCTTCATGCCCCGCCCCAACCTATGCCCCAAGGCCCAAAACTGTTTTGATAGCCTTGTTAAGTAAACAAAATGGTCCTGTTGTATATGTCCGACATATACCCCTCGTGTTATGATAGAGAATGGCACTGCTTTGCGACCCACCATTGACGAGCATAACGGTGACGGGTGCAACATTTGAAAGGGCATCATTACTACTTAATTTTGTGAGGGATGCTATCCTATCAAACAAACATATCACATATGAAAGCAAGAAGAATAGCATATAATGAAATAGTATGGCCCCCTTCACATGGTGATCTCCATCTCCATGTCGGCACTGAGGATCTCCATCTTCGGCACCATCTTCCAATGTGCATGATGCTTGATTTCTTCAAACTAAGCTACTACTATAGAAGCTATAATTGATGATTACATCGACTCGTAGGTCGTGAAAGAATATTACAAGCATTGCACGTATGAAAGAATATTACAGGGATTGCACATATGAAAGAATATTACATGCATCACATGCATCTCATACATACAATAGGGCCATACCATCTCAAAGCATTCTCTGCAAAAACAAGTTAGGCGTAGAAACGTTTTCTACCTATCACAGAGATACGGCATCGAGACGACCTATAAGGGGGTACGCACACGGTGGTCCCGCTAGCCGGTTAGCGGGCGGGGGGTCGAGGCGGTCCCGGTATCAAGGGAGATGGTTTGCGTAGGCGCGAGGTAGCTAACAAGATCGGACTACGAGATAGCTTCGGCATAATCACATTATACCGTTCCGATACACTATCAAGGAATGCTATCTCGAAGCCGACTCAAACCGAGTTCTATGGATATTGCTTCGACGTAATCACATTACGCCGTTCCGATACACTATCAAGGAACGCAATTACCATGAACTCTCCTCAACAAATCCCATAAAACTGATTGATCTAATCAACCCATGCGCAAAACTTGTTCCAGATCCAATCTAAAACCCAAAGTAAGCAAGATTAGCTCTGATACCACTGAAGGGTTACGCGGAGGCTACGCTAGCCGGAAAAAAAACTTTTAACCGCGCAAACCAGGAACACTTGCAAGTAAGGGGCGATAGATCGTTACCGATTGGAGTATGCAGCGGAAATAGCCAATCAGGGTTATCCGATCTGGAACTGTGCTGGCCGATGATAGCCGATTCCCGTAAGCCGACAGCCGATTCCTGGAGACAGCCGATTCACCAATCAGCCGATGCGCCGAGCAGCCGATTCGCCGAGTCGTCCGGTCACGTTCTCGCGCCTCGCTCCGATGCGCCCAACCGTAGCCGATTCCACCACAGCCGATTCGTAGCCGATCAACAGCGCCGTAACGTAGCAGCGCCTCTATCCACACGTCCGGGGACAGAACACCGAACACCCGTGTGCTAGCACGCGATGCAAGGCTAGGGTTTGGCTCGAAAGTGGGGAGGGTTTCCGTGGAGATTGATCTCGGCGACTTCTGTTACGGATTCGGTTCAATGTAGTACAGCAACTCTCCACCCCTCGTCCCCTTTATATAGAGTTGGCCGACTGGGACTAGTGGCCGATTAGGACTCTATTTTGAATCGGATCTCATCCGAATCTCATAGAGTTGGCCGCCCATACGTCGTAAGACCATAGGACTCTATCCGATCGGATCCCTATCCAATCGAGCCGTATCCGAGTCCAACTCGAATGCCTGTTCTTATCCCCTTAAGCGTGCGACCCGTTGGTTCAGGTATACTTGGTTTCGGTTATAGTCTAACTTAGCCGATCGTCGGCCCGAGTCCAACTCACCGACCTGTCAATAGCGGCGCCTAGCAGCACATATTGACACCATAGTATACAAGAATAAATATCGGCTCTGAACCTGTAATGTGTACACAAATCCCTTTGCCTCACGATACCAATTAAGCTATAGGCAAGATGTGTGCCATCCCTTCAATAGCTTAACCATTCACTCGAACCATATTGGATTATCTGTCTGTTGATTGACTCCTCCATCAACTTAGCATGGCCATGCATTTCCATAATCCATTACCTCGAGGGGCCTAGAGATATCTCTCCAAAGGAGGGGCAAATTCCATCTTGATCACTCACATCCCACTCCATGTTTCATAGCAAACCCGAAAACTACCTTTATAACTACCCAATTACGGAATAGCGTTTGGTAGTCCCAAAGTAGGCTACTACACATGTTGAAATCCATGGTGATCTCAGGTCTAAGGACTTTGTACCAACACTACATGAGACCAACTAATGGCACATTAATTCCTGTAGTGTCTCATGGTGGGTCTATCCAACAATGTGTTCTCTAACACATGTGTCCATGTTTATTGATTTGGTATCTCCATACCCATGATCTATGAGACATGATCATCAATCAATAAACATGCCGATCTTAGAATCATATTAGTTCCAACAATATGATATATGATCAAGGATCATTTAGAAATAGATTCATACATATAGAGTCTCATAAATAAGTCACGTACTTATTGATCAATACAAGATGGAACTGAATAACACTTTATTCATTTATACATAAACATTGACAATGATATCCAACATCTCCATGTTGCCTCTAGGGCATATCATTAACATGACCGATGAGACGTAGAGGTATGACCGGCATTGCGTGACCGGTCAGACCAGGTTTGAACAGGAAGCTGGGGGGCACGATACACTTGATTTAGAGGCCGAATTAATTGTAAATTCAGACATTTGTGCCTAGGAGACAGAAGAAGAAGATCAAAGAACATCCGAAGTGATGGCATGAGGTGTTTTCGAAAGTGTTATGGGCTCATCGGATATCTACACATGGTGCTACCAAGGTTACTCCTTTTGAGGTGGTCTATGCACAAGAAGTCGTTTTGCCAGTAGAGGTGAATCTTGGCTCTCTTCGATATATAAAGCAAGATGATTTGTCGGTTGAAGACCACAAGACCTTGATGAGAGACAATCTTGATGAGGAGATCGACAAGCATTTGAAGGCTTTAGAAGAAATAGAGAAAGAGAAGAAGATGGTGGCTAAGGCTTAAAACGAAAGGGTGAAAGCAGGATCATTTAAAGAAGATACTTGAAGAAATACTTCCCGAGCGTTTGGCAAGATGCTTAGGAAGTTCTATGGCCTGTAATATGGATTATCGCCTTGATAGAAACATGTTCTATGCATTTAGATTCACGATGTTCATCATAAAAGGCAGGGGGCATGTGTTTACACCCAAATTTGGCACCTATGGACGAAACAGAGGAAAATTGCCAAAATTTAGAAAGTATCGGGTTTCCTTCACAGGGCCGGTCAGACCACAGGTATATGCCCGGTTTGACCGACTAGTAGGGCCGGTCTGACCGCAGGCATGTGGCCGGTCAGACCGTCAGAGTCCGAGTCCGTAGTGAATTTCGTCGGGTCTCGGGTTTCCTTGCTCCATAAGGTATGTCTCGGGTTTCCTAAGGTTTCTATCATGAATTGGATGTGGAGGAGGACTTGTAGGAGGCAAGACCAACCCCTATTTAAGGGCCAAGGCCGGTTCAATTAGCAATATGTTCAACACATACACAATCAATCTAATCTAGCCAATTGTATCGTTCTTCTACTTTTTTATATTATTTTCAATTAGTTTGTCCATCTTTGTCGATTTGCGCCATAAATTGTCCGCCGCGTGAGAGTGCGACACCTCTTTATAGGTTTGTCCCGAAAACCTTCCGTTCGCCCACGAGACAAGTGTTTATCCTTTGTTTTGCTCAAATCGGCTCCGCTAGCCGGTTTAATCTACAAAACCCATCTTGTTTTAGTTCTTGCTAGATCAAGGTGGTTGGCGACTCCAATTTCACCGCAAGGCGTTTAGGTGTCCCGATCGTGATTGTCTTGTTGCCCAAAAAGTTGCCAACAAGTGTCACGCCCGAAAATTCACTAATAATTTCCGAACTAATTTGTGCATACAATCCTCATCCAGAATCAACGGAGGTACACAAATCAAAAATTTATTATACGATTCATTAATTAATCATGATCATCCATCATGAGCTATCATTAATTATCCATTAAGAGGATATAAGTAAATCATTAATTATCCCACATGAAATGACACTAAAGTTTCTAAGCATGGCTAAGCTATTATCTCTAATTTCTAGTTAAATCATTATATCAAGTTTAACTAGTCAAATTATAACCCAAGGTACCATGGTGCAGGGTACTCAATGCAAATTGGTCATAACAACGGAATAAATTTATACCATCCCGATGTCATTCAAAAATAAATGCATAGTTGAAATAAAATAGAGAATTTAAAAATAGGATCAACATGCTCAAAGGAATTGTTAATCTGTGTGACTTGCCTCACAATAATTAATCTTCAATTTGCTTTCAGGAACTTCTTCGACGAACGAACTAACGACGCTCCGAAACTACCAAAAACTAAACCTAGAACACAAAACAAGAAAAAACACCAATAAAAACAAACTAAACAGTACAATTAAAGTTCATAAATTGGTAGAGCTTAATTTTATATGAATTATGGGACTTGAACAACCTCATTCCAAGTTCGTATGAATAAGTTATGAATTTTTGAAGTTTTAATCAATTAAACCATATAAAGGAAACTGCTAAAAGATTTATTGCATCAAATTGATTTATTTTTGAACTGAAAAAGAAGGATTATGACGTCAGCACTGATCGGTCCACGGTAGACCAGGTTCACCGAGATGGTCGACGGGTTCACAGGGATTTAACCGATTCAATCTAGTACAGATGGACGGCTGGGATTAAACCGACCAAGCTCCAACAGACGAGATGGAATCCGGCTTGAAGACATGGGATGGCTGCCACATAGCTGGACACGCAAGCAGCGACGCAAGCGAAACAAGTGAGGTGGCACTGACTGGGATGCCACGCAGACAGCCACGTAGGCACGACGACCGGCGGCTCGGGATTGCAGCGGTGACGGCGAACGGCGACACGACGACAAGAACCGAGGGCACCAAAAGAGAGAGGAGGTTGCGATGACACTTATCGATGCAAAAACGACGACGAACGGCGAATGGAGATGGCCGGCAATGAGCTTTGGGTGTCGGAGGTCCTCGGGTCAATGGCGACAATGGCTTCCCGGCGGTCTTCGGTGGAAAAGAGATGGTGGACGGCCTTCCCGGGGTCCTTGTGCAACTTATTGTGAAGACGGTGACCGAAACCGACGAGAATTGCAACGGCGCGGTTCAGCTGGAGACGAACAGAGGAGGTGACACACGGGCTTCATGGTGACGAGGTACTTCCCGGGGTTTTCGGCGGAGAGGAGATGGCTGCCGGGCTTTGTCTCATTGCTGCGATGCCGGAGGTGGTGATGACACTGACCAGGGATGACCGAGGCGACGGGAGAACTTGGCCGGACGTGGCAGCCATGGTGGAAAGAGAAGGAACTTGTGGGGGATGTGGCTAGGGCACGGGAAAAACTTGGGAAAAGAGGAGAAATGGAAGAGGAGACTAAGGGGGTCCTTTATATAGGAGGAAGAGGAAGAGATTGATGCGGATACGACGAGTTTTAATAGAGAGATAAACTAGGTTTGGAATAAAAAGAGAACCGAGTTCAAACAAAAAATTAAGGTTGGTTTCTTCGCGGATTTGGAAAGAGAAAAGAAGAACAGGAGCTTGGGTGAACAGTGCATAGGGGAGGTTAGGCACGAGGGTAAAGTAGACTTTTCTGTCCCAACAACTTTGAATTTTTATAAATACTTCCAATGCTCAAATAATTCCAAGAAAAATCCTAAGATTAGATGAACACTCTAAGTATTTAATAAAAATAAAACCAGACCATTTAATGTTTAATTTATTTATTTATTTAAATAATCACTGGAATGCTCTTTGTATTATTAAAATTAATAATTGGGCTCTCAAAAATCCGAGAAAATTTCATAGAGTATATTTAATCATGGAGAATTTAATAAAAATTAAATCCACCCATGTTCCAATTAAGAAATTTTATTTCTCATTTTTACTTCACTGTAAAATTAATAAAATTTATTATAAATAATTTTGATGGTCAATTTGATGTTCAGATTTTCATAGATTTTATTCAAACACTTTCTTTACTTATTAAATAATTTCTAGAAATTCTTTTTCACAATGTTTTATATTTAAGCGAATTTCGGGATGTGAGAGCGGAAAAGACGATCCTAGCTAGTTTTCAGCTCTGCTCCACACGCAAACTCAACCGGGGTCTAAGCCTTGGTACTCTAACACCGTCTTCGACTCAGAAGCACTTCTAGAATGGGGAAGAATTTGCAAGGTTGAGTACAACCAACGTACTCAACAAACCACAACGAGGAATGTAGAGATGCGAGGGAAGACAAAGAGAGGCTTGGGGCTAATTTTCCGGAAAAGCGATTGCAAACATTTATAGTTTTAAAAAGAGGGAAAACTGTTTATTAATTAATTCAATATTGAACCTCCACTTAACAATGCTATCCCACGTTGAACAGGCCCAACCATTCCCACCTGATCTAAACCAGATTATTAAGACAAATTATTAATGGTGAGACTAATCATGGTGAATCTGGTTGATCGCCCATAACAGCAGGCACAACTATTCGAATAGTTTTACTCTGATCAAAGGTGCGCTAATTTAGCCACAAGACACGATTCCAGACATGTTGCCATGCCCCAAAGTATCATCATGATACATAAAGGGGGAAATAATGACAAGACATTTTGCATAACTTCCCCTTACCAATCGTATCACACCAAGGTTTTGCCCCCACTCTCATCAGGGTAGTGGGCAGCCCCCCCCGGCCGCCCAGCAACCGGTAAGCCCCCGGCCAATTGCAACTCCATCATGCCCACCCTTGCCAGGGAACGTCAGCTAGAGGAAAGCTACACTATGAGTCTAGTAGTTGCCCATTATTGCTTGTGGTAAGCATTGTATGTCTTCGAGGGTTTCCCTTGAACCGGTCCCTAAACGCCATGGGTGGGACAATTAAAACCATGCACCCACAACCACCATTATGTCATATTTTAGTTAGGATAATTATGACCAATAAGTTTGGCCACCATTATGACCAATAATTGATGTGATTATCCTATTTTGTGAGCTAGTGGTAATTAAGCATGTCTAAGCATAAGATTAGCAAAAGTCAACATCAGTGACTAAAGCTAGTCAATTATCATCCAAGGTTAACAAAGGACGGATATCAAGTAATATGGCACAACAAAGTAGATAGGAGATCCCATCATCCCATGTAATTAGCAAAACATGCAATTTTATTTGCAAACGGTAAAACATTTATAAAATGGGTTCAATATGCTAAAATGGGAGTGTGACTTGCCTTGCTTCTTCAAACGAACTTTACTTCTTCGCGAGCACGAACTCTGGAAACTATGGAAACTATACTGCATGCAAAACGAGGAAAAACCCCAACAAAAACCAAATAAATAGTTCATCAAAAGTAAACCAACATGTAGAGCTCAATTTTAGATTAATTATTCAATTTGAATGGCCCAATTTGGAGTTCAAATGAATTAGATATGATTTTAGAAGTTTTGGACCATTTAAATGAACTCAGGAAATTAATTAGATTATTGCGCAGTTTTTAATCATTTTTCAAAGGAAAAAGGCACGGGATGACATCAACAGCCGAGGGCTAACACAACATCGAGGGCTGACGTTAGCGTGGCAGCGGCGGCACACGTGTCCATGGGGACCGGTCCACGTGTCCACCACATGGCTACCACGCGGCTACCACACCGGATGGGCAAGTCGATGTGGCGTCGACGCGGCATGGCCGCTGGCAGCAATGGCGGCCGCCACGTGGATGACCCAGATCACCCCGAAGGGGGGATCAGGCGGCCACAGGACCAATGGCCCGAATCGGCCTGAGGGAGATCCAACGGCCGGCGCGAGGTGGAGTGGCGACGACCGCCGGTTGGGCGGCTGAGTAGCAACGACGGCGCGCATGCTTCGATGGTCGCCGATGGCGTCAATCGGCGCGGCGGTGAGCACGGCAACGATGGAGGGGGCAGAAAGAGAGGAAAGGCAGGCGACTCATCGACGCGGCAGAAAAGGGTGGCGCGGGCGACCGATGACGAGCGGAGACGGCGGCCGACACTTGGGACTACGATGCGGACGGTCGTCTAGCCATGATTGGCAACGGCGGAGGGACGGTCGAGGCTCGGAGGAGCGCGACGAAGCCAAGGGATGATGTGGCGCGGCCCGATGAATGGCGAGGCTGTGGGAAATGGTGGCCGAAGAGAGGTGGCGATGGCGATGGCTTGGTCGCACGGCAGGGAGGCGTTCCAGTGATGGCTCGAGGGCGGGGGCAGTGGCCGGGGTGCGGCGGGATGTGGTGATGGCGGCGGCGGCCTTGGCATGCGGCATCGGCGACCGGAGCGGTGGTGGCGTGCGGAGCGCGGTGGCAAGCGACGGAGCAAGGCTGGGTGCAGGGAGGGAGTTTTGGGGCATGACGAGCTCGGAGGTTTGGGGCAAACGGGATAGGGGAGCTTGGGGGAGGGTTTTATAGGTGCGGGGGCCTTAGATTTGGCCGGGGGCGGCGTTTATCGCGGCGGAGGCGATGGCCATCGGTAATGGCACGGTGGCGTTAAAGTAGCGATTAATGGCGGCGGGATTTGGGGAAATTAAGAGGGGGGAAATGCACGGGGTTAGGGCCACTTTAGGGCAGGCGCGGGAGGGGCGAGGTGTGCGGGGTTCGCGGGAGCGACAGCAATGGTGGCCGGGATGGCCGGAGGAGGGAGACAAGCCCGATAGGTGGACCCTACCTGTCGGTGACCGGACAGAGATAGGGAGGCCGGATGGACTTTGACGACGCGCGCGAGGGCGAGCGGGCCGCGGCCACAAGGCCGGCCCATGAGCACACGACGTGGGAGAGAGAGAGGAACGGCCCGGGTTGGATTGAGAAAAAGGGAGGGAATTTGTACTTCAAGAAAATGGGCTGAATGCGGCTCGAGAACGAGAGGAGGATTTTTAATCGGTTTTCCATCTAAATTAATCACATAAATATTCTTTGAATTTTCATAAATACTTCCAGTGCTCAAATAATTCCAAGAAAAATCTTGAAAATAGATGAACACTCAATGTTTTTAATAAAAATATAACAAGATCATTCAATGATTAATTAATTTATTAAATAATTACGAAATGTTCTTTGTATTATTAAAATTATTTCTAGAGCTCCAAAATTTCACAAAAATTTCAGAGAATACTTTAGCGCATGGAGAATATTTCACAAATATTTCTAGCCATGATTTTTAAAGGAAATTTTAATTTCTTTCTTAATTTCACTTGATAATTTCTTTTGCCTTTTTTATTTAATTTCTAGAAAATAATTTATTAAATGATTTTTAATCCCGAACAAAAATCGGGGCGTGACATATAGCCGAGTTATCTATTTTGGAGATGAAAGGGGTTGGTTGTTTATCTGACAAAGTTTGGCAAGGCAATTTCTTAAAAGTGTCCTATCATGATATACAACCAATCAGAGATGGAGAAGCCCAATTGTTACTCTGACGACACCATGGATGATATTGAGGAATAGTTAGGGCAAGATTTCATGTTGGCTGATGAGTTAGAAGTAGATATTGGAATAGGCAATAGGTCGAGGCTGACATTTGTAAGTGCTAATTTACCTCTTGAGTTAAAAAAAAGTTGGTAAAATTATTAAAAGAGTATATAGATTCTTTCCTTGGGAGTACCATGAGATGCAAGGACTTAGTCGATCGATTGTAGAACATTGGTTACCTATCATATCATGATATCGGCCTTATAAGAAACCACCAAGACAATTTAAGCCAGAGAGGTATGGTGCTATCAAGACAGAAATTACTAGGCTCTATGATGCTAAATTTATTAGTCCTTGCAGATATGCTGAGTGTGTTTCTAACATAGTACCAGTGTTGAAGAAAAATGGGAAGTTAAGGGTTTGCGTCGATTTCTGAGACTTAAACAAAGCTAGTCCTAAAGATGAATACCCAATGCCGATTGTTGATCTGTTGGTTGATGCAGCTTCTGGACATAAGATTATCAGTTTTATGGATGACAATGCAGGATATATCAATTTTTTATGGCTGAAGAAGATATCCCGAAGACTGATTTTAGGTGTCCTAGGGCAATCGACTTGTATGAATGGGTTGTTACGACTTTTGACCTTAAAAGTGTTGGTGCTACATATTAGAGAGCTCTGACTTATATTTTTTCATGATCTCATCATCTTGTTCGTAGACATTTATATAGATGATGTGATTGTGAAATCAAAAAAATTTTGATGGGCATTTAGCCGATTTACGAAGGATGCTAGAAAGAACATCGAAATATGGGGTTGAAGATGAATCCAAATAAGGTTGTGTTTGGTTACCAGTTGAATAGTTTTTGTGCTTTATTGTTCATGAACGAGGGATTAAGAATAGTCAGAGGAGTATTAAAGCTATAAAAAATATAGAGCCACCAGATAATAAGAGGAAGTTGCAATCCTTGATTGACAAGATTAACTTTGTTAGGAGGTTTATTTCAAATTTGTAAGGGAGAATTGAGCCACTTACTCCGTTACTACGATTGAAGGCCGATCAAGAATTTGTCTTGGGAGATAAGCAGCAAAAAGCATTGGATGAAATTAAGAATTATCTAAGTTCTCCTCCAATATTAGTGACACCACAGAAATGGGTTCCATTTAAATTATATTTTTCATCGATAAGAAGTCTATCGGTTCAGTTTTGATATAGGAGCTTGAAGACAAGGAAAGGGTTGTATTTCATCTTAGTAGAAGGCTTCTTGATGTAGAAAAGAGGTATACTTCGGAGGAGAGGTTATGTTTATGATTATATTTTTAATGTATAAAGTTGAGGCATTATCTGTTATCAAATGAATGCATGATTGTTTGCAAAGCCGACGTCATACGATATATGCTATCGGCTCGGAGAGTTGGAAAATTGATTTTTGCCTTGACAGAATTTGATCTTCGATATGAATCGGCTAAAGCAATCGAGGGGCAACCACAGCCGATTTTGTGGTGCAGTATCGAGATGATTCTGTTGGTTATGTGGAACCAATGCCATGAACTTTGTTTTTTGATGTATTAGTTTGTACACTGGTTGTGGGATCGGATTAGTAATTATTTCGCCTCGGGAGGCAAGCTTCGAGTTTGCATTTACAATCAAGCCATATTATACCAACAATCAAGCAGGATATAAGGCAGTACTCAAATGGCTCTAACTATTGAAAGAGGTTGATGCTGATGCAATAGAGATTATTGGGGTTTCATTGTTGGTGATTAAGTAGTTATCTGGCGAATATGAATGCAAGAATGAAGTTTTAAGGGTATATCATGACAAATGTCAAGAGCTGATGAGGAATTTCAAGATTATATTAATGAAACATATTCATATGGAACAAAATATTGAAGTCAATGATCTTGCTCAGGGAGCACCGAGTTATAAGCTGATGGTTAAAGATGTGGAGATAGAGATTGCTAATGTTGATGCCGATGATTGAAGGAAGGAGCAAGGGTGAATTTGATCAACTTTTTCGATGATGCGAGCATCTTCGACATCAATTCCTAGGATTTGTTTGATGGCTTTACATTTGTTAGCCGCATGGCGGATGAATGCCTTTATCTTGGCCCTTTGATCTTCAATTGCCTTGGGGAGATCGACAAGATTCTATTTGGCCAATGCTAGATCTTTGCGAGTTTGCTGCAGGCGGGCCATCATATCGCCTTCTTGTTTCTCCAGTTCTTCAATTTGGATCTTGGTAGATTTTGGAGTGGCAGTCAGTTCATCAAGTTCGATTTATCTTCCTGGGTTGTTTGTCGACTAGCTTGTAGGGTTGCCTCTGAAGATCGCAAGTCATACGATCTGCCATGCGTTGGCGAGCCCTCCGAATTTAAAGCTGATGTGATTCCAAGAAGGCTGTTGGAATCAAGGCGTTGAGGAGTTCATCGGATAGTTGGTCTTGACTTTCATCAACTCTGCTCCAGATGGGGCCAACATTCTCCACCAAAGTGTTGATTGAGGCGTTTAGCTGATCGGTGATTTCCATCAGTTGGTTCTTCAGGGCAGCAGGAGGAGGAAAAGTTGCTTACTGATATGGGAGGTGTAGCGATCTGAGAAGTTAAGGCTGCATTTTCCTTTGCTTGATCAGGATCGGTGTCGGTTTCACTCCATTGATCAGTGGAGGTATCAATCTCTGGATATAAGGCAGCATCGGTGGCAGCTCTTGGGTCACCAACATCGATAGTGGGGTGCATAGCAGTATTTTCTTCATCTCTGGCTTCGTCAATTCCGTCTTCCATTCCCTCTTCAGCCACGGCTTCATCCATTACAGCCTCAACCTTAGGATCAAGCTTTGGGATGTCTTCGGCTATGATTGAGGGGCCGATAGCTTTGCTTCTTCTTCTTGCGGCTTGGGTGCATAGAAGTTTTCTTTCTTTTGCCTCGTGATTTATGGATCGGCTCCCAGATTGTTCCACAGAGCAAAGACAATGGTAGAGGAGCACCAGCACTAAGGTTTGGGTTAGCCAATGCTGGGGCATATTCGATAGGCTGGCCGCTTCGGTTAACAAATGAGGCGTCAATATCGGCAACCTGCAGAATGAAGTGGGATGATATTAGTAACAGGATGTGTTGAAAGTTTGTGCAACCTAAGATATATATACCTCATAATTGGACTCGGTGTAGGTAGGGTCGATAATGGAGCGCCAATAGGTAGATACAACTGAGCTAAAAAGATGTTGCTTCCATTCGCCCCACCATCGGGACCATAGTTTTGAGCCCGATGCGTGAGTTGAAATCTACAAAGTTGCCTAGTGGAAGTTGTTTAATCAGCATCAGGCGATCGAATTCTAGGGCACTCGCCATGGGACTCCTGGCCTGGAACTTGCTCATGAAATGAATGCCGATTGGAAGTTGGTCGAATCCGAGTTTAGGGCGACAACCAATGGATGATAGAATTTGTATGAATTTCAGGAGTTGCGGCCAGTAGAAACACTGATGGGAAGGATGCAAGGTGTGATAGCAGAAATAAAGATATCCCTGCTTATCTATCACGCCTTGATTTTCTTTCGGGATTTAAAAGTCATTTAATAATGGATTTATAGAATTTATATTAAAAGTTAAATCAATTTATCAAGTGAGGTTAATGTGGGAAAAAATTTCTTTGGAAATCATGGCTGGAAATATTTTTGTAATATTCTCCATGCTCTAAAATGCTCTCGGAAATTTCCCGGTGAATTTTTAGAGCTCAATATCTAGTTTTAACAATAAAAACATCATTTCATTAATTAATTAATTAGAAAAACAAATTTGAAATCCCTTTCCTGACTTCGGGCCGTTTTTGGCCGAAGTCTTCATCTCCTCGCTAGCGCGACCCAGCCTGCTCTCCTCCTTTCTACCCTCCTAATCCAAAGTCTGTTTCTCCTCCCCATGGCCCGCATGCTCCTTCCCTCGCGAAGTCCACTTCGCTTTCCTCCTTATCTGATCTACCGGCAGATGGGGCCCACTTGTCAGCTCCTTCCCCTACCACCGGCTCTCGCTCCCGGGGTGACATCACCGACGTTTGTCGTGACCCTTCCGCATCGCTCGCTCCCGCCCCCACGATTCAAACCACGGAGGCCAAGTCATCGTCCACGTCCACGCCGTTTCCCTCACTCCCCCGCAAAAATGGCGTCGGATCAAACTCTCCCACCGCCACATCGCGCCACTTCTCCATCGGTGCCCATCGCCTCGCGTGGCCACAATTCTCCCTCCCCGAGGTATAAAAGGGATCCTCGGACCTCCCTCTCTCTTTTCCCTATCTTTCCCAAGCTCGCCAATGCCCAAAACCACCTCCTGCGAACCCTCTAGCACCACCGCCATTCTCCAACTCCGGTCGCGTGCCACCACCACCCTAGCCACTGCCGCATCGCTCCATCTGCACCATCGGCTTCGCTGCCTCAAGGCCTTACCCGCCACCACTTCCTTGAACCCAAAGGTGGTCACATTGTCCTCTTCACCGGCAACCCGAGCTCCGCCGCCATCCCACTGTCTCGGGCCACTACTTGCCACTGCTCTAGCCACTGCCTCACGACACCGCTTGCACCATTAGCTTCATAAGGTCATAGAGTAGCTCGGCCAACGCCATGCTCCTCCAATCCACCACCGAAACACCCTATCCACCGCAAACATGAGCCACCTCCGTGTTTGCCTCCTCCAGTCGGTGCTCGCTACTGCTCAAAGCCACCTCTAGCCACGCGCCGTTCTCCACCTGCTTCGCAACGTGATAGGAAGCCCCGCGTTCTCCTCCTCCAAGCTTCTTCGGCTCTGCATCCAGTGAGCACCGTCGTACCCCTCCGTTTCACCCTTCCCTACCATCTCCGTCCACCCCGCGTCCCCTAACCTTCCTCCGTTTTCCCTGGGTATCGGAGAGCCTTGGCCATCCCTCCGCATCCTCAAATCATGATCGGAACTCCATCGCCATCATCGACTTGCTTCGACCATTGCCTAACCCTCGCCCTTGGCCATTTTCCCATCATGCTCTCACCATGGGAGTCACATGATGAGAACCGCTCTTCCCTTTTCCCCCGTCTGCCCCTCTCGCACATTCTCGCCACTGCCGGAGCACCATCCCTGCCGCTTCCTGCATCAGGCATCACCATCTCCTTGTTTTTGAACTCCACACGCTGCATTACCAAGCCATTCCACTTCCTTTCTCGCTGCTTCACGCGCTACCGCCGTGAAGGGTTACGCAGAAGCTACGCTAGCCGAAAACAAAAATTTCTACCGCGCAAACCAGGAACACTTGCAAGTAAGGGCCGATAGATCGTTACCGATTGGAGTGTGCGGGGAAAGACCAATCGGGGCTATCCGATCCGGAACAGTGTAGCCGATTCTCGCAAGCCGGTCCGATCCGGGACAGCCGATTCGCCAATCAACCGATTCACGAGATGCCGTAGCCGATCCGAAGCCAATCAACGGCGCGCAACGTAGCAGCGCCTCTACCGTATCCACACGTCCGGGGACAAACGTCGTACACCCGTGTGCTAGCACGCGATGCAAGGCTAGGGTTTGTCTCGAAAGTGGGGAGGGTTTCCGTGGAGATTGATCTCGGCGACTTCTATTGCACGCGATGCAATTGACATGCCGCAACTCTCCACCCCTCCCTCCTTTATATAGAGTTGGCCGACGGGACTAGTGGCCGATTAGGACTCTATTTTGAATCGGATCTCATCCGTATCTCATAGAGTTGACCGCCCACACGTCGTAAGCCCATAGGACTCTATCCGATCGGATCCCTATCCGATCGAGCCGTATCCGAGTCCAACTCGAATGCCTGTTCTTATCCCCTTAAGCGTGCGACCCGCAGGTTCGGTATACTCGGTTTCGGCTATAGTCTAACTTAGCCGATCGTCGGCTCGAGTCTAACTCGCCACACTGTCACTGACGGCGCCTAGCAGCACATATATTGACACCATAGTATACAAGAATAATATCGGCTCGAACCTGTAATGTGTACACAAATCCCTTTGCCTCACGATACCGGTTAAGCTATAGGCAAGATGTGTGCCATCCCTTCAATAGCTTAACCATTCACTCGAACCGTATTGGATTATCGTGTTGATTGACTCCTCAATCAACTTAGCATGGCCATGCATTTCCATAATCCATTACCTCGAGGGCCCAGAGATATCTCTCCAAAGGAGGGGCAAATTCCATCTTGATCACTCACATGCCACTCCATGTTTCATAGCAAACCCGAAAACTACCTTTATAACTACCCGATTACGGAATAGCGTTTGGTAGTCCCAAAGTAGGCTACTACACATGTTGGAATCCATGGTGATCTCAGGTCTAAGGACTTTGTACCAACACTACACGAGACCAACTAATGGCACATTAATTCTGTAGTGTCTCATGGTGGGTCTATCCAACAATGTGTTCTTCAACACATATGTCCATGTTTATTGATTTGGTATCTCCATACCCATGATCTATGAGACATGATCATCAATCAATAAACATGCCGATCTTAGAATCATATTTGTTCCAACAATATGACATATGATCGAGGATCGTTTAGAAATAGATTCATACATATAGAGTCTCATAAATAAGTCACGTACTTATTGATCAATACAAGATGTCTATTTCATGGAACTGAATAACACTTTATTCATTTATACATAAACATTGACGTGATATCCAACATCTCCATGTTGCCTCTAGGGCATATCACTAACAATCTCCCACTTGCACTAGAGTCAATCATGTAAGTATCTAATACCCATTGCTCTTGTGTGCGCCTCATGCTTCGGTGAGGAGAGGTTTTGTCGCGGATCGGCTATGTTGAGATCCGTGTGCACTTTGCATATCTTGACATCACCTCTGTCCACAATCTCGCGGATGAGATGATATCGCCGAAGTATGTGTTTGGACTTCGATGTGACCTCGGCTCCTTGGCTTGTGCAATGGCTCCACTATTGTCACAATAGAGAGACATTGGACCGTCGTACTAGTCATCACACCAAGCTCGAAACGAATTTCTTGATCCAAACGCCTCCTTTGCGGCTTGAAGCAGCAATGTACTCGGCCTCCGTTGTAGAATCAGCAACGAGTATCCCGCTTGGAACTCTTCCGTGGACTGCGCCTCCGTTCGGGCGAACACGAACCCGATTGCGATCTATAATCATCCTTGTCTGTTTGGAAGCTAGCATCGGTGTAACCACTTACAACGAGCTCTTCTTCACCTCCATAGACTAGGAACATATCCTTAGTTCTTCTCAAGTACTTAAGGATATTCTTTACAGCGATCCAGTGACCTTCACCTGGATCGCGAGTATCTGCTCGTAGCACTCAAAGCGTACGAGACATGCAGGCGTGTACAAAGCATGGCATACATGATGGATCCAATTGCCGAAGCATATGGAACCATACCCATCTTATTCCGCTCATCATGTGTCCGAGAACACGATTCTTGCTAAGATTAATGCCATGTGACATGGGCAAGAAACCTTTCTTGGAATCATGCATGTTGAACCTTTTCAACACCTTGTC
The DNA here is from genome assembly GCA_019925245.2 of Oryza australiensis. Taxonomy (NCBI): domain Eukaryota; kingdom Viridiplantae; phylum Streptophyta; class Magnoliopsida; order Poales; family Poaceae; genus Oryza; species Oryza australiensis. Next base: position 75,797 of record JAIFGZ020000010.1, read on the forward strand.
AATGTATGTACTTTGGCTTAATCCGATTAGCCTCTTGGATCTATCTCTATAGATCCGAATGCCTAATATATATGCTTGCCTCCCCTAAGTCTTTCATGGAAAAACTATTTTTCAATGAAGACTTGACGATTCAAGCATAGGGATATCATTTCCAATCGTAATATGTCATCCACATATAAGATTAGAAATACAATTGCGCTCCCACCGACCTTTTTGTAAACACAGCCTCTTCTTCGTTTTTGATGAAACCAAACCCTTTGATTACTTCATCAAAACGAATATTCCAACTCCGAGATGCTTGCTTCAATCCATAAATGGATTTACGTAGCTTGCATATCTTTTTTCAGCGATCTGGATCGACAAAACCCCGAGGTTGTATCATGTATACATCCTCGCTTAGGTTTCCATTTAGGAAAGCCGTTTTGACATCCATCGCCATATCTCATAATCGAAATATGCAGCAATCGCTAGGATAATCCGAATAGATTTAAGCATTGCGACGGGCGAGAAGGTTTCATCATAATCAACTCCTTGAATCTGTTTAAAACCTTTCGCCACCAATCGCGCCTTATAGATGTGAACATTTCCATCCATATCGGCCTTTTCTTAAAAACCCATTTACACTCAATGGTTTTGACACCATCAGTGGATCAACCAAGTTCCAAACTTGATTGTCGTACATGGATTCTATTTCGGATTTCATGGCTCCAAGCCACTTGTTGGAATCGGGTCCCACCATCGCTTCCTCATAGGTCTTAGGTTCATCGTTGTCCAACAACAATATGTCACGTTGTTCCGCACGTGTACTGTCGGGCGCACGACGTGATCTTTCGGACCTCCGTGGGGCTGGTGTATCTACAACGGTGGCGCAACACTTTGTTCCTCTGTTGTGGTTCCGTGGTCGCCGAAACGTTTTCGGTGTTTCTTGAACTTCTTCAAGATGCACCCTGCTCCCACTAACCCTTCTTGAAAGAAACTCTTTCTCCAAGAAGACACCATGTCGGGCGACAAACACTTTGCCTTGTTCCCGATTATAAAAGTAATATCCCTTAGTTTCCTTAGGATATCCCACAAAGAAGCACTTGTCGATTTGGGTGTGAGCTTGTCGATTGTAAACGTTTTACATAAGCCTCACATCCCCAAATTTTGAGAAAAGACAAACTAGGGGTTGCCCTGTCCATATCTCATATGGTGTCTTTTCAACCGACTTAGATGGAACTCTATTTAGTGTGAGCGCTTGTTTCAAGAGCATATCCCGGAAGGATAACGGAAGATCACTTTGGCTCATCATCGACCGCACCATGTCCAACAAGGTGCGATTTCTCCGTTCGGACACTCCGTTCCATTGTGGAGTTCTGGCGGAGTCAACTCGTGGAACAATTCCACAATCTTTCGATGATTACCAAACTCTTGGCTCAAGTATTCCCTCCACGATCGATCGTAGAAACTTGATTGTTTTCCCTAAATGATTCTGTACTTCATTCTGGAATTCTTTGAACTTTTCAAAGGATTCGAACTTATGCCTCATTAAGTAGATATAACCATATCTACTAAAGTCATCGGTAAAGGTAATGAAGTACGATAACCACCTCGGCCGTTGAGCTCATTGGTCCACATACATCGGTATGTATGAGTGCCAACAAGTCACTTGCTCTTTTCTTGTGTCCGTGAAAGGTGCCTTTGTCATCTTACCAAGTAAACAAGACTCACATGTCTCAAATGATTCAAAATCAAAAGAGTGAAGCAATCCATCCTTATGGAGCTTCTCCATGCGTTTCTTATTTATATGGCCTAAGCGACAATGCCGGATAAACGTGAGGTTTATATCATTAGAGAGTTGCCTTTCGTATTAATGTTATAGATGGGAGACGCTTCAAGATTCAAAACGTACAATCCATTCACCAATGGAGCATGAAAATAGAACATATCTCTAAGATATATTGAACAACCATTGTCCATTGATCTAAAATCATATCCTTCCGCTTGCAAACATGAAGCGGAAATAACGTTTTGACATAGTGTTGGAACACAATAACAATTATTCAATTCCAAAACTAATCCGAAGGTAGATGAAGTGGTGCGTGCCGACAAGCGTAGCAACGCTTGCTCCATTGCCGACGCGCAGTTCACCTCGCCCCTTCTCAATCCTCTACTTCTTCTCATTCCCGCAACGATTTGCAAATATGAGCTACGATCCGGTATCAAATACCCAAGAGTCGTAGGTGAAGTAGCAAGATTAATGTCTATAACATTAATACGCGAGAAGTCGTACTTTGCTTCTTTTTGAGATCCTCCATGTACTTCTTGCAGTTCCTCTTCCAATGGCTGTCTCCTTGCAATAGAAGCAAACGGCATCGATGCCGCCGACCCCTTCTTGCCCTTCTTTGCATTAGAGGCACTCGCGATCTCATCGGGAGTTAACTTCCTCTTGGTACAAAGTTTCTTGACAGTGGTTTGCGCTTTGCCTTCGCATCATCATCACATGATGACCGTTTTTCTGGATACTCTCCTCACTTGTCTTTAGCATCCCATGCAATTCAGCCAAGGTCCTATCCATATTGTTCATGTGATAATTCAATATGAATGGCTCGAAGCTCGGAGGGAGCGGCGGAGAATCACATCGGTAGCCAACTCTTGGCTAAGGGGAAAACCTAGTTTTTCCAGACTCTCAATGTAGCCAATCATTTTTATCACATGCGGACTGACGGGATTCCCTCAACAAGCTCGCACGCAAACAAGGACTTCGAGGTGTTGAACCTCTCGGCCCGAGCTTGGTTCTCAAACATGCCACGCAGTCCCGAATAATAGTGTGAGCATCTTGCTCTCATATTGCTTACGAAGCTCGGGGACATTGTAGCAAGCATGAGACTTATGTCTAGGGCATCATTAGTGTGCTTCTCGTAAGCTCTCCGTGCGGTTGCGGTGGCATTATTTGGCAAATCCTCGGGATAGGGTACTTCAAGAACGTACTCCTTACGCTCTTGCTTGAGAACAATTCTCAAGTTGCGATACCAATCCATAAAGTTTGTTCCATTTAATTTTTCCTTTTCGAGAATAGATCGCAAATTAAAAGCACTGGGTGTAGTATTAGCCGCCATTTATTCTACAACAAAAAAGCAAAGTTTAGCACAATGTTTATGCTATGTCTATTGTTAAACAATTTAACATTAGACTCCCATTACGTATTTTCCACCTTCCCTCTAGGTTACGTATTGGGTCAAGATCCACATGTTAATTAATTTTCTAGTGAGCTTTGGCATCACTGCTAGAAGATTAATAACATCGGTAAGCAACTCCTTGCTAATCACATCTCTATGTGACTCTTGTTGTTGGTGTGGCATCTCCATGCCCGGCCCCAACCTATGCCCCAAGGCCCAAAACTGTTTTGATAGCCTTGTTAAGTAAACCAAATGCTCTGCGTATATGTCGACATATACCCCTCGTGTTATGATAGAGAATGGCACTCTGCTTTGTGAGACCCACCATTGACGAGCATAACGGTGACGGGTGCAACATTTGGAAGGGCATCATTACTACTTAATTTTGTGAGGGATGCTATCCTATCAAACAAACATATCACATATGAAAGCAAGTAGAATATCATGAAATAGTATGGCCCCCTTCACATGGTGATCTCCATCTCCATGCCGGTGTACAGGATCTCCATCTTCATCACCGTTCTTTCGAGTGCCGAATGCTTGATTTCTTCAAACTAAGCTACTACTATAGAAGCTCTAATTGAAGATTACATCGACTTGCAGGTCGTGAAAGAATATTACAAGCATTGCACGTATGAAAGAATATTACGGGATTGCACATATGAAAGAATATTACATGCATCACATGCATCTCATACATCTCATACATACAATAGGGCCATACCATCTCAAAGCATTCTCTGCAAAAACAAGTTAGGCGTAGAAACGTTTTCTACTTATCGCGAGCTATGGCATCGAGACGACCTATAAGGGGTACGCACACGGCGGTCCAATCTATGAAAATCGCTTACGGAAACCATGTCGGCATAATCATATTATGCCGTCCCGATACACTATCAAGGGAGATGGTTTGCGCAGCGCGCGGCAGCTAACAAGATCGGACTACGAGATAGCTTCGACATAATCACATTATACCGTTCCGATACACTATCAAGGAACGCTATCTCGAAGCCGACTCAAACCGAGTTATATGGAAATTGCTTCGACGTAATCACATTACGCCGTTCCGATACACTATCAAGGAACGCAATTACCATTAACTCTCCTCAACAGATCCCGTAAAACCGATTGATCTAATCAACCCGTGCGCAAAACTTGTTCCAGATCCAATCTAAAACCCGAACTAAGCAAGATTAGCTCTGATACCACTGAAGGGTTACGCGGAAGCTACGCTAGCCGAAAACAAAAATTTCTACCGCGCAAACCAGGAACACTTGCAAGTAAGGGCCGATAGATCGTTACCGATTGGAGTGTGCGGCGGAAACAGCCAATCGGGCTATCCGATCGGAACAGTGTAGCCGATTCTCGCAAGCCGACAGCCGATACCCGGGGACAGCCGATTCGCCAATCAACCGATTCACAGATGCCGTAGCCGATCCGAAGCCAATCAACAGCGCGCAACGTAGCAGCGCCTCTACCGGTATCCACACGTCCGGGGACAAAACGCCGTACACCCGTGTGCTAGCACGCGATGCAAGGCTAGGGTTTGGCTCGAAAGTGGGGAGGGTTTCCGTGGAGATTGATCTCGGCGACTTCTATTGCACGCGATGCAATTGACATGCCGCAACTCTCCACCCTCCCTCCTTTATATAGAGTTGGCCGATCGGGACTAGTGGCCGATTAGGACTCTATTTTGAATCGGATCTCATCCGTATCTCATAGAGTTGACCGCCCACACGTCGTAAGCCCATAGGACTCTATCCGATCGGATCCCTATCCGATCGAGCCGTATCCGAGTCCAACTCGAATGCCTGTTCTTATCCCCTTAAGCGTGCGACCCAGTAGGTTCAGGTATACTCGGTTTCGGCTATAGTCTAACTTAGCCGATCGTCGGCTCGAGTCTAACTCGCCGACACATCACCATGCGCGCCTAGCAGCACATATATTGACACCATAGTATACAAGAATAATATCGGCTCGAACCGTAATGTGTACACAAATCCCTTTGCCTCACGATACCGTTAAGCTATAGGCAAGATGTGTGCCATCCCTTCAATAGCTTAACCATTCACTCGAACCGTATTGGATTATCCATCGTTGATTGACTCCTCAATCAACTTAGCATGGCCATGCATTTCCATAATCCATTACCTCGAGGGCCCAGAGATATCTCTCCAAAGGAGGGGCAAATTCCATCTTGATCACTCACATGCCACTCCATGTTTCATAGCAAACCCGAAAACTACCTTTATAACTACCCGATTACGGAATAGCGTTTGGTAGTCCCAAAGTAGGCTACTACACATGTTGGAATCCATGGTGATCTCAGGTCTAAGGACTTTGTACCAACACTACCGAGACCAACTAATGGCACATTAATTCTGTAGTGTCTCATGGTGGGTCTATCCAACAATGTGTTCTTCAACACATATGTCCATGTTTATTGATTTGGTATCTCCATACCCATGATCTATGAGACATGATCATCAATCAATAAACATGCCGATCTTAGAATCATATTTGTTCCAACAATATGACATATGATCGAGGATCGTTTAGAAATAGATTCATACATATAGAGTCTCATAAATAAGTCACGTACTTATTGATCAATACAAGATGTCTATTTCATGGAACCGAATAACACTTTATTCATTTATACATAAACATTGACGTGATATCCAACATCTCCATGTTGCCTCTAGGGCATATCACTAACACGCCGTGCCAAGTGATCGCCGATGGTGACCATAGGACCACGCGCCATGCGTCACCGTTGCCCGGTCGGGTTGGCTGGCGAGCCAAACCACCCCTTCGCTGCTAGCCGTCTATTGACGAGAAAAATCAACACATCGGCCTAGGAGATCTGCTTAGCTCCAGTGCAGGTCCTAGAATAGATGAAGCGCGGGCGTGCCAGTCAGTTTGATCCTGCCACTGACAAGTTATGCAAAATAGCAGAACATAAATCATATCGGCCGATAGAACGATAGCCAAAAACTAACTGATCAGCTTGATAAGCCAATGATGCAATTCTAGCCGATGCCGATGCCAGCCGATGGTGTTAGGGTTTGAATCCATCGGCTGTGTGTTGAACAAATATTTATATAAAGGCGATCGGTTGACAATAACATGATATATATATATATATAACATTGCATGAACCAATCACATGATGAAATAGATATTGATTTAAAGATTAAAGCACATATCGGCTGGAAGTCCAATGTCATAAAATCCAAATGGTCAAATATCCAATGAAGCCTCTACTGCGATCGGCTAGATCCAACTTGTATATAATCCTTGCAAGCCGATGCAATACCCAGATAACTCACCGGCTGAAACCCCGATGAAACCCTTAGTGGCTGTCAACAGGCAGGCTAGAGATTACGGTTCTAATCACAACTTAGTAGATCAAACTGATGCAGCACTAAGTATGAAAAGAAAAACAATATCTAGACAATCAAGCCCTTCGACGATGCCAACGTAGATTAAAAGAGACATATGACAAATAATCAGGCAAAGATATCAACCGAATCGAAGCAATCCAAGAGGTCGAATGTACTGATGCAGCCTTGGACGATGCGAACGTAGCCAATACAATTGCCTGAGCGGGCGGGATCTTGGACTTACCCCATCGCCAGAGATCGAAGCCGATACCGCCCCACGTCGGGTGCAAGGTTCCGCCAGATGATAAAGTATAACAGATAAAAGAAAGGTGGCGATGCGCCGAGTTATATTGATCGAGAGAGATGAATTACATGAACCCCGGGCTTACATATTTATACCCGTGGATTAACAGAGAAACAGAGAACCTAACAGATTACAAAATCCAAACTTCCCTAAAGATAAAAGAAAACAAACCGAATCCTTACCGGATACTAACACACTTTCCTAAAGATAAAATAGGAAACTAACAATCTCTTCCTAATTAATAGATACAAGCCGTATCCTCCCTGGACTCGGTTTCTTCTGGATAAGATCTTCTCAAACCGAATCTAACAAGAATTCGACTGCTGGAAATATGGATAACAGAAAACCCCCATCGGCTGATGCAGAACTCTAGCCGATACTGACTCTGAGCCAATCCTAACCCTTAGCAGATAAGGACTTCGCGGCTTACCAAATTTTGGTGTTAACACATGCCCCCCCCAGTTTTGGAGTATGAGAAGTCATGCTTCAAAATTGTCCTTGTCTTGATCGCCCCAAAACTGATTCTTTTCTTCTTCTTGACACCAGCTCTCATAAGCCGGTACCTTCTGTAATGAACAGAGCCAGGCTGTCAAACTCATGGTTGAAAAACCTGCCTCGGTTAGCTGCTGACAACCCTTGGAATACAAGATATGCTATCTGCTCATCACTTAGGCTCAAACTATAACATCGGCTGTGGATACTACGAAACCTTTGAATATATTCCTTAGCCGATTCCCCTTCTTGCTGTTTAACTGATATCAAATCTGCAAGCCTCAACTCGCTAACCCCAGCAAAGAAGTACATATGAAACTGCTTCTCAGGATCGGTCCAACTTCTGATGGAATTCGGTGGCAATGATGAAAACCATGTAAAAGCCGATCCAATCAAAGACAATGGAAAAAGCCTAACCTTTAGAGCTTCTTCAGCCGATGCTTCCCCACATTGAGCTAAGAATCGGCTGATATGTTCCATTGCGGATATACCATCTTGCCCTGAAAACATGGAGAAATCTGGAACCTTGTATCGACTTGGAAGTGGAACCCCATCAAACCACTCAGGATATGGCGGCCGATACACAAAAATTTGATTTTTGTGTTTAATTCCAAACTGCTCCTCCATTACCTTTGCAATTATATCAGCCCAATCCTCTTTGGACGGATATCTTTGAATTTTCTCTGGCCAATATTGTTGATGTGGCTCTGCATATTGATATCGATCAACTTGCCTCCCGAGCCAATTTTGTTGTTGCCGATAGTGTTGAAATTGCTCACCAATTTACCCCCCATGCTGACTTCTTAAGACAATTACCCTGGGAACTGTTTCCTCGATCAAACCATACAATGCACTCAGCAAGACTCCAGATTGATCGAACATAGCATGATTAATGACGTTATTAACCATCTCTTGAAGTGTCTTGTCATCCATCGGCTCAATAGACTGTTCCCTGTCTTCACTTGTCAGCTTGAGAGATTGTTCTTCCTCGGCCTTGACTTCTTCATCAGACATCTTGTTGCAACTATGGGTCCGTCGAGCCGTGTAAAAAGATGTGTTATCCAAAACACGGTCCCACTGGGCGTGCCAAAATTTTGTTGACAAGAAAAATCAACACACTGGCCTGGGAGATTTGCTTAGCTCCAGTGCAGGTCCTAGAATAGATGAAGCGCGGGCGTGCCAGTCAGTTTGATCCTGCCATTGACAAGTTATGCAAAACAACAGAACATAAATCATATCGGCCGATAGACCCATACCCAAAAACTAACTGATCGACTTGATAAGCCAATGATACAATTCCAGCCGATGTCGATGCCAGCCGATGCCGATGCCAGCCGATGGTGTTAGGGTTTGAATCCATCAGCTGTGTGTTGAACAAATATTTATATAAAGGCGATCGGCTGATAATAACATGATATATATATAACATTGCATGAACCAATCACATGATGAAATAGATATTGATTTAAGGATTAAAGCACATATCGGCTGGAAGTCCGATGTTACAAAATCCAAATGGTCAAATATCCAATGAAGCCTCTACTGCGATCGGCTAGATCCAACTTGTATACAATCCTTGCAAGCCGATGCAATACCAAGATAACTCACTGGCTGAAACCCCGATGAAACCCTTAGTGGCAGTCAACAGGCAGGCTAGAGATTACGGTTCTAATCATGACTTAGTAGATCAAACTGATTTAGCACTAAGTATGAAAAGAAAGACAATCAAACCCTTGGCTGATTTTCAGGGTGGTAGATGCCTAAACCAATCCAATCTAGTAAACAGTTTAGCCGATAACGACAGAGACCCTAAAACAAGAAACAACCGATAGGGCTAAACTGAAATACTAAGATTAGATTAATAGAGACATATGACAAATAATCAGGCAAAGATATCAACCGAATCGAAGCAATCCAAGAGGTCGAATGTACTGATGCAGCCTTGGACGACGCCAACGTAGCCAATACAATTGCCTGAGCGGGCGGGACCTTGGACTTACCCCTTCACCGGAGATCGAAGCCAATGCAGCCCCGCGTCGGGTGCCAAGTTCCGCCAGATGATAAAGTATAACAGATAAAAGAAAGGTGGCGATGCGCCGAGTTATATTGATTGAGAGAGATGAATTACATGAACCCCGGGCTTACATATTTATACCCGTGGGTTAACAGAGAAACAGAGATCCTAACAGATTACAAAATCCAAACTTCCCTAAAGATAAAAGGAAACAAACCGAATCCTTACCGGATACTAAAACACTTTTCTAAAGATAAAATAGGAAACAAACAATCTCTTCCTAATTAATAGATACTAGCCTTATCCTCCCTAGACTCGGTTTCTTCTGGATAAGATCTTCTCAAACCGAATCTAATAAGAATCCTACTGCTGGAAATATGGATAACAGAAAACCCCAATCGGCTGATGCAGAACTCTAACCGATACTAACTCTGAGCGATCCTAACCCTTAGCCGATAAGGACTTCGGGGCTTACCAAATTTTGGTGTTAACATTGTCATATCGGCTTTGGGTCGATCCGAGCCATTCAACTTGCAAAATTGGGCCATTCAACTTGTAAAATTCATGTAAAATTGAGATCTACATGCTTGTTTACTTTCTATGTAATGTTTGTTTTGTTTTTATTTGGGATTTTCCTTGTTTTGCATGCCAGCTTGTAGATTTCACGGTTTCGGAAGATCACGACAGTGAGGAAAAGAGTTCAGAAGATTGATTGAATAAGCAAGGCAAGTCACACATTTTCCCTTGAGCATGTTGAACCCAATTTATAAAATATTTTACCATTTGCAAATAAATTGCATGTTTTGCTAATTATACGGGAATAGAGACTACCAATTTTCTTGGTTGTGCTATGTTTACTTTATATCCATCTTTTGCCAAACTTGAGTGATAATTTAACTAGCTTGTGTCACTTATGTTGACCTCGCTAGAATTTTGATATGCTTAGCCATGCTTGATTACCATTAGCTCATCTAATGGGATAATCACATTATTTACATTTAGTATCATGGCGAGCTGCAACCTTGAGACAGTTGACCATGGTTTAATGGTCATGATTACTCAATTAAAATGTGGCTTAATGGTGTGCTGTGGGTGCCTGGTTTTGGTTGTCGCACCCATGGAAATTAAGGACCGGTTCGTGGGAAACCCCGGAGTACCGTGCTTACCACAAGAAAGCGTGGGCAACTTCTGGACTTGTAGTATAGCTCTTCCCTTTCTTATGTACCGGGGCAAGGGTGGGCATGATGGAGTTTGGATGGAATGAGCGGCAGTCTGTGTGGCTTCTGGATTCACTACGGCAAGAAAGGTGGCTGCCTACCTTGGTTTTTATGGGTAGGAGCGAAACCTGCAGTGTGGTGCGGTTGGTTAGGGGGAGTTATGCAAAGGGCCCTGTCATGATTTGTCCCTTTGTAGTACCATGGTGGTACTTAGGGGCATAGAAACACGTGTTGAATTGTGTCTTGTGTGTACAATTGTACACCTCTGATCAAGGAAAACTATTCGAATAGTCATGCCTGCAGTTATGGGTGATCGACCAGCTTCACCGTGATTAGTCCCATACTATTAATTAACTCGACTTAATGAACTGGTGTAGTTCAAGTGGTATGGTTGGGCCTGTTCAATATGGTGTAGCACTGTTCAATGGTGATTAATCTTGGCTTAATTAATCAATTGTTTTACTGTTTTCAACTATAAATGTTTACATCTGGCTTTATGCAAATAGTCACAACCCTCCGTTTGTCTCCCCTTTGCACGTTTACATCATTGGTGTAGCTTGCTGAGTGCAGTGGTTGTACTCAGTCTTGCTATATTTTTCCTTTTTCAGAAGTGTAGTTTTTCCGAGCCGAAGGCGGAGTTAGAGGACCATGGCTTATACCCCAATTGAGTTTTTACTTTTGGAGTGGAGCTGAAGTCCTGTTAGGATCATCCCCTTTTCCGCTACTATTTTCTTTGGGTGTGAGGCCTAAGTGCCTTTGTTGTAAGTATTTACACTTTATTTACATTTATATGTATATTGATTTGTCATTTTGTGTACCTTGGCTTGATTTCTAGACATGTATTTATACACAAAATAGTGTAGATATTTTGCTAAATTATGGGTGTGACATTATGTCATCGGCATTAACATTGTTTAGGCGAAAGTTGGCTGGGTGCTCGAAATATTCATTATTTTCATAAGCGTACCAGGTTGTTGCGTCTTTGGCAAAACCATTATAGAAGCCTTTGAACCAGTAGAAAAAATCGGTAGTTGTCAGTCGGCTCCCTGGATAGACTGATGTACATTCACCGTAAGACATGCATCAACGGCGAGTGAGTGTTGCATCTTTCGTGTGATCTGATGAAAAAGATAGGGTATCGAGAGCTGCTCTCCCTGCTACATCGATAGTGTATAGCTTTAGCAAGAGTTGGATGAACCATCAAGGGCCGCCGATATGACCAACAAGTTTGACAGCTGATAATTTTGAGGCCACTTGATGGAGCAATCGATAGGTTGCCCCTATGTTAACGTCAAAATTTGGTAAGCCCCGAAGCCCTCATCGGCTCAAGGTTCAAATCGGCTCAGAGTCAGTATCGGCTTAGAGTCTTGGTCAGCCGATGGGGATTTTTATCAGTATCTCTAGTAGTCGGATTCTTATCACATTCGGTTTGGAAAGATCTTATCCAGAAGACACCGAGTTCAAGAAGGATACGGCTTTCTATTTTATCTTTCGGAAAGTTTATTAGTGTCCAATAAGGACTCAGTTTGTTTTATCTGTAGGAAAGTTTGAATTGTAATCTATTAGGATCTTTGTCAGCCTACGGGTATAAACATGTATGCCCGAGGTTCATGTAATCCTCACGATCAATACAATTCGGCACATCGTCACCTTTTACTTTTTCTACTTTATTAATCATCCGGCGGAACTTGGCACCCGACGCGGGGCTGCATCAGCTTTGATCTCTAGCGAAGGGGTAAGTTCAATGTCCCGTCGGCCCAGGTATATCATCTCTATCTTTAGTTCCATTACTGTTTACAAACACATTGGCTTAGTTAGGACTTTCTCGGTTAGGTTCAATATTCTGATCAAGTTGATATTTCTTTAAACATAATGTCACTTTAGATAGATTTGTTATATCCATCACATTAGACAGATCTATAGGCTCATTGAGTATTATATTATCATATGCAATCTCGTGCTACATAGGTTAGCTCCGACCTACTAGATTGTTATTGATAATCTAAGTTTCGTTAAGCCGATAGGTTCATGCTAATGTTTCATCGGAGGGTTAGCCGGTCTTATCTGATGTGTTAAATTTCTCTTGGATAGTTTTACTATCTTGGTTAAATTTAACACATGGCCACTTTGATCGGTGTCATATCGGCTTGTCTAAATCCATCAGGCAATCATCAACCTTATGCTGCATCGGTTAGGTCCGACCTATGAGTTTGCGGTTGCAAGTTATAGATTTATTCCAGTCAGTAGGCATCAATCATTGTTTCATCGGGGTTTCAGCCGATGAGTTATATGGATGATGCATTGGCTTACAAGGATTATATATAAGTTGGTCTTAGCCGATGACAACAGAGAGTTCATCGTTCGTTGCTTATCTTCTGAGTTTTATGCCATCGGACCTCTAGCCAATGTGTGCTCTGATGTGTGATCAATATCCATGTCATCATGTGATCGGTTTATGCTAAATTACATTGCTATATTATCGTGTTGTCATCAGCCGATCGCTTTATACAAATGTTTGCCCAACACATTACCGATGAATTAAAACCCTAACTGCATTAGCTGACATCGGTATCAGCTAGAATTGCGCTATCGGTTTTTCAGCTGATCGACTGTTAGCAGATCGGCTGTTTTGATTATTAGCCCATCGGCCGATATGCTGTACATTCTATTGTTTTGCATATCTTGTCAGTGGTAGGATCAAACTAACTCCTGCGCTTCAATGATTTTAGGACCTGCACCGGAGCTAAGCAGATCTCCCAGGCCAGTGTGTTGATTTTTCATATCAACACCCTAGTAGATATTTGCTCAAAGGGATTTGTTTTCCATCGGCTAGGGCTTCGGCCAAGTTCTGCATATTAGCTGTTGGACCCAAGGTTGATCCGTAGAAGATTTATTTTTCCAAACATAGATTGAGGAAAGCAACATGTTCGTGATTGGAGACTGGTCTGAAGGTTTTGGCGTGTTTGGCGATATAATTGGCCCATCCACTGGCAGATTTGGTATCAGGGCGATGGGAGCATTTGACTCTCAAATGAATAAGATTGGCTGATGAAGTAATATCTAGCACGGTGAGCAAGACATCTTATAAATTCGGAGTCATCGGTCCATGATTGAACAAAAAGGCATTGAGGGCATCGGACCAGAAATAGCAAGCCGATGAAACAAGGGGTTCATCTTTGTCCATTTCAGCCAAGGACATGTTGATGCATTGAGCAATTCCCAGATCGGTCCATAGGTGATATTTGGAGGCCAAGATTAGCCGATACCAGGCATGCCAGCCACTGATTTTTGATGGCCAGGATCTAAAACTGTTGTGCCAATCTGTGGTGTTTAAACTGGAGTGTTTGAAGGGGAACCTGTTTGTCTGTGTGTTAATGAACTCTATTGGATCTTCGCTTCCCATTAGACCCATATAACAAGAGTTGAGCCGATTGAGGATTGGGATTGCTATTTGGTTTTTCAAATGCTACAATAGAAAGTGAATAGTAAAGATGAAGAACATAGGAAAAACTAGCAGCGAAACTTAGATTTAATCTATGCAATGAAGCTGAGAAAGACGGAAGTTAAGAGTTGCAAAGATGTTTACCTCTAGTACTACTCTTGATGAAGCCATTTGGGGCCACGGATGTAGGTTCGCCAGAGAGAAAGATGGTGCTCGATGGGGTCGCGGCATGAGGAACAGTCATGTGATTGGGTGATGATGGATGGAGAAACTGAGGGGTTTTATGGACAGCGCATAAGGGGTTGTGCTGGGCTGATGGAAGCTTAGTAGGCCAGAAAAGTTAAATGGGCCAGACAATGAATTTTGAAGCATATCTATCCATACTCCGGAATTGGGGAGCATGTGTTAACAGCAAAAATTGGTAGCCACCATTAGTAAAGGCTGAATGTAAAGGATGATTGATGTCGTGATTATAACTGATTTGGTTGGAAAGTGTGTCAAGTTTAGGATAGGTTTTTTCAAGCTTCTTATACGGAAGGTTTGTTTTGCTTTTCTATTTTATAGATGAAGTCTGAGGCGATTAGATCGTGTAGGAATCAGACTTAGTTAGTTTATTTTTTTGCATGTTAGTTGATAGAAATCGTGTCTAAGTCAGACTTGTATCAACCTATGGGTATAAATTGTATACCTAGGGTCACTTGCAAAGAACAATAGTTCAACATACAACCTTCGACGCATCGCCACAATAGTTCTTAACTATCGGCGAGTTCTTGTTTTTCGAGTTTGGGATGCATCGATTTCGATCTCCCGTGATAATGTAAGTTTTGTCAACTTCGCTTATATTGGTGGAATTAGTACTTCCTCAGTTAGGTCCGATATACTAGTCAAGCTGTTACTTGCGTCGCTTCCAATATATCAGTTCTTGTTTGGATTGCTTTGTTTTCTTTGCTTGATCTAGTTTATCAATCATCATATATAAGATATATCACTTCATTAAATCTATCAAACATTTTGTAGATTTTGCACTGCCTCGGTTAGTTCCGATCTGCTAAGTTCCTAATTTTCTTGTTAGATCTACTCGTCTAATAAATTTTGTGTAGGGCTTTATCAGAATTTTAGCCGATAAGTTACCTTTCATCTATCGCCTAAGTTACTGTATCGACTAATGTCTATGTCCATATAATCGTTTATCTAGATGATCCTTGTTATTGTAAATCTTATATTGTCTCGATTACATCCGATCTATCAAGATTGCTCTTAATAAGGAGAAGGCTAATAAACAATTACATGATTATTTATTCATACCTGATATTATTTTATTTTCTTGGTTTCATATATGAATGTATTACTACTATGCTGCATCGGCTAATATTCAAGATCGTATAATCGCTTAGCATTTATCTTTATTAACTTCAATCTTATACTGCCTCACTTGGGTATGGTCTATCAAGATTGTTTTTAATAAAGGAATTTTGTAAGCATGTAACACCCGAAAATCGAGATTTAAAAACCGAAATCCAAAATTTGGAACTTACAAAAACTTTTGGATTGGTGCATCTCGTCGTATTTATTTGCTCGTTATTTGCAAGTTTTACTTGTGTGTTATAAATAAAGAAATATTTAAAAGACAGAAATGTCAAAAAGGTTTCGGAAACCCTAAAAGGAATAGAAATTGCA
Source organism: Oryza australiensis (assembly GCA_019925245.2). Lineage (NCBI taxonomy): Eukaryota > Viridiplantae > Streptophyta > Magnoliopsida > Poales > Poaceae > Oryza > Oryza australiensis. The sequence goes on from JAIFGZ020000010.1 coordinate 91,487, forward strand.
AAATAAATAATAGAAATAAAAAATATAACAATATACAATTGGAAAAGCTGAGGTTGATAAAAGTTTATTTTGGGATCAAAACTTTATTTTTGGGAAAATATACAACAATTATTCAATTATAAATAAATAAAGAAAATATATAAATAATAATAATAATAATGTTGGATAAAGATTAAAAATTTAAAATTTGATTATATTTATAATTGGGCCAAAGATATATTTTTAATTTTTTGATTAAATGTAAAAATGAACAAAATAATAATAATAAAATAAAATAAAAAAGAAGAAAAATAAAAAAGGAAAGGCTACTATTCATGCGCCGGCCAGGTGTTCGACCATGCCGCACCGTACCAGGCCCCTGACCCCTCCCCGCACGCGCTACCGCACGCCGCCCATGCCACGCGCTGCTGCACGCGTCGCGCCGCCCGCGCACACGCAAGTGCTGCCATGCCGCCCGCACCGAGCCGTGCCGCGCGCTTCCACACCTCACGCCCCGCGCGCCCATGCCGCACCCGGTCCCCTCTTCTGCGTCGCCACGCGTCGGCCACCTCGCGTCGCCCATCCCCGGTCCCCCTCCCACCGCGCTCTCTCCGGCCACCCCTATAAAAAGGGAAGGGACCGAGCCCTCTCCCCATCACCTCGCCATCCTCTTCCCCATTCCCGTTCTTCCTTACCCCTTTCTTCCCCGCAACACCGCCGTCCCGAGCGCCGCTGTTCGCCGTCGTTAGACGTCTAGCGCCGCCTAGCCGTAGCCCGGTGAGCCCTCCTCCTTCCTCCCCATGTCCGACTTGCGCCGCGTTGCCGCCCTTGCGACCTCACCTGAGCCGCAGGAGAGAAAGAGAGAGGAGAGGAAACAGAGCAGAAGAAAAAGAAAGAAAAGAAGGAAGAAGAAAAGAAAAAAATAGAAAGGCAAAATAAAAATTTTGGGAAAATATTTGGAAAAAGTTTTTAGCAAAAATATATGTTCTTTTTGGGATAAAACTTTTTTTTTCGGAATTGATTAAAGAATAAAATATTAACTATCGCATAAATTGATCTATTTAATTATCACTTTAGAAATTTAATTATAATTTAGTTTGTTATTAAATATTAATTTTAGTATATGAATTTTCTAAAATTTAAAATTCTTAATTGTGTCAAGCTTTAGGGTTTACTATTTGTCGGATTCGATTATTTAGCTATAGGGTTTGTCGGCCCGATAAATTTGGAGATAAATTTGAATTAATTGTTTCTTTTTCCTGTATTATATTTTTGAATCATCGATCATAATATTTCTAAAATTTAAAAGTGGATTAACTTGGAATAATATCACCTCGTAATAAATTAAATCGGTAAAATTGCAAAATTTTAAACTATTATAACTCGCTCGTTTTAACTCGAATTTCATCGAAACTCAAACCTAAAATCATATAAAATTGTAGACTAGTTTTAGGAGTCACTTTGCGATTTATTTGGCTTTTGGTGTTTTTTATTTGAATTCTAATCGAATTTAATTTGATTTCTCGCACGTATGAATATAACCCAAGGGAGCCGTTGAGTGGGCCGAAGACCCAGGGCAACAAGGTTTCGAGCAAGGCAAGTCATCACTACTAGGAAAGGACGGCTAGAGTGCAAGAGGATTTAAGTTCATGGAGTGGATACTGCCAAAGTGAGGTTATCAAAAGGCTTTTCCGTGACCGTCTCATGTGTTAGGACGTAGGCTCATTTATTAGGCAGTCACGGAGTACAGGTAAAGTGTACATCCACTGCAATATGAATGAATCAATCTATTCGAATAGCCGTGCTCTTGGATATGGAGCATCGTGACAAGACTTTCACTTGGCTAGACTCAAAATTTTAAAATGATGGGATGGGCATGCATAATGATTTTTATGTACTGGTGGCCCAACTTCTCAAAAGACGAGAAGGGGTAGATCCCCAGAAAGTCATATCGAACCAGTGGCGGGAACGTTGGAATCACAATGGATGGTGGACAGAACCATCGCCGATTTAATAAACTATGGAAATAAAACTTGATCAGGCTTAGGTCTTAGATTTGTGAAAAGAATTGCAAAACTGGCTTTATGCAAAAGAACCACAGCCATTCCTTGATTATCTCCTATCATATGCAACCTTGTTGTGGTGGCTTGCTGAGTACGGTTGGTACTGACCTCTGCTATACACACAAACATTCAGATGTGGATAATGAAGACCCAAAAGACCCGTATGCATACTACCAGGAGGGTGTCGAAGACGATGGCATCCAGTAGGTCTTAGCTCCGGTCGATACCTATGGCAATGGCGTGCCGCTGCCTTATCTTCGCTTCCTTATCTAAACTCTGTTTTTGATTGTATTCCAGACCGTCCTATGTTCTAGACATTGTCTTAGGGCCTATATTGTAATATTTTGTGTAAGTCGATGGTTGTATCATGCACTTGATGATTCAGCAATGTATTCGTGGGTACCAAACTACTCGATCCAGGAAAATAGTACTATGAACACGATTGATTCCTGTTACAAAAACGGGGGTCTACAGAGCTGATATCAGAGCGTCCATCTGTAGGATAAGACCAATGGCGCCCCACCCCTTTATAGCTGGCTAAAGGGAGGAATCCCCACCTAGGATTATTTTGAAAATAAAAACATTATGTCTTACAAAACAAAATGTGTTTTTCCTTATACTCCTATCTCCTTATGTCCTTATTGTTGATGAGAAATTTCTACCACGCGTTGGCCTGGAAGATCTGCTTATCTCCAGTGCAGGTCCTTCTCGGCTACCTGTGCTGTGCAGGGCGTGTCAGTTGGTTTGATCTGTTAACCAACAAGAAAAATAAAGATATATGCGTTAAGTGTTAAGTCAAATCCTACTGGATAGGCTGTGAGAGTCAATTTACATATATATGCTATCCCGAAGTGTATTTAGACCAAGTGACGAGAATAGATCGGTTGCGCCGAGACAGTATTAACCACATAATCAAAATATACAATGGGATAATAAATATATGTTTTGATAGCCTAGCTGATACTATAAGTCTAACTGTGAATCGGCTACTACTCTGATACGCCTTACGAAAAGATATTGATCTAAGCTAAATGCGCTAAACCTAGATCAATCGACTATTGGTTGTGGCTGAGAAATTGATTCTCGCTTAGGGCATTTAACTAGAGCAAGATCTTAATATAAGAGGCGGTTTTAACAAAACTGATAGTAAATACTAAAAAGAATATTAAAACGGATAAGTCCGGCTGAAACCCTGGCACTGTCTCTAAACATGTACATCAAGCCAAATAGATCATAAAAGCTCTAAAAACGACTTAAAATTACTTGATCTGGGGACAGTGCTAGCTTGACCAAGGTGTCCTCGATATTGTCTGCATCGGCCTCAGGAGCACCGAATTCGGCTGGCAATATGAATACCATATTGACCGATGCAGAGACTTTATCTTTCCCTTTGGCTGCTCTTCTGGCTCGATCGGCTGAACTCTCTCTGGTCTGTTCTTCGTCGGTCGTGGCGATTTTGTTTTTGGGGATCCATAGCCTCTTGATTCTACCCAGCCGATGGTGTTGTTTTTCGATCATCTGCCGAACTTCTTCTTCCCTTCCTTCACGCTTTAGCCTTTGAACCCTTAGTTTCTACGTGTTGGTGCAGAGGTCAGAGGGGCACTATTGGGGTTTGGCCGATCCTTCATCATCGGCCTCTCCTTCGTCGTGGTAGTCATCGTTCTCATATTCCTCGAAGAAGTCTTGATGGATCCGCCCTAGCCGATCGTGAATGGACTGCCGGTGTTGGTTGAGTTGTATGGCCCTCGAGACGAACTGAGTTGGACTGGTGATCGGCTGGCTTCTGTGTTCGTCCTCACGGTAGTCGCTGCAGGCCGGGCAATTATCTAGCGTCGACAATCTCATCCCGGTCTCCCAGCAATGCCTGAAAGATTCGCAATGCCAATGAGGATCGGCTCCGCTGTGGTTCCCATCGTACTGGTGGCCTCGCGTCTCTGGCTCTTGCCGATGAGATCTTTCAAACCGAGCCTCTTCCTACCAAGATTGTTGTTGGAAATGGCGTTGGCTGTTTGTGTTGATCGGTCGTCGATCAGCCGATCGGGCAATGGGCGCACCATGTTGATTGGCGCGGCTTGGCTTCCAGTCGGCCCATCCTCTGCCTTGACCCCTTCTAATGTTTTGGCTGAGCTATACGTCATTCTGCGCTGTTGATCAGTTTGCCTGGGGCTGTCCTGAACCATATTGACCGGGAATGGGTTGTTGTCTACCTTCATCGGCCGAGTGGAATCGGCAAACTTGAGTTTCCTCGCCTCTATTGCCGACTGGATCTGCTGCCTGAAGACTTTACAGTCGTTGGTGGCATGAGATGTAGAGTTGTGCCACTTGCAGTACTTTTTCTTCTTTAGTTCTTCAGCCGATGGGATCACATGGTTTTCAGGAAGCTGAATCTGCTTCTCCTTGTGTAATAGATCAAAGATCCTATTTGCCTTGGTGATGTCGAAATTATATTTCTCCTCTTTGATCGTCTTCAGCAGCCATTGATAGACGATGGCCTTTTTATTCTTGGCCCATTCGGCTGCCGCCACCTCTGCGTCATCATTGCTGGAATCGAAGCCTGACTCAACAATGACTTGAGTTATGTTCTTGACGGCCTTCCTGGTGTCTTGAAACCTTTGCTCATAGGCCGTCACCTTCTACGCCAGATGCGCCAGGCTGTCAAAGTCCTGAGTGGAGAAGCGCTCACGGATCGACGTGATCAGACCATCGAAGGCCAAATCGGCTAACTAGGTGTCCGACAGCACCAGGCTGTAGCATCAGTTCCTGAACCGTTTCGTTGTGTTTTTGCTTGATACTGGTGAGGTCCGACAACTTCATTTCATGGTTGCCGGTGTAGAAGTAGCTATGGAATTGTTTTTCGAGATTGGCCCAACTCTTAATTTAGTTGTAAGGCAATGAAGAGAACCAGGTGAAAGCCGATCCCGAAAGAGACAAGGGGAATAGTCAAACTCTCAAGGCATCTTTAGCCGATGCTTCGCCGCACTGTGCCAAGAATCGGCTGACATGCTCGTAGGTTGACACATTGTCTTGCCCTGAGAATTTCGAGAAGTCTGGGACTTTGTACCGGTTGGGCAATGGAATTCGCTCAAAATGCTCCGGATAAGGATACCGATACATGTTCCCTGAGTCCTTTGGCTTGAGGCTGAATTGATCGCGCATGATGTCCGCAATCAAATCGGCCCACGTCCGGTTGTCCTGTTGTATCGGCTCATATTGATCATATGGTGCAGGTGCTTGCCGATACAGCAGTGGCGTCTGGGGCCTGTAGTGATGATCTTGATGGCCTCCTTGATACTGGTACTGGAGTGGATGGCCAGCGGGAGGTGGCTGATTTGCCGATGATGGCGTTGGTGGGCCCGGGAACAGCTGTCGACCACCGGCGTTGTACTGTCTATCCAGGCCGATCTGGGCAACCGACTCTAATTGCCAATTGTCATCGAACATGTTGGCTATCTGATTCTAGGGCAGTGGTTGTTGTCGGCTCAGCATGGTGATCAACAGTCTCGCAGCCGATCCGGTCGGATTTGGCTTTCTGAGGACCCCTCCCGGCAGCCCTGGTTGTGCTGGTGGTGGAATCGGCCGATTCTGGGTGGCCAATGTCCTGTAACCAGGAAACTGGCCGTCTGTGAAGTTAGTCAGCCCCCGCTGTAGTTGATCGGCTATCTTGGTGTCGACCACAGTGGCAATCATATTGTTAAGGGTGTTGACAAGAATGCCACTCTGGTTGACCAGCACATGGTGGACGGCCGAATCAATTCGGTCTTGCAAAGTATGTAGGCCCGAATCATCTTGTTCTTGAATCGGCTCCTCTGCCTTCTGTTTGCCCTTTGATCCACTGGAGGAGGACGCCTTGAGTTCGCCCATGCTGAACTTGTACTTTTGATGCACGGCCTCGGACCTTGTCTGGGTGAACGACTGTAGGTAGTTGGCCTGGAGCTCTTCTACCATCTTTTTGTAGTTGGGTTGTTGTTCAGCCGACAATTGTTCCATATTCACAGGCACGATGTTGTCCTGAGAAACACTGGGGCTCTTGAGGTCGACCATCTTGTCAGCTACATCGATGCGTCCTAGCCGAGTTGACAGAGATAGTCCCACTGGGCGTGCCAAGAAGCGTGTTGATGAGAAATTTCTCTCATGCGCTGGCCTGGGAGATCTGCTTAGCTCCAGTGCAGGTCCTTCTCGGCTACCTGTGCTGTGCATGACGTGCCAGTTAGTTTGATCTATTAACCAACAAGAAAAATAAACACATATGTGTTAAGTACTACTGGATCGGCTGTGAGAGTCAATTTAAATATATATGCTATCCCGAAGTGTATTTAGACCAATTTACTAGAATAGAACGACTACGCCAAGACAGTATTAACCACTTAATCCAAATATACAATGGGATAATAAATATATGTTTTGACAGCCTAGCTGATACTGTAAGTCTAACTGTGAATCAGCTAGTACTCCGATACGTCTTATGAAAAGATATTGATCTAAGCTAAATGCGCTAAACCTAGATCACGGTCGTCACCGTGGCGACAAACCGATTCGCTTAGGGCGTTTAACTAGAGCAATATCTTAATATAAGAGGTGGTTTTAACAAACCCGATAGTAAATACTAAAAGGAAAATTAAAACGGATAAGGCCCGCTGAAACCCCGGCACTGTCTCTAAACAAATACATCTAGCCGAGTAGATCATAAAAGCTCTAAAAACTACTTAATAGATCAATGTTGATGCAACATTAAGTATAAAAAGAACGACCAGATATACTGTAGCTGATGTAAATACCTCGAGGCAGTGGATGTCGCATATAATCTAGGCCAACCCTTAGATCTAGCTCTATCGGCTGCCGATTCTTGACAGAAACGAGCCGATGTCGAGACAGATCAAAACATTGTTCTAGATTATATGTGATATGATAACTAGCGCAGCATAAATCTTCGAATTTAGAGTGTCATAGCGATGGAAGCACTAAATTCGACGAGATACACCACTAATGATAAACATTTACCTTAATTCGGGGATCGAAACGATGTAGTCCGAAGCCAAATCAGCTGTTCGTCTGAAGAAAAAGGAGGCGATGCGCTGAAGGTTGTAGTGATTGTGTGAATTAATAATTACAAGGATCTCGGGTCCTATTTATACCTAAGAATAACATTATCCGTGAGAACCACAGTCTCTATCTAATCTACTATTTAAAATATGACAATATCCTTGGATAAGGACCCATGCCGCATTACAACAAACAGTCTAAACAAATTCCAAATTTACAGATACAATTGCCGTTCCAGGACTCTATCCGTAGATGGCAATATCTTTTAACGCGTAATTTGGGAACCGAATCTTCTATTCATCTCCACGCTCTCTGCCGGGACTGGTCCCACTTCACCTTGACCCAGAATCGGCTATCGGCTATCTTAGTCCGACCGCGCTCTCAGTCGATGGGCTCTGTAGCCGATTCAGATTTAGCCGATTTTGATTCCATCTCTTCTCAGATCACGTTTCTTCTCCAATTTCGCTTTAATCTTTATTTCAAACCCGGGAGTTAGGTTACCAAATTTGGTCGTTAACACTTATAAAATTTGTTTTGCTCTCACTTTCCCCTGACTCTGGAGTCCTTGCAAATTCATTTGCCAAATTTCTCTCCTTTCCCCCTCAACTCTCTAGTTGCTAAGCCTGGAGCACCATCTGGAAGCCAAGTCAAGTCCATGCTTCAAGCAAGCAATCAAGCCAAGTGGCCCCGAGTCAGCATTTTCTGAGGATCAAGCGAAGTTTCTCGGAGCTCACCTAAAACCCAATCTCTTCCTAGAAGAGTAGCATCGATAGTTCCTGGCCATGTGTTGTTTGCTGTGTGCAGCTGTATGGTTTACATCAGTATTGGGGATGTGACCATACTAGGTTGTTTGTTTAATCAACTGGAACAATAAAAGTATACTCACATCAGATCAGTAGTAAGCATATTAAGGTCTCATCTTTAGTTAACCTCTTCTTTCCACTCTCCTGTCTTCTCCGGCAATAGATGGGTAAAACCAAGGGCAGTGTTAGTAAATCAAGAGCTTAGCGACCCCGTGGATTAACTCAGAACAACCCTTTGAACACTCCACCTCCATTCCCTGTGAACCCGACCCTAGCCCAGGTAGTGGCTAATCAGACGCACTTAATGGCCATGATGATGCAACAGATGCAACGACACTTTCAACAGCAATAGATGCAAGCTCAGGGTCAGTACCCAGAGCAACACCAGTATGTTCCGACGCAAGCTCTGATGACTCCCGCAAGTATGCTGTCAAGTCCACAGAAGACGATAGCACCAACCTCTGCCATTAGGTTGGAGGGAAACATTTGACACCTGCTACGGTTTCATTGAGCAAGGTCATGGCGTAAGGAACAGTTCATGGGGCAAGTATACCAGGACCTCGATCGAAGAAGAGATGCAGTCTGCAAGAAAGGATAAAGATTCCAGTCAAATAATCATCCAAGGTTTCAGTTCGCCACCATCCAACTCTAAGAAGAGAAATTCACTAGAATGGAATACAGGTTGTGCTAGCAAGATGATCGTTACAAGCACAATGTTTACTCCCGAAGATGCGGAGGAAATTCCTTGACGCTTGAGGAAGAATACCTTCCGTGGTGCACGTCAGTTAACCCGGCACCTCCAGCTTTATGGTCCGCCCAAGATGATGCATCAAAAGAAATGTCCTTTGGAGATTATAATGAAGCAAACGTGGAAAACGTTAGTGAAGAAGAAATGGAGCTCAAATCATGTACTCGTTGTGGAGAAGTTGGACACACTGCAAACATGTGCAATCACATCTGTCACTGCGGTGAGCACACCCATATGACGAAAGAATGCCCCATGAGAACCATCCCATGTTTCCTGTGTGAGGGAACAAATCATGTGCCTAAGGACTGTCAACTGAAGGTCCTACATAAGGAAAAGGAAAACCAAAGGAGGTCCCGACGGTTCGTCAATAAACTCATGGTTGGTACCCCCAATCGAGAGGATGTTTCTGATTCAGAACCAACCCCAACCCCAGTAAAGACCATCAGTGGTAACAGAGGCATCCTGCAGACCCAGAAGAGAGTACCTCGTGACAAGTCAGGTCTGATTTGTTTTAACTGTCATAGGCCGGGACACTATCGCAAGAAATGCCCCCTTTCAAGACTAGTAAAGGAAGCCACTCCATCCGGATGGAAGCCCGCCATCGTGGTAATCAGTCGTCCTACTACACCTGGCAATGTCAGCAGGCCGACTATGACTCAATTCCGCACTCCGACACCGACTCTAGCCGCTCCTAGAAGGAAGAATGTGAACTGCTTCATTGTGGAGAGCTTGGGCACTTTTCCAACCACTGTCCCAAGCCACGCAGCACCCCTGTTTGTACCGGTGCCAATACAATGGCTGTACGTGGAACTACTACCCCTGCTGCTGGACGCGGTCTGTTCAGGACACCACAACCCAATGAATCTGCTACCAGATCACGCCATGGACAAGTGAATCATGTGCACGCCAAAGAGGCATAGGAAGACCAGAGAATGCTAATGGGTGTGTTTTCTATCAACTCCGCCTAGTTAAAGTCTTATTTGATTCCGGAGTATCACATTCATTCATATCATCATGAATAAGCAAACAACACAACCTACCCCAGGTAGAACTTAAGAGACCCGTGTTAGAACGTTCACCTGGGGAAGATATAACCGTACCCCGTGCCTGCATCAATGTGCCCATTCGAATTAGAGACGTAGTATTTCTTTCACACATCATGGTACAACCGCCACAAACCCTCGATGTCATTCTCGGGATTGACTAGTTGACTAAGAACAAGGGAGTTATAGACTTGGCCGAAGAAGAGGTCACCCGGTCCACCCCAGGGACTTCACCGACAAGCATAACCATGGACCAAGACTCGATGTTGTTTGAGCGAGCCGCGGGAATATTTACCATACTACCCATGACCGGTATGCCAGTAAGTTTAGGATTACCTGGACGTTTTTCCTAAGGATTTGCTGATAATGCCTAAAGCAAAGCTTAAAATTAATTTAAGGGGGGTAGAGTGACATGAACATGGATCCTTAAAATTGTGCACCATGTTGTACCTAGATAAAACCAAACCTTCTTCGGATGGTCTCCCGTCAACCACAAAGTCCCTGGATCACAACCATACCATATAGGGTCACTGTCCATCTATGAAATAAAAGTCTCTAAAATTTTGGAGTAGCAAGTCTATTATACAACTTAAGAAAAGCTTAACATTAGACATACTAAATCTTGTATGTCGAAGGATCGTTCTTTAGACGGGTACCGCCACCACCTGTTAGTCAATTTGACATTACGCCCTGTTCTCAACAGAACAAGGTGTAGATAGATCTGCGACTACCAAACTAGTTTATCTTCAATTTCACAAATCCTCCTAGCCAAAAACGCTTAAAATTTAAGGGGGATAGCATAGCATGTCAGCTTCGATCATGCGAGACCTAGAGGCCTTTGCACACTCCCAAAATCAAATTCTGTAACCTAGAAGACTATGCGGAAACCTTTCATTCTCATTCTCTTAAAACTAAAACCTCATAGCTATGGGTTGGGAAAGAGCTAAAATTTGATCTGAGCAACATTAAACCCAGTACTCTACCTCAGCCATATTCATTTCTGTGTATTTGAATCATCCTTCCATTACATTCAACCAGGAAACACTATCCACACATATAAGATCTGAGTTTCCTCAAAACATAATTAGCTTCATGTGCTTTATAAGGGATACTAGTTGGGATGCAAGTAGCAATCCTAGAATTCAATGCCATCCAACCACTCTTCTGATGAGCAAAACCCAACAACAACGTAAACCACCCGAGCACCAGTTTAAACCAAAAATCCAATGTGCTCCTGATATAAAAACAAAAGAGAGATTCAGGTAGTGGCCGCCAGATCCATACATAAGGGGACAAATTCTAGGGACCATCCATTGACTACCTAAGCTATTAGCAATCCCAGAAAAGAGAGAAAGACAATAGGTGTCAACATGACGAGAAGACAAACCGCCTCACAAAGGAAATCCTGGTGACCATCCTCTGTCGCGTCCCGCCACAGCCTCCAAACAAAAACCGGTGACGAATCCACCCATTGCCTGAACCGATGAGGAAACATATCCTTCCATCCTGGACCCTACGATTGCAAGCCCTAACCACCGACAAAGTCCGCCTCTGCCAGGAACCCATCGCCCTACTTCGCCTTTGTCATGTGACCCTTGCTCCATCCCTTCTTCACTCGAGCGACTTCGCCTTCACTCACTCTCCAATCTACTAGCCGGGACAAGTGTGAAAGACAAGCCACCTCTCTCTCCCCCTTCCTTTATAAATGAAGCAAGGGCACACATCAAAAGATTCCTTGCAGAAATATTAGATTAATAGAACCACTGAGTCTAGAGTACCTAGAAAGGTTTTAAAAAAATGGATAACATAGTTATCTGAAACAAAGAATCGCAAAGACATAGTATGGATCACCTTAAGAACTCCGTGATAGATTTTTGCCTAATCCTAAACAAAAATCCTATCTATCGTTCGTTGGGATGAAGTCCTAAATAGATCAGTCCTATATAAACCAACAGACTTCCAACCACAACCCAACCCAAATCTCGAGGATGAGATTTATTTTAAGGGGGGTAGGTTTGTAACACCCTGAAAATAAGAGATTTAAAAATAGAAATCCAAAATTTGGAACTTACACAACTTTTGGATTGGTGCATCTCGTCGTATTTATTTGTCTCTTATTTGCAAGTTTTAATGTGTGTTATAAATAAAAAATATTTAAAAGACGGAAATGTCGAAAAGGTTTGAAACCCTAAAAGGAAAAGAAATTGCAAAATAAATAATAGAAATAAAAAATTATAAAAATATACAATTGGAAAAGCGACGTTGATAAAAGTTTATTTTGGGATCAAAACTTTATTTTTGGGAAAATATAAAACAATTATTTAATTATAAATAAAGAAATAAAATATATAAATAATAATAATAATAATAACATTGGATAAAAGATTAAAGATTTAAAATTTAATTAAATTCATAATTGGGCCAAAGTTATATTTTTATTTTTGGATTAAATGTAAAAATAAACAAAAATAATAATAATAAAATAAAACAAAAAATAAGAAAAATCGAAAAAAGGAAAGGCTACTGTTCATGTGCCGCCAAGTGTTCGACCATGTCGCACCGTACAGCCCGGACGCACCGCGCGCCCGCCCGCACGCACGTGCCGATCGTGCGCATCGCGCCGCCGCGCGCCGCTCGGCACAACCTCGCGTGTGCCGCGCCCGCGCCACCCGGCCCTCCCCGCACGCGTCACGCAGCCCGCGCGCACGCGAGTGCTGCCGCACCGCTCGCTCCGAGCCATGCCGCGCGCTGCCGCACCTCGCGCCCCACGCGCCCATGCCGCACCCGGTCCCCCCTTCTGTGCCGCCGCGCGTCGGCTGCCTCGCGTCGCCCATCCCTGGTCTCCCCTTCCCCCGCGCTCTCTCCGGCCACCCCTATAAAAGGGGAAGGGACCGAGCCCTCTTTCCCTCACCTCGCCGTCCTCTTCCCCATTCCCGTTCTCCCTTTCCCCTTTCTTCCCGCAACGCCGCCATCCCGAGCGCCGCCGGTCTGTCGTCGTTCACCGTCTAGCGCCGCCTTGCCGTAGCCCGGTGAGCCCTCCTCCTTCCTCCCCCAAGTCTGCACTGCGCCGCGTCGCCACCCTTGCCGACCTTACCTGAGCCGAAGGAGAGAAAGAGAGTGGGGAGGAAACACAGCAGAAGAAAAAAGAAAGAAATGTTTGGGAAAATATTTGGAAAAGATTTTAGCAAAAATATATGTTCTTTTTGGGATAAAACTTTTATTTTTTTGGAATTGATTAAAGAATAAAATAATAATTATCGCATGAATTGATCTATTTAGTTATCACTTTAGAAATTTAATTATAATTTAGTTTGTTTTTAAATATTAATTTTAGTATATGAATTTTCTAAAATTTAAAATTCTAAATTGTGTCAAGCTTTTAGGGTTTAAATTTGGAGATAAAATTTGAATTAACTGTTTCTTTTTCCTGTATTTTATTTTTGAATCATCCATCATAATATTTCTAAAATTTAAAAGTGGATTAACTTGGAATAATATCACCTCGTAATAAATTAAATCGGTAAAATCACAAAACTTTAAAATATTATAACTCGCTCGTTTTAACTCGAATTTTGTCGAAACTCGAACCTAAATTCATCTAAAATTGTAGGCTAGTTTTAGGAACCGCTTTGCGATTTATTTGGATTTTGGTGATTTTTATTTGAATCTAATCGAATTCAATTGGATTTCTCGCACCTATGAATAGAACCCGAGGGAGCCGTTGAGTGTGCCAAAGACCCAGGTCAACAAGGTTGCGAGCAAGGCAAGTCATCACTACCTTTGAGCATGTTGAACCTTTTTGCGAACTTATGTTTGTTTAAAATCAAATATGCATGCTATACACATATGAGCTCCTATACTTTTGATATGCCCTGCCTTGATATTGAGTATTTGTTTATTCGTTGTCCCCTACAGTATCGTGCGTTCAGAGTCGTTCTTCGACGATGCTTAGCCATGCTATGTTAGATTCATGCATAATCATATTTATCAAATGCTATATGCTTGGGCAGCTACCTTTGGGAAGGTGGTTGATGTACGGCAGGTGGAGACATGAGCTTCATATTGCCATGACAATGATGAAATGATTCTTTGATGAAAAACTAAAACAAACAAATATTTTAGACTAGAGCAGCTGGATGATTTGGGTTGATTCCGAAAAATGCAAGTGCTGACCCTGGTCAATTAAGGACTGATCCATGAGATAGCCGGGAAACGAGCCAATACAACCGTACTTCTCGAATGGGTATAGACCTAGCAGAGTAGAAAGCCGAGCAGAGGCGGTACCCCTGCATAGTGGTTCTTATGTATGAGATGAGGCTGATTATGGAGGATTGAAAATCAAAATTAATTACAACTTGAAGAATGAAGTTTTCCCTTACCCCGGGAGGGCCATAATTCCTCACACTGCGAGGAAAGGACGGCTAGAGTGCAAGAGAATTTATGTTCATGGAGCGGGTACTGCCAGAGCGAGGTTATCGAAAGGCTTTGCCGTGACCGTCTCATGTGATGGGACGTAGGCTCATTTTTTGGGCAGTCACGGAGTACGGGTAAAGTGTACAATCCACTGCAGTGTGAATGAATCATTCTATTCGAATAACAATGCTCGCAAATATGGAGCATCGTGACAAGACTTTCGCTTGGATAAACTCAAAATTTTAAAATGATGGGATGGGCATGCATAATGATTTTTATGTACTGGTGGCTCAACTTCTCGAAAGTCGAGAAGGGGTAGATCCCCAAAAAATCATGAAGAACCGGTGGCGGGAAGCTATCCTTGGAATCACAATGAATGGTGGACAGAACCGTCGCCGATTTAATAAACTATGGAAATAAAACTTGATGAGGCTTTGGTCTTAGATTTGTGAAAAGAATTACAAATCTGGCTTTATGCCAAAGAACCACATCCATTCTTTGATTATCCACTATCATATGCAACCTTGTTGTGGTGGCTTGCTGAGTACGGTTGGTACTCACCTTTGCTATACACACAAACATTCAGATGTGGATAATGAAGACCCAGAAGACCCGTATGCATACTACCAGGAGGGTGTCGAAGATGATGGCGTCCAGTAGGTCTTAGCTCCGGTCGATGCATATGGCAATGGCGTGCCACTGCCTTATCTCCACTGCCTTATCTAAACTTTGTTTTTGATTGTATTCCGGACTGTTCGGTCCTATGTTCTAGACATTGCCTTCGGTCCTATATTGTAATATTTTGTGTAAGTCGATGGTTGTATCGTGCACTTGATGATTCAACAATGTATTCGTGGGTACCAAACTACTCGATCCAGGGAAATGGTACTATGAACACGATTGATTCCTGTTACAAAAACGGCGGTCTACAATTAAATCCCATCTAGTTTCAGCCGATGCATCCTTGTTTTATACTCAGTTTCTACCTGGTATAGCCATTGTCCTAAAATTCCATCGGCATTGACTAGGCATACGATTTCTCATTGGCCCATTGGCCAATTGGCCATCGTAATCTAATCTGTTTATTTTGTCTATCTTGTTAGTTATAGGATCAAACTAACTCCATGCCCTGAACTTGATTTGATAGGACCTACACTAGAGTTAACCAGATCTCTCAAGCTTTTGTGTGTTACGACACATTTTATGTCAATAGGTAGTTCATTAGAAGGAGTGGAGGTGACTTGAGTCAAGGCCGTTCCATTCTTTAATCATTATAGATGACATTGTAGACACAACAAAGTTCACAAGTAAAGGTATGGCTTGAAATACATTGTATGTTTGTACCATTACACAGAAAGACATTCCTCTATTGAAATCCATGAGCTTTACTCAGGGACGAGTAAAGGTTAAGTGTGGTGGTGTTGTTGACAGTCGTTAAGTACTAACTTTGACCGCCAACTCCTGCATAAATGAATGCAAAATATAGTATCAAACTTAGTGGTAGGGGTTTATTACTAACCATTTTCACGAGTATTGGTAAATATTTGTATGCACGTGATTTTTGCATGAGAACCCAGCCGTCATGCGACAAAATGTATTTTTGGCCAATCATACGTGAGCACAAGCATTGAAGAGCCCACATGTCAACTTAAATCGATTTAATTTTGCCAAATCCACTGTGCCCCGCCTTTGGGGCCCACTTGGCAACCTCTGAGAGAAAGACAGTGGAGAGAGATGGGGCCCATGGGTTGGTCGAACCCTAGTGTTCGGCCAAACGGCCATCAGCCCCCTCATCTCCACCTTCCACGTGGACGCCCAAGATTGCTTCTCAATGACGGTTAAGCGAGTTACTGACCTCAGTAACTATCATAAGCAAGCTATAAAAGGAGTAAACTCACTTCACTCTCAATACACAACAAAGTGGAGTAGAACTCACTTTTATATTTTAGGAATTACTTTAGTAGTCTGGAGAAAATAGGTAGAGTGAGAAGAAGGTTCGGAGGAGTGACGGAGCTTTTGGCTCTCTCTTCTCTCTTGTACCTCGACGAATGCTTCTTTTAATAAAGTGTTCAAAATTTCCTTTTGGTATTTAATTTCCTAGCTTAAGTGAGGTATATACCCATCATAGCAGGTTCGTTGCTTAGTATTTATATTGATTGCTCTAGTACTAGGACTCTGTTAGTGATATGCCTAGATGCAACATGGATATGTTGGATATCATGGTCAATGTTTATGTATAAATGAATAAAGTGTTATTCAGTTCCATGAAATAGACATCTTGTATTGATCAATAAGTACATGACTTATTTATGAGACTCTTTATGTATGAATCTATTGCAAAATGATCCCTGATCATATGTCATATTGTTGGAACAAATATGATTCTAAGATCGGCATGTTTATTGATTAATGATCATATCTCATAGATCATGGTATGGAGATACCAAATCAATATACATGGACATGTGTTAGAGAACACTTTGTTGGATAGACACACCATGAGACACTACAGGAATTAATGTGCCATTAGTTGGTCTCAGGTAATGTTGGTATAAAGTCCTTAGACCTGAGATCATCATGGATTCCAACATGTGTAGTAGCCTAGTTTGGGACAGCCAAACACTATTATGTAACTGGGTAGTTATAAAAGTAGTCTTCGGGTTTGCTATGAAACATGAAGTGGAATATGAGTGATCAAGATGGAATTTGCCCCTCCTTTGGAGAGATATCTCTAGGCCCCTCGAGGTAATGGATTATGAAAGTGCATGGCCATGCCGAGTTGATTGAGGAATCAATCAACAGACAGATAATCCAATACGGTTCGAGTGAATGGTTAAGCTATTGAAGCGATGGCACACACATCTTGTCTATAGCTTAATTGGTATCGTGAGGCAAAGGGATTTGTGTACACATTACAGGTTCAGAGCCGTTATTATATTCTTGTATACTATGGTGTCAATATGTGCTGCTAGACGCCGCTATTGACGGTCGGCTGAGTTGGACTCGAGCAGATGATCGGCTGAGTTGGACTCAAGCCGACAGTCGGCTGAGTTGGACTCAAGCCAACGGTCGGCTGAGTTGGACTCTAGCCGAAACCGAGTATACCTGAACCTACAGGGTCACACGCTTAAGGGGATAAGAATAGGCATTCGAGTTGGACTCGGATACGGCTCGATCGGATAGGGATCTGATCGGATAGAGTCCTATGGGCTTACGAAGTTCGGCCGACCAACTCTATGAGATTTGGATAGGATCCGATTCAAAATAGAGTCCCGATGGGCCTCTAGGCCCAACCGGCAACTCTATATAAAGGGGTGAAGGGTGGAGAGCTGATGCATGCAATCGCATTGAACCAAATTAATCTGATTTGGCGCAACAGAAGTCGGCGAGATCAATCTCCACGGAAACCCTCCCCACCTTCGAGCCAAAACCCTTTCCTTGCATCTTGTGCTAGCACACGGGTGTTAGGCGTTCTGTCCCCGGACGTGTGTATACCGGTAGAGGCGCTGTTACGTTGTGGTGCTATTCGTCAGCTGTGATCGGCTGACACTGTTCTGGATCGGATAGCTCTTAATTGGCTATTTCCGCTGCATACTCCAATCGGTAATGATCTATCGACCCTTACTTGCAAGTGTTCCTTGTTTGCGCGGTAGAAAATTTTTGTTATTAGCTATCGTAGCTTCCGCGTAACCCTTCAGTGGTATCAGAGCTAATCTTGCTTAGTTCGGGTTTTAGATTGGATCTGGAACAAGTTTAGCACACGGGTTGATTAGATCAATCGGTTTTACGGGATCTGTAGAGGAGAGTAGATGGTAATTGCGTTCCTTGATAGTGTATCGGAACGGCGTAATGTGATTACGTCGAAGCAATGTCCATAGAACTCGGTTTGAGTTGGGTTCGAGATAGCGTTCCTTGATAGTGTATCGGAACGATATAATGTGATTATGCCGAAGCTGTCTCGTAGTCCGACCTTGTTTACTGCCTCGCACCTACGCAAACCATCTCCCTTGATAGTGTATCGGAATGGCATAATATGATTATGCCGATATGGTTTCCGTAAGCGATTTCATAGTTTGGATATAGCGGGACCGTCGTGTGCGTACCGCCTTATAGGTCGTCTCGATGCCGTATCTCTGCGATAGGTAGAAAAGGTTCTATGCCTAACTTGTTTTTGCAGAGAATGCTTTGAGATTGTATGGCCCTATTGTATGTATGAGATGCATGTGATGCGTGTAATATTCTTTGATATGTGCAATCCCTGTAATATTCTTTCATACGTGCAATGCTTGTAATATTCTTTCACGACCTACGAGTCGATGTAATCTTCAATTAGAGCTTCTATAGTAGTAGCTTAGTTTGAAGAAATCAATCATCCAGCACTTGGAAGAACGGTGATGAAGATGGAGATCCTCTACACCGGCATGGAGATGGAGATCACCATGTGAAGGGGGCCATACTATTTCATGCTATTCTACCTGCTTTCATATATGTGATATGTTTGTTTGATAGGATAGCATCCCTCACAAAATTAAGTAGTAATGATGCCCTTCCAAATGTTGCACCCGTCACCGTTATGCTCGTCAATGGTGGGTCTGCCAAAGCAGAGTGCCATTCTCTATCATAACACGAGGGGGTATATGTCGGACATATACAGCAGGAGCATTTGGTTTACTTAACAAGGCTATCAAAACAGTTTTGGGCCTTGGGGCATAGGTTGGCGCCGGGGCATGGAGATGCCACACCAACAACAAGAGTCACATAGAGATGTGATTAGCAAGGAGTTGCTTACCGATGTTATTAATCTTCTAGCAGTGATGCCAAAGCTCACTAGAAATTAATTAACATGTGGATCTTGACCCAATACGTAACCTAGAGGGAAGGTGTAAAATACGTAATGGGAGTCTTATGTTAAATTGTTTAACAATAGACATAGCATAAACATTGTGCTAAACTTTGCTTTTTCTGTTGTAGAATAAATGGCGGTTAATACTACACCCAGTACCTTTAATTTGCGATCTATTCTCGAAAAGGAAAAATTAAATGGAACAAACTTTATGGATTGGTATCGCAACTTGAGAATTGTTCTCAAGCAAGAGCGTAAGGAGTACGTTCTTGAAGTACCCTATCCTGAGGATTTGCCTAATAATGCTCACGCTTCGCACATAGGGCTTATGAGAAGCACATTAATGATGCCCTAGACATAAGCTGTCTCATGCTAGCTACAATGTCCTATGAGCTTCGAAGCAATATGAGAGCAGCGATGCTCATACTATTATTCAGAGACTGCGTGGCATGTTTGAGAACCAAGCTAGGGCCAAGAGGTTTAACACCTCAAAGTCCTTGTTTGCGTGCGAGCTTGTTGAGGGAGTCACGTCCGTCCGCATGTGATAAAAATGATTGGCTACATTGAGAGTCCGGAAAAACTAGGTTTTCCCTTAGCCAAGAGTTCACTACTCGATGTGATTCTCCGTCGCTCCCTCCGAGCTTCGAGCCATTCATATTGAATTATCACATGAACAGTATGGATAAGACCTTGGCTGAATTGCATGGGATGCTAAAGACAGTGAGGAGGGTATCCAGAAAAACGGTCATCATGTGATGATGATGCGAAGGCTAAGCGCAAACCACTGTCAAGAAACTTTGCACCAAGAGGAAATTAACTCCCGATGAGATCGCCAGTGCCTCCAACACAAAGAAGGGCAAGAAGGAGTCGGCGGCATCAGATGTTGTTTGCTTCCATTGCAAGGAGACATGTCACTAGAAAAGGAACTGCAAGAAGTACATGGATGATCTCAAAAAGAAGCAAAGTACGACTTCGCTTCGGTATTAATGTTATAGACATTAATCTTGCTACTTCACCTCGACTCTTTGGTATTTGATACCGGATCGTATCTCATATTTGCAAATCGTTGGGAATGAGAAGAAGTAGAAGCTTGAGAAGGGAGAGGCGAACCGCGCGTCGGCAATGGAGCAAGTGTTGCTACGTCGCGTCGGCATAGTACCACTTCATTTACCTTCGGGATTAGTTTTGGAATTAAATAATTGTTATTGTGTTCTAGCTCTATGTCAAAACATTATTTCGCTTCATGTTTGCAAGCGGAAGGATATGATTTTAGATCAATGGACAATGGTTGTTCGTTTATCTTAGAGATATGTTCTATTTTCATACACCATTGATGAATGGATTATACGTTTTGAATCATCAAGGATATCCCATCTATAACATTAATACAGAGAGGCAACTCCCAAATGATACAAACCCCACATTTATCCGGCACTGTCGCTTAGGCCATATAAATCGAAACGCATGGAGAAGCTCCATAAGGATGGATTGCTTCACTTTTTTGATTTTGAATAATTTGAGACATGTGAATCTTGTTTACTTGGTAAGATGACAAAGGAACCTTTCACGGACACGTGAAAGAGCAAATGACTTGTTGGCACTCGTACATACCGATGTATGTGGACCAATGAGCTCAACGGCCGAGGTGGTTATCGTACTTCATTACCTTTATCGATGACTTTAGTAGATATGGTTATATCTACTTAATGAGGCATAAGTCCGAATCCTTTGAAAAGTTCAAAGAATTCCGAATAAAACGAGAATCATTTAGGGAAAACAATCAAGTTTCTACGATCGATCATGGAGGGAATACTTGAGCCAAGAGTTTGGTAATCATCTGAAAGATTGTGGAATTGTTCCACAGTTGACTCCGCCAGGAACTCCACAATGGAATGGAGTGTCTGAACGAAGAAATCGCACCTTGTTGGACATGGTGCGATCCATGATGAGCCAAAGTGATCTTTCGTTATCCTTCTGGGGATATGCTCTTGGAAGCATGCGTTCACACTAAATAGAGTTCCATCTAAATCAGTTAAAAAGACACCATATGAGATATGGACGGGCGACCCCCTAGTTTGTCTTTTCTCAAAATTTGGGGATGTGAGGCTTATGTAAAACGTTTACATCCGACAAGCTCACACCCAAATCGACAAGTGCTTCTTTGTGGGATATCCTAAGGAAACTAAGGGATATTACTTTTATAATCGGGAACAAGGCAAAGTGTTTGTCGCCCGACACGGTGTTTTCTTGGAGAAAGAGTTTCTTTCAAGAAGGGTTAGTGGGAGCAGGGTGCATCTTGAAGAAGTTCAAGAAACACCATAAAATGTTTCAGCTACCACGGAACCAAAACGGAGGAACAAGATGTTGCGCCACTGTTGTAGATACACCGCCCACGAGGTCCGAAAGGTCACGTCGTGCGCCCGATAGGTACAAGTGCGGAACAACGTGATATATTGTTGTTGGACAACGATGAGCCTAAGACCTATGAGGAAGCGATGGTGGGACCCGATTCCAACAAGTGGCTTGGAGCCATGAAATCCGAAATAGAATCCATGTATGACAATCAAGTTTGGAACTTGGTTGATCCACCTGATGGTGTCAAAACCATTGAGTGTAAATGGGTTTTTAAGAAAAGGCCAACATGGATGGAAATATTCACATCTATAAGGCGTGATTGGGGCGAAAGGTTTTAAACAGATTCAAGGTGTTGATTATGATCAAACCTTCTCGCCCGTCGCAATGCTTAAGTCTATTCGGATTATTCTAATGATTGCTGCATATTTCGATTATGAGATATGGCGATGGATGTCAAAACGGCTTTTCTAAATGGAAACCTAAGCGAGGATGTATACATGATACAACCTGAGGGTTTTATCGATCCACGATCGCCTGGAAAGATATGCAAGCTACAGAAATCCATTTATGGATTGAAGCAAGCATCTTAGAGTTGGAATATTCATTTTGATGAAGTAATCAAAGGGTTTGGTTTCATGAAAAATGAAGAGGAGGCCTGTGTTTACAAAGAGGTCAGTGGGAGCGTAATTGTATTTCTAATCTTATATGTGGATGACATATTACTGATTGGAAATGATATCCCTATGCTAGAATTTGTCAAGTCTTCATGAAAAATAGTTTTTCCATGAAAGACTTAGGGGAGGCCACATACATATTTGGCATTCGGATCTATAGAGATAGATTCAAGAGGCTAATTGGATTAAGCCAAAGTACATATATTGACAAGGTGTTGAAAAGGTTCAACATGCATGAATCCAAGAAAGGTTTCTTGCCCATGTCACATGGCATTAATCTTAGCAAGAATCGTGTCCTCGGACACATGATGAGCGGAATAAGATGGGTATGGTTCTATATGCTTCGGCAATTGGATCCATCATGTATGCCATGCTTTGTACACGTCCGGATGTCTAGTGTGAACGCAGAGCGATACTAGTCGATCCGGTGAAGGTCACTAGATCGTCGTAAAGAATATCCTTAAGTACTTGAGAAGAACTAAGGATATGTTCCTAGTCTATGGAGGAGAAGAAGAGCTCGTTGTAAGTGGTTACACCGATGCTAGCTTCCAAACGGACAAGGATGATTATAGATCACAATCTGGGTTCGTGTTCTGCCTGAACGAAGGCGCAGTCAGCTAGAAGAGTTCCAAGCAGGATACTGTTGCTGATTCTACAACGGAGGCCGAGTACATTGCTGCTTCAAAAGCTGCAAAGGAGGCTATTTGGATCAAGAATTTTGTTTCTAAGCTGGGTGTGATGACCAGTGCAACTGGTCCAATGTCTCTCTATTGTGATAATAGTGGAGCCATTGCGCAAGCCAAGGAGCCGAGGTCACATCAGAAGTCCAAACACATACTTCGGCGATATCATCTCATCCACGAGATAGTGGACAGAGGTGATGTCAAGATATGCGAAGTGCACACAGATCTCAACATTATCCATTGACAAAACCTCTCCCTCATCCGAAACATGAGGCGCACACAAGAGCAATGGGTATTAGATACTTACATGATTGACTCTAGTGCAAGTGGGAGACTATTAGTGATATGCCCTAGAGACAACATGGAGATGTTGGATATCATGGTCAATGTTTATGTATAAATGAATAAAGTATTATTTCAGTTCCATGAAATAGACATCTTGTATTGATCAATAAGTACGTGACTTATTTATGAGACTCTTTATGTATGAATCTATTTCTAAATGATCCCGATCTTATGTCATATTGTTCGAACGATATGATTCTAAGATCGGCATGTTTATTGATTGATGATCATTTCTCATAAATCATGGTATGGAGATACCAAATCAATATACATGGACATGTGTTAGAGAACACATTGTTGGATAGACCCACCATGAGACACTACGGAATTAATGTGCCATTAGTTGGTCTCGGGTAGTGTTGGTACAAAGTCCTTAGACCTGAGATCACCATGGATTCCAACATGTGTAGTAGCCTAATTTGGGACTGCCAAACGCTATTCCGTAACTGGGTAGTTATAAAAGTAGTCTTCGGGTTTTCTATGAAACATGTGAGTGATCAAGATGGAATTTGCCCATCCGTTGGAGAGATATCTCTGGGCCCTCGAGGTAATGCATTATGGTAGTGCATGGCCATGCCCAAGTTGATTGAGGAGTCAATCAACAGACAGATAATCCAATACGGTTCGAGTGAATGGTTAAGCTATTGAAGGGATGGCACACATCTTGCCTATAGCTTAATTGGTATCATGAGGCAAAGGGATTTGTGTACACATTACAGGTTTAGAGCCGATATTATATTCTTGTATACTATGGTGTCAATATATGCTGCTAGGCGTAGCTATTGACGGTCGGCTGAGTTGGACTCGAGCCGACGGTTGACTGAGTTGGACTCGAGCCGATGGTCGGCTGAGTTGGACTCCAGCCGACGGTCGGCTGAGTTGGACTCCAGCCGACGGTCGGCTGAGTTGGACTCCAGCCGACGGTGGGCTGAGTTGGACTCTAGCCGAAACCGAGTATACCTGAACCTACAGGGTCGCAGGCTTAAGGGGATAAGAACAGGCATTCGAGTTGGACTCGGATACAGCTCAATCGGATAGGGATCCGATCAGATAGAGTCCTATGGGCTTACGATGTCCGGCCGGCCAACTCTATGAGATTTGGATAGGATCCGATTCAAAATAGAGTCCCGATGGGCCTCTAGGCCCAACCGGCAACTCTATATAAAGGGGTGAGGGATGGAGAGCTGATGCATGCAATCGCATTGAACCGAATCAATCTGATTTGGCGCAACAGAAGTCGGCGAGATCAATCTCCACGGAAATCCTCCCCACCTTCGAGCCAAAACCCTAGCCTTGCATCTTGTGGTAGCACACGAGTGTTAGGCATTCTTTCCCCGGACGTGTGGATACCGGTAGAGGCGCTGCTACGTTGCGGTGTTATTCGTCGGTTACAAATCGGCTGCGGTTAGAGGCATCGGATAGCTCCTGATTGGCTATTTCCGCTGCATACTCTAATCGGTAACGATCTATCGACCCTTACTTGCAAGTGTTCCTGGTTTGCGCGGTAGAAAATTTTTGTTATTAGCTATCGTAGCTTTCGCGTAACCCTTCAGACTCTGGATGAGGAAGAAAGTTCCAGCGCGACTAGAGTAGTAATCAATAGCATAGATGTGGTGTCTAGGTTAGTGGTTACCTTCGTTTGTTTTGTGTTCCACGAAAAGTGAGGTAGGCGGCAATTGGTGACAGTCATGTCCGTCCTTTGTATCCCTCCATGTTTGGATACATCATAGAGCTATAGGCCAGACTCAGCTTGGCATACCAAGGGAGAGCTTGTGCCCGAAGCAATTGATAAGGTTTTACTTTTAACTTAATTTTCATAGGTATCCTTTTTACCCTAAGCCTACCATCCAGTTGTTGTCCTTGGATTGAATTCCGTTCATAGATATACATACATGCTTCTGGTGATTCGATACCCTTAGAATACTCTAATGTGATGTTTTACAGTGGTATCCGTGCGTTTGCAGATTTATCTGTGACCATAAGAAATACCAACAAACATGATGAAGTTCGAACCGACTGGTCTGACAATGCTAGTGCATGCGCCCATATGCCGCCGGTCTGTCCAACGTGTGTTGTTGGACTGTCTATCCTGCGCCATCACCGAAGCTTGCTTTCAGACCATCTATCATGCTCCTGTCGAACAGTCCAAATCACTAGACCGTCCAAGCCTTAGTTGTCTAATAGTCCGTTGAAACCTAGAAGAATGCAACTGAAGAATTTCTTGAAAGTATATCAACTTTATTGCTTCTAATTATGTTTTTTTACCGTAAAAAACTGGGGGGAGGTCCCCACAGTTGCGAGCCAAATTTTATAGAAGGGAGAAAGGGTTAAAATTTAAGAGTACAACCTTTTGAGACAAGGGCAAAGATACCCAAATAAAGCTGCTATCCTCAGCAACTAGCACAGTTATAGCAACGACGACTAGGTGGAAACTAAAACTAACTGTAAGCATCAAGCCAGGCGCAAAAGGAGGTCTTATCTTCTATCCTAAGCCTGATAACTTGGAGTGAGCACTGGAGTTTGAAGTTCCTTTTGCAGAGCTGCAGATTTGGAGTTGCTCTCTGAAAAACCTTGTCATTTCGAATCATCCATATTTTCGAAGCCGCCAGGAGGGTTATCTCTGTGGCACATGGTAGTGTTGATGTGGAGATCGATTGCAGTAATCTATCCATGAGGTATAAGGAGGTGTTCCATTTTAGTTGTAAAGTGGACCAGCATTGGGTCGCAAAGGGGCACGAGAAGAGCAGATGATCAGCAGTTTCTTCCTCTCCCATGTCACACATTATGCATAGGCTGTCATCCTGAATGTTGATGTGTCTTCTTTGTAGCATTGACTTCGTGTTTAACCTGTCTAATAATAGAAGCCACGCGAAGAACTTAATTCTTGGTAGGCATTTTGATTTCCAAATTAACTGAAAGCTTTGGTGACCCTCAAAGGAATTAAAGACATGGTTGTAGAACCCCCTTGAGGTGTAATTCTTTCCCCAGATCATCGACCAGCTGTCAAGAGATTCCTCATCATAGGGTAGATCCTGAAAAAGGGGTTGAAGCAGATGTAATTCCTAGTAGGCTTGGTCGGATAGCGGCAGGTGCAGGATTGAATCAAGGTCTTCGCCTTGCATGATTTCAGTTACCGAAGCATTGCTTTTCTTGGCAAAGGATGCGAGGTGGGGGAAATTGAACGGGATATTCAAATTATTCCAGTTGTTCGCCCAGAAGCTTACCGAGTACCCTTTACCTATTTGACAGGAGGCCACCATCCGAAAAAGATCATTGAGTCTAAGAATGTCCTTCTACCAGAAGGATCCCATTTCCCTACAATGATGGGGGACCTTGTCTTGATAATATCTAAACCAGATGAGTTCCACCCAAGGGATGTCTTCATGGTTGTAGAACTTTGTCAGCTGTTTGATGAGCAGAGCATCGTTTTGTAGGTGGAGATTGAGCACCCCTAGGCCACCCTTTGCTTTTGGTCAGGTTGCTAAATTCCAAGCTACCAGATTGCCTCCTTTTCTTCCAGACTGTTTCCCCTCGAAAGACACTGTTTCCTTGCCCTGTCAATGGCTTCTATGATACCTTTCGGGATCTTGAGGGTGCACACGGCGTAAGTTGTTATTGGGGTAATCGCCAAGTTGATCATCTCGAGCCTTCCTGAATAGGACAGCCAAGACGCACATGAGGAGAGCTTCCTTTCGACTTTGTCCTGTAACGGTACCAGATCCTCAATTTTTGGCTTAGTTGTCCCAAGTGGTAAGCCCAGATAGGTGAACAGGAAGGAGCCCGCATCAGAGCCAAAGGTGTTAGCCAGGTGGCTCAGCTTATCATTGCTGAGATTAATTGGGTACATGCTTGATTTTTTGTAGTTAACTTTGAGTCCAGTCGCCATTTGGATTGTGTTCAGAAGGTTTTTGAGGAAGAAAAGTTGTCTGGCATCTGCTTGAAGGATGATAATGGTATCATCCACATATTGGACTACTGGGAAATCCTCCGTCGGCTATGCTATTGGCAAGTGTAGAAGGCCCTCTTGCCTGGCTTTATTGATTAAAACCTGGATCAATTCAGCCGCCAGCACAAATAGCAGGGCCGAAAGGAGGTCTCCTTTTCTGATGCCTCTCTTACAATGAAAAGTTTTCCCAGGAACTCCATTGAGAAGGATAGAAGAGGTCCCAGAGGAGAGGATCTCTTGAACCCATTGTAGCCATTTATCTGGGAAGCCAAGACTTTGCATCATAAGGAGGACGGGTGAGTGTTCAATGGTGTCAAAGGCCTTTTCAAAGTCCAATGTGAGGATGATCACTTCTTCTCTGGATTGATGACATTGATGTATGTATTCAAAGGCCCAGGCAAGGCAGTCTTGGATTGTTTTTGATCGGATAAAGCCATATTGATTCTTATGGATCACTGATTTTATAACTCCTTGCAGCCGATCTCCTAAGACTTTGGTTATTATTTTCAAGGAGGAGTTGAGCAAGGAAATAGGCTGATAGTCATTGACTGTCTTGGGGTTGTCTTTTTTGGGGATCAAAGTGATGAAGGAATTATTGATTGGTTGAACACTAGTCTGTCCTTGCTGGAAAGAGTCACAAAGTCTGTGGAAATCATCCTTGATGATTGGCCAGCTTTTTGTAGAAAAAACCATTCAAACCATCTGGTCCTGGGGCTTTATCAATTGGCATCCTTTTAACCACCAAATCTATTTCTTCATAAGAAATTGGTTGGGCCAGAAAATCTAATCCTTCTTTCGGTTGAATAAGGCTTGGGAGATCAAAGATCATGTCTGGATCGGATGAAGATCCCATTCTGTCCTTGAACGAGGACCAAAGAATTGCCGCCTTTCCAGAGTGGTCCTGGATCCAGTCACCCTGTTCATTCTTGATATGCGAAATCATGTTTTTCCTGTAGGAAATAGAGGCCAAACTGTGAAAGAACTTCGTGCATTCATCCGCAAGCTTTACTCTGTTTACCGTGTACCTATTCCTCCAGTAAATATTCTTCATATGCAGCCAATGTTGTAGTTTCTTTTTCACTAGTTTCCTCAAGTTAATTTTTGTCTTGAACAAGCGCCTTCCTTCTTCGAGCAAGTCAAGGAAAGCAATCACAGTGTTGCAGTTTTCAATGAGGGCCTTTAGATTAGAGAAACTTTTACTCCAAGATCCAAGCCCTGCTCTCAGGGTTTTGAACTTTCTTGCAATATTCTTTGCTGCATTCCCAGGGAATGCTGGATATGACCAACAGTTCGAAACTATGTAACTGAAATCCGGTTGCTCAGGCCAAAAGTTCTCAAAACGAAAGATGTTTGCCTTGGGGATTTTTGTCCCAACCACAATTTTACAAGGGACGTGATCTGAAACTGTTCTTGCTAGCGGAATTACTCTGGTGTCTGGAAAATTTGTCGTCCAATTGATGGAGGAAAGGAACCAATCAAGTTGTTCTAGAAGAGGGTCAATTTGCATATTACTCCACGTGAAAGCCCTCCCCTTAATTGGGATTTGAATTAAGCCTAAATGACCAATGGCCTCATTAAAGGTGAGAGTATCCAGAATATTTCCTCCCGGCTTGTTTCTGTTAGCCAGAGACCGATAGAAGTTGAAATACCCCAGAAAAAGCCAGTCATCAAGGTCTGCAATCTCGTGGTTTCTGAACCAGGTCATGAAATTCGATCGGAGCGGTTCCTCGCAGGGACCATAAACCACTGTTAATTTCCATGTTAGGGAGGACTGGAGGGAGGTTAGGGCCACTGAGATGTCGAAGCTTTGTTTGTCAAAGACCAAACCCGAAAAAAGATTTCCTTTCCAAAGACTCAGAATTTCTCCCGAGGCCCCCACAGATGGTACAAAGTCAAAACAGTCAAAGCTCTTTGGGGCTAGCTTTCTGTGGACCCCTGTTTTTGGAAACGGGAATCAATCGTGTTCATTGTACCATTTCCCTGGATCGAGTAGTTTGGTACCCACGAATACAGTATTGTATTATCAGGTGCAAAGTGCACGAGTAGTCTTACACCAAAAGTATTACAATGATAGGCCCGAAGGCAATATACAATACATATAGGAACTACCGGTCCAGATACATCCAAAAACAGAAATTAGATAAGATAGCGGACGGAAGGCAGCGGCATGTCGATCACCAACAGGAACCGACTGGGGACTAAGACCTATTGCGCTCCATTGTCTTCATTCATCCTGGTAGTATGCATACGGGTCCTGTAGGTCTTCCATGCCTACATCTGTAGGTTTGTGAGTATAGCAAGGATGAGTACCCAACGTACTCAGAAAGCCAACACGGAATGATGTACATGATAGGGTCATTCAAAGGGTGGCCGTGGTTTATTTGCACAAACCCAATTTTCGCAAATCATTTCACGAACCTAACATCTAGCCAGTCAAGTTTTAGTTTCAGAGTATATCAAAATCGGTGACGGTTCTGTCTGCCATCCATCGTGATAGCAAGGATGGTTTCCCATCTCCGGATCATCATGGTTTTTTTGGGGAGTCTATCCCTTCTCGCAGGTCGAGAAGTTGAGTCCACCAGCACAAAAATTATTATGCATACCAACCCATCACTTTAAAATTTATGAGTCTAGCCACGGGAGAAACTTATCACTTTGCTGATTAACCGCGAGCACGGCTATTCAACTAGATTGATTTACTCACACTGCAGTGGATGTACACTTTACCCGTACTCCGCAACTGCTAATTGAATGAGCTTTCATCCCTGTAAATGGGACGGTCACGACAAAGGTTTTTGATAACCTCACTTTGGCAGTACCCGCTCCATGAACTTAAGTCCTCATGCACTCTAGCCGTTATTTCCTAGCAGTGAGAGGAGCTCTTGCGTTCCCGGGGTAAGAGAGAAAACTCACTTAATTTTTAAGTCATCGTTAAGTTCAGTTTATTATTCACATAAAGGCCTTTTGTCTTATCACAAACACGGGCACTCTACCATTGGTAGGCCCAGGACACTCTACCTATTGGTAGGTCCTTAACTCAACACGTACACCTGAACCACTATGCAGGGATACTGCCTCCGCTCGGCTATCTACTCCGCTAGGTCTATACCCATTCGAGAAGTATGGTTGTACTAGCTCGTTCTAAGGTGCAAGTCTCATGGCTCGGTCCTTAATTGACTAGGGACGGTACTAGCCTTTTCCGGAATCCACCCAAATCCATCCATCCGCCCCAGTCTAAAAACATTGGTTTTGCATTTTTGGTTTTCATAAAACTCATTTCATCATGTTCTTAGGCAATGTGTCGCTCATGTCTCCACATGCCGTGTTTCAACTACCTTCCCTTAAGATAGTTACCCAAGCATATAGCATTTTGTAAAAATATGAATATGCAAGATTCTAGTATAAGCATGGCTAAGCATTTTACCGAAGATATCCTTCGGCCACATCACAACGAGGGTTACAAAGATTGTATCTAAAGGTAATCAATATCAAGGCTTGGCTTATCAAACATAGGTATTCATTTGTGTATAGCATGCATGTTTTGAAGTTTAAATCAACATCATTTCGCAAAATAGGATCAACATGTTCAAAGGGAAGTGTTGACTTGCCTTGCTCGTGACCTTGTTGGCTTGAGGCTTTGACGTTCTCGACGGTTCCCTCGGACTCTATCATACGCGCGAGAAATCCAATTTGAATTCGATTAGGATTCAAGTAAAATCCAATAAGATCCAATAAAAAGCCAAATGAATGGCGAAAGCAGCTCCTAATACTAGGTTATGACTCTACGTGGACCTAGGTTCGAGTTTCGATAAGATCGGGTTAGAGCGAAAGAGTTATAAGGATTTGAAGTTTTATATTGAATTCGATTTAATTAAGTATGATGTGATATTTATTTTAAGTTAATATGTTTAAAGTTTGAGAAATTTTAGGGTTGATGATTCAATTAATAAAAGGAAGTGGTTATCTTTCAATTTTATCAAAATATATACCGGGTCGAGAAGTCCTACGGTTTAAGTCAAAATTAATTGATAGAAGCTAGACTTGTATATAAGTTGGATTTTTAAATTTTAGAAAATCTATATGATAAACATTATGTGATGACCAACTAAGTTGTAAATAAAATCCCAAACGAATAAACTACACGACGATCAATTAGTTCCGAATAGCTAGCCTTGCTACGACCTAGGGTTAATAATAATCGATTCCAAAAATAATCTCGAAGCTAAGTATTATACTAAATAATCTATGCATCAAAAATAGTGTTTTGGTGACAAGCTAAGATAGATGAATTCCTAGATAAATAAATAATTTATGCGATGGCCAAATATTTTTAAAACAAAACCCCACTTTAATAATTGGTTCCCTAATCATTTTTGAAATTTAAATTTGTGTTGAAGAAAAATATGTAATTTTGCTCATAGACTTTCCTAAAATATCTTCAAAATTTTTTCCTAATTTTTCCATAATTTTCGCAAATTTTTCCCTTTTTTCTTTTTTTCTTTTGTTTTCTTTCCTTTTCTTTTTTTCTTTTTTCTTTTCTTTCCTCCTTTCAGCGCTACTCCCTCTTCTCTCTCCTCTAACCCCCTCCATCTATCCCCTCCTCAGCCTACCTCTCTCTCGCTCGGCCAAGCCGGGCGGCGCACGGGCGACGGCTAGGGACGGCGAGCGGTGGTGCGGCTACGGAAAACAAGGGAGAAAACAAGGAGGGACGCGGCTCACCGGCTCGGTGTATAGGGCGGCGAGCGGCGGCGAGACTTCGCGCGGTGGTGGCGGCTTGTGAATCCCGGCGTGGCGGTGGAGGCGGAAATATGGCGAAACGGTGGCGAGGGAGAGGGGAAAAGAGAGGGGAAGCGAGAACGGTGAGGATGGGGGAGATGGAGCTCGGATCCCCATTTTATAGTTGTGCGGAGAGAGAGAGAAAGAGAGGGAGGGCTGGCGCGGCGGGGTGGTGCAGCGGTGACACACGGCGGCGAGCTGAGGCGGGGCCGGGCGAGGCACGCACGCAGCGCGCGCGGCGACGTGCGGACGCGTGGCGCGAGGGGACGGGGCGGGCGTGGGGTCGACGTGTGGCACGCGCACGGCGGGTCCGGGCGCGGCGAGCGAGGCGCGCGGGCGCGGCGCGCGTCGCACGTGGCCGGGAGGGGCCGGGACTTGGTCGAACACGTGGCGCGATATGAAAAGTGGACTTTTTCATTTTTCCCGATTTAATTTCTATTTTTCCCATTTCTATTTCCTTTCACATTAAAAATTAATATAAAACCTAGCCCAACCAAAAATTTGGTTGTAACCTATATTTTCAATCTTTTGCAAAAATTTTATTATATTATAATATATTTATATATTTTATTTAATTCTTTCCCCTTTTCCAAAAAAGTGATTTTTGATTCAAAATAATTTCTTATCAATTCTAGACTCTATATATATCCTTTTTATAATTTTATTATTTATTTTATTTACTGATTATTAATTTTTCCTTTCGAAAAGGTTTTGGTCCAAAGATCGAAATCTATTAAACCTTAACTCTTTCTATTTATCTTATTTTATAATTTCCAAATCTTTATTTTTGGAATTTTCTTTCTTTTGGGATTTTTAAATCATTTAGTTTTTCTCAATCTTTTAGATGAATTTCTCTTTATTAATTCTTATGCAACAAAGCTGGCAAATAAGAAGCAATAAACACGCCGAGATGCAAAAATATCATAAGTTTTTGTAAGTTCCAATTTTTAATTCCCGATTTTAAATTCTCCGATTTTCAGGGTGTTACAAACCTACCCCCTAACAATAAATCTCATCCTCGTGATTTGGGTCGGGTCGTGATTGGGAGTTAGTCGGTATAAACATATAGGATGGATCCGTTAGGACTTCTTCTTAACAGAACGACAAATAGGTTGGCTGCTTCGGGTGACGCAGGAATCTATCACTGAGTTTCTAAGGGTGGTCCACTTTGATTCTTTTGTTTCAGATAACATGATGTTGTCAGCTCTTAATCCTTGGGGCATCCTTCAAGCATGCAAGATTCAGTAGGTCTCTAATTTCCTTAAGTTGTATAATAGACTTGTTGTTCTAAACTGTTGGAACCTTTAGCTGCAGACGGGTGGTGATCCTTGTAGGATTGCAGTCGTGTGATTTTGGTGGGTGACAAGAGGTTATCTAGAGAAGGTTTGGTTTTACCTAGCTTCAACATAGTGTCCAATCTGATAGTCCAGGGTTATGTCGTGTGCTCATTCTTGAGGTTATGAAAGAATGCTAAGCCCCAAAATCAAACAAAACTTTAATTAGTGCAGAATGGATAGGAACATACCCATCAGCATGACCTGGTCCTCCTGGGCTTCTTCTGCACACACGTGGTTCACTTGACAACGGCGGAATCCGGTGGTAGCCTCCTTCGGCTGGGGTGTTTTGAACAAGCTTCGTCCGGGCGCTGGGGTAGGGTTTCCTCTCACAACCGTGGCGTTGGCTCCAGTACAGTTGGGTGTGTTGTGTGGTTTGGGACATTTATTGGCATAATGCCCGAATTCTTCTCAATTGAAGCAATTAGCATTCCAGTTTCCCGATGCTGCCAAGGTGGGGGCCGTGGTGCGGTAAGGTGTTGCCGGTGGCCTGCTAGCATTGTTGGGTGCGGAGGGACGATTGGCCGCTATGATGGCTGGTTTCCACCCTATTGGTGTTGCTCCTTTGGATCGCTGAGATGTCCCTTGAATTGGACGGGCTAGAGCAAGCCTTCTCTTTCGGTTGTTTTCAACCATCCTTTGGTCATGCTCAAGCCTCACGACCTTGTTGATGAGGCTTTGGAAGCTGGCGTGGTCTTGACCGATCATCAATCCTCTCAGCTCGTCGTTCAATCCTTCAATAAATTTATCCATCTTCTCTTCTTCGTCTGCCAGGTCGCTTGTGGTGTAACGTGCAAGCTGCGTGAACTTGTTAAGGTACTCTTGTACCGTGGTGTTGCCTTGGCATAGCCTACGGAACTCATTCTTCTTCATCCTCATGACTGTAGCAGGTATGAAGTTTTCATGGAAGGCAGTCGTGAATTCTTCCCAAGTTGGTTCACCAGCATCTTCAGCCCAGGTTTCCTTGTAGGTGTCCCACCAGTCACTTGCGGGACCTTCCAGCTGATTGGTGGCGAAGATGACTCTGTCAGCTTCCCGTACTCGGACGAGAGTCAACTTCTTCTCTATTACCCTCAACCAATCTTCAGCATCCATTGGTTCCACTGCTGTGGAGAATGTTGGTGGCTTGGCCCGCATAAACTCTCCTAAGCCTGATCCTCCTCGTTGTCCTTGGTTGTTGGCAATGGCTTGAAGCAGTTGGGTTTGTAAATCCATGACCTCCACTAGGGTGGAGAGGTTAGGCTCCGGCGGGTTTTCATTGGTTGAAGAGGCTCTGCGACGGTATGCCATCTGAGGACTATAGATGGGGTAAGAGATTGGATCGACTAAGGACACGATTCTAATTGATTTTTCTTCAAGTTGTTTAAGGTGATCTTTCGAAGCAAACTTGGTGGAATAAACTCATTTAAGACATAACATGGAACTTCATATCAGTTCATAGATGTTACATCATGGGGATATATTGGAGATGTGTAGTCCCGTACAACACAATACAAAATTACTAATATCGATCTAGGGTTTTCATACATAAGGGTAAGAGCATGGTCGTTGCTGTCTTAACTCCATCCAAAGCAAGACCAGAACTGATGTAGACTTCTTGTCTAGTTGTTTGGGCTGTCGCCCGATCTGGGGTTGCTACCTATGGCTGTTGCATTGGCACCGGTAAGAGGAGGGACGTCGCGTGGCTTGGGGCATTGGTTGGCATAGTGCCCAAATTCTTCACAGTTGAAGCAATTCACATTCTTTTTCCTTGGGGCTGCCAGAATAGGTGTTGCAGTGCGAAACGGTGCGGTGGTTGTCCTAGGGCAGTCATTGGCATAGTGCCCTAACTCTCCACAGTTGAAGCAGTGCAAATTATTCATTAGACGTCGGGGAATCTCATCAGCATCTTCAGGGGTACACACTGTGCTTGTGATAATCATCCTGCCAGTACCACCTGTATTCCATTTTGGTTACTTCCTCTTCTTGGGGTTAGATGGTGGCGAACTGAAATCTTGGCCGGTTGTTTGATTGGATTCTTCATCCTTCCTTCCGCACTGTATCTCTCCCTTGATCGGGGTCCTGGTGTACTTGTCCCATGTACTGTCCTTTACTCCATGTCCTTGTTCCATGAAACCGTAGTGGGGGTCAAGTGTTTCCTTCCCTCCCAATGGCGGGTTTGGTGTTACCGCTCTCTGTGGGCTTGACAGTATACTTGCGGGAGTTATCACGGCTTGCTACGGGACGTACTGACATCGCTCTGGGTAGCAACCCTGAGTTTGCATCTGTTGCTGTTGGAACAGTCGTTGCATTTGTTGCATCATCATGACCATTAGCTGTGTCTGGTTAGCCACTACCTGGGCTAGGGTCGGGTTCACAGGGAAATGAGGTGGAGTGTCCACAGGGTCGCTCTGGGTTAATCCATTAAACTGTTGGGACCTTGATTTACTGCCCTTGGCTTTTCCCATCTATTGTCAGAGAGAAAGAGAAAAGTAAAGGTTAAGCTATGGATGGGGCCTTATTCTATGTACTCTCAATGTTTTAGTGGGTTAAACAATGTCCCAAGTTCCAACATGGTCATAGTCCGACATCTATTTTTTGAAGATAGCTTAGGGTTAGAGAAAAGTAGTGGTAAAATCAAATGTTTGTAGAGAAATGGGGTCAAGGGTATAAGGAAAAACATATTTATTTTGTAAAAATAGTCTGTATTTTAAAAATAATCCTATGTAGGGATATTTTCCTTTAACCAGCTATAAAGGGGTAGGGCGCTAGTTGGTCTTATCCTACAGTCGCACTGCTCTGATGCCAGCTCCATGGACCCCCGTTTTTGTAAACGGGAATCATTCGTGTTCATAGTACCATTTCCCTGGATCGAGTAGTTTGGTACCCACGAATACAGTACTGTATTATCAGGTGCAAAGTGCACGAATAGTCTTACACCAAAAGTATTACAATGATAGGCCCGAAGGCAATATCCAATACATATAGGACCTACCGGTCCGGATACATCCAAAAATAGAAATTAGATAAGATAGCAAACGGAAGGTAGCAGCATGTCGATCGCCTAAAAGCAATGACTGGGGACTAAGACCTATTGCGCTCCATTGTCTTCATTCATCCTGGTAGTATGCATACGGGTCCTGTAGGTCTTCCATGCCTACATCTGTAGGTTTGTGCGTATAGCAATGATGAGTACCCAACGTACTCAGCAAGCCAACATGGAATGATGCACATGATAGGGTCATTCAAAGGGTGGCCGTGGTTTATTACCACAAAGCCAATTTTCGCAAATCATTTCACAAACCTAACATCTAGCCAGTCAAGTTTTAGTTTCAGAGCATATTAAATCAGCGACGGTTCTGTCTGCCATCCATCGCGATACCAAGGATGGTTTCTCATGTCCGGATTGTCATGGTTTTTCTGGGGAGTCTATCCCTTCTCGCAGGTCGAGAAGTTGAATCCACCGGCACAAAAATCATTATGCATACCAACCAATCATTTTAAAATTTATGAGTCTAGCCACGGGAGAAACTTGTCAGTCGCTGATTAACCATGAGCACGGCTATTCAAATAGATTGATGTACTCACACTGCAGTGGATTTACACTTTACCCGTACTCCACAACTGCTCATTGAATGAGCTTTCATCCCTCTATATGGGACGGTCACGGCAAAACTTTTCGATAACCTCACCTTGGCAGTACCCGCTCCATGAACTTAAGTCCTCATGCACTCTAGCCATCATTTCCTAGCAGTGAGAGGAGTTCTAGCATTCCCGGGGTAAGAGAGAAAACTCACTTAATTTTTAAGTCATCGTTAAGTCCAGTTTATTATTCACATAAAGGCCTTTTGTCTTATCACAAACACGGGCACTCTACCATTGATAGGCCCAGGACACTCTACCTATTGGTAGGTCCTTAACACCTACACCTGAACCACTATGCAGGGATACTGCGTCCACTCGGCTATCTACTCTGCTAGGTCTATACCCATTCAAGAAGTATGGTTGTACTGGCTCATTTTAAGTTGTAAGTCCCATGGCTCGGTACTTAATTAACTAGGGACGGTACTAGCCTTTTTCGGAATCCACCCAAATCCATCCATCCGCCCCAGTCTAAAAACATTGGTTTGCATTTTTGGTTTTCATAAAACTCATTTCATCATGTTCTTAGGCAATGTGGCGCTCATGTCTCCACATGCCGTGTTTCAACTACCTTCCCTTAAGGTAGTTACCCAAGCATATAGCATTTTGTAAAAATATGAACATGCAAGATTCTAGTATAAGTATGGCTAAGCATTTTACCGAAGATATCCTTCGGTCACATCACAACGAGGGTTACAAATATTGTATCTAAAGGTAATCAATATCAAGGCTTGTCTTATCAAGCATAGGTATTCATTAGTGTATAGCATGCATGTTTTGAAGTTTAAATCAACATCATTTCGCAAAATAGGATCAACATGTTCAAAGGGAACTGTTGACTTGCCTTGCTCGTGACCTTGTTGGCTTGAGTCTTCGACGTTCTTGACGGTTCCCTCGGACTCTATCATACGCGTGAGAAATCCAATTTGAATTCGATTAGAATTCAAGTAAAATCCAATAAGATCCAATAAAAGCCAAGTGAATGGTGAAAGCGGCTCCTAATACTAGGCTATGACTCTACGTGAACCTAGGTTCGAGTTTCGATAAGATCCGGGTTAGAGCGAAAGAGTTATAAGGATAAGAAGTTTTGTATTGAATCCGATTTAATTAAGTATGCTCTGATATTTATTTTAAGTTAATATGTTTAAAGTTTGAGAAATTTTAGGGTTGATGATTCAATTAATAAAAGGAAGTGGTTATCTTTCAATTTTATCAAAATATATACTGGGTCGAGAAGTCCTAGGGTTTAAATCAAAATTAATTGATAGAAGCTAGACTTGTATATAAGTTGGATTTTTAAGTTTTAGAGAATCTATATGATAAACATTATGTGATGACCAACTAAGTCGTAAATAAAATCCCAAACGAATAAACTACGCGACGATCAATTAGTTCCGGATAGCTGGCCTAGATACGACCTAGGGTTAATAATAATCGATTCCAAAAATAATCTCGAAGCTAAGTATTACACTAAATAATCTATGCATCAAAAATAGTGTTTTGGCGACAAGCTAAGATAGATGAATTCCTAGATAAATAAATAATTTATGCGATGGCTAAATATTTTTAAAACAAAACCCCGGTTTAATAATTGGTCCTCTAATCATTTTTGAAATCCGAATTTGTTTTGAATAAAATTATGTAATTTTCCCCAGAGATTTTCTGAAATATCTTCAAAAATTTTTCCTAATTTTTCCAAAATTTTTCCCAAATTTTTCCCTTTTTTTTTTTTTTTCTTTTCTTCCCTTTTCTTTTCTTTTCTTTTTTCTTTTCTTTCCTCCTTTCGCGCTACTCCCTCTTCTCTCTCCTCTACCCCCCTCCGTCTACCCCTCCTCGGCCTACCTCTCTCTCGCTCGGCCGAGTCGGGCGGCGCACGGGCGACGGCTAGGGACGGCGAGCAGCGGCGCGGCTACGAAAAACAAGGGAGAAAACGAGGAGGGACGCGGCTCATGGCTCGGCGGATAGGGCGATGCGGCGACGAGACTTGGCGCGGCGATGGCGGCTTGCGAATCCCGACGCGATGGTGGCGGCAGAAATAGAGTGAAACGGCGACGAGGGAGAGGGGAAAAGAGAGGGGAAGCGAGAACGGTGAGGATGGGGGAGATGGAGCTCGACTCCCCCTTTTATAGTTGCGCAGAGAGAGAGAGAGAAAGAGAGGGAGGGCCGGCGCGGCGGGGTGGCGTGGCGGCGAGCTGAGGCGGGGCCGGGCGAGGGCACGCGCGCGAGCATGGGGCGCGAGGGGACGAGGTCCAAGAGCAGGGTCGACGCGTGGCGCGAGCGAGACGGCGGGGTCCGGGTGTGACGTGGCGTGTGGCGCGCGTGGCCGGAGGGGTGCAGGCGCGGGTGGCGCGGCGCGCGGGGTCCGGCGAGGCGAGCGCGGGCGCGCGGGGTCCGGCGTGGGCAAGGGCGGGCGCGACGCGCGCGCGCGCGAGCGGGAGGGGCCGGGACTTGGTCGAACACGTGGCGCAATATGAAAAGTGGACTTTTTCATTTTTCCTGATTTAATTTCTATTTTTTCCATTTCTATTTCCTTTCACATTAAATATTAAAGTTTTTGTATGTTCCGATTTTTAATTCTCGATTTTAAATTCTTTGCTTTTCGGGTGTTACACTTTCGGATATAAATTTTGTCAAAGGATTCTCTCTTAGTTTCCTCGATGCAGACAATTGAACAGGGAGCTTCCTCAATTTTGTTCCTAATGGCCTCCCACTTCTCAGGAGCATTAATCCCCCTTATATTCCAGCATAAGATAATCCAGTCGCGATGAAACATGATACAAAATAGAAATATAGTAGGAAAGACCTGATAAGCAAAGCCAACCAGATATCGCCAACAACCAGGCCAAATGGGAGAGGCATAAGGAGCAGGTGGGCAAGAAAGGCCAGGGAGGACAGCATCAGCAACAAAGATAACAAACCAGGCCTCCAGCCAAGGTGATAAAAAGGGCCCAGCAAGCCACAGTGGAGATTAAACATATTACAATAATCCTCAGCAGAGTCATGTTCATCAACAAACGTCATAAGCAGAGTCAGGTGATCTCCCCCTCCTTGTTGTTCAATCTGCCAATCAGGGACCTGCAGCACGAGCTCGGGTAGGACTGGGACCGGAGGGAGATGGGGCTGACCCCCATGTGGGACTGGGTCCTCGTCTGCGGGAAACTGGTCAGGGAATTGCCTGTTGAGAATGAAGACAGGGACCGTCCAAGATCTGCCTGTTCCATCAAAGAGGGAGCCCGTAGAAACCACAATGCTTCGCGGGACCCTGTATGTGCTCAGGATCAGCATCCTTGCAAGTATTCTTGACCGGTTACCATCTCGGTACCACTCAAGTAGTCTTCCAAACGGCGCCACCGCTGCCTGCACGAAGGAGTCAATCTGATAGTCCAAAGGGAAGGCCAGTAGCATAATCCAGCATAGGCGAGTGTAGCTGCATGACCGAAGATTGATTCCTTCATCGTGTCAAACCACCCGGATTACACGATCTTGTCCCAGATGGAAGAGGGAGTTTCTTACCAGCCTTTCCCGCTGCACAACAGTCCTAAGCTTGATCAGACCCAAGCCTAGAGGAGAGAGGTGCGCTTCCACTATGCGCACATGTTGGTCTTCTTCCAGAAAGTCACAGACATTGGTGAGGGTTTGGCGAGGAGATCGTGCTCTTCTAGAATTGGCTCTAAGGAGACAATAGTGAACTCCTCATGACCACGCGGTGGTTCGCCTCCTAGAGCAACCCTAGTTCTTGCCGGTCGCTCCCAGCCTTGATCCACCTGGAGGCCGCCTACGAGAAACGGAGTTGGGTTCACCGGGAAGTTGGCCATGGCGGTGGCGGTGGAGGGAGAACAGACGTTGGTGCAAGGCGGAAGCAGGCTGGAAGGAGGAACCGTCGGCAGAGAGGATTGGAACTGTTGAAGAGATGAATCTGGAGATTGCTGATCATGGGTGTGATGGTGGAGGCAAGCGACCGGTGGTCTCCTGGCTCTGCCCTTGGAACGTCAGGTTAGGTGGGGGAGAGATTGGGTGACCCCATCGGACAGAGAGGCAGAACTTCGCGCATTACGAAATTTTGGCCGCCACGTTCGACGCGATACCAAATGTTTCCGTGACATGCAACGTGCAACAGTGTGCCCGATGAAGTTGCACCGGCTGCACCGAGTCCTACCCAGGCAGCTAAAGCTGATGTGACCTGGCAAGAGGCACGTACTGCAAGGTTTTGAAACCAGGGGAGCAAGAGTTGGGGAATGTGTAGACTGAGATATGGAGATCTTCTTTGCACGGCCCATACTATTGCCAATTAATGCAGTACTATGATTGGGAGTTGCTGATCGTTTCAAACAAGGACGAAGAACAAGAGAACCGAAAAGAAGACCCTGGCTTGGTCTAGAAGAAGAAGAATTCTTCCCGAAGATGAGTTTACCAGGCAAAATTGAAGAATTCTAATTATATTTATAAAGTGCAACAACACTCTCCTCTCTCAACTTTCGAACTAAAATTGAAGTCTAGGCAAAAACCCTAATTTTTCTCAAGACTATTCTCTCACATGATTGATATCGAGAGCCTCAACCTCTTTTATATTTATATCCTGAGGTGGCTGCACAATGCCATGC
Source organism: Oryza australiensis (assembly GCA_019925245.2). NCBI lineage: Eukaryota > Viridiplantae > Streptophyta > Magnoliopsida > Poales > Poaceae > Oryza > Oryza australiensis. The sequence goes on from JAIFGZ020000010.1 coordinate 132,754, forward strand.
TTCAAACGTGGATATGTTGTCCTAACCCCAAAGGAAACTCACCTTAACAAGTATCCAACTTTTCCTATTGTAATTTAAACTCCAATCTTTCTAAATTCGGACTCCATCCAAATTTAACTTTGCTTCCATACATCTCTTGTATGCCATATGGAATCTTCATTATCACGTACATTGTTCTCTAGCCTTAGCATCCCGCATGATCTGCTATTTGTCTGGACATCAACTTCTTCCAAGTTGACTCTTAATCCATCACCGGCAATACTCTCCTGAGGCTTCAAGCAACACCCACAAATGAATAATCCAAGAAACCATATTCGAGCATAAGTTATTTTTCAACTTGACTCAACATTAACACACAACAATATTACATACGCATAGTAATCAGACAAAAGTCATAAAAATGAAGCAATTATAAGAATCCACAAAATCGACTCAAATATAGAGTCCATTCGACCGTCCAGATCGGGCACCCCAGTCCGTCCGGCCCTCAAGCCCGGTCCAACTGGCCCCAACCAGGAACCAACAACACTTCGCCCAACAAAACATTATCTCATCAAAATCAATATTATCAACTCATGTGCTAATTGTTCATCACAAAAATAGCCCATGCAATTGTACTATGGTGCAAACCATTCATCGTGTTTCCCGGGCGAGAAGCAGCTTCCATTCCTCTGTCTCCTCCACGTGGACCATCTCCTCCGTCGCCTCTGCGAGCATCGACTCCTAAACAATCACTGACTCCTCAGCCTCCTCCGTCTCCTCCGCCTCCTCCGCGAGCACCGACTTCTAAACGGTAATCGACTCCTCCATGCCCAACTCGTGTCACGTCGTGAAGGTCAATGAAACAGACGAAAAAGCCAAGACTTGACGTGCCAAGGCTCTCTGCTCTAAAGAAAAGGGCGTATGACTGCAGTCAAGAGGAGATTGACGAGATAGTAACCACGAAAGTGCAGGTGCATTTCAAGCCTCGGAGTCCTAAAAAGAATATTCCTATCGACCCAATGGCTAAGGCCTTCTTGGAGAAGAAAAGCACATTGGTTAAACCTGTCTTACCCGTCTGACTACGACCGATCAATTAGAAAGTCTTTTCAGAAGGCGAAAGGAAAGTCGAAAGTTTTCCCTCAACTCGGGGAGCAACCAAAAAAATTGCTTTAGTCATTGTTGCTAGATGGTGAAAATGAGTTAAGACAATTTATGGAAGAGACGAGGGAGAAACTGTTTGGAGGCGCAACAATAAAAAGGCGACAAAAGAGGATTTGAAATACAACTTTACCCTCGGTGAACCTCTTGTCAAGCCTTCTCAGTTGAAAACTCTCTCTACACAAATGTACCGATTGCATCAATGTTACATGCAAAATTCAGGAAAAGGTAGAGAGATGTTTGACATGCCGATAAAAAAAAGAAGATTTTGTCCAAGGATATGATATCATGTGGATCCGCTTCCAGGATACATTTGACCTATACCAGCTAGACGCCCTCAACATCTCTCTTATCAGTTGTTGGGTTTTCTAAGTATCGTTTAGTTAAATTTAATTCGTTCCTTAGCTCCTTGTATGTATCTGATGAAAATTCCTTTTATCCGTTGTAGATCGGAGATCCAACAATGCCGTAAGCACGGGAGTTTCAACATTGGATTCATGGACCCCCGCAAAATAAACACAGACATGATACGTGATTTGGAGAAAGGAACAGAGGAGAATATCGTCCATTTGCTGGTGCAGCAGCATTACAAGACTTGGATACTCCTGCCATACAACACAGCGTGAGTTTTTTACTACCTTTCGTACCAATTTCTTTCTCGTACATCTATTGTTTAATATATATCATCTCACGAAATTTACAGTTTCTATTGGGTCCTTTTCCTTTTTGACCTTTCCTCGTGCAAAATCCATGTCTATGACTCAATGGATAAACTAGAGTCTACCTTCACAAAGATTTTTGAAGTGATAGACAGGTAATGCCGTCTATTCCACTGTCATTATGAATGTTGCTATTGCTACTATGTGGATCTTGGATAATTAATCACAGGTTGCAATTGTGCATAAGGCATGTGCACGGTTCCGTACAATTGTACGCGGGAGTTGAAAAGAAAAACTTGAGATATGGACCAAATGTCCAGTGAGTACATGCTCCAAATTTATATTGAATCATTAATTTGTTCTAAAATAGAAATGTATATTGAATCTCTCATCATTGCTTCTTTAGTGTGCAAAACAGGAGCGGGAACAAACTTGTGCGGCTACTACGTTTGCGAGTATACTCACCGCCTAGTTCACCAAATCAAATCTGAGAAGGATCTGGATGTACGTAAAAACCATTCGTACATTATGTCTCAATTTCTTGTTTATTTCTTATTTTTTGAATTATCGATTTTTCACATGAGGGACAAACTCTCCCACAACGAATTTATAAAGATTGTTCAAGAATCAATGATAGGATTTATCAATGAGGAGATTATTAATCTCGCGGAAGAGTTCCACACTACGCCGGCATCGGCTATCTCTAACGGGCATTAACTCTCATCTCTATCGGGTTGGGCCCCCATCACTGTGAAAAGGTCACTGATGTGAGAAAATATCTCTAACGGGAACAAGGTCGTCACGAATGTACATTATCTCAATCGGGCCATAAAAAATACCCGTCACAGATTAGTTTGAAAGCCAAACCAGTGGTGTTGAACGCTCGTCACGGATGACACATCTCAATCGGGCCTAGTTCTAAGCCCGTCACAGATGACAACTCATCTCTAACGGGCGGTAGTTACTAGGCCATCACTGATAGGGTTGACCAAACACGGAGTCAAATAATGTCCCGGTTTGTTGCCCGTCACGGATGACATATCTCCAACGGGCTTAAGTAAGGAGCCCGTCACAGATGTCCTATCTATCTCTATCGGGCTTTTAGGTTGAGCCTGTTATGGATGTCCTATATCTATCGGGCTTTTCGGTATGAGTTTATTATCCAAAAAAAATAAAATTTGTTTTTTGGCTAGCCTCAGGCCTTTGCTAGCCATGCCCGCTGCAAAAAATGACAGATATCATCACAGCCCAACCCCAGCCCCAGCCATTCACCACAGCCACAGCCATATTGATCTATTCACATATATATTCATCACAGCCACAGCAGCAAGTTGATCCATTCACATATACATTCATCACAGCCATAGTCACAGCCATATCCATTCACATATATATTCCACAACTACAGCCACAGCAAAATAACAAGTGTACTAACCTAAAAAACAGAAAAAAAGACAAGTATAGATGGCTGTTTATTTTTGCAAAATGGAACATGTGTAGAACCAAAAAAATTAATGGTCTGTTTTGTTCCAAAAAGGAACAAGTGTACTGCTCAAAAAAAGACAAGTGTAGATGTCTCTTTTGTTCCAAAAAGGAACAAGTGTAGTTCCAAAAAAAGAACAAGTGTAGTTCCAAAATGGTCTTTACTTTTTGCTCTCAGAACAACTAGACTATATATGTAATAGTAAGAGGCGTTGTGGTAGGTTGGGTGGCTTCCAGAAGATCTCCGCTGTGCCCTATGACACAAGGTTTGATGCGGAGATCTTGGTAGCCACCCAACCTACAACACACCTAAATAATTCGAACCATGTTTTGGATGTTGCAATTTGCAACATGTCTGAACAGCTCCAGTTCATCATAGAGCAAAATAATTTAGTTACAGATGCATCGAAATCTGCAAAAATATGTTACAAAGAAAAGCAAGTATATAGAAACAACGTGCAGAATTGTATTACAAAGAATATTTACAAAAATCAAATGTTTGTCGCACTGTCATTCCAAATGTTCTACCATTCAGAGTCGATCGAGCTACCTAGGACCTTACTCTAAACATTCCTTTTGGAGACAATATATCATCTAGTATGAATTGTGCTATCTCCTCTCTAATGATATCGAAGTTGTTAACCGGAATGTTTGAAAGTTGTCGTCCTATGTATATGAACAATTGTATAACACACCTCAAGGTCGGGCAATGTCACCTTGTCAGCTAAGATTCGCATGTTATGGCAGACGTGGAACCCAGACTGGTCACCCACTTGTTGTTTAATTGGGAAGTCTTTTTTGTGACCGAGTATGAGATGCCCATCCTTATGCCTCCCGCCTTTTGCCACGCATGGTCCCATGCCTCGTTCAAGACGCTTCGATGCCGACCAGTTGGATATTTTTGGCTTGATATTGGAGTTAAGGTAGTGTACCAAACTCCACTTCGGCGTTATTACCAGAAGAATCCAATGACTCCTGCGACATTATTAATTTGCAAGGTAAATACTAGAGCTATACAAGTAGCGCATTTGATTCTAAGTAGGGTACACGCTTACTGTTGATTTTAGGCACACATAAGGAAGTCCTTGTCTTGATGGGCATACAAGCAGTCCTTGATATATTCCACCATGCCAGCTCGATCATTTTGCATATTTGTCTCGTTGATGATAGATGGATTGAGAAAGGCAACAAAGGGTGATTTTTTTGGACCTGCTTCCAGGTAAACCTACAACCAAGACCAGAGTCCGGGTTAGCGTCAGATATGGACAATTATTATCATATCTCGTACTGTTGATGAGAGATTTCTCTCATACGCTGGCCTGGGAGATCTGCTTGACCCCAGTGCACGTCCTTCTCGGTTTCCTGTGCTCTGCAGGGCGTGCCAGTTAGTTTGATCTCTTAACCAACAAGAAAAACAAGGGAATATGTGTTAAGTGTTAGGTTTGATCCCCACTGGATCGGCTGAGGGAATCCATGAACATATATATGCTATCCTAAACTATATTTAAGCCAAATGACTGAATGGATCGGCTATACCGGGACAGCATCAGCCGTTTAACCTAAATACAGTAAAGGATAATAAATATATGAATCGATAACCTAGTCGATACTGGAAAGCAAACGATGAATCGGCTAGTACTCCAATGAATCTTATGAAAAGATATCACTCTTGAACCAGATGTGCATACCCTGTAAATCGGCCATCGGCTGCTAATGGCGGGCCGATTTCGGCTGGTAACGTCCGACAAGAATGCGATCTTAATATAAGAGGCAGTCCTAATATAAATCTAATAATAAATATATTAAAAGAAACATATCAGGGCAGATAAAGCCGGCTGAAACCCCGGCACATTCTCTAAACCATATAAATCTAGCCGAACAGATCATTGGCAATTCTAAAAACGACTTAATAGTTCGAACCCGATGCAGCATTAAGTATAAAAAGAAAAACCTGATCTGCTGTAGCCGATTTATATCCCTCGAGACGGTGGATACCGCATATAAACCAGTCAACCTTTAGATCTAGCCCTATTAGCTGCAAGCCCTTGACAGAACTAGCTAATGGCAGGATAGATCTAAACATTGATCTAATTTATATACGCTATATGATAAATAGCGTTGTACAAACTCCTGAATCTAATGTCATTACGATGGAAGCACTAGAAACAGCAGATCATGCAACTAATGACAAGCATTTACCTAGATTTGGGGATCGAAACGATGCAGCCCGTAGCCAAACAAATTGCTCGTCCGAAGAAAAGGGTTGGCGATGCGCCGAAAGTTTGATTGATTGTGATTGTGTTGAATATTAATTACAGGGGGTCTCGGGTCCTATTTATACCCAAGATATAATTATTTGTACAAACCCTGGACTCTATCTAAACTACTATTTAAAACACGACATTATCCCGGGTAGGACCCACGCTGCATTACAATTAATAGTTTAAACAAACTCCTAAATTACACATACAATTGCCATTACAGGACTCTATCCATAGATGGCAATATTGTTTAAGGCGCACCTAATAACCGAATCTTCTATTTATCCTCGAACTGCTGCATCAGAAACGGTTTTATCTCTTCCGGACCTAGAATCGGCTATCGGCCGCCCTTGTCCGATCCAACCTTAGCCGATTGGTCTCGCAGTCGATCACTTCTCAGCCGATGCGGCCTACGTTTCTCCACCAAACCAGCCGATCCGATTCTGCTTCGCCTTTGCAAAGACATAGGGATTCAACTACCAAATTTTAGTGTTAACACATGCCCCCCAAGTCCGTGATACGAAGTGTTACGGAATTTCTTGCCTGTTCAAACTCCCGCTCTTTTCTTGACCTAAACCCCTTCGGCATCTCCCAAGTGCCCTTTAAATATCCACTTTCCTCGGCCAAAACACTTACGCCTTCAAAGCGCACTCAATCCCTTTGCACACAAGCCTCTGCTCTCTCTCCTCTCCGGCGGTTCACCGGTGATTCACCTGCACTCTCCACCAGACCTCAACGTCCTTCGCGGCCCGGACTTCACCTTCACCCTCAACAACCCCAATGGCCTCCATCGTCGCTGCGTCAGGCGCCTCCGTCACGTTGGCCACCGCCGCCGCACCAGCTGTAGCCGTCGCCTCAACCATCGCTGCCGCTCCGGCCGCCGCCATTACCGAGTTCCCTGAGGTACTCCCATTTAATCCGAAACTCTCTCTTTCTTTTTTTATTCGGATTTACTTCTCCAACCACGTTGCATCCATCTTTCGTTCCAACATTTTTTGTATTAGTACTTTTTCCTTCTTCAAACTGTAATATTCAACAATTCTTGATTAGCGCTCTTTCTTTTTTCTCTCCCTAAACTGTAGCACCTGTCACATCAAGTGTTCATCCCTAATTTGACACAAGCACAGAGGTTTTTTCTCGGCCCCATCGGCAACACTGATCCAGCCGATGTGATTATGGCCGAGACCAACAGGATCCCCTTCAACACCGCTAAGCCATCTCTCGCCCATTGGGGACATTCAAATCGTGGCCGACCACAGACGCCGCCTGGGTCGAATGGTACAAAAGGATGCAATCAGCCAAATACACTCAATGGGAGGAGGCTGGGATAGCCCAATGCTTGGCTCGTCCGTTGCCGCATGGAGAAGGACGAGCCGCTTCTATCGGCCGCAACATATTTCTAGAATGACAGCTTCAACGCTTTCATGTTCCGACAAGGGCCGATGACAGTCACACTGGCTGACGTGTACATGACAACCGGGCTGGACATCGAGTCGTCGGCCAACCCCAGCAAACTGAGCCGAATGGGGCAGCATCAGTTCAAAACCAAGGCCATCGGCGGGTGGAGCGGCTTCATCGCCCAGAACATGAAAGATGGACCCGTCGGCCACAGGGAGCACGCCGCATTCCGATGATGTGGCTTGAAAAATTTTTGTTCGTGGATCGAGTGTGGGCCGACCGCCAAGCGGAGTCATAGCCAAAATTCTAGCCGACGGGGGCAAGCTCGCGCTGGGAAGTATCTCCTCGGCTATTTGTATCAAATGCTGCATCAGGCCGCCGCAAAGCTAGCCGCCAACACCCCAATCAACACCGGCGGCCCCTGGTGGTTCTTGCAGATCTGGCTGGTGCTGGCGACCCAAAGAATAGCCGGTCGGCTCCCTTTGACCGACGCCGTATTCCCAAGGCTGGAGCCGATCGAAGACGAAGACGGCAACCAGATCACCACCACCAGGTGCATGAGCTACGGAGAAGCAGCAGCTGCTTACGCGGGCTCAAGGAAATCGGCCGAACTGCTAGCCGAATGGTTCATTGCCCTCTACGACAGGCTGTCTCGCGAGAACCGCGCCTAGTACTTCTACCGGGACCAGGGACTGTTTGAGTTGCCGGCCAATTTCAATTGGGAAGACATCAACTCGGCCGACAACCCAAGGTGCAGGGAGTTGTTCATCGTCGCTCTGTCCCCCTGCATCTTGCCGACCGGGATACCTCAGGGCCGATCAGTGGCCAAGAGCTATGAGTTTTATTACCCGGTATCGGCAGCGAGGCAGTTCGGTCTTGGGCCCATCGGCTTTTATTATGCCGATAAGATTGAAACGAGGGGAGTGGTAACCCAAGATTTAATAACGCATCGGCTGCTGAATATAGCCGGCCCTCCCCTCGGCGAGATCGGCGTGATGACCCTGTCGCTCAAGAAGAGCACGGCCTACGACCAATGGTGGGCCAAAATCAAATGCCACATCTTTCACCAGCGGTCATCACACTACGTTGATCTGCTCCTGCCCAAAGAAATCCCTTTGGTAAGCTCCAAACTCAACGACTTTCCTTCTTTTATCATCGACTAATATAGCCGATTTAACATTCACCCTCTGTTTTGCAGGAGACGAAGACGGAGCGGCCGACGGTGAGCGACTCCGGGCACCCCATCGAATACCGTCTAGGTGTTCTGGATGGGGGCGGCCTCGCTCCATCGGCCATCGGTTGGGGAGCGCCGAAGCTGGCGTCGTTGTTGCGAGGGCAGGAGCGCGAGCCGATTGCCCTGAAGAAAAGGCTGCACCACTCCTACAGCCGTCGACCGTGCCTGCCCCCAAGAAACTGAAAGAGAAGAAGCCGACAGCGCCAGCCGATAGCCTCCCCCCTTAGACCCGGCCATTGCGCAGTTCCTCGACGCCGTCGCCGCCGAGGAGCGCCGCGGCTGTTGGAGCGGTGGCCAAACCCGGCAGCTCGAGCCATGAGTCCGTCAACGCCCCACCCGACGTCTCGCCGGTTCCAAGTCCCCCAGCGAAAAATCGGCCGGTAAGCCCTTATTTTACCAAGTTCGGCTTCACAATGCTATCACATGCATCTGACCGAACAATTCTATTTAGGTCAAGAAATTGGTCGGCCGCACTTCACGTCCCGTGCCATCGGTAACCGTCTCTTGCCACTTGATCTGTAGAAATTAGTCGACTCGTCTACTAACTCTTCTTTTGCAGCCCCCACGATCTCCGTCAGCTGCCCCCCAGGCGTCCAGCAAGCATGTTGTGCCTGCCGGGGGCAGCGGCAACGACGTCGACGAAGAGGCCCCCACGGCTACAGGCGGCGAACCAGCCAAGCCGACCGCTCTGACCCCGGTGCCAATGGTAAGCTGACTGAATCTGACGATCGGCTCTGTCAACTTAATATCTTCTGATCATCTCTCTTTTCTGCAGAACATAGCTGACTTACTCAATTTTGACCTATTGGAGTTTGAGGAGTCCAGCGAAATCGGCGAGGAGGCGTTGGTGACGCCGGCCGAGGACCTGAGGGCCACCCTGGTCGACATCGGCAACCGGCTGGAGGCCTCGCTGGATGCGCTGGTGGTCGACAGCGGTTCGATACACGCGTGTTTCAAAGAAATTAAAGGCCAGCTACCAGAAGCTCTAGCCGACGCCATTGTGCCGGCCACCTTCATGGAAGCTCACCAACTTAAGTATGAACGGGCACGACAGCGGATCGACGATCGTCGCGAGAACCAGGCGTTGTCGGCAAACCTCCAGTCGACCAAGGATGCCATCGAGAGCCGGAAAGCCGCCTTCGACCGCCTAAAGACTGAGTCGGCGGCCAAGCTTGAGAAACTCCTCGCACGCCAAGATTAGCTGATGGCCGATCTTGTTCAAGTCAAGAACGAGATCGATGTCCATCACGAGTACATGGCTGGCTTGCCAGCCGAAATCGAAGCTCAACGCCAAGGTATCAAGGCGGCTATGGCACGTTTACGAGACCTGGTGAAGGGCATCCGGCCGGTGGCAGGGTCCGAGGCCGACGACGTCAGGGCTATTGAAGAGATAGACCAGACCAGGCGAACGACGTTGTCGGCCATAGCCGATTACTTAAAACAATGAGCTTGTAATATTTTAACATTCTAAAATCGGCTACTGCCTCCTGTAATATATTCGCCAAACTTTTATAACACGCTTTAATTCTGATTAACTGCCTAAATTGCATAATCGGCTCTGGCCCTTGTGTAACATATTTTTTCAATCTTTCGCTATTGTGCTTGTGGATGGGATCGGCTCTGGCCTCATGAAGTGTTTTGGTATGACCGTCGATCCCAATTGCTTTAAAACGTTCTTATATTAACTGCCGATTACGAAGCTTCGTAAAAAATTTTAGAACTTGACATCCAATTTGCAATCGGCTCGTGTATGTATATGCCCCCCAAGTTTTGTTGATAGCTTCGTTGTCGACAAAATTGTGAATTCAAGCCGTTCGCGTCATTACCGTCGCTATCGGCCGCTGCTTAGCAGATCGTAGAAAACTTAGGGAAAACGTTGCATAAAAATGCCTAAAGGCAATGCCTTGATGAAGCAAGACATCGGCTGTTGTAAATCGGCTAAGCGACCAGAGTTGAATCACGAATTGATCCATACGTTTGGGTAGTATTTCTTCAGGTATTTTCCATTAAGAGATATTCCAAATACTTCTCCGTCCAGCCCTTCCAGCATGTAGGCTCCTTTAGATACGCATTTTTGGATCTTGAAAGGCCCTTCCCAATTTGGTGACCACTTGCCGAATTTGTTATCTCTAGATCCAATCGGCAGTATCAATTTCCAAACGAGTTCGCCTTCCTCGAAAGATTTAGGCACCACTTTTTTATTATAATGTCTGGCTACTCGTTCTTTATCCTTTGTGACTTTTTCCAAGGCCCTCATCCTGGATAAAACTAAATCTTCCGATTCGTCCACCATCAGGTGATAATAATCATCGGCTGTGAGTTGATCCTGTAGCGGAATGCACCTTGAGCCGACGACGCTCTCCCATGGCAGCACTGCCTCATGTTCGTAGACCAGCTTGTACGGAGGGATTTGAATTGACCCGTGGCATGCCATCCGATACGCCCACAGTGATTCGGCTAATCAGCTATGTCACTGTTTAGGGTACTCAGAGATCTTTCTTTTAATCAATTTGATCAAACTCTTGTTTGAGGCCTCGGCTTGTCCGTTGGCTTGTGCATAGTACGGCGAAGAATTAAGCAGCTTGATCCCCATGCCGTCGGCAAATTGAACGAACTCGTCCGATACGAAGTTAGATCCCTGGTCTGTTGTTATTGTTTGTGGAACGCCAAATCGGTAGATGATATGTTCTTTGACAAAGTCAATTGCGTCCTTAGAATCCACTTTCCGAGGGGAATCGCCTCCACCCAATTTGTGAAGTAATCCATCACCACCAGGCTAAATTTATGTCCTTTTCTCGAGGGTGGATTGATTTGGCCGATCATATCAATGCCCCATCCTCTGAATGGCCACGGCTTAATAATTGGGTTCATAGCCGATGTTGGTGCTCGTTGTATGGCGCCAAACTTTTGACAATCCTGGCAGCCCTTGTTGTACTTGAAACAATCCTCCAGCATCGTCGGCCAGAAATACCCTGCTCGGCGAAGCATCCACTTTATTTGTGGGCCGATTGATCTGTGTCACAGATTCCTTCATGCACTTCTCCGATGGCCACTGTAGCCTGATCGGCTCCCAGACACTTGAGTAGCACCCCGTCAATCGTCCGATAGTATAGATCTTCATCGAGCAAAACATATCGTAACGCCTTGTATCGTAGCTTCCTTGTATCCGATTGAGAGGGGTTTTTGAGATAGTTGTAAACTTCAAACATCCAATCATCGGCTGTAATGGCGGCGACGTCTATGTCGATTTCTTTCAGCACCGGCCGATAACCCGATGCCCCCTGAGCCAAGTCATTGGCCTCTGCGTTCTGCTCTCTGGGGATATGTTTCAAAGTAACTAGCCAAAAACTGTCCATTAATTCCCGGCATTGCCGATAATAGACCATCAGCGCATCGTTTTTGCATTCGTATTCCCCTGGTAATTGGCTGATGACCAACAATGAATCTCCCATTATTTCGATGGCGTTGGCCTCAACTTCCTTGCGTAGATGTAATCCTTTAAGGACGGCTTCGTATTCGGCTTGGTTGTTTGTAGCATGGGGGTTGATAGCAAAAGCAAACTCGAAGTTTGTCCCCCAGGTGAAATAATGACCAAGCCGATGCCACGCCGTTGGTGCAAACCGAGCCGTCGAACGTCAAAGTCCAAGGCATAATTTCCACTGAGCCGACCGAATCGTTTCTGTGCTCCACAATGAAATCGGCTATGGCTTGTCCCTTGACTGCCCTTGGTGCCTGATACCTCAGATCAAATTCTGTTAGCGCAAAAATCCACTTCCCAATTCTTCCCTTCAGCACTGGAGTCGATAGCATGTACTAAACCACATCGGCTTTGCAGATTACTGTGCACTCGTTGGATAGCAGATAGTGCCTTAACTTCGTACATGAAAAATAGAGGCATAAGCATAGCTTCTCCACAGGTGAATACCTTGTTTCCGCGTCTAGCAACCGTCGGCTGAGATAAAAGATGGCTTTTTCTTTGCTGTCGACTTCTTGGATTAGGACGGAGCCGATTGATTTGTCATCGGCTAATAGGTACAGCTTGAACGGTATTCCCTTTTGTGGAGGCATTAAAACTGGAGGGGAACTCAGGTAATCTTTTATGTTGTCTAACGCCTTTTGCTGCTCTGCCCCCCATGTGAATGCTTGATCGGCCTTTAGCCGAAGCAGTGGTGTGAACGACTCCCTCTTTTCTGAGAGATTGGCTATGAACCGTCTGATGAAGTTTATCTTGCCGATCAATGACTGGAGTTGTTTTTTGTCCTTCAGAGGTTGAATTGTCTTGATAGCATTTATGCTTCTTGGTGTGACCTCAATCACTCTTTCGTGAACAAGAAATCCTAAGAACTGCCTGGCCGATACGCCGAACGCGCACTTGAGCAGATTCATCTTCAGGCCATACTTCCTCGTCCGCTCTAACACTTGTCTCAGATCGGCTATGTGGCCCTCTATCTCCCTTGACTTGACAACTACGTCATCAATGTATATATCTACTAACGAGCCGATCATGTCATGAAAAATGTAATTCATGGCCCGTTGATATGTTGCCCCAGCATTATTCAAGCTATATGTCATTACTACCCATTCGTACAAGCCGATTGCGCCGGGACACCGAAAAGCGGTCTTGTGGATGTCCTCGTCGGCCATAAATATTTGATTATACCCTGCATTGCCGTCCATGAAACTGATAATTTTGTGGCCTGAAGCAGCATCGACAAGCAGATCGGCTATCGGCATTGGGTATTCGTCTTTAGGGGTTGCCTTGTTTAGATCTCTGAAATCGATGCACACCCTAAGTTTACCGTTTTTCTTCAAAACTGAGACAATGTTTGAGGCCCACTCGGCGTATCGGCAAGGCCGAATGAATCTCGCATCGTACGGCCGAGTGATTTCGGCTTTAATTGCAATCATACATATCGGCCTTAAACCTCCTAGGAAGCTATTTGAACGGCCGATAGCCTGCCTTAATCGGCAGCTGATGGACCACTATTGATCGGCTGAGGCCGGGCATCTCGAAGTACTCCCAAGCGAAGCAATCTTTATATTCTTTTAACAAATCAATAAGCTGGGATCTATACTGAGGAGACAAATTTTTTCTAATGTACGTCGGCCTCGGCTTGTCACCAGGGCCGATGTCAATTTCCTCTAGTTCGTCGGCCGACGTAAAACCTTGCCCGAGCTTGCCATCGTCTTCGGCTGCGGTGTCCATGCCGAAGACGTTTGAACCCTCCACCATGTCTTGTTCAAAGCAGCAGTTGCAGCTCATCATCTCCAATCGGCTGTATCGTGGAATTGGATACATTTAGAAAATTGGCTTGCCAGATTTTCCCAGACAAACAATCGATGCCTTCGATTTCCCAAACTGGCAAATCGGTACTGACGACGCTGACTGACCTATCGGCTGGTACGATCTCGATCTTGTCGTCGTCCCATTGGATCAGGCTCTGATGCATTGTGGAAGGAATGCAGCAGTTGGCGTGTATCCAGTCCCTTCCGAGCAGCAGGTTGTAAGATCCCTTCCCATCGATGACAAAGAATGTTGTGGGCACGGTCTTATTGCCGATAGTTAGTTCGACGTTGAGGACCCCTTTGGTCTCCGATGGGTTGCCTCCGAAGTCCTTGAGCACCATGTTAGTCTTTATCAGGTCTTCGGTGAAGGGTTACGCGGAAGCTACGCTAGCCGAAAACAACAATTTTTCTACCGCGTAAACCAGGAACACTTGCAAGTAAGGGCCGATAGATCATTACCGATTGGAGTATGCAGCGGAAATAGCCAATCAGCGCTATCCGATCTGGAACTGTGTAGCCGATTCCCGCAAGCCGACAGCCGATTCCCGGGGACAGCCGATTCGCCAATCAGCCGATTCGCGGAGTCGTTCGGTCACGTTCTTGCGCATTGCTCCGATGCGCCCGACCGCAGCCGATCCGAAGCCGATCAACAGCGTGCAACATAGCAGCGCCTCTACCGGTATCCACACGTCCGGGGACAAAACGCCGTACACCCGTGTGCTAGCACGCGATGCAAGGCTAGGGTTTGGCTCGAAAGTGGGGAGGGTTTCCGTGGAGTTTGATCTCGGCGACTTCTGTTGTGGATTCGGTTTAAACCGATCCAACTGATGTGTCGCAGCTCTCCACCCCTCGCCCCTTTATATAGAGTTGCCCGACTGGGACTAGTGGCCGATTAGGACTCTATTTTGGATCGGATCTCATCCGTATCTCATAGAGTTGGCCGCCCACACGTCGTAAGCCCATAGGACTCTATCCGATCGGATCCCTATCCGATCGAGCCGTATCCGAGTCCAACTCGAATATCTATTCTATCCCCTTAAGCGTGCGACCACGTAGGTTCAGGTATACTCGGTTTCGGCTATAGTCTAACTTAGCCGATCGTCGGCTCGAGTCCAACTCACGACCCATCAACAAAGAGTGCCTAGCAGCACATATTGACACCATAGTATACAAGAATAATATCGGCTCTGAACCTGTAATGTGTACACAAATCCCTTTGCCTCACGATACCAGTTAAGCTATAGGCAAGATGTGTGCCATCCCATCAATAGCTTAACCATTCACTCGAACTGTATTGGATTATCTGTCTATTGATTGACTCCTCAATCAACTTAGCATGACCATGCATTTCCATAATCCATTACCTCGAGGGGCCCAGAGATATCTCTCCAAAGGAGGGGCAAATTTCATCTTGATCACTCACATCCCACTCCATGTTTTATAGCAAACCCGAAGACTATTTTTATAACTACCCAGTTACGGAATAGCGTTTGGTAGTCCCAAAGTAGGCTACTACACATGTTGGAATCCATGGTGATCTCTGGTCTAAGGACTTTGCACCAACACTACCTGAGACCAACTAATGGCACATTAATTCTTGTAGTGTCTCATGGTGGGTCTATCCAACAATGTGTTCTCCAACACATGTGTCCATGTTTATTGATTTGGTATCTCCATACCCATGATCTATGAGACATGATCATCAATCAATAAACATGCCGATCTTAGAATCACTACTAGGATCCAGCTCTGTCGTAACGCCTATATATGGTTGAAATATGGCTATTTTGGTTGCAATACGGATCAATTGCATCTATGTAAGATCGTTGAGAGGTGGTTGCATTTGGAACGGTGCAATAGGTTCTTGCATCCTCTTGAATGTGGAGTTGCAATAAAGTAGTTTTGCAATGCACAAAAATAACTATTGCAACCAACAGAATGGTTGTGTTAGTTACTGTTGCGATGAAACACGTGGCTGCAATATGACAGTGTTGTCATGGATGAACTTGTGGCAAAATAATGTTATTTCAACTCTGTAGTTATGTGGGAATATGGCCATATTGCCATGCATCGTGCTCCATTGCATTATAGAGATTTTGCAATGTAACAAATTTGGTGGCTAGAGTAGAAATTGCCACGGTGATTTGTTAGTGGTAATATATAGGAGGTGCAATGGATTCATTGTTGGTGGTAATAGATAGAAAATGCAATGAAGTATTGTTGGTGGTAATAGATAAAAAATACAATAAATCATTGTTGGTGGTAATAGATGGGAAATGCAACAAATCATTATTGGTGGTAATAGATGAAAAATGCAATGAGTCATTGTTGGTGGTAGACAGGTCCTTTAGCAATGCATAAAGTTTGTGGCAAAAATGTATATTGCAACTACAAATAGGGGTTGCGTGGTAGTTTGTTGCAATGAGGGCATTCTAACCAGCATATTTTTTGTTTCATAGCTAGAAATTTAATTCTTGAAACAAAATAGTTATGCTACGATTATAGATTCCATCATCACATATAAGAACTCAAACCTTTATTAACTTTAAATATATGTCTCAACCAAAGTAATAACACAATGACTAGAGTACTACTAGAATAAAGATGACCACAATAAAAACATCATCTTTGTATACAAGTTTGCAACTATGTTTTGAGTATTACATAATAAAATAGAACTCAATATGATTTCACTTATTGATTGCTCCATGCTCCATGGCCCATCACACTTCATTCTTCTAGCTATCCATCACTATCATATAGGCATAAACCTTTCTCTAAATATTTTGGGTATCCGCGCTTTTCTGCAATTCATGAACACAATAGAATTTATTATTTTTATGAAGCCCAATAGAATTTATTATAATTTAATAGAAGAACCCTAGTGATTAAGTGCATGGAAAAATAAGTATGTGCAAATTTAATGATCATAGTGGCATGGCAACGATATAAAGTAAATTAAGGAACACCCTCCAAAAATATCATATACCGTTTGGATGATAAGATCCCCACCAATTTGATGAACTTTACTAACGCATCATACATAGCATAATAACCACCATTTCAAAGACAAACCACATTGGTATTCATACCTTATGTTGCTTCATTTGATTACGAGTCCTCAATAATTGTTGGGTAGAAATTACATTAGCACCATTGTTTTTCTGGAAAAGAGGCCTGATTGCAGCAATCTTTGTTGCCATGGTAGTACCTTCACCAACTACCTTTTCTATGGTCAACACGCTTGCTGGTCCATTATTCTGCCAAAATGAACACTTTCATGTAAACAAGTTGCATTTTATATGTAAACATGTTGCACCTTTTGTAAGTAATTTTGCTGCATTTTTATTACCTCTATAGTTGTATCCTCTATGTGTGGTGGTGTGATGAAGTTGTTGTCGACACTTGGGCCATTAAGAACCTGCATGGTGTTGATGGTTCCTGTCATAGCCTGTGCAGCCCAAAAGACAAGGAACATTAGCTAAAGTAGAGGAGCCAGAAAAAGAAGAATCATGTTCCAAAGTTAATACCTGCTGCAATGCCAATTGTATTTGTTGTTGTAGTGTTGACTGGAATTCTTTCCTAATTTCTTCAATTTGTTTCATACTTTCTTCCTTATCTTTTTCCCTTGCTGAAACTTCATCTGCAAGCTTTTCTTTTAACTCTTCAACCTATTGTTTGTGCTGCATTCTTTCTTGTCGGGTTAAGACTTCATTACGGGTTGCATATTCTTCTCTTTGTTTTAGTAGAGCTCTTCGTGTTGGATATTTGGCCATGTATCCACGCCCATGACATCTGTACGATTTTGTTCCAAGAGTTTTAGAGTAGCTGAGTTGGAAAAGCTGTGTTTTCCTCCTCAGTGTAAGGAAAGGCCTACCCTTCCTTCTTTTTTTGCTGTGTAACTTGGATGCAGGCATTTTCCTAAGTGGAACATGAGAAATAAATTAGGATCATGTAATTTCAAACAGTTCCAACAAGTTTGAATCATGTTGTAATTTTAAAGCTGCAATAATATACAAGCACTCACGTAGACATCCCTAGAGTCGTCATTTGACCATTGCCCGTCCTTGGTGTGAGTCTTCATCCAAAGATGCAAATCAGTAAGTTGTTGACCATCAGTCTGGTTTCTCTGAGATGACAACAATAAAATGTAGCATTAGGTAACGGCCATATATTTAAGTAAGTAATCAGCTTAGTTAATATTGTCATCACCTGTTCAAAACTGACTTGGGAAAATGGTTTCGATCCCGTGAAATGCTTAGTCTTCTGTTTATGTCGGTTTTCAGAGTTCTTGGTGCTAATATTCTATAAAAGGTGTACAAATAGAGCTCCGTTAATTACGTTGTACTTAGCAGTGGAATTGCAAAAGAAGCTAGACACCAACGAACCTGGAATCTCTCACTTCCAAAATATTGGATCAAGTAGTACCACTCTACGTTGTCTAAATCTTCAGGCTTATGCTTCATTCATTGAGCATCAGTGGAGTATGCCTTGTATGTTGAACTAAATGAAGCTCTCCATCCTGTGTACCTCGCTCTGGCAATTGCCAATATCTTTTCACTAGCATCATCAATGTTGTCCAAGTCCCATACTTTCTGTTTGAATGGAAAAACAAATGGAAGCGTAAAGTGGAGGTCTGAATTCAAAACATTTGGCTAAACAAAACAATTGACTCACCAGCATCTCATCTACTATTGCTATTTTCACATCGTCCTTCACGTCCTTCCAAGATTTCACTCCTATAAGTGGAGCCTTTTTCCTAGTAAACACTACAATCTCATCGACGAATGTGCGGCTATTCTCACCATAGGGGCCTCCTGTCTCTGAGTCAAATTCGATCTTTAATTTCTGAGAGTCGCTCTTAATTCTCTTGATAGTTGCTTTGAAGCCTTTGAGGCATCCACGTCCACGAGTTTTGGGTCCACCTTATTAACATATGAAATAAATATAACATACAAGATCAGCAAAATAGTTTTGAACGTACAATGCAAAATGGAAAGACCAGCACATACCATTCCCTTGTTGTTTTGGCTTTCTTGCATGAGCTGGCCTATCTTTGTTTTCCATGCTCCTTTCCTGATTTCCCTCCTCCGACTTAATGATCTTCGTCCGCATTTTCTTCCAATAATGACACTTGAAAAGAAATAGATCAGCATGTGTCAATTATTTTATTAAATGCACAAGAGTTAGTAGTATATTTGATGACATGATGAAAGCAATTTAATTACACATATGTCGACGACGTCCAGTATGCCTTAGCCATTCCTTGTATGTTTCAATTGTTTCTTCCCTGAAGTCATCCATGTAGTATGCAAGTCATGATTAACCGAATGCACTTGTCAAAGCAACATTGTGTTATAACAATTTGAATGAATGATGCAAAGAACCATCTTACCTATGTCTGGATTTTCAGCTCGCAAATTTTCTAGCCACACCTTGTAGGCATCAAGGTGTTCATTTGTTTGATCATGTCTTCGCTTCCCCCCATGTCGCTTAATTGGTGTTATGCTAACATTTTCCTCCTGTTCGCTCCCTTGACAATACCAACCTGATTTGCCTATCTACGACATTGTCATGTAATATTGCTTCGCATGCCGTAAATATTCGATGGGCTCAAGTCTAGCTACATCCCCACCACAACGCTTCTTGTAGTATAAGAAGTTCCTCGCTCCATACCCAAGCTGTTCTTTGATATTCATCAGGTTAAAAAATGAGATATGAGCTCTATCCATATCAGCGGAGGTGAATTCGTCTTCCTCAGGTCTCCCCTTGCATTGGAAATGAATTGTCCACATGTCACCCGTCATTGGTTCACTGTGTGCATATAGAGAGCAGGAATCATCAAAGTGTGTGCATAGCATAATCACTGAGAATATATATTAGGAGTAAACTTTGTCATTTGCAGCAGCAAGCTCAACCATTATCTTAGGTTCTGTTCTTTTAGGTTGCAAGTTCTCTTCATTTATCAGTAATTTTACAAGCCTATGCATGTGTTGATAGGAACAGAGTAGTTCAGTACCAGCCATAGTTATTTTCAGAGAGTTCAGAGAGTATTTTTGCTTCAGGGCAATTCAGTATGGATGCAAAGTACGGGGCAAGTACGGATGCATTAGTTTTTTACTTTACTATTATTGATACGTATGAAGGTATTTTAACACAATCTATCTATTTAATTAATGGACTGCATTCAGTATGGTACTCAGGATTACACTGTTCTTTATACATTCTAAAGATATATTTTGCTTTAGGCAAAAAAAGATATATACTGCTCTATGGAAACAGAACATTCTAATGATATATTTAGAGAAGAAAATAAAGTCTAAAGCTCTGAAATACTTAAGGCTGTTTTTTTATCAAGATATGGGGTGAGCATAAGCTTATACTGTTGCTTGCAACATTTGAATATTCTATTTTTCTAACATGTTAGTCGTAATAAAAACTCCAAATTTCATGCGTCCACTTGGTTTATGCTATATGCTTTTCTCTTCTCAGTTTTGCTTAGAATCTACAGTAATCAACTAACATGTTAGTCTTAATAAAAACTTCGAATTTCATGCGTGCACTTTTTATGCTATATGCTTTTCTCTTCTCACTTCGCTTAGAATCTACGTAATCGGGAATATTAAGATATACCGGTGTGGAGAAAATCTAGTGTTCTTTCGGAGCCATCGTCGTCGTGCCTGTCATCTCTGTCATCTTGTTCTTCGCGGATGGCTTCATTAGGAGGACGGCGCCTCTCTTGTGAAGCAGACGACGACTGATGATCAAGTGCCGAAGATGAAGGGGCGAACGAAGGAGGCGGCATCGCGATGCGCTTGCATCCGGCGTTGTCGGAGGCAGCCACCGTCATGTAGTCTCTACGAAAAGGATATGACCCTGACACCCACGAAGGAAACTGATTACGCATATGGCATGGTGGGACTTATACGCCGTGATTATTGGATCTAGGCGCCTGCTACCAATCGGCGCGTTGCGCGCTCCCCGCCTTCTCCCGTCCAGCGCGCCAGCCCTGCATCCACCTCCGCACCCGCCCACCCTCCCATCGCGCGCCATCCCCGCCTCAACCGCCGCACCGGCCGCCCCCTCCCATCCGGCATGCCGCGTGCCATCCCCGCCTCCACCGCCGCACCCGCTCGCCCCATCCCGTCCGGCGCGCCATCCCCACCTCCACCACCGCACCCGTCCGCCCTCCCATCTCGCGCCGCGCGCCATCCCATCTGGAACCGCCGAATCCGCGCCGCCGCCGCATCCCGCCCCGCCGGCGGGAGACGGCCGTCGGAGTCACCCGGAGTCCACCGCCGGCCTCCCTCCCGTCAGCGTCTCCCCGAATTCCCGTCTGCTCTCCCCTCCGCTGTCCACCCCTGCCGTCCTCCGCGTCGCCGTCCAGCTCCCGTCCGCCACGGGAGACGGCCCCAGGCGTCTCGTAGTGCGCCGCCCCTGTCGGCCGGCGTCTCCCCACCTCCGGCACACCGGGAGGCCGTGCGAATCCCTCGCCCGCCGTCGGCCACGCTCGGCCCCGACTCCGTCGCCCGCCTCCATCCGTCCCGAACTGGTATGTTTTACTTTGAATCTCCTAGTATTACCAAACTAATAACCTCCCAATCTTCTGAATACCTTGTTCATGTATACGAGAAATTGATTCATAGATGGTACCCACAAACCATTATTTATTTAGGCCATTAGTAAAAAAATTTGATTTAAATCATGAGATAAACATTTATTTAAATTTACATGAGGCTTTGTAATCAAGACATTCAGAATTGACAATCGTCTTGAAATGGAGATGATATATATGTGTCGAGCAATGCTGATTTAATCAAGATCGATCGTCGACGCATCCGCATGTGCATCTGCTTTTTTGGCATGTGATTCTATTCCATTAATTTACTTGCATTGCATGCGTGTATAGATCATATGCTTAATCATGGCTCCTAGCTACATTTGCTAGTGACTGGATATCTAAATGCAATTAATTAATCCATTCGATATAAGGCTCATTTCTGGAGCGTGCTCATTGACCAAGGTGGCTAACAGATGGCATTTCTCTTTTGCTCAATATATATCATCGCAAAAAACACATAAAAAGTACCAGGATTTAGAGCTGATTATCATATTACCTTCACTTGTAGTGCTTGTAGAAGCTTGCCCGGCTTTTGCTGGCTGAGACAATTGTTTGTGTGTATTGGATGAACCATAAGAAGCAGGGTTGTTTGTTGCCGCTGCAGCCATGTCGCTTCTTGTTGTGACAGATTTCTTTTTCTGCTTGAAGCTCATGAGTGCCTTGCCATCATATTCTACAACATGCATCCAATCTTCGTATGCTTTCTTAACCAATCCATCGGTATATATGCAATCGAGTTCGTAGGTTATGCTCTCAATAGACTATTATTTTTAAGCTCTTGGCTGCACAACGTTGAATTACAAAGAAAAATACCGGTATCGAAAGACAATTTCCATCAAGAGAGGAACATGATTTATAACAAATTACATCAGCTATCCTAGTCTTCTATAGTAGCAACCAGTGGAAGTGTGAGTCCAAAAACTAGTTATGGAGCACCACAAATTTATGTAGTAACAGGAATAGCTCTATAAGCAAAACACGTCAACTAACTTACAAGAAAAAATATTGTAACTGACTTATGTGCATCTGCATAATAGCTCTATAATCGTAGGTGTTTCCTTGATGTATTCATTTTCCAAGAAAGCATATGATAGTATCCTTTGTATGGGTTATTAAGTAAATGACACCCTTTTAATTTCTCCCTTCTTTCATTTGTTAATTTGCACTGTTTTGATCGAGTAGTGATGATGTAAGAAGCTTGCCCCCCAAGGGCTCTAAGCCAATTAATTAACCGTCGATCAAAGATCGGGTGATGCATCATGTCATATTCGTCAATTAACATATATATTTATAATAATTCCTGCTGTCCTAGATTCGAAATACATCCAGTATGGTTATTGATCCTTGGCTAATATCTAAATCCACATAAGTAGGCTTCCAGCCTTGCTTGGCAGCCCAGCTAAGGAGCATTTTGCACAATGTACTTTTTCCAGAATCACTTGGCATGTAGGCTACTCATCAACTTGTAACTTGTTATTGCTCTAACGCATTGCTTGTGAAACAGAATTAGTTTTACATTGGATTATAATGTTGGAGTACATACTACAGGCACGCAATATATTATTTCTAGGAATCTAAAACAAGCAATATTTATAATAATTCCTGCTATCCTAGATTTAGAATTTCCAGAGAATTGTTTATCCAATGTCTGAGCTAGCTCCTTCATAAGAGCTCTATAAACATCTGGACTAACACTGTCAGCAACATAAAAAAATAGTTGAGGTGCCAAAACAGTTGAGTAGAAGAAGAATCCCATCAACTATATCTATAGTCTTCTATATCGTGTTGTCGAAATACATCCGGTATGGTTATTGATCCTTGGCTAATATCTAAATCCACATAAGTAGGCTTCCGGCCTTGCTTGGCGACCCACTAAGGAGCATTTTGCACAATGTACTTTTTCCAGAATCACTTGGCATGTAGGCTACTCATCAACTTGTAACTTGTTATTGCTCTAACGCATTGCTTGTTAGCATGCTAGGAATCTGAAAGACCTCATGTGCAACAAATTATAAAATTAGCATCTGGCTACCCAATAGTTTTATGCAATTATGTAATACCCTCTAAGCGGCCGAGGGCATAGACACACACATAACGGAATCAAAGTGTGCATCTCCTACACATAACAGAATCAAATTCTGCATCTCCATAACAGACTTATGTATTTGTGGAACAAACAAGTGCCAAATTAGTATCGTAGACCACAAAGGCACAAAAGCATGCTAGTTTCGGGCATCGGTTTAGTTTTGACATGATAATGTACCATCTTTGAATCAACTTACTTGAGCACTCTTGTTTTTAGTGTCCAAACTGATGAGACCAAATATATGTTACATGGTAATTATTTTCAGGGACTACGGGGTATATGTTGCTCAATTTTTTTTGTTTTTGTGGTGCATCGAAAGTAATATGTTTTTGGTGAAATGAAGCAAGTAGCTAGCTTTTTTTTTGCTGGAAGTGACTGTAAGTGAATCTAGCTATGTGGATTTTTGGGTGTATTGATCAATGGTGGATTTTTTTGGATGTATTGATCAATGGCTGATGTATAATAAAAAAAAATATGTTCATCCATGTGTACTGCTGATCCCGATTGGTTAAATGGCAAAATTGAATGTTTACAACTGTTTATGAATGAAACAATGGTTGTATAAATTATTATGCAGGCTTGTTCTTGAACTATTAAATTCTGAAATAAATTGCATATAAAAGAGCTTTTTTTGTTTATTTAACTAGTCCGTCGAACTATCGATCGCTAACACCTATTAATATATGTCTAATAGTTAGTCGACAAAAGTTTTGTCGATCGGTAAAAGTATTGTAGCGTAATCGTCGATAAATCTTGATCGGTCGGTAAAAGTTCACATAGCGTTGGACCATCGGTCGATAAAAGTGTCGTCGGTCGGTAAAGACTTTTACCGGCGAGGTTTCACCGACTACAACTATCGGTTGGCATATCTTTGTACCGACCGATACTCGACGCTGAAACGCTTTGCCGACCGATCATCGGTTGCAGATTCGGAGTTGTGGTGTAGTGATTTTTTACTTCCATAGTGCCTCCAATAGATTCTTTAACTACCATAGTAGCACACTAAAGAGAACTACTTTCATTTTCACTAAAGAGAACTAGTTTCATTTTTCAATTCACTGGTCAGAGCATTTCCTTTTGATTTCTTAAACTGTACAGTTTGTTGAATGCTTGAGAACATCTATTTATTCTATGGCTTTGTGGTCATTGCGGGAGTAGTACTTTGGGCGGATTGTGCGTTATCGGATCTTTGATAGTGTGAAGAATGTCGGATGAAGATGGGAGGTGGATGCGCATGTCCAGATTTACTTCTGAATGGCAAACAGGATTCAAGAACTATGTTCAGAGTGTATTTGGAGGCACATCTCAAGAAGAAACAGCTCCATGTCCATGTACTCGATGCCGTTGCATGTCTTATCGAACTCAAAAAGAGGTTCGAACTCATTTAGCAATGAGAGGGTTTGATGAGAGTTTCATCCGAGGAGAAGGTAATGGTCAGCCTTTATTAGTTGAGAAGGACAAAGATGATGAAGGTCCCAGAGGTCATGTGGATGGCTCCCATGAACTGGTTTCTTCACTAATCAGCTGTGTTATACATTGAGAAGTCATAGGAAATGATGAGGAAGACCCAAATGAGAGTGCAAAGAAACTTTATTGGTTACTAGAAGAGGCAAAGAAGGAACTGTATCCAGGTTGCAAGGAGGTTACAAAGGTTTCTTTCATTGTCATGCTATATCAGATTAAGTGCATGGATGGTCTTAGCAACGGTTGCTTGGAATGCATACTTCGCTTGTTCTTGCTTGTGCTCCCTGAAGGCCATTGTCTCCCAACTTCCTTGGACAAAGTGCGTAAGGTTGTTCGAGATCTTGGCCTTGACTACCAGAAGATTCATGCGTGTGTGAATGATTGTTTGTTATTCTGTGGGGATGATTATGCTAAAATGGATAATTGTCCAACATGTGGTGAGTCAAGATGGAAAGAAACTTGGGGTACTGAAAAGGATGATCCTGTTGTCACTAATGGTGGACATAAACGTTTTCCACGTAAGATCCTTCGTTATTTTCCACTTATTCCTCGTTTGCAAAGATTGTATATGAGAGCATCGACATCTTCACTGATGTGTTGGCATAAGGAAGAACTGGTGTGTGATGGGAAAATGCGTCACCCTGCAAACTCGTTTGCATGGAAGCATGTGGATGGCAAGTATAAGGATTTTGCACTGGACCCTCGCAATGTAAGGCTCGGTCTTGCAGCTGATGGCTTCAATCCATTCGGGATGTTGAATGTTGCATACACTACATGGCCTGTCATTCTAATCCCTTACAACTTGCCTCCTTGGTTGTGCTTGAAACAACCGTATTGGATGATGTCTATGTTGATACCAGGTCCAAAATCTCCGGGAATGAATATTGATGTCTATTTGCAGCCCCTGATCGATGAGTTGAAGGAATTGTGGAAAGGTGTTGAAACATGGGATGCGGCGGAAGAAGAACTTTCCTCTTCGTGCGCTTCTACGTGGACCATAAATGATTTCCCTGCCTATGCCATGCTATCGGTTGGAGTACTAAAGGCAAGTTTGCATGCCCATACGCCACAAAGATACGAATACTTATGGTTGAAGTTTGGGTCGAAGCACGCTACTTGGGTCATCGTCGGTTTCTACCTCGGAACCATAGGTGGCGTAGGAACAAAAGCTGCTTCAACAAAAAGCGAGATGAGGGAGGCACCTGTGCCACTGACTGGTGCACAGGTTATACAACATTATGAAAGTTTTGAGCAACCAAAATTTGGAACAGCCACAAAGAAGAGGAAACAAGCGTGAAGAAGAAAGAGTAGGTGGCACAACGGAGGAAGAAGAGCATATTTTTGAGTTGCCTTCTTGGAAACATTTGCTTATAAGGCATAATTTGGATGTTATGCACATTGAGAAAAATATTTGTGAGAGCATAATAGGGACATTGCTTGGCATTGATGGTAAGTGTAAGGATAGTGACAAGGCACGGCTTGACATGCAGCATCTTGGGATAAGGTAGGATCAGCATCCGGTGCTAGAGAATGGTCGGTATACTTTGCCACCATCACTGTACTCCTTAGGCAAGGACGAGAAGAAAATGCTATGTACATTCTTAGAAGGAGTGAGGATGCCTGATGGTTATGCGTCTA
The DNA here is from genome assembly GCA_019925245.2 of Oryza australiensis. Classification (NCBI taxonomy): domain Eukaryota; kingdom Viridiplantae; phylum Streptophyta; class Magnoliopsida; order Poales; family Poaceae; genus Oryza; species Oryza australiensis. The sequence continues at coordinate 159,023 of JAIFGZ020000010.1, forward strand.
ATATAAAGATATGTGTGGATGTCAATGGATGTAAGGTTTCTGGACTAAAATCACATGACTATCATGTTATTTTGCAGAAACTGCTACCCTTAGTTGCACGCCACATATTGCCTGAAGATGTTGCTAGGCCATTGATTGAGCTTAGCAGGTTTTTCAATGCTCTATGTTCAAAGGAGCTGGTGCAAAGTGAAATTGAAAAACTAAGCTCTTCAATTGCAGAGACTTTATGTCGGCTCTAGATGATATTCCCACCAGCATTTTTTGATATTATGATGCACTTGCCAGTTCATTTAGCTGAGGAGACTAAAATTGGAGGACCAGTGCGTTATCGGTGGATGTATCCGATCAAGAGGTATCTACGTACGCTGAAAGGACATGTTAGGAACAAGGCACATCCAGAAGGTTCGATAGCGAGGGATATATCTGAGAGGAGTGCATGACATTCTGCTCTCGCTTCCTAGAAGACATTGACACGAAGCTGGATCGCCCAACGCGTCATGAGAGGAGCGCAGTGAATGAACCACCGGCCGAGCTTAGCATATTTGGGAGCATCGACTACGGTAAGAAAGGCTGCAAAATTGAGCATATTTCTAGATCTAACATGCTACGGATGCGTCACTATATATTATAAAAACGTGATGAGGCAATCCGATGGATTAAGTAAGCTATTACGTACTACCACTTTTTGCATTCTTGTATTTTTTTAATAGTAGATGAGTAAGAGTAGAATAGTACTCATAACTACTGTTACACTAATGTAATCTATTGGATTATTATATATAGTGATCATAAGGAGCTAATGAGAAGAACTAGCACACACAACGTCGATAAGCGACATAGGGAGCATTTTGTTGGGTGGTTTGAACGTAAGGTGAGTAATGTTGCCATATACATGTAAAAAAATTATAGCAATTGTCTTATTTATTTATTTATTTGAATTGGGTGCAGATGAAGGAAGTGGATGCAGAAAAGAAGATTAGTGAGGAGCTATATGCCCTTTCTCAGGGTCCTCATTACATGGCTCGTGTTTTTAGCAAATGCTTCATCCATGATTTTCTTTTTCGAATAGCTTCTATAGAGGTCAGCTTCAGTACACAAAATTCTGGAGTTTTAGTGAAGGGTGATGATAGTACAGGCAATATGGATTGGTACGGTGTCCTTAAAAAATAATCACACTAGATTTTCCTAGTGAAAAGAAGTCATATTGTTTGAGTGTGATTGGTACGACGTTCCTGCAGCTACTAAGAATAAAAGTAGAGGTTACAACAAGGATCAATATGGGATTATAGATATAGATACAACTCGTCGTCGTTATGTAAATGAACCTTATGTTCTAGCGACTCAAGTTGAGCAGGTTTTTTGTCAAATGCGCAAATAAATCCAACTGGAGCAGTGTTGTTAGAATGAAGCCTAGGACTTTGTTCTCCATGCCGAATTTGAAGAGGCTGAACAGCAAGGACAGATTGATATTGACTCACTCGATGTCGGTGTGGAGACTATGACCATATCTAGCCAACATGAAGAGTTGACAAATTGGACAAGGAATGACCTCCAAGGAGTGACTGGAGATGCTAGCATCATTGAAAAAGCTATACCTATGCGAACCAAATGATGAAGACTTAGTTGATGAAGACGATGATAATGATGACACCTACATTAACGATGGACATGTTGCACCTGTCAACTCTTTAGGCCATGGACAGGATGATGAGTTTTTTACATAAATATGATTCTATTCTATATGTATTATTGTGATTTTTTTAGCTGAAGACTTGGTTCAGGAGCTGTACAATTCTTTATTTGATTTAATGCTTGGTTTCTAATTTAATACTTGGAGTAATAAGCTAAGTCTAGTTTGCCATGTTATTCTTACGTATTTATCTCATGCTATGTTACCTTTTCCTAATTGTCATTGTGATTTTCATTTCAGCTAACATGCCACCACTATTAGTCCTGCATTTGCATTCACATTTCTTTCCAAAGTAGCAGCTACTAGAACTATGTTTAGGCTCCTGCAATCGAACCTTTCGTTCCAAAGCAGTAGCCACTAGAACAATAAGACCAGACAGTCATGGCTTGTTTTGTTGTTTATATTAGGCATATAGGTCATCCGCATATGTTTTATTACCTTATAGACTCTAATTTAAAAATAGAGAAATGCTACTCTATTTGTGTTCATGTCATCTTGTTGATTACTATGACATAGGTTTCGTAGAAGATTAGCTTTGTTGATTTATGTAGTATAAGTGTCACTTCGAATGCCTAGAAGTTAAATCAGCCCTACGAGTAGTAGAGTATCGACGTGTTGATTTGTTTACTAATTTAATCTTCCGGTTGACAACCGGGCCACCACTTGTGTGTGTTGTAATTTTTCCTGTTTTTCTATTTAGTAGATTTTAACTTTAGGATGATAATATGGTCTAAATCCTTCGCTTTTGGCTCACGTGCAATATAAGTAATAACCATGGACAAATTTTAATGGCAATACCACTCTTTTTGCAACGGCACATACTCTAATATATCCATATATAAAGTTGGTGGCAATAGAACCTCAATGGATGCAACGGATGACTTTTGGTTGCAATATATAAGACCTTTTGCAACCAAAAGTCATAATTAAGGCAACAAAATTTTACCGTGGCTATATTCACAACTACTTGCAACTAATCATTTCTTGGATGCAATATAGATCTGATCTATCGCAACGCGGGTCAAAATTAACACAACGAACTTACTTCATTGCCATATGCACAACTACTTGCAACCACCTTTACACTAGTGGCAACAACACCTAGCTATCACAACGCAACAATAATATTATCACAACTCAACACTAGCTGTGGCAATAGGCACCTGCACTCGCAACCACCTGTTCAACTGTGGCATTAGTTCCCACTTCTTGCAATGAAGCTTATGACTAATGCAACACAACATATTGGTCGCCATAAGTCCCATATATTGCTACCAAATATGATGTTGGTTGCCATAGAAACAAATATTGCAACCAAATGTGTGGTGTTGCGAAAACTAGTGGTGCTATAAGGGTCAAATCCTTGTAGTGAATCATATTTGTTCCAACAATATGACATATGATCAGGGATCATTTAGAAATAGATTCATACATATAGAGTCTCATAAATAAGTCACGTACTTATTGATCAATACAAGATGTCTATTTCATGGAACTGAATAACACTTTATTCATAAATACATAAACATTGACGTGATATCCAACATCTCCATGTTGCCTCTAGGGCATATCACTAACAATCTCCCACTTGCACTAGAGTCAATCATGTAAGTATCTAATACACATTGCTCTTGTGTGCGCCTCATGCTTCGGTGAGGGAGAGGTTTTGTCGCGGATCGGCTATGTTGAGATCCGTGTGCACTTTGCATATCTTGACATCACCTCTCGTCCACTATCTCGCGGATGAGATGATATCGCCGAAGTATGTGTTTGGATTTCGATGTGACCTCGGCTCCTTGGCTTGCGCAATGGCTCCACTATTATCACAATAGAGAGATATTGGACCGTCGTACTAGTCATCACACCAAGCTCGAAACGAATTTCTTGATCCAAAACGGCCTCCTTTGCGGCTTCAGCGAAGCGGCAATGTACTCGGCCTCCGTTGTAGAGTCGCAACGGTATCCGCTTTGAACTCTTCCGTGATGCGCCTCCATTCAGGGCGAACACGAACCCAGATTGCGATATATAATCATCCTTGTCTGTTTGGAAGCTAGCATCGGTGTAACCACTTACAACGAGCTCTTCTTCACCTCCATAGACTAGGAACATATCCTTAGTTCTTCTCAAGTACTTAAGGATATTCTTTCGCAGTTCGTGACCTTCACTGGATCTCGACCGGTATCGCTCGTAGCACTCAAAGCGTACGAGACATGCAGGCATGAACAAAGCATGACATACATGATGGATCCAATTGCCGAAGCATATGGAACCATACCCATCTTATTCCGCTCATCATGTGTCCGAGGACACCGATTCTTGCTAAGATTAATGCCATGTGACATGGGCAAGAAACCTTTCTTGGAATCATGCATGTTGAACCTTTTCAACACCTTGTCAATGTATGTACTTTGGCTTCATCCAATTAGCCTCTTGGATCTATCTCTATAGATCCGAATGCTAATATGTATGCTGCCTCCCTAAGTCTTTCATGGAAAAACTATTTTTCAATGAAGACTTGACGGATTCTAGCATAGGGATATCATTTCCAATCAACAATATGTCATCCACATATAAGATTAGAAATACAATTGCGCTCCCACTGACCTTTTTGTAAACACAGGCCTCTTCTTCATTTTTGATGAAACCAAACCCTTTGATTACTTCATCAAAACGAATATTCCAACTCCGAGATGCTTGCTTCAATCCATAAATGGATTTCTGTAGCTTGCATATCTTTCCAGGCGATTGTGGATCGACAAAACCCTAAGGTTGTATCATGTATACATCCTCGCTTAGGTTTCCATTTAGGAAAGCCGTTTTGACATCCATCGCCATATCTCATAATCGAAATATGCAGCAATCGCTAGGATAATCCGAATAGATTTAAGCATTGCGACGGGCGAGAAGGTTTCATCATAATCAACTCCTTGAATCTGTTTAAAACCTTTCGCCACCAATCGCGCCTTATAGATGTGAACATTTTCATCCATATCGGCCTTTTCTTAAAAACCCATTTACACTCAATGGTTTTGTCACCATCGTGGATCAACCAAGTTCCAAACTTGATTGTCGTACATGGATTCTATTTCGGATTTCATGGCTCCAAGCCACTTGTTGGAATCGGGTCCCACCATCGCTTCCTCATAGGTCTTAGGTTCATCGTTGTCCAACAACAATATATCACGTTGTTCCGCACTGTGTACCTATCGCGCACGAAGTGATCTTTCGGACCTCCGTGGGGCTGGTGTATCTACAACCGGTGGCGCAACACTTTGCTTCTCTGTTGTGGTTACGTGGTCGCTGAAACGTTTTCGGTGTTTCTTGAACTTCTTCAAGATGCACCTGCTCCCACTAACCCTTCTTGAAAGAAACTCTTTCTCCAAGAAGACACGAGTGTCGGGCGACAAACACTTTGCCTTGTTCCCGATTATAAAAGTAATATCCCTTAGTTTCCTTAGGATATCCCACAAAGGAGCACTTGTCGATTTGGGTGTGAGCTTGTCGACGTAAACGTTTTACATAAGCTTCGCATCCCCAAATTTTGAGAAAAGACAAACTAGGGGGTTGCCCTGTCCATATCTCATATGGTGTCTTTTCAACCGACTTAGATGGAACTCTATTTAGTGTGAGCGCAAATTGTTTCAAGAGCATATCCCCGAAGGATAACGGAAGGTCACTTTGGCTCATCATTGACCGCACCATGTCCAACAAGGTGCGATTTCTCCGTTCGGACACCCCATTCCATTGTGGAGTTCTTGGCGGAGTCAAGCGTGGAACAATTCCACAATCTTTCGATGATTACCAAACTCTTGGCTCAAGTATTCTCCTCCACGATCGATCGTAGAAACTTGATTGTTTTCCCTAAATGATTCGTACTTCATTTGGAATTCTTTGAACTTTTCAAAGGATTCGGACTTATGCCTCATTAAGTAGATATAACCATATCTACTAAAGTCATCGGTAAAGGTAATGAAGTACGATAACCACCTCGGCCTTTGAGCTCATTGGTCCACATGCATCGGTCTACGAGTGCCAACAAGTCACTTGCTCTTTCACGTGTCCCGTGAAAGGTGTCTTTGTCATCTTAGCAAGTAAACAAGACTCACATGTCTCAAATGATTCAAAATCAAAAGAGTGAAGCATCCATCCTTATGGAGCTTCTCCATGCGTTTCTTATTTATATGGCCTAAGCGACAATGCCGGATAAACGTGGGGTTTATATCATTAGAGAGTTGCCTTTACGTATTAATGTTATAGATGGGAGATGCTTCAAGATTCAAAACGTATAATCCATTCCCCAATGGAGCATGAAAATAGAACATATCTCGAGATATATTGAACAACCATTGTTCATTGATTTAAAATCATATCCTTCCGCTTGCAAACATGAAGCGAAAATAACGTTTTGACATAGTGTTGGAACACAATAACAATTATTCAATTCCAAAACTAATCCCGAAGGTAGATGAAGTGGTACTGTGCCGACAGCTACCGTAGCAACGCTTGCTCCATTACCGACGCGCAGGTTCGCCTCGCCCCTTCTCAATCCTCTACTTCTTCTCATTCCCCGCAACGACTTGCAAATTTGAGCTACGATCCGGTATCAAATACCCAAGAGTCGAGTAGGTGAAGTAGCAAGATTAATGCCTATAACATTAATACAGCGAAGTCGTACTTTGCTTCTTTTTGAGATCCTCCATGTACTTCTTGCGTTCCTCTTCCAGTGACTGTCTCCTTGCAATAGAAGCAAACGGCATCGATGCCGCCGACCCCTTCTTGCCCGTCTTTGCATTGGAGGCACTCGCGATTTCATCGGGAGTTAACTTCCTCTTCGTGTAAAGTTTCTTGACAGTGGTTTGTGCTTTGCCTTCGCATCATCATCACATGATGACCATTCTTCGGATACTCGCTCATTGTCTTTAGCATCCCATGCAATTCAGCCAAGGTTCTATCCATATTGTTCATGTGATAATTCAATATGAATGGCTCGAAGCTCGGAGGGAGCGAATGGAGAATCACATCAGTAGCCAACTCTTGGCTAAGAGGAAAACCTAGTTTTCCGGACTCTCAATAGCCAATCATCTTTATCACATGCGGGACGACGGGATTCCCTCAACAAGCGCACGCAAACAAGGACTTTGAGGTGTTGAACCTCTCGGCCCGAGCTTGGTTCTCAAACATGCCATGCGTCCCGAATAATAGTGTGAGCATCGCTGCTCTCATATTTCTTCGAAGCTCGGGGGACATTGTAGCAAGCATGAGACAGCTTATATCTAGGGCATCATTAGTGTGCTTCTCATAAGCCCTCCGTGCGTTGCGGTGGCATTATTTGGCAAATACTCGGGATAGGGTAGTTCAAGAACGTACTCCTTACGCTCTTGCTTGAGAACAATTCTCAAGTTGCGATACCAATCCATAAAGTTTCTTCCATTTAATTTTTCCTTTTCGAGAATAGATCGCAAATTAAAGGTGTCTGGGTGTAGTATTAGCCGCCATTTATTCTACAACAGAAAAAGCAAAGTTTAGCACAATGTTTATGCTATGTCTATTGTTAAACAATTTAACATTAGACTCCCATTACGTATTTTTCACCTTCCCTCTAGGTTACGTATTGGGTCAAGATCCACATGTTAATTAATTTTCTAGTGAGCTTTGGCATCACTTTGCTAGAAAATTAATAACATCGATAAGCAACTCCTTGCTAATCACATCTCTATGTGACTCTTGTTGTTGGTGTGGCATCTCCATGCCCCGGCCCCAACCTATGCCCCAAGGCCCAAAACTGTTTTGATAGCCTTGTTAAGTAAACCAAATGCTCCTGCATGTATATGTCTGACATATACCCCCTCGTGTTATGATAGAGAATGGCACTCTGCTTTGGCACCCACCATTGACGAGCATAACGGTGACGGGTGCAACATTTGGAAGGGCATCATTACTACTTAATTTTGCGAGGGATGCTATCCTATCAAACAAACATATCACATATATGAAAGCAGGTAGAATAGCATATAATGAAATAGTATGGCCCCCTTCACATGGTGATCTCCATCTCCATGTCTGCGCTGAGGATCTCCATATTCGGCACCATCTTTCAATGTGCATGATGCTTGATTTCTTCAAACTAAGCTACTACTATAGAAGCTCTAATTGAAGATTACATCGACTCGCAGTCGTGAAAGAACATTACAAGCATTGCACGTATGAAAGAATATTACGGGATTGCACATATGAAAGAATATTAGATGCATCACATGCATCTCATACATACAATAGGGCCATACCATCTCAAAGCATTCTCTCCAAAAACAAGTTAGGCGTAGAAACGTTTTCTACCTATCGCAGAGATACGGCATCGAGACGACCTATAAGGGGGTACGCACACGGCGGCCCCCTCGCGGCCTTCCGGGCAGCGCCCGGAACACCACACGAAATTCATAGATCCAATCTATGAAATCGCTTACGGAAACCGTATCGGCATAATCACATTATGCCGTCCCGATACACTATCAAGGGAGATGGTTTGCGTAGGCGCGAGGCAGCAAATAAAGTCGGACTACGAGATAGCTTAGGTATAATCACATTATACCGTCCTGATACACTATCAAGGAATGCTATCTTGAACCCAACTCAAACCGAGTTATATGGAAATTGCTTCGACGTAATCACATTACGCCATTCCGATACACTATCAAGGAACGCAATTACCATGAACTCTCTTCAACAAATCCCGTAAAACCGATTGATCTAATCAACCCGTGCGCAAAATTTGTTCCAGATCCAATCTAAAACCCTAACTACGCAAGATTAGCTCTGATACCACTGAAGGGTTACGCGAAAGCTACGCTAGCCGAAAACAAAAAATTTTCTACCGCGCAAACCAGGAACACTTGCAAGTAAGGGCGATAGATCGTTACCGATTGGAGTATGCAGCGGAAATAGCCAATCCGGGCTATCCGATCTGGAACTGTGTAGCCGATTTCCGCAAGCCGACAGCCGATTCCCGGGGACAGCCGATTCGCCAATCAGCCGATTCGCGGAGTCGTTCGGTCACGTTCTTGCGCCTTGCTCCGATGCGCCCGACCGCAGCCGATCCGAAGCCGATCAACAGCGCGCAACGTAGCAGCGCCTCTACCGGTATCCACACGTCCGGGGACAAAACGTCGTACACCCGTGTGCTAGCACGCGATGCAAGGCTAGTGTTTGGCTCGAAAGTGGGGAGGGTTTCCATGGAGTTTGATCTCGGCAACTTCTATTGCGGATTCGGTTTAAAGCGATCCAACGATGTGTCGCAGCTCTCCACCCTCGCCTCTTTATATAGAGTTGGCCGACTGGGACTAGTGGCCGATTAGGACTCTATTTTGAATCGGATCTCATCCGTATCTCATAGAGTTGGCCGCCCACACGTCGTAAGCCCATAGGGCTCTATCCGATCGGATCCCTATCCGATCGAGCCGTATCCGGGTCCAACTCGAATATCTATTCTATCCCCTTAAGCGTCCGACCACGTAGGTTCAGGTATACTCGGTTTCGGCTATAGTCTAACTTAGCCGATCGTCGCTCGAGTCCAACTCAGCCGACCCGTCAACGGCGGCGCCTAGCGGCACATATTGACACCATAGTATACAAGAATAATATCGGCTCGAACCTGTAATGTGTACACAAATCCCTTTGCCTCACGATACCGGTTAAGCTATAGGCAAGATGTGTGCCATCCCTTCAATAGCTTAACCATTCACTCGAAGCGTATTGGATTATCCGTGCGTTGATTGACTCCTCAATCAACTTAGCATGGCCATGCATTTCCATAATCCATTACCTCGAGGGGCCCAGAGATATCTCTCCAAAGGAGGGGCAAATTCCATCTTGATCACTCACATCCCACTCCATGTTTCATAGCAAACCCGAAGACTACTTTTATAACTACCCGTTACGGAATAGCGTTTGGTAGTCCCAAAGTAGGCTACTACACATGTTGGAATCCATGGTGATCTCGGGTCTAAGGATTTTGTACCAACACTACCCGAGACCAACTAATGGCACATTAATTCTGTAGTGTCTCATGGTGGGTCTATCCAACAATGTGTTCTCCAACACATCTGTCCATGTTTATTGATTTGGTATCTCCATACCCATGATCTATGAGACATGATCATCAATCAATAAACATGCCGATCTTAGAATCATATTTGTTCCAACAATATGACATATGATCGTGATCATTTAGAAATAGATTCATTCATATAGAGTCTCATAAATAAGTCACGTACTTATTGATCAATACAAGATGTCTATTTCATGGAACTGAATAACACTTTATTCATAAAGACATAAACATTGACGTGATATTCAACACCTCCATGTTGCCTCTAGGGCATATCACTAACATTCGGCCCCCTTGCCTAGTTTTCTGAATGTTGCATAAGGCATGAGGTTGACTGCAGCTCCCCCATCAACTAGCATTTTGGAAATCGGCTTGCCGTTGACAAATCCTTTAACATACAATGGTTTCAAGTGCCGATTTTTAGTTCCCTCAGGTTTGTCGAAGATAGCCTGGTCCGGTGAGATTGCTAGCCTCGCTAGGTCGTCCTCAATGGTGTCTGCATCAGCTTCAGGAGTGCTGAACTCCGCTGGTAGTATGAACACCATTTTAACCGATGTAGAAACTTTGCATTTCCCTTTGGCTGCCCTCCTGGCTTGATCAGCTGGGCTTTCTTTGGCTTGCTCTTTGTCGGCTGCGGCAGTTTTCTCTTTTGGAACCCATCGCCTTTTGATCTTACCCAGCCAACGGCGCTGTTCTTGGATCATTTGCTGAACTTCGTCTTCCCTCCCTTCATGCTTAAGTCGTTGAATTCTTCTTTTCTGCGTCTTTGTGAAGAGATCGGACGGGCACCATTGGGGGTTGGCAGATTCCTCGTCGTCGGCCTCTTCGTCGTCGCGGTTGTTGCCATCGTGGTTTTTGTCGACGAAGAAGTCTTGGTGGATCGGGCCGAGCCGATCATGGACAGACCACCGCCTTTGGTTTAGCTGAATTGCTCTGGGGACGAACCGGGCTAGGCTTGCAGCCGATGATTTCCTGTGCTCGTCGTCGCGGCGATCGTTGCATGCTGGGCAATCGTCCAGTGTTGGCAGTCTCATGCCGGATTCCTAGCAGTACCTAAAAAAATCACAATGCTAATGCAGATCGGCACTGTTGCGGTTTACCTCGTATCGGCGGTTTTGGGTATTTGGCTCGCGCTGACGAGGTGCTTCATTGTAAGTTTCTTCCTGCCGAGATCGGTGCTGATGACGGTGTCGGCTATGTTCATGGATCGGCCGTCAGTCAGCCGATCTGATGACTGGGCGCACCATATTAATTGGCGAGGCGTGACATCCAATCTGCTCGTCTTCTGTCTTGGCCCGATCGATGTATTGACTAAGTCATGTGCCATTCTGTTCCGTCGATCAGCTTGCCTGGGGCCGGCTCGGACCGTGTTGACCAGGAAAGGATTGCCGTCTACTTTCATCGACCGATTTGAATCGGCGAACTTCAGCTTCCTGGCCTCAATTGCCGACTGGATTTGCCACCTGAAGACTTTGTAGTTGTTGGTGGCATGGGATGTGGAGTTGTGCGACTTGCGATATTTCTTTTTCTTCAATTCTTCCGCCAATGGGATCATGTGATTTTAAGGCAATTGAATCTGCTTCTCCCTGAACAGCAAGTCGAAAAATCCTGTCAGCCTTGATGATGTCGAAATCGTATCGTTCTTCCTTGGCCGTCTTCAGCAGCCATTGGCAGATGATGGCCTTTTTGTTCTTGGCCCATTCGACTGTCGCCACTTCTACGTCATCATCGTCAGACTCGTAGTCTGATTTGATGATGACCTGAGTTATATTTTTGACGGCTTTCCTAGTATCTTGGAATCGCTGCTCGTGGGCCATCACCTTCTACGCCAAGTGGGCTAAGCTGTCAAAGTCCTGCGCAAAGAATCGCTCTCAGATCGGCGCGATCAAACCATGAAAGGCCAAATCGGCCAGCTGGGCGTCCTATAGTACCAGGCTGTAGCATCGGTTCCTCATCTCTCTAAAGCGCTGGATGTATTCTTGGACCGATTCGTTGTGTTTTTGCCTAATGCTGGTGAGGTCCGACAATTTTATCTCGTGGTTGCCGGAGTAAAAGTAGCTGTGGAATTGTTTTTCAAGATCGGCCCAGGTCTGAATTGAGTTGTAGGGCAATGAGGAGAACCAAGTAAAAGCCTATCCTGAAAGAGAAAGAGGGAACAATCGGACTCTCAAGGTGTCCGTAGCCGATGCTTCGCTGCACTGTGCCAAGAATCGGCTAATATGCTCATAAGTTGAAACGTTGTCCTACCCTGAGAACTTCGAAAAATCTGGGATCTTGTATCGGTTGGGCAATGGGATCCGCTCGAAGTGCTCTGGATAGGGACACCGCTACATGTTCCCTAAGTCTTTCGGCTTGAGACCGAATTGATCACGCATGACATCTGCAATCAGATCGGCCCAGATCCGGTTGTCTTGTTGTATCGGTTCGTATGGGTCATACGACGCGGGTGCTTGCCGATACAGCGGTGGTGGTGTCTGAGGCCTATAATGATGATCTTGATGGCCTCCTTGGTACTGATGGTGATGATCAGTGGGAGGCGGCCGATGCACCGGTGGTGGCATTGGTGGTCCTGGAAACAGCTATTGGCCACCGGCGTTGTACCGTCCGTTTGGATCAATCGGCTCTGACTGCCGATTGTTGTTGAACATGTTAGCAATCTGATCTTGGGGCAGCGGCTGCTGTCGGTTCAATATAGTAATTGCTGGCCTTATAGCTGATTCACCTGGATTTGGTTGACCGAGGACTCCTCCTGGCAGCCCTTGTTATGCTTGTGGTGGGATCGGCCGATTCTGTGTGACCAACATCCTGTAACCAGGAAATTGGTCGTCTCTGAAGTACGTCGGCCCCTGTTGCAGCTGGTCGGCTATCTTGGAATCGACCACAGTAGCGATCATGTTATTGAGAGTGTTGACCAGGATGCTACTTTGGTTGACTAACGCGTGATGGACGGCCGAGTCGATCCGGTCTTGTAGAGAATATATAGCCGAATCGTCCTGTTCCTGGGTCCGCTCCTCCATCTTCTGTTTGCCTTTTGTCTCACCAGAGGAGGATGCCTTAAGGTCGTTCATGCTGAACTTATATTTTTGGTGCACGGCCCCAGATCTTGTTTTGGTGAAAGATTGCAAGTAGTTAGCCTGGAGCTCTTCCACCATCTTCTTATAATCGGCTTGCTGTTCAGCCGATAACTGCTCCATCTTCACAGGCACGATGTTGTCCTGGGAAACGTTAGGGATCTTGGAGTCGACCATCTTGCCGGCTGAATCTATGCGTCCGAGTCGAGCCAACAAGGAAAGTACCACCGGGCGTGCCACGAAGCGTGTTGATGAGAAATTTCTCTCACGCGTTGGCCTGGGAGATCTGCTTGACTCCAGTGCAGGTCCTTCTCGGCTGCCTGTGCTATGCAGGGCGTGCCAGTTGGTTTGATCTGTTAACCAACAAGAAAAACAAGGGAAATATGTGTTAAGTGTTAGGTTAGATCTCCACTGGATCGGCTGAGGGAATCCATGAACATATATATGCTATCCTAAACTATATTTAAGCCAAATGACTGGAATGGATCGGCTATACCGAGACAGCATCAGCCGTTTAACCTAAATACAGTAAAGGATAATAAATATATGAATCGATAACCTAGTCGATACTACTAGGGAATCGTACATGTCATTACTACTAGGGTGCACTTTGGTGCTAATACAAAATATACATTTGTTGAATTTTGTTACCGTTATGTGGTCCACCGCGGTGGGGATTGGTGGTTGTTCTGCCCCCGCCTTAGTTGATGCGCAGCTGCTACGCCTTTGCATGGGGCTCACTTCTACTCTGGGAGCTACAACGGCCGGAGCTTCGGCGATCAACTTCTCATATGTCTCCACCCGAGCCTCCACTCGTGCCAGTTTCTCATTGAATTCTTCGGCGAGCTCGACTCTAAGCTCCTCTCCAAGTTGCTCCTTAAGGCGTGCTTGTTTCTCCGTCTTTGATAGCTTGTGCTTCTTGTACTACCAAGCAAATTGGGGAAACCCATACTTCCATGGGACAGCAGAGCCAATGCCCCTTGTCCGTCCATGGTGTTCTTCGTTTTCCAAGGCTTTTGTGAGGATGTCATCCTCGCGCCTTTGTGAGCAGACCTTCGGGGAGGACTGTCTCTCAACAGTCAGCTGAACCTGCCGTAAAGTTAGGATTAATTAAATGTACAGGACGACACAACCTATTGAAAGATGTTTTATGTGTTAAACTTACAAGTTTATCGTACACCGCTTGATCTTCGGGGTTTGGGAACGTCAGTGTTCCATCACTATTCTTTTTCGCCCTTGCCCTTGCCTAGTTCCTTGCTCGGGTAGTTGGGATATCACCAAGAATTGGCGGGGTGTTAGATTCCGCGGCAACTTGATCCTCCCTCTGCCATTCCTGCTACTTCCCGGCGTATCCTCCCGTGCCAAGCCAGTGCGGGTGAAGGTTTTTTGCCTGCAACGCCCTATAGGCCTCGCTTTTTGCCCGAGACTCAGGAGTTGATTTGGTGGCATGGAACTCGTCCCACATGGCCTGGGTGATGAATGGGTACTTCCCAAATGGTTCAGGCTGGGTGCGGTTGAGGACGTAGTCAGTGACGAGGGTGGTCTTGAAATTTTTCCACAAGGTGCCCATCTTGCGGATAGCCTGCCACTTCAGTCTTTCCTCAGACTCTTCTGGGTACTCAAAGCTTTCCTTGAACTGTCTCCGGCTTCATCTTTTTCTTCTGTGGGACCCGATCGATGTGGTCCGCCGATTGTAAAGTTCCGCCTCCCTAGGATTCCGTAGATTGTTGCGAATTCTTTGACGGCTTTCTCTGGGGCCGTAGGAAATCCCTGTTCATCCACCTCCGTTATTCTATACACTTCCTAGGGGATCTTATTCTGGGGTCTTGGAGCCCGGCTCGTTGTGGTCCCATTTGTAGTCGCCGACATTTTCTATCGAAGAAAAATAACATTACTAAACTTTTACATATTGATAACATCACTATTGGAAAGTGAAAGTATTAGAGGTGGCCTCAGTTTTGCTCAGAAATTGTGCATCAATTACAATCATTTGCAAGTGTAGATCCAAAAAAAGAACAAGTGTAGATGGTCTGTTCTTATCCAAAAAAACAAGTGTAGTTCCCGAAACAACATAACAAGTGTAGATGGTTGTTCTTATGAAAAAAAGAGGAAGTGTAGTGCCTAAAAAAAGAACAAGTGTCCATGGCTGTTATTTTTCCAAAAAAGAACAAGTGTAGATGGTCTGTTCTTATAAAAAAAATAAGTGTAGTTCCCAAAAACAGCATAACAAGTGTAGATGGTTGTTCTTATGAAAAAAGAGGAAGTGTAGTGCCCAAAAAAAAAGAACAAGTGTCCATGACTGTTATTTTTTCAAAAAAGAACAAGTGTAGATAAAAAAAGAGCAAGTGTAGATGGTCTGTTCTTATCATAAAAAGAGAACAAGTGTCCATGGGTGTTTTTTTGCAAAAAGAGAGAAGTGTAGTGCCCCCAAAAAATAACAAGTGTAGTTGGTCTGTTCTTATCATAAAAAGAGAACAATTGTCCATGGCTTTTTTTGCAAAAAGAGAGAAGTGTAGTGCCCCAAAAAAAGAGTAGCTGGTCTGTTCTCATGGTCTAATGTTGAGCATTCATCACTGGCCATGATCAGGTGAGGAAAGGTGAGAGAAGAAAGGTGACGAAAGGAACAGTAAGTTACGGCCAAGAGTATCATTCAAGCATCATATCATAGCCATATCAGCACAAAAAGTTGTGCATCATAGCAGTATAGCAGTATAAAAACTAGATAGCAGTAGCAGTAGCAGTATAGAAGCCACACACTTGCTTCATTACATCAAACAAAATTGTGCATCATCATAGCAGTAGCAGTAGCATCACAACAGTATAAAATTGTGCAATGATACCAGTAATCGTCAACCCGAGAGTAGGTCACAAGTGATGCAACAAGTAGAGGCAGAAATACTAGGCATAGTTTTGCAATATGGCCTTCACGAGTAAAAGCTTTAAGTTTGCCCGCTAATTACCATGCAAGAAAACCCAGACCAGCAAAAGCCCCTAGAGTAATGGAGAAAGAATCAAAACAGATACATCAGATTGTCTAAAACACATAGGAAAAGATAACATATTTTGGCCATAAAACAGTAATCTCCAACCGAGACCAGCAAAAGCCCCTAGAGAAATGGGGATGCAAGATAAAAATTTTACTCTAAAAAAATCAAACATACAAACAATTGGGAAGATAACAAGAATGGGCTAAAAAAATTTGCTGGCTCCTGACACCTGAACTCAAAAATACAACTTATATGCATTAAGAGTTGCATTAAAATATAAAGTTCAATTGTTAAAAGAAAAAACTAACAATTAGCGCCAATAGCATGGGATTTAAACTAGTAGAAAAACAGTTCACACTTAAACATTCTTCCCATCTTTCTTACATAGTTCCCCCTCCCAGGAGGCCAGGAGGACATATATATGAGATATTAAGATTGCCAGCAAATGAGGAAACATATTGCAGCAAAGAAAAGGTATGCATTATATATCTTTTTCTTGGGGGGCAACACATGAACCGAGCAAAACATGAACCGAGCAAACATGAACCGAGCCCCTAGTTCCACTAAACCCCCACCGCAAACTATCCCAGATCAGTAACTAGTAGAAGGATTACTCAACAAATTTTAAGCATACACTAATTAACCAACTCATCACATGCCCAAAATTAATGGGGAAAAGAAGGAATTTTAATCAGTTCAGACAATGTATAGAAAGAGACATACTAACTGGTGAAGACGGGCTCGAGGTCGAGGCGGCGACGGTGCGGCTGGGCTCTGGGTTGACGCGGCCGGCGTCGAGGGAGGCAGCGGCGGGCTTAGCGACGAGGTGTCCGGGCTCGACGAGGAGGCGTCCGGGCTCGGTGAGGAGGCGTTCGGGCTCGACGAGGAGGCGTTTGGGCTCGGGGTCGATGGGGAGGCGGCCGACATGGAGGGGAGGCGGCCGGCATGGAGGGGAGGAGGAGAGGAGGAGAGGAGGCGGCGGCGATGGCGCGCGTGGATCTGAGAGGCGACGGCGTGGCGGCAAGGAGACGGCCAGGCTCGGGGTCGACGGGGAGGCGGTCGGCGTGGAGGGGAGGATGAGAGGAGGCGACGGCCTTGCGGGGAGGAGGAGAGGAGGCTGCGACATGGAGGGGAGGATGAGAGGAGGCGGCGGTGCGGAGGGGAGGAGGAGAGGAGGCGGCGACGTGGAGGGGAGGAGGAGAGGAGGCGACAGAGATGGCGCGAGTGGATCTGAGAGGCGGCGGCGTGGAGGCGAGGAGACGGCCGAGCTCGGGGTCAGTGTGGAGGCGAGGAGAGCAGGCGGCGGTGTGGATCTGAGAGGAGGCGTGAATGGATCTAGATGTACGGGATTGACTAAGTAACCCTAGTCAACGTCATCTCTGACGGGCGTACTACTAGGGCCCGATACAGATGAGTCATCTCTAACGGGCCCTTGTAGTAGGCCCGATACGGATGACAGTCATCCGCATCGGACATTAAAACAATGCCCGATACGGATGGATCTCATCCGCATCGGCAATGAAGTAGGCTCGATACGAATAAGTGTCGTCCACATCCAATACCTTATTAAATTAGTTTACATTTGGGATTATATTTTTAAAAAATATTATAATTAACAGATGAATTATTTATATAGTGTATATTTAGCATTAAATTTTTAAAAAAATCATGATAAATTAAAATATGCCTTATTAAATTAGTTTACAATTACCATTATATGTTTAAAAAGTATTATAATTAACAGATGAATTATTTATATAGTGTAAATTTGCCATTAAATTTAAAAAACCCATATAAAATTAAAATATGCCTTATTAAATTAGTTTACAATTGCCATTATATTTTAAAAAATTATTATAATTAAAAGATGAATTATTTAAAAGTGTAAATTTGCCATTAAATTTATAAAAACCCATTAGAAATTAAGGCATGAAAGATATGCAAATCATTCATTAAGACACGGTACAAAATACTTCATCACATTCATCAATTTACAAATTATATTACTACAAAGACTCTATTTACAAGGATATGCTTCCGAATGGTCCGAGCGAGCATATGCCACTTCGTCTTCGGGATCATCGTCAAGTTCGATCTGAGGACTCACATGAAGATTCTGGTTGTATTCTTCTTCATCGACGACGTTGTCAACCCCAACAATTCTTCGTTTGCCATCCCTAACAACGTGCAGCTTCTTGTTTGTGGGGTCTTTTATATAGAAAATCTGCTCGACCTGCTTGGCTAGGACAAATGGTTCGTCCGTGTATCCAACCTTGGCCAGATCCACTAAAGTGAATCCTTCCTTCTCGACTTTAACTCCAGTTTGGATATTCACACAGCTGCAACGAAAAAAAGGGACTTTGAAGCTCCTGTAGTTCATCTCCCAAATCTGCTCTATGCGGCCATAATATGTGTTCGATCCAGCTTTATCCTGATATGCATCTATACGAACTCCACTATTCTGCACTGTGCTTTTGCTATCTTGTGTGACAGTGTAGAATGTGTATCCATTGATATCATATCGTTGCCATGTGTCGACATCCCAGCTTGGGCTCCTTGCCAACCTTCGTATTATCTCAGTTGGGTCATCAGTCGATCATGCGATACGATTCTTAAACCATTCATTGAAGCGAGTAGTATGTTCTCTGTTGATCCATATGTCTGATCGACCCATGTTGTCCTGTCGAACTTTCGCTAGATGCTCCTCAAAATATGGAGTTACTTTCGCCATATGTTGTAGCCATACTTTCACTAGATGCTCCTCAATGATGCTCCCCTCTGGTTTTGCTTTATTTCGAACGTACAACTTAAGAACTCCCATATACCTCTCGAACTGGTACATCTCCCTTAGAAAAGCTGGGCCACATATTTTTGTTTGCTTCACTACATGAACAGGGAGATGAACCATGATATCGAAGAAAGATAGTGGAAAATATATCTCCAAGTGACACAGGGTATTGACAATATCAGCCTATATCTGATCTAGATCTTTGGGGTCTATAATCTTCTGGCCGATTGCATTGAAGAAGGCACAAAGACGTTGGATTGTGTGATGCACTTTGGGTGGTAGAATACATCTGATAGCAACTGGTAAGATTTGTGTGATCAGCACGTGACAATCATGAGACTTCATTCCAACCACTTTTAGATCCTCCAATTTAACATATTTACTGATCCTTCCTGAATAGCCCGAAGGAACCTTAATATCAGACAGGCATGACAGCACTGTGATCTTTTCATTCTTCGACAATGTGTCGCAAGCTGATGGGAGGTACACTCTTCCTGTCTTTTCATCCGTAACAGTGAAGCTCACTTTGCGAATGTTCAATTCCTGCGATCTAGGCGAGCATTCAAGCCGTCCTTTGTCTTTCCGGGCATATTAAGCGGCCGAGCAAACTATCGCAAACGTTCTTCTCTACGTGCATTAGATCAATGCAATGCCGGACCTCAAGGTCTTTCCAGTATGGTAGCCGCCAAAATATGGATTTCTTCTTCCACATACCCTTATCATTTTCCTTGCCACGTTTTCTTTTCTTCCCAAACTCATTAGTTATGTCTTTGACCATGTCATGGACCTCTTCTCGAGACAGATCCTTGACAGCAGTTCGAAGTTCTCTTCTACCGTTGAAAATTTTCTTCTTTCTTCTAAAGTGTGGCGTAGCGGGAGCCATCTCCCACTACAACAGGTTCGGTTATCTCTAACGGGCTTAAAGCACCATCTCTACCGGGAAGGGCCCCCATCACTGACCAAAGGTCAATGATGTGAGAAAATATCTCAATCGGGCATCCGCCCGTCACGAATGACTCTCATCTCTGACAGGCCTAGATTACAGCCCGTCACGGATGACTCTCATCATTGACGGGCCTAGATTACAGTCCGTCACGGATGACTCTCATCTCTGACGGGCCTAGATTATAAGCCCATCACGGATGAGTATAATAAAATAATAAATTTCGTTTTTTGGGTTGGCCTCTGGCCTTTGCCCTCACTCATGTGCCTTCCCGATAGGTCACCCATCCTGAAATTGCACAAGGGCCAACACAATTAACCTCATAGTTCTTTGGAGATTGGCTTCCAAGAAAGAAATTGTAGTTTGTTGGTATAAATATTCTATTAATCCTATTAACTTCAAAATGTTGTTTTGAAGCTGTCATATTTTCAAATTAAAATTCAAATTGTTCAAAAAATACGTTATATAGAAAAATGACCAAAATAAAAGTTGTAAATCTTCGTAAGTTATATAACTTTGTTGTTGATAATTTTTCCATTTGAAAACATTTAATATTTAAAATGTTGTTTGAATTTGTCATATTTAAAAAAGTCATCCGTGACGGGCTATAATCTAGGCCCGTCAGAGATGACAGTCATCCATGACGGGCTATAATCTAGGCCCGTCAGAGATGAGATGAGAGTCATCCGTAATGGGCTACAATCTAGGCCCGTCAAAGATGAGAGTCATCCGTGACGGGTGCTAACTTGGTGCCCGATTGAGATATGTAATGTTATTTTAATCGGAACTAAACAACAGCCCGTCACTGATAGGTGTCATCCGTTACGGGCCTGAGTTTTATGCCCATCTAACATGTCTGCGCGACCATATCTTAATCGGACAATTTTTCGGCCCGTCACAGATGACTCATCCGTGACGGCCCACTAATTCTAGCATGTTACATGCCGTTATGGATGGAAGGTCTCTGTACTAGTGTCCTATTGAAGGGTTACGCGGAGGCTACGCTAGCCAAAAACAAAAACTATTAACCGTGCACACCAGGAACACTTGCAAGTAAGGGCCGATAGATCGTTACCGATTGGAGTATGTAGCGGAAATAGCCAATCAGGGTTATCCGATCTGGAACTGTGCTGGCCGATGACAGCCGATTCTCGGGGACAGCTGATTCACCAATCAGCCGATTCGCGGATGTAGCCGATTCGCCAAGTCGTCTGACCGCGTTCTCACGCCTCGCTCCGATGCGCTCGACCGCAGCCGATTCCACCACAGCCGATCCGCAGCCGATCAACAACGCGCAACGTAGCAGCGCCTCTACCGGTATCCACACGTCCGGGAAGAGAACGCCGAACACCCGTGTGCTAGCACGCGATGCAAGGCTAGGGTTTGGCTCGAAAGTGGGGAGGGTTTCCGTGGAGATTGATCTCGGCGACTTCTGTTGCGGATTCGGTTCAAAGCGATATAGCAACTCTCCACCCCTCGCCCCTTTATATAGAGTTGGCCGACTGGGACTAGTGGCCGATCAGGACTCTATTTTAAATCGGATCCTATCCGAATCTCACAGAGTTGGCTGTCCATACGTCGTAAGCCCATAGGACTCTATCCGATCGGATCCCTATCCAATCGAGCCGTATCCGAGTCCAACTCGAATGCCTGTTCTTATCCCCTTAAGCGTGCGACCTTGTAGGTTCAGGTATACTTGGTTTCGGCTATAGTCTAACTTAGCCGATCATCGGCCCGAGTCCAACTCAGCCGACCTGTCAATAGCGGTGCCTAGCAGCACATATTGACACCATAGTATACAAGAATAAATATCGGCTCTGAACCTGTAATGTGTACACAAATCCCTTTGCCTCACGATACCAATTAAGCTATAGGCAAGATGTGTGCCATCCCTTCAATAGCTTAACCATTCACTCGAACCGTATTGGATTATCTGTCTGTTGATTGACTCCTCAATCAACTTAGCATGGCCATGCATTTTCATAATCCATTACCTCGAGGGGCCCAGAGATATCTCTCCAAACGAGGGGCAAATTCCATCTTGATCACTCACATCCCACTCCATGTTTCATACCAAACCCGAAAACTACCTTTATAACTACCCAGTTACAGAATAGCGTTTGGTAGTCTCAAAGTAGGCTACTACACATGTTGGAATCCATGGTGATCTCAAGTCTAAGGACTTGGTACCAACACTACCTGGGACCAACAAATGGCACATTAATTCCTGTAGTGTCTCATGGTGGGTCTATCCAACAATGTGTTCTCTAACACATATGTCCATGTTTATTGATTTGGTATCTCCATACCCATGATCTATGAGACATGATCATCAATCAATAAACATGCCGATCTTAGAATCATATTTGTTTCAACAATATGACATATGATCAGGGATCGTTTAGAAATAGATTCATACATATAGAGTCTCATAAATAAGTCCCATACTTATTAATCAATAGAAGATGTCTATTTCATGGAACTGAATAACACTTTATTCATAAATACATAAACATTGACGTGATATCCAACATCTCCATGTTGCCTCTAGGGCATATCACTAACACCTATGACCCATGTAAACCATCTTTCTGGATTTCTTCAGCCACCTGCTATGTGTATGTTCCATACAGTCGGAGCAGGCATTCTTTCCTTTCACGGTTTGTCCAGAAAGATTGCCCGGTGCTGGGATAGTCATTAATGGTGCGAACGGTATAACTCATAGCTTGAAGTTCTCCTGACCATATGCATCCCAAGTGTCCATGTCTTCTTTCCAAGGAATCTCAAGATCATCGATAATAGGCTCTAGGAATACATCGATATTATTTCCCGTTTGTTTTGGACCTTGGATTAACAAGCACAACATAATATATTTCCTTTTGAAGTACAACCATGGCGGGAGGTTATAGTTCACAATAAGGACGGGCCAAGTGCTATGAGAACTGCTCAAATCTCCAAAAGGATTCATGTCATCCGTACACAAACATATCCTCATGTTTCTGGTGTCGGCAGCAAAGTCTTTGTACATTCGATCAATATTCCTCCATTGAATCGAATCCGCTGGGTGCCTTAGCAAACTGTCGTTTATTCTCTCTTCGGCATGCCACCGCACTAATTTTGCTTCCTTCGGGTTGCCAAATATTCTCATCAAGCGATCAATGATGGGTAAATACCACACAACCTTCACCGGACCACCCTGCTTTGACTTCTTTCCCTCCTCCACACTTTTCTTTCGCTTGTATCGAGAAGCCTTACACACAGGACAAGCTTCTAGGTCCGCGTTACAATATGCAATCGTTTGGACAAGCATGAATTCTACGAACCTCTAATGCTAAGGGACACAGAACCTGCTTTGCTTCATATGTCGTTTTAGGCAATGTGTTTTCTTCAGGAAGCATGGCCTTCAATATTCTCAAAGGGTAGCTGATAATTTGGTGTTCTTTGCCTTGCATCCGACGTATAGAGGTGTCTCGGAGTCACTGACCAAACGGCTGAAATTCATCGAATCTCTCTCGTTGTGAGCTTGCTCCTCAACATCATGTAACATCTCTTGCAGCATGTCAAGATCCACATCAACCATTTCACCGCCCAATGGAGATGGAATAAACATGTCACGCTCATCTTCATCTTCATGATTGTCGACACCGATGCTGTCTGCAGATGCACCATTATCCGATACGTCTCTCCATGCTTCACCCAACATGTGCAGTCCTTCATGAATTCCCGTTGTATCAAGTGAGAGTGTACCTCCTCTCCACTAAACAAAATCTCATTCTTGCAATCTCTACATGGACAACACATGTATTTGCTATTTCTTCTTCTCCTATCGTCCTCCGCGACGTTCATATAACTTAAAACGCCATCTCTATACTCCTTACAATGACACTTCAAAGTTGTCGCATTCATCCAACTTCGATTCATCGCTACAAAATTTAACCAAACATTAGTTATCATACTACTAAATTGTAAAAAAAATCAACCTTTATACTTACTTCTAATATATTCCTGTATTTTTAAAAAATAACAAAAATTCGCCCCTTTCAACCTCCCACCAAAAAAGTGAACAGTGGGATGAATTCAGACAGTGGTTGCTGGTGTATTTGTAGTGTGTCCGAACTATATCTCAATCGGGCCATTTAAACAACATCTGTAACGAGGCACAGACATCTCTAACGGGCGTCAATGAAAGCCCGACGCCGATATGAGTCATCGGTGACGGGCTATAAAGTCATCTCAATCGGGCCTTATTTTTGAGCCCGTCACTGATGACCCTCATCTCTGACGGGCTCGGTATTATGGACCGATTGAGATATCCTAGGTCATCTTAATCGGGCTTAGATCTGAGCCCGGCACAGATGAGTTCATCGCTGACGGGCTATTTACAATTGGGGCTGTATGAGTACATCTACAACGGTGCAAATGACGGCCCGATTGGCCTATGTGCTCCAGGCATATTTGGGCCCGTCACAGATGATAGGATCTGTACTAGTGCCACTACGATTGAAATCCAATTATCGAACCCCACCCCACGGATTAGATTTTGTAATATACGATATAGCATACTAGAAATTAAGAAGGATTGTAATATATGTATATATTTATATGCGTGTGTATATATTTTTGTAAAATAAATATATATTGACTTAAGTGCATATATATGTATGTAAAATATGTATATATATATGCATATTGCATATATATGTATTTACACATATATGCATAATATATAAACACGCAGCAAAGCAGCAGGAGCAAAATTTTAAAAAAAATACCTTTAGTCCTGGTTGGTAACATCAGGACTAAAGATGGCAGCGCCAGCCACGTGACACTGCCATCTTTAGTCCGGGTTATTTCAACCAGGACTAAAAATCGGCATCTTTAATCATATTTTCATGGTCTCGGTTTGTGAACTCGAGACTAAAGAGGTTGTAAACTGGGACTATAAAGGATTTTTCAGCGGTGAAGACTTTGATTTAACATATCGTAGTTGTCAAGTTGATCAGAACAATCAAACACACCAGAAACCTACATCTATAGTGAAGATTTGTTATCCATCAATATGAAGACAACTTGGATAAGATCTGGACGAGATAAAACCTAGCCAAAATGCATAACCCCTGTCGGTCTGAATGTCTGATCGTGGCTATACCAGACCAACAACAAACTGTCTATTGTCTTACAAAACCTTTAAAAGAGAAAGTCAACGGGGATCGGAGAGTGAAGTTCGTGCACACCGCGTATAATTATATTGAGACATGATTGCCAGTTTGCCACGTTCCGCTTAATTAGCTAGCTAGCTACCCCAGAGTCCCCAAGATTCTAGTCAATAACCACCATACACTTTCTTTTTTTCCCCTCGAGCTAGGAATGACAGATAGATGATCATTACTATTGTTCGTGCCTGAGCATAAACTACCGACTTACCTTGCTGACTAAACATATATATACTTGGATAATTCAATTGGTGTAGGAGCTGTATCTCGATCAGCAGTATATATAAGCAGGTCAGGTTGATTGGGTTTCTATCAATCTCACACTACCACCAGAAAACATAAGAGACGCACACATACTCGAGGTCTCTTGTGCATAGTACGTCAAAATGAAGGTTTTCATGGCAGTGTGCATGTTGGCAGTGGCCGTCCGGCTAGCTGCCGCCGTCCTGGTGCCGTCGGTGGCACCGTGCGCGTTGACGGTGGGTTACTACACTGGCAAGTGCAAAAACGTCAGCGTTGAGTCCGTCGTGTACGATACTGTGAAAGCCTTCCTCGATGCAGACAAATCCAAGGGCGCGGCCCTCGTGCGCTTGTTGTTCCATGACTGCTTCGTCAATGTAAACACGATGCTCTCGCAACCATGCGTCCTCTAATCACAATTATTTTTTGATGGTTTTGCTATTTTTCAGTCGATGATTTGTTTTATTTTACTCTATTTATCTGAGTACTATTGTTTTTGACACTAGGGTTGTGATGGATCCATCCTTCTTGATCAATCGGACTTAAACCGTTCACCGGAGAAGATGGCCGGCGCGAACATCGGCATCGCCGGACTAGACGTGATCGACGCAATTAAGGCCAAACTCGAGATTGCGTGCCCCGGAGTCGTCTCCTGCGCCGACATCGTCGTGTTCGCGGGCCGTGACGCGTCGCGGTACATGAGCAACAGCGGCGTCAACTTCGAAGTCCCGGCCGGCCGCCTCGATGGCATTGTCTCGTCCTCCGAGGACGCCCAAAATACCCTCCCTGACTCCAAGGTCGGCGTCGCCACGCTCATCGCCAATTTCGCGAAAAAGGGCTTCACACCGGAGGAGCTGGTCATCCTCTCCGGCGCGCACTCCGTCGGCAAGGCGCACTGCTCCTCCTTCGACGATCGCCTCGTCGCGCCGGACAGCGAAATCAACGCCAACTACCGCGACAACGTCCTGAACAAGACCTGCAAGTCCGCCGCGAACCCGACGGTGGCGAACAACATCCGCGACATCGACGCGGCGACGCTGGGGAACCTGACGAGCTACGTCGTCCCGGCCGTCGGCGGCGACTACCTGGACAACAGCTACTACAAGAACAACAAGAACAACCTGGTGCTGTTCCACTCCGACTGGGCGCTCGTCAGCAACAACGCCACGCTCCAGCACGTCAACGAGTACGCCGAGAACGGCACGCTCTGGAACATCGACTTCGCCGAGGCGCTCGTCAAGCTCAGCAAGCTGTCCATGCCTGTGGGAAGCGTCGGCCAGATCAGGAAGACGTGCCGCTCCATCAACTATTAATCACTCTGTGCGTCGTCGTGCTCTGGCATTTTGGTAACAGTTGATATCGCATCGATCCGACGTTTTGGTTGCACAATTCCTTGGTTTATCCACGTGTGGTGTCCGGCACGGCTGGTCTCTATCATTCATTGTTTTTTTAGTCTGTTTTGTTTAAGCTAAGGTTAATTAATCTCCGAATTTGTATCGTGATTAATATATGTGTTTATAGCATAGGGAAAATCGGGGTGGTCTATCCAGTGTGGGTTTTTTTTACACTATGCTTTATAACGTAGGAAAAAATGGGGCAATCTATATATCTAGCAGATGATCAGCTTTTAAGTAAAAAATGTGAACATGAAGCAGTAAAAAATTCAGATGCTCACTAATAACCAAGCTAATAATAAAACCACTGCTGTCTTAGATGTATTGTCATATTATCTGTAGTCAATCTAATCGCCTACCTATAGTTAGCTATGTATACAGTTGTGCTATTATATTATGCACGTAGGTAAAAATAAGTTGTGCGTTACTAGAAAATTGAAATAAGAAACAATCTCTTCACTTACAGGTTTGTCGTATATATTTCTTGATTCGTAATATTCATGTAGTGTGTTTAGGTTGCTGGTAGCACTTCACCAAAATAAAAATATAATAAATTAGTTATAGACATATATTTGCACACAACTAGTATAAGTCGAGCTCGAGGTAAGTTTGTGCCATTACCGGCCATTTTGTGCGGACATTAATCTTTTCCATATTGTCTATTGTTTCCCCTCCTTTTTTCCACGTAATAATTGTGCGCACTGTTCAGACAATTTAAAAGCGTATGCTATTAGGAAATCGTTGAGAAAATCCTTGAAGAGGTATATACATAGAAGATTGGACCTACAAATTTACGATAGCCAGGAATTCCATATATGGCTCTTTATCGTAATCGGTCGGGTTAGGACTATAATCTATAATTTATATCTATAACTTAATCTATATCTATAATCTATAACTATCTATAAAGCAAGTAGTGTTCTTATCCAAATTTTGTTTTGCGTGGCTATTTTACAGAAAACCCCTTGAGTTTTTTCGAAATTAACCCGCAGTCCGCCTGGCTATTTAAAAAAACCCAGTTAAAGAAGAAAAAAGGGTTATTTTGCAGAAAGCTCCTTAAGTGTTTATAAAATTAAACTGCAGTCGCAATAATAAAAAAAAGAGAGCTTGAATAAAAAAAACCTCGTGCGTTTCTCTCTTTCGTCCTCATCCGCGGCACGCCCCACACCGCGCCCCACGCCGCGCCCCACGTCCCTCCCTCCTGTTGCCGCTGGAGCTCCCGCGTCGTCACCTGGACATTCGCCCTTCGCGTGCTTCCCTCCCTGCGTCGTTGTCCTGTTGCAACGTACAGGCATTTTGCTAGTCTATAACTATTTATAAAGCAAGCAGTGTTTCCACCCAAATTTTGTTTTGCAGGATATTTTGCAGAAAACCCCTTGAGTTTTTTCGAAATTAATCCGCAGTCCGCCTGGCTATTTAAAAAAACAGTTAAAGAAGAAAAATAGGTTATTTTATAGAAAACCCCTTGACTGTTTATAAAATTAACCTACAGTCCCAATGCTGAAAAGAAAAGGAGGGCTTGGATGAGAAAAAGACCTCATGCGTCCCTCTCTTCCGTCCCCATCCGCATCGCGCCTGCGCCCTTCCCTCCCGTCACCGCTCGGAGCTCCTGCACCGTCTCCTGGACCTTCGCCCTCCGCCTGCTTCCCTCCCTACGTCGTCGTCCTGTTGCAATGCACGGGTATTTTGCTAGTATATCTATAAAGCAAGTAGTGTTTCCACCCAAAATTTTGTTCTGTCTGTCTATTTTACAGAAAACCCCTTCAGTGTTTATAAAATTAACCCACAATCCACCTGATTATTTTGCAGAAAACCTCTTAAGTGTTTAGAAAATTAACCCATAGTCCCAATATTGTATTTTGCTATTTTGCGAAAACCCCTTGAATATTTATAAAATTAACCCAGCCCCAATTGAAAAGAAAGAGAGGGCTTGGATGAAAAAAGACCTCCTATGCCTCTCCCTCCCGTCCCCATCCGTGCCACGCCTTGTGCCGCGCCTGCGCCCCATCCTCCCGTCGCTGCTCGGAGCTCCCGCGTCGCGCCCCGCGTCATGCCTGCGCCATCCCTCCCGTCCCCATCCACGTCGCGCCCCTTCCTCCTGTCGCCACTTGGAGCTCCCGTGCCACCGCCTGGACCTTCGCCCTCCGCCTGCTTCCCTTCGTGCATCGTCGTCCCTACTGTCGGCTCGCCGCTCGGTCGACCCAGAGGCGGACGCCCGGGGCCAGGCGGCCTGCCCCCACGCCCATCGATGCTAAATCTGAATCAGAATCCATGGCGTGTCCGTGTTGAATTTCTTAATAAAATAAAATGACGCATGTTGTAACGCACGAGCATATTTACTAGTTAATTTATACTTTGGATAGATCAACAGTAAAATATATATAGTGCTCGCTACATAAAAAGATAGATTTCGTTTCAATCGATAGCTGCATAAAAAAGCATACATTCAGTTTTTATGGAAGATTGAACTTATGTAAAATTTGTACAAGGCCATTAGGACCTATTTATCTTGCATGACAGCATCACCCGTCCTATGTAAACAGCCACCTCCAACTTCTTTCTACCGTGGAGTTTCCTTATGTATTCCTCCCGTTCTACTGGTATCTTGCCCTTCATCTCCTCACTATCTTTACTGAACATTATACAGTGTGTCACGTCTGGCGAATCCTTGTTGGATCAACGTAGCCAACTGATATGAGCAAACCTATCTACGTCATGGAATTGTAACCTACAGAGCGCGGCCCAAGTCATTAGACACCATATCAATCATGCATATTACGTACCACGCGGCAAAACGAGATTGACGTCAAGTCTTTCTAGCCGAAACATAGAGTGCATGTCGCTGAAAATCGATTAAACATATCCCACTTGATCCACTTTAGTCCCTTTTTACTGGCTTTCATGTTCCACTCATGCCACCTTTTCATCGGCCATGGTATATTATCTAGGTTGTTGGTTGGTACTAATGTCTTGCCATTTTCATTTTTGAAAGGGATATCATCGATGGAAAAAATTCCAAATCCTGCTTGGCCCTTATTACTGGCTTGCTAGAACTAGAAGTACTGGCTGCCTTGCCCTTCCTGTCTGCATATGATCTGCCCTTTAAGGCTGACACCAAGAACTTCTCCACTGCCTTGCCCTTCTTGTCTGCCTCTGATATACCCTTTAAGCACTACTGCAGAAACGGTTTTATTGTGCGGATCGAAAGGCTTCTTCCTGTGTGGAAGGCCAGCCCACACGTCCGAGAAGGTCTGGTAAAATCAAATTTTCGCGTGCGGGTGGCATAACCGCACGAGAAAATCTATTATCCTGTGTGGGCGGATTAAGCGGCCCGCACGGAAAGATCTATTATCCCATGTGGGCCACTTAATACAGCCGCACAGGATAATAGATCTCCTCGTGCGGTTCTTTAAGTCGACCACACGGGAAGATAGATCTTCCCGTTGTAGCATTTTATGTGTTTGCCGAGCCGTTTGGGAATATTTCGTCCTATATTAAAATCAAATTATTAAATGATATGCGTACTACATATCGAGGTTGTCGTTAGTAGCACGTATTAATAAATCACATTATATTCTCATAAAAATATATGATAGACATATGTACGGATACACATATATACATATCATGTTATCATCTCGCATTGTACAATAATTTGATCGAAAGAACATAAAATATATGTCTCCAAAATGTTTGGTCACATATATTCTTTGTCCCACTCTCTAAGTCGTATGAAAGTATCCTCCATTGCAAGTTGGCTCTCTGGATCATAGAGTTCGCCCAAATGGTTACAGACATCGCGACGGATGAAGAGGCAAATATTTGCACACAAGTTTTGTATGGTTTGATTGTCGAACTGGTTTGCTACAACTGAAATGGACGAGATCTGTTTAAGAAGGAATACACATTGATAGTTAGGAAAATTATACAAGATCTTAATGACTTACTTCTTCAAACTTTGTAGTGTATCTCCCATTGATTCTAAGCATCTCGCACATGTAGTATCCGCACAAGTTAGTGCATGATGGTTACTTATAACACTGTGTTGACAAAACTGTATACATCAATATTTTGAATTAAACAAGTATAAGAAATGTCAGTATAGCGGACATGTAATTATCGACCATTATGTCTTCACGAGAAGCTTCTTCTTTTGTGGATTATTGACTAGTCCGTTATGGTCTACGTAATATTTGTGTGCTCTATGTAGACAAAATATTTGTTTGAGTCAATTGTGTCTTTAAGACTACAACAGTCAATACTTATTGAATGGTGCATAATAGTACTTACAAATTTAACAAAACGATAAATTCTTTGAATGTATCATCGACGTAGTGTGCTGGATCCAGCACTACGACCAAGTGGTCCAGTGGATATACCAAAAATAGTATATAGTGATCGCTGCAAAGAAGGTATGTTAATTGTAGACGATACTGTAGTAAAATAACAGCAGTACGAAAGAAATATTACGCACCGCAAAGCATAAGGGACCATGATGACGTTTTTGTCTTTGTGCGTGATCATCGCTTTCCCCAACTACATTGCTACATTGACCATCTTTTTCTTGTGCTTTTGTTTGATGACAGTTTCTTTTTCAACCTTTGATTTATCTTTCAACTCAGAAGAATCTTCACGAATTGACACGGTGTGTTCCGTCCAGCAAACCCTTGTTGGGTTGACGTATCCTACTACTCGGTGGACCCTTCCGGCGTCATGGAATTACATCCTAAGTAATGCAGCGGGTAATTTATCAGAAGTTAGTTTGCAAATAAATTCATTTATGTCGTCAAATGTGATTGACTTATAGGCAAAACGCGGCAACTAGATTTATATCCATTTCGTCGAGCTTGAAAAATGCATGAAGGTCATTGAAATCGATGACGAGCATCGCATTAGGTCCACTGACAAAAGCGTGATCTGAGACCTTCACAGTAATTAAGCCAAGGCCCTTTTTTGTTGCCTTTAAGTACCAATCATGCATCTGAAGGGTTACGCATAAGCTACGCTAGCCGAAAACAAAAACTTTTAACCGCGCAAACCAGGAACACTTGCAAGTAAGGGCCGATAGATCGTTACCGATTAGAGAGTGCAGCGGAAACAACCAATCAGGGCTATCCGATCTGGAACTGTGTTGGCCGATGACAGTCGATTCCCGGGGACAGCCGATTCACCAATCAGCCGATTCGCAGATGCCGCAGCCGATCCGAGTCGTCCGATTGTGTTCTCGCGCCTCGCTCCGATGCGCTCGACCGCAGCCGATTCCTCCACAGCCAATCAACAGCGTGCAACGTAGCAGCGCCTCTACCGGTATCCACACGTTCGGGGACAAAACGCCGAACACCCGTGTGCTAGCACGCGATGCAAGGCTAGGGTTTGGCTCGAAAGTGGGGAGGGTTTCCGTGGAGTTTGATCTCGGCGACTTCTGTTGCGGATTCGGTTTAAAGCGATCCAACTCATGCGTCGCAGCTCTCCACCCCTCGCCCCTTTATATAGAGTTTGCCGACTGGGACTAGTGACCGATCAGGACTCTATTTCAAATCGGATCCTATCCAAATCTCATAGAGTCGGCCGCCCATACGTCGTAAGACCATAGGACTCTATCCGATCGAGCCGTATCCGAGTCCAACTCGAGTATCTATTCTATCCCCTTAAGCGTGCGATCCTGTAGGTTCAGGTATACTCGGTCTCGGCTATAGTCTAACTTAGCCGATTGTCGGCTCGAGTCCAACTCAGCCGACCCGTCAACAGCAGCGCCTAGAAGCACATATTGACACCATAGTATACAAGAATAATATCGGCTCGAACTGTAATGTGTACACAAATCCCTTTGCCTCACGATACCGGTTAAGCTATAGGCAAGATGTGTGCAATCCTTTCAATAGCTTAACCATTCACTCGAACCGTATTGGATTGTCGTCGTGATTGACTCCTCAATCAACTTAGCATGGCCATGCATTTCCATAATCCATTACCTCAAGGGGCCCGGAGATATCTCTCCAAAGGAGGGGCAAATTCCATCTTGATCACTCAAATCCCACTCCATGTTTCATAGCAAACCCGAAAACTACCTTTATAACTACCCGCCACGGAATAGCGTTTGGTAGTCCCAAAGTAGGCTACTACACATGTTGGAATCCATGGTGATCTCAGGTCTAAGGACTTTGTACCAACACTACCCGAGACCAACTAATGGCACATTGATTCTGTAGTGTCTCATGTTGGGTCTATCCAACAATGTGTTCTCTAACACATATGTCCATGTTTATTAATTTGGTATCTCCATACCCATGATCTATGAGACATGATCATCAATCAATAAACATGCCGATCTTAGAATCATATTTGTTCCAACAATATGACATATGATCGAGGATCGTTTAGAAATAGATTCATACATATCGAGTCTCATAAATAAGTCACGTACTTATTGATCAATAGAAGATGTCTATTTCATGGAACTGGATAACACTTTATTCATAAATACATAAACATTGATGTGATATCCAACATCTTCATGTTGCCTCTAGGGCATATCACTAACAATCTCCCACTTGCACTAGAGTCAATCATGTAAGTATCTAATACCCATTGCTCTTGTGTGCGCCTCATGCTTCGGCCGAGGGAGAGGTTTTGTCGCGGATCGGCTATGTTGAGATCCGTGTGCACTTTGCATATCTTGACATCACCTCTGTCCACTATCTCGCGGATGAGATGATATCCCGAAATATGTGTTTGGACTTCTGATGTGACCTTGGCTCCTTGGCTTGCGCAATGGCTCCACTATTATCACAATAGAGAGACATTGGACCGTCGCACTAATCATCACACCAAGCTCGAAACGAATTTCTTGATCCAAACAGCCTCCTTTGCGCTTCCGAAGGAGCAATGTACTCGGCCTCCGTTGTAGAATCAGCAACGTATCCGCTTGAAACTCTTTTCACCGATCGCGCCTCCGTTCGGCAAAACACGAACCCAGATTACGATCTATAATCATCCTTGTTTGTTTGGAAGCTAGCATCGGTGTAACCACTTACAACGAGCTCTTCTTCACCTCCATAGACTAGGAACATATCCTTAGTTCTTCTCAAGTACTTAAGGATATTCTTTACTGCAATCCAGTGACCTTCACTGGATCGATCGGTATCGCTCGTAGCACTCAAAGCGTACGAGACATGCGGGCGTGTACAAAGCATGGCATACATGATGGATCCAATTGCCGAAGCATATGAAACCATACCCATCTTATTCCGCTCATCATGTGTCCGAGGACACGATTCTTGCTAATATTAATGCCATGTGACATGGGCAAGAAACCTTTCTTGGAATCATGCATGTTGAACCTTTTCAACACCTTGTCAATGTATGTACTTTGGCTCAATCCAATTAGCCTCTTGGATCTATCTCTATAGAATCGAATGCCCAATATGTATGTCTGCCTCCCCTAAGTCTTTCATGGAAAAATTATTTTTCAATGAAGACTTGACGGATTCTAGCATAGGGATATCATTTCCAATCAACAATATGTCATCTACATATAAGATTAGAAATACAATTGCGCTCCCATTGACCTTTTTGTAAACACAAGCCTCTTCTTCATTTTTGATGAAACCAAACCCTTTGATTACTTCATCAAAACGAATATTCCAACTCGAGATGCTTGCTTCAACCCATAAATGGATTTCGTAGCTTGCATATCTTTCCGGCGATTCGGATCGACAAAATCCCGAGGTTGTATCATGTATACATCCTCGCTTAGGTTTCCATTCGGAAAGCCGTTTTGACATCCATCCGCCATATCTCATAATCGAAATATGCAGCAATCGCTAGGATAATCCGAATAGATTTAAGCATTGCGACGGGCGAGAAGGTTTCATCATAATCAACTCCTTGAATCTGTTTAAAACCTTTCGCCACCAATCACGCCTTATAGATGTGAACATTTCCATCCATATCGGCCTTTTCTTAAAAACCCATTTACACTCAATGGTTTTGACACCATCAGTGGATCAACCAAGTTCCAAACTTGATTGTCGTACATGGATTCTATTTCGGATTTCATGGCTCCAAGCCACTTGTTGGAATCGGGTCCCACCATCGCTTCCTCATAGGTCTTAGGTTCATCGTTGTCCAACAACAATATATCACGTTGTTCCTGTGTACCTCGGGCACACGACGTGATCTTTCGGACCTCCGTGGGCTGGTGTATCTACAACCGGTGGTGCAACACTTTGCTCCTCCCGTTGTGGTTCGTGGTCGCTGAAACGTTTTCGGTGTTTCTTGAACTTCTTCAAGATGCACCCTGCTCCTACTAACCCTTCTTGAAAGAAAGTCTTTCTCCAAGAAGACACCGTGTCGGGCGACAAACACTTTGCCTTGTTCCCGATTATAAAAGTAATATCCCTTAGTTTCCTTAGGATATCCCACAAAGAAGAACTTGTCGATTTGGGTGTGAGCTTGTCGGCGTAAACGTTTTACATAAGCTTCGCATCCCCAAATTTTGAGAAAAGACAAACTAGGGGTTGCCCCTGTCCATATCTCATATGGTGTCTTTTCAACCGACTTAGATGGAACTCTATTTAGTGTGAGCGCAATGTTTCAAGAGCATATCCCGGAAGGATAACGGAAGATCACTTTGGCTCATCATCGACCGCACCATGTCCAACAAGGTGCGATTTCTCTGTTCGGACACCCCATTCCATTGTGGAGTTCGGCGGAGTCAAGCGTGGAACAACTCCACAATCTTTCGGATGATTACCAAACTCTTGGCTCAAGTATTCCCTCCACGATCGATCGTATAAACATGATTGTTTTCCCTAAATGATTATGTACTTCATTCGGAATTCTTTGAACTTTTCAAAGGATTCGGACTTATGCCTCATTAAGTAGATATAACCATATCTACTAAAGTCATCGGTAAAGGTAATGAAGTACGATAACCACCTCGGCCGTTGAGCTCATTGGTCCACATACATCGGTATGTACGAGTGTCAACAAGTCACTTGCTCTTTCACTGTGTCCCGTGAAAGGTGCCTTTGTCATCTTACCAAGTAAACAAGACTCACATGTCTCAAATGATTCAAAATCAAAAGAGTGAAGCAATCCATCCTTATGGAGCTTCTCCATGCGTTTCTTATTTATATGGCCTAAGCGACAATGCCGGATAAACGTGGGGTTTATACCATTAGAGTTGCCTTTACGTATTAATGTTATAGATGGGAGACGCTTCAAGATTCAAAACGTATAATCCCAATGGAGCATGAAAATAGAGCATATCTCGAGATATATTGAACAACCATTGTTCATTGATCTAAAATCATATCCTTCCGCTTGCAAACATGAAGCGGAAATAACGTTTTGACATAGTGTTGGAATAGAATAACAATTATTCAATTCCAAAACTAATCCAAAAGGTAGATGAAGTGGTACTGTGCCGATAGCAAGCGTAGCAACGGTTGCTCCATTGCCGACGCGCATGTTCACCTCGTCCCTTCTCAATCCTTTACTTCTTCTCATTCCCGCAACGACTTGCAAATATGAGCTACGATCCGGTATCAAATACCCAAGAGTCAGTAGGTGAAGTAGCAAGATTAATGTCTATAACATTAATACCGAAGCAAAAGTCGTACTTTGCTTCTTTTTGAGATCCTCCATGTACTTCTTGCGGTTCCTCTTCCAAAGTGGCTGTCTCCTTGCAATAGAAGCAAACGGCATCGATGCCGCCGACCCCTTCTTGCCCTTCTTTGCATTAGAGGCACTCGCGATCTCATCGGGAGTTAACTTCTTCTTGGTGCAAAGTTTCTTGACAGTGGTTTGCGCTTAGCCTTCGCATCATCATCACATGATGACCATTTTTCGGATACTGTCCTCATGTCTTTAGCATCCTATGCAATTCAGCCAAGGTTCTATCCATATTGTTCATGTGATAATTTAATATGAATGGCTCGAAGCTCGGAGGGAGCGCGGAGAATCACATCGTAGCCAACTCTTGGCTAAGGGAAAACCTAGTTTTTCCGGACTCTCAATGTAGCCAATCATCTTTATCACATGCGGTGACGGGATTCCCCTCAACAAGCTCGCACGCAAACAAGGACTTTGAGGTGTTGAACCTCTCGGCCCGAGCTAGGTTCTCAAACATGCCACGCAGCCCCGAATAATAGTGTGAGCATCGCTGCTCTCATATTGCTTCAAGCTCGGGGACATTGTAGCAAGCATGAGACGGCTTATATCTAGAGCATCATTAGTGTGCTTCTCGTAAGCTCTCCGTGCGGTTGCATTGGCATTATTTGGCAAATCCTCGGGATAGGGTACTTCAAGAACGTACTCCTTACGCTCTTGCTTCGAACAATTCTCAAGTTGCAATACCAATCCATAAAGTTTGTTTCATTTAATTTTTCCTTTTTGAGAATAGATCGCAAATTAAAAGCACTTGGGTGTAGTATTAGCCGCCATTTATTCTACAATGAAAAAGCAAAGTTTAGCACAATGTTTATGCTATGTCTTTTGTTAAACAATTTAACATAAGACTCCCATTACGTATTTTCCACCTTCCCTCTAGGTTACGTATTGGGTCAAGATCCACATGTTAGTTAATTTTCTAGTGAGCTTTGGCATCACTACTAGAAAATTAGTAACATCGGTAAGCAACTCCTTGCTAATCACATCTCTATGTGACTCTTGTTGTTGGTGTGGCATCTCCATGCCCCGGCGCCAACCTATGCCCCAAGGCCCAAAACTGTTTTGATAGCCTTGTTAAGTAAACCAAATGCTCCTGCATGTATATGTTTGACATATACCCCTCGTGTTATGATAGAGAATGGCACTCGCTTTGGCGACCCACCATTGACGAGCATAACGGTGGACGGTGCAACATTTGGAAGGGCATCATTACTACTTAATATTGTGAGGGATGCTATCCTATCAAACAAACATATCACATATGAAAGCAAGTAGAATAGCATGAAATAGTATGGCCCCCTTCACATGGTGATCTCTATCTCCATGCCGGTGTAGAGGATCTCCATCTTCATCACCGTTCTTCCAAGTGCCGAATGCTTGATATCTTCAAACTAAGCTACTACTATAGAAGCTCTAATTGAAGATTACATCGACTCGCAGGTCGTGAAAGAATATTACAAGCATTGCACGTATGAAAGAATATTACAGGGATTGCACATATGAAAGAATATTACATGCACATGCATCTCATACATACAATAGGGCCATATCATCTCAAAGCATTCTCTGCAAAAACAAGTTAGGCGTAGAAACGTTTTCTACCTATCGCAGAGATACGACACCGAGACGACCTATAAGGGGTACGCACACGGCGGTCCTACTACGGAAACCATGTCGGCATAATCATATTATGCCGTCCCGATACACTATCAAGGGAGATGGTTTGCGTAGGCGCGCGGCAGCTAACAAGATCGAACTATGAGATAGCTTCGGCATAATCACATTATACCATTCCGATACACAATCAAGGAACGCTATCTCGAAGCCGACTCAAACCGAGTTATATGGAAATTGCTTCGACGTAATCACATTACGCCGTTCCGATACACTATCAAGGAACGCAATTACCATTAACTCTCCTCAACAGATCCCGTAAAACCGATTGATCTAATCAACCCGTGCGCAAAACTTGTTCCAGATCCAATCTAAAACCCGAACTAAGCAAGATTAGCTCTGATACCACTGAAGGGTTACGCGGAGGCTACGCTAGCCGAAAACCAAAACTTTTAAGCTGCGCAAACCAGGAACACTTGCAAGTAAGGGCCGATAGATCGTCACCGATTGGAGAGTGCGCGGAAATAGCCAATCGGGGCTATCCGATCTGAAGCGTGCTAGCCGATGACGTCGATTCCCGGGGACAGCCGATTCACCAATCAGCCGATTCGCAGATGCCGCAGCCGATCCGAGTCGTCCGACTATGTTCTCGCGCCTCGCTCCGATGTGCTCGACCGCAGCCGATTCCTCCACAGCCGATCAACAGCGTGCAACGTAGCAGCGCCTCTACCGGTATCCACACGTTCGGGGACAGAACGCCGAACACCCGTGTGCTAGCACGCGATGCAAGGCTAGGGTTTGGCTCGAAAGTGGGGAGGGTTTCCGTGGAGTTTGATCTCGGCGACTTCATTGCGGATTCGGTTTAAAGCGATCCAACTCATGTGTCGCAGCTCTCCACCCCTCGCCCCTTTATATAGAGTTGGCCGAATGGGACTAGTGGCCGATCAGGACTCTATTTTGAATCGGATCCTATCCGAATCTCATAGAGTCGGCCGCCCATACGTCGTCGACCATAGGACTCGTCCGATCGGATCCCTATCCGATCGAGCCGTATCCGAGTCCAACTCGAGTATCTATTCTATCCCCTTAAGCGTGCGACCCCGTAGGTTCAGGTATACTCGGTCTCGGCTATAGTCTAACTTAGCCGATTGTCGGCTCGAGTCCAACTCAGCCGACCCGTCAACAGCGGCGCCTAGCAGCACATATTGACACCATAGTATACAAGAATAATATCGGCTCTGAACCTGTAATGTGTACACAAATCCCTTTGCCTCACGATACCAGTTAAGCTATAGGCAAGATGTGTGCCATCCTTCAATAGCTTAACCATTCACTCGAACCGTATTGGATTATCCGTCCGTTGATTGACTCCTCAATCAACTTAGCATGGCCATGCATTTCCATAATCCATTACCTCGAGGGCCCATAGATATCTCTCCAAAGGAGGGGCAAATTCCATCTTGATCACTCACATCCCACTCCATGTTTCATAGCAAACCCGAAAACTACCTTTATAACTACCCAGATTACGGAATAGCGTTTGGTAGTCCCAAAGTAGGCTACTACACATGTTGGAATCCATGGTGATCTCAGGTCTAAGGACTTTATACCAACACTACCCGAGTCCAACTAATGGCACATTGATTCTGTAGTGTCTCATGGTGGGTCTAACCAACAATGTGTTCTCTAACACATATGTCCATGTTTATTAATTTGGTATCTCCATACCCATGATCTATGAGACATGATCATCAATCAATAAACATGCCGATCTTAGAATCATATTTGTTCCAACAATATGACATATGATCAGGGATCGTTTAGAAATAGATTCATACATATCGAGTCTCATAAATAAGTCACGTACTTATTGATCAATACAAGATGTCTATTTCATAGAACTGAATAACACTTTATTCATAAATACATAAACATTGACGTGATATCCAACATCTCCATGTTGCCTCTAGGGCATATCACTAACAGCATCAACCTTATCTCCCAGGGTAGGTCTTCCATTACGTGCCATGGTAAGAATGGCTTCTCATACTCGTACCTTTTTGGCACTTCATCGGATGTCCAATTTTGCATATCCTCCACCTAACTTTTCATTGATTTTCGTGAATCTGACAACTTCGAAGGTTCATCTTGCTTCTTATCAGTCGGCACTCTCCCCTTGAAGACCTAGAGCACTAACTTTTGCTCATATACGTCCATTTCTTTCTGATCATAAGTGGATTGTACCATTTTTGGGATAAGCCGACGAGGTTCAAGCTTAGTTGGACTTGGGAGACTTGTGGCTTTCTGAAGAGGCAAAGCAAGTAGCACCAAAGTTGACTGTGGTGTCAGAGAAGATTAATGAATATCGTCTATTTCCTTTGGAGGTTGTTCTGCAAGGACTTTAAGGGGTGACGGATGTGGCGAATCAGGCCCTTTTGTTGGGGATGAGGGAGGTGGGGAAGCAAGTCGATTTGGTGGCGAATCTGGCCCTGGTGGAGAAGGCGGTGCAGGAGCAGCAACAATCTTATGAATTGGCGGGATTGAGGTTCAAGGCGATGGATCGACCAGGAGGATATCTTGTCGATGCCACAATATGAACTGGTTCACCGTATCCCCAAGCAGTTCTATCACATCCGGTGCTAGAATATCTAGTTCCAAATTGTTATGTGCTGCATGCACCTTGGCCACACTACAAGAAATGTGTTGGTTTATGACGTTTATGGAATGACATTTGATCAAAAGGTCACTAAATCGACTTGTTTATGACGTTTTCTTTGAAAACATTTCAACTTAGTGATATAACTAAATAAACGTCACAAAAAATGTCTTAAAGGTAGTCAAATTCCATATTATGACATTTTTTGTCCTGTCAAAACCACCAATTGCAGTCGTCATAAATGTATGAAAAGGATAGTATGTCAATACGTATTTTATATAGCAAGAATAATTTATGAACAATATATAGTCTCACTTGATCAAATGAATTTTTATGGTAGTGTTATGGACCAAAAATTAAGCTATCATGTTGATTTATAGAATTTTTTGACCAAATTTAAATAGTATTACAATTTTTTAGTCTAATTTAGAGATTCAAGGTTTTAATTATCTATGGCAACCCATTGAGTTCTCCATTTAATTCTTTGATATGGGATACAATGAAACATAGGATCACAAATATATTTTTTGTTGATTTTTTAAACCTTATTAGAGGTACATGTAGTTCAAATCAATTTTGGGAAGTCTCTAGAAATTTATTTAATAGTGCATGTGCATCCTACTCAAGAGGAGGTCCCACGTGTCATTGGGGCTTAATTCACCGAAAATGGGAAAAAAATCGTGCGGCCAGCTCCAACCTATTAGTGTCTAACTATTTTCAGAATTTTTCTTGAAATTATTTGACCATGGTAAGTATTTATGAAAATTCAAAGATTATTTAAATAGAAAAGTAATTTAAAATCCTCTTTCCAGATTTGGGCCAAATTCTGGAAGTCTATTTCCCTCCCTCTATTCAGTTCGGCCTGGTCTGCCTCTGTCTGAAGTCTGATTTTCGTCCTTGCTTCTTTTTAGCCCATAACTATTTAGGAAGAAAAAGTCTATTTGATCTCCCTATGCAGCACGCATAAATTCATTTAATTATTAAAAATAATTCCTCTAGAACAACATATACGTAGTCTAATCCATGTAAAATTTTTTTGTAGGAGTATGTAATAAAATATTTCTATAGGTTCATTCACAAGAGTCCACTATGCAATTACTTACAAAATAGAAAAAAATATTTTTTTGCAAAATATGTGGCAATATAACTTCATATGCCGTAACATTGAGGTAATGTTAAGGTTATGTCCAAATTTGAGGTGCATACAAGTTCGAAAATATTACATGTTATGCAAACTTCAACTTTTTAAGTTAATTTATAATATATTATGTGAGAAGTCTTACTATCTGTGAACAATATATATTCTAACTTGACTAAAATCAATTGAAATTTTTATGACAATGTTACATACCAAAATTAAGTTGTCATGTTAATTTATAGAATTTTCTGACAAAATTTATATATTATTACAATTTTTGTAAACAAATTTAGAGATGTTAGGTTTTAATTATCTATACCAACCTATTGAATTCTCGATCTAATTCTTGGATATAGGATAGAATGAAATATAGGAGCACATATATATATTTTTATTTTAAAACCTTATTTAGGGTACTCGTAGTTCGTTCAAAATTAATTTTGAAAAGCACGCGAAATTCAATCATTTAATTGTTAAAAAGTAGTAGATGAATTCAAAAACTTGAAACTCCTCCGGAACAACATATACACATTATACTCCATATAAAAAAATTTTGTGAACATATGTTTTAAAGATTATTTATATTTATACATGTTAATTTGTAAACTAAAAATACTAATGAAAAATCGGTAAAAGAATTCTTATATTGGGCTATTTTTCACTATTTTTCGGCCCAATTCATCCCAACTTAAACTCGCAGCGCATGTGAGTCATTGGATTTGCATCAACGACCACGATACATTAGGTTTCGATATAAAACCAAACCCTAGCCTGCCC
Organism: Oryza australiensis; assembly: GCA_019925245.2. Classification (NCBI taxonomy): domain Eukaryota; kingdom Viridiplantae; phylum Streptophyta; class Magnoliopsida; order Poales; family Poaceae; genus Oryza; species Oryza australiensis. The sequence goes on from JAIFGZ020000010.1 coordinate 201,313, forward strand.
CGCCGTCCGTCTGCCTTCCCCTCCCTCCCCGCTCCACCCTCCCTCCTGGCGTGTCGTCGCCGATCGCTCCATGCTCTCTCCCTGGTCCAGACACACCGCTGCCCCCACCTCTCCCTCCCTCTCGGATCCCGGTGTCACCGGCATCCGCTCCACCCGCCATCCCTCCGCCTCCCCCTCTCTCCGGGGTCCTGGCGCGCCGCCGCCCCTCCGCCTCCCCCTTGCTCACGGGTCCCGGCGTGCCGCCGCCCCTCCGCCTCTCCCTCCCTCCTGGGTCCCGGCGCGCCGCCGCCCCTGTGCCTCCCCCTCCCTCCTGGGTCTCGACGCGCCGCAATATTAGTGATATGCCCTAGAGGCAACATGGAGATGTTGGATATCACGTCAATGTTTATGTATTTATGAATAAAGTGTTATTCAGTTCCATGAAATAGACATCTTGTATTGATCAATAAGTACGTGACTTATTTATGAGACTCTTTATGTATGAATCTATTTCTAAACGATCCTCGATCATATGTCATATTGTTGGAACAAATATGATTCTAAGATCGGCATGTTTATTGATTGATGATCATGTCTCATAGATCATGGGTATGGAGATACCAAATCAATAAACATGGACATATGTGTTGGAGAACACATTGTTGGATAGACCCACCGTGAGACACTACAGAATTAATGTGCCATTAGTTGGTCTCGGGTAGTGTTGGTACAAAGCCCTTAGACCGAGATCACCATGGATTCTAACATGTATAGTAGCCTACTTTGGGACTACCAAACGCTATTCCGTAATCGGGTAGTTATAAAGGTAGTTTTCGGGTTTGCTATGAAACATGGAGTGGGATGTGAGTGATCAAGATGGAATTTGCCCCTCCTTTGGAGAGATATCTCTGGGCCCTCGAGGTAATGGATTATGGAAATGCATGGCCATGCTAAGTTGATTGAGGAGTCAATCAATAGACGAGATAATCCAATACGGTTCGAGTGAATGGTTAAGCTATTGAAGGGATGGCACACATCTTGCCTATAGCTTAACGGTATCGTGAGGCAAAGGGATTTGTGTACACATTACGGGTTCGAGCCGATATTATTCTTGTCTACTATGGTGTCAATATGTGCTAGGCGTCATGTTGACAGTCGGCTGAGTTAGACTCGAGCCGACGATCGGCTAAGTTAGACTATAGCTGAAACCGAGTATACCTGAACCTACAGGGTCGCACGCTTAAGGGGATAAGAACAGGCATTCGAGTTGGACTCGGATACGGCTCGATCGGATAGGGATCCGATCGGATAGAGTCCTATAGGCTTACGACGTATGGGCGGCCAACTCTATGAGATACGGATGAGATCCGGTTCAAAAATAGAGTCCTGATCGGCCACTAGTCCTAGTCGGCCAACTCTATATAAAGGAGGGAGGGGTGGAGAGCTGTGACATGTCAATTGCATCGCGTGCAACAGAAGTCGTCGAGATCAATCTCCACGGAAACCCTCCCCACTTTCGAGCCAAACCCTAGCCTTGCATCGCGTGCTAGCACACGGGTGTACGGCGTTCTGTCCCCGGACGTGTGGATACCGGTAGAGGCGCTGCTACGTTGCGCGCTGTTGATCGGCTTCGGATCGGCTGCAATCGGAGCGATCGGCTGTGGTGGAATCGGCTGCGGTCGGGCGCATCGGAGCGAGGCGTGAGAACGTGGCCGGACGACTCGAATTGGCTGATTGGCGAATCGGCTGTCTCCGGGAATCGGCTACACTGTTCCGGATCGGATTGCCCTGATTGGCCATTCCGCTGCACTCTACTCCAATCGGTAACGATCTATCGGCCCTTACTTGCAAGTGTTCCTGGTTTGCGCGGTTAAAAGTTTTGTTTTCGGCTAGCGTAGCCACCGCGTAACCCTTCACGCAGCCGATCGCTCCACCCTTTCCCGGGTCCCAGCGTGCCGGTGTGGATGTACCAGTGACTGGTGTTCAGGCACAAGCTGTATTAGCTGCGGGAGGAAAGGGGCATTTTTTTGGGTTCATGCTCTCGTTTAAACTCACAGTGGCATCTTATAGGAGTTAGAAACATGCAGTGATTATATTCATATGTTTCTACTTTTTTGCCTCTAAAGTTAAAAATGCTACCTTCCCCTAATCTCTTTGATAGCGTTTATGTGCAAGAATATTTTTAACTTTGCTAAGTAATTATCGCATACAACTGTTATTTCACAAATGTCTGAATTATTTCATTACCAGATGACGCAGTGAAGAATAACTGATGCTCTGGCTCAGTCTCAATATCTGGAGCTTGTTCATTATTATATGACCAACATTCATAATTTCTACTTGAGATTATTAAACTGATTAAACTAATGTTACATCACATTTTCAAGACTATATGCACTTGCTATGTGTGCTAGTATCAAACACTTGCATCTTATAAAATTGTGAATATTTTTACATAACTTTGATGTGGTACACGTGTTGAAGAACACCGCTGCTACGCTTCCAAAGCTCAAAAGTGCATGTGCCACACTACTGGAGAAACCATCATTGGTTGAAGTGGCAAAAAGCACAGTAGTCCCAGTTTGAGTTGCACCCGGGACTAGAGATGATCTCTAGTCCCGGTTGAAAAATTCAACGGCCCTCTAGGAACAGTAGTCCCGGTTCGTGTCACGAACCGGGACTAAAGATCACCTCTAGTCCCGGTTCAAATGTTGTCGGCGCGTGTCAGAGCGCCGGAGACCTTTAGTCCCGGTTGGTAACACCAACCGGGACTAGATATGTCAACTCTAGTCCCGGTTCAAATGTTGTCGGCGCGTGTCGGAGCGCGGGGACCTTAGTCCCGGTTGGTAACACCAACGGGACTAGATAAGCTACCTCTAGTCCCGGTTCATGTTACCAACCGGGACTAAAGGTCCCCGACGCTCGACACGCGCCGACAACATTTGAACCGTCATCTCTAGTCCCGGTTCTTGAAATGAACCGGAACTAAAGGTCCTAGAGAAGGTCCTAGAGAGCCGTTGATATTTTTATACCGTTGCCTCGGGACTAGAGATGGCATCTCTAGTCCCGGTCGGTGTTACCAACCGGGACTAGAGATTTTATTTATATACCCCTTCCTCCTCCATCCCGAGCCACCACACTTGTACATCTTCAAAATTTTTCTCGGCTAGAGGTCCGGTGCTTGCGAGGTTAGCACCTTCTTTGGTGATAATATATTTGCTCTGTAAGGTTAGCAACTTCTTACTCTTATTTGCGTATGTTTTTATACATTTTGCTATCTATTTGTATAACTTCTTACATTCTTAGCACTTCGTATTATGCGGTTATTTTATATACATTTTCATCTCTAAATTTGTTTGCAAACATGAGAAGATGTTTTCCACCGATGAAATTCACCTCTAGTCCGGGTGGTTTCAAAACCGGGACTAATTATTACCGTGCCCAATTATATTGTGTTATATTCATATATAATTATAATTAACATATGTTCATATATTCATATATAATTAAGATATGTAATATAATTAACATAAAATATTATAAATTAAAATAATAACATATAATTAACATATGTCATATTTCAAACTATTTAAAATTTAAATAATAATATATATTTAACATATGGCCTATTTGAAAAAAATTAAATTAAGATAAAACATATAATTAACATTTGTCGTATTTAAAACTATTTTAAACCATAAACCGTAAACCCTAAACCCTAAACCTTAAACCTAAACCCTTTTACCATTAACCCTCAACCTAAACCCTAAACCCTATTTTAAACCCTAAACCCTAAACCTAAACCTCGTGCGCTGCGTGATTGGCATGTAGAAGGGCGTGACCCGGCTGGAACGTCAATGCCTTCTCCTCGATCTAACATCGTCTCTCATGCTCTTGAAGGCTGCTCCATTCTCATCGGTGTAATAGAGCGGTGGCAATCTCTTCTCACTTTGTTCTACCTAGTTCTCGATTGCTTCATCTCCTCTCGGTACTTGACACATCATCTTCAAAGATGACACCAAGCTATGCATGGCAAGAAACAAGTGTCTAAGCAACACAAATTCAGAAAGCATCATTCCTTTTCGATTAGAAAAAGAGAGCATCATTCTTGCGTTGATCGAGTAGAAAGAAAGAATCATACCTTGTAAAATGTTGCTTTGCATGACGCGGAAGCGAGAATGGTGGGGATGAAAGCTTGGGAAGGAGATCTTTGGAAAAGAGAGCTTCCTCCTCAAGCGGGTAACTATAAGTTCAAAGGCTAGTGCAATAAGGCCACCGGCTAGTTCATGAAAAAGGTTAGATCAATAACACATAAACGAGATAAACAAAGGCAGTCTTACGGCCAAAAGAAGCTACTTGCTATAAAATTTTCTCGCGATGAGCATGGTTAACCATATGCATGATGCAAGGCAATACTGCATTTACCTATGTTTTTGGCTGGGCTCCATTATTTCGAGAGACATGAATCAAATCTCACACTCCAATGACTCGGGATCAATGAAATAGCTTATCTTATTTGTCTCGTCCACGTCAGTATCCGTTGCTCTGTTGATCCGTGAAGAGGCCACGACATTTTTCTCGTCTTCTTCACGATCTTAGTCTCTTTCAATATGTCATGATCCATCGTAGTAGCCTTCTTCTTGTCTTGGTGTTCAATATTTAATGAGCCGGATCACGGTCTTTTTCTTGCTTATCTCCCTTTGCTTCATGATCTTCTTGTCTTGCTATTTCTTGAGTACGATGTAGCAGTACTCGTGTATCTCTATCAAACTTTGAATAGCAAGAGATATGATAATGATTGGATAGTGCGGTGTATATGGCAATGATGGCTTGCCTCCCCTGTTCCCGTCTCAATGCCTCGGCGGCGCCATGGAAGCCGCCGGTGACGCGCACGACGACGGACTACCTCTATCCGCCTGCCGTGATCGATGGGTACTATCGCTGCCACCACCCCTGTCTTGGCTGCAGCCGCCACCGCTGTCGCCGGTCTCCCTGACTTAGAGGTGTGCTTTCTCTGTGTTTCAGCGGCAATATTAAAGTTCTCGTTGCTAATGTCTTCTGACTTATTCTCGTGAATTGCCACATAAGCATTAGCCGTTAGAGGACTATTGTCCTGACCACAAGTTAGGATCTTCTGTGAGTATGGAGCATGTCGACAACCGTCCTCCTCCTCCTCTTGTAATTCTCCCTAAGGACTTTTTCGTCGACCTTGGTCTCCTTTTACCGTTTTTATTCATAGCTCCCTGCAATTGTAATATGATCTAGGGGAATTGACTATGAATTCAGTGGATGGTGTTGGTGCCTCCTCCAACGTGGTTCCCCTTGTTCCTGTCCGAGGGCTGTTCCGTGCCTCCTCCTCCAACGCTTGTAATTCGGAATACAACGGTTGGTGGCTTCAACCGGTTGGTGGCTTAAACCGCTTGGTGGCTTGTAATTCGGAATACAACCGTTGGAGGAGGAGGCACCGAAGTCCCCGGACAGTGAACAAGGGGAACCACGTTGGAGGAGGAACCTCACACCATCCACCGAATTCATAGTCAATTCCCTAGATCATATTACAATTGCAGGAGCTATGAATAAAAATGGTAAAAGGGTGAGACCGAGGTCGACGAAAAGTCCTCAGGAGAATTACAAGCGGAGGAGGAGGAAGGTCATCGACATGCTCCATACTCACGAAGATCCTAACTTGTGGTCGGACAATAATCCTCTAACGGCTAATGCTTATGTGGCAATTCACGAGAATAAGTCGAAGACATTAGCAATGAGAACTTTAATATTCAGAAAGCACACCTCTAAATCGAGAAGACCGGCACGGCAAGCGATAGCAGCCAAGACTCGGGCGTGGCGGCGTATGGCTGTCAATCACGGCGGGCGGATAGAGGTAGTCCGTCGTCGTGCGCGTCACCGACGACTTCCATGGCGCACTATCCACGGGAACGGGGGAGGCAAGCCATCATTGCCATATACAGCCGCACTATCCAATCATTGCCATATCTCTCGCTATTCACGTTTGATTGAGATACACGAAACTGCTACATCGTACTCGAAGAAATAGCAAGACAAAGATTATAAAGCAAAGGGAGAAAAGCAAGAAAAAGATCGTGATCCGATCATTAAATATTGAAGAGACCAAGATCGGTGAAGAAGGCTACTACGATGGATAATGACATGTTGAAGAGACCAAGATCGCTAAAGAAGACAGGAAAAAAACATCGGGGCCTCTTCACGGATCAACAGGAGGAACTGGATACTGACGTGGACGAGACAAATAAGATAAGCTATTTCATTGATCCCGAGTCATTGGAGTGTGAGATTTGATTCATGTCTCTCGAAATAATGGAGCCCACCAAAAACATAGGTAAATGCAGTTTTGCCTTGCATCATGCATATGGTTAACCATGCTCATCACGAGAAAATTTTATAGCAGTAGCTTCTTTTGGCTGTAAGACTGTCTTTGTTTATCTGTTTATGTGTTATTGATCTAACCTTTTTCATGAACTAGCTGGTGGCCTTATTGCACTAGCCTTTGGAGTGATAGTTACCGCTTGAGGAGGAAGCTCTCTTTTCAGATCTCCTTCCCGAGCTTCCATCCTCACCATTCGCTCGTCAGTCATGCAAAGCAACATTTTACAAGGTATGATTCTTTTCTTTCTACTCGATCAACGCAAGAATGATGCTCTCTTTTTCTAATCGAAAAGGAATGATGCTTTCTAAATTTGTGTTGCTTAGACACTTGTTTCTTGCCATGCAGACGAGCTTGGTGTCATCTTTGAAGATGATGTGTCAAGTATTGGGAGGAGATGAAGCAATCGGAGAACTAGGTAGAACAAAGTGAGAAGAGATTGCCACCGCTCTATTACACTGATGAGAATGGAGCAACCTCCAATAGCATGAGAGACGATGTTAGATCGAGGAGAAGGCATTGACGTTCAGCTCGGTCGCAATCCTTCTACATGCCAATCACGCAGCCGCACGAGGTTTAGGGTTTAAAATAGGGTTTAGGGTTTAGGTTGAGGGTTAATTGTAAAAGGGTTTAGGTTTAAGGTTTAGGGTTTAGGGTTTAGGGTTTATGGTTTAAAATACTTTTAAATACGACAAATGTTAATTATATGTTTTATCTTAATTTAATTTTTTTCAAATAGGCCATATGTTAAATACATATTATTATTTAAATTTTAAATAGTTTAGAACATGACATATGTTAATTATATGTTATTATTTTAATTTATAATATTTTATGTTAATTATATCACATATCTTAATTATATATGAATATATGAACATACGTTAATTATAATTATATATGAATATAACACAATATAATTGGGCACTGAATAATTAGTCCCGGTTTTGAAACCAACCGGGACTAGAGGTGAATTTCATCGGCGAAAACATCTCTAGTCCCGTTGGTGGCTTAAACCGGGACTAGAAATGCCCACCTACTCGGGACACGTGGCTGCCGCCATCTCTAGTCCCGGTCCGTGGCTTCAACCGGGACAAAAGGTATGCTCTATTGTCCCGGTTGAAGCCACCAACCGGACTATATCATCTCTAGTCCCGGTTGGTGGCTTCAACCGGACAATAGAGCAGTACCTATATATAGCAAGGGCTTCACTGGGATCCAAACACTTAGCCGTTTTCCCACAACTCCATCGTCTTCTTCGTCGTCGCCGAGCACAAGAACGTCGCCGCAGCACGCCGTCTCCGCCGTCTTCGTTGCCGTCGTCGTCGCCGAGGGACCGCCGCGCCAAGGTCTTCGTCACTGCGCGCCGCTGCCGGAGGTTAGCTGCCGCCGCCCCCTTTTTCTCCGTGATGCGCGCTAGGGTTAGCCGATGCCATCGATGCCATCGCCATCGCCACCATTGTCGTCGCCGCAGCCGCCGCCGCCGCCGCTGCCGTTGCCGTGCTATATGTTCAATAATGTGAATGAATTTTGTGAATTTTCTGAATTTTGTGAATGTGAATGAATGAGGAGGTTTTGAATATGATTTCGATGTGTATGTGTAAATTTGTGAATCTGATTTCGATGCATGTGTATGTGTAAATTTGTATGGACTTTATATGTAAATAGACTGTTTATTTAAATTTTAATGCATGAATATTGTGAATTTAGAATTTTGAATGTGTATTTCAATTTAAATGCATGAATAGATTTAAATTTGAATGTGTATGTGACTTGTGAAGTTTGTATTTTTCAACGAACGAGAACGATAAAATCAACAAACGGATGTGGACGGACGAACGGACGGACAGCCGTACGGACGTGGACGAACGGACGGACGCACTAACGAACACTCGTTCGGTCGGTCGGTTGGTCCTGATTTCGTTCGGTCAGTCGGTCGGTCGGTCGTTCGGTCAGTCGGTCGGTCGGACGGTCGGTCGTTCGGTCGTTACAACGTACATAGGCATGCAACGTCCTCTCTGTCCTCTCCTCTCCACTTCCTCTCCTCTCGACCTTATCTTCCTCACATACATGATCATCTCTTTATCTCCTCTCCTACAGATGATCGTACTCACAGACGTGAACGAATGGACGTGAACGAACGATAGGTTAGCATTCGGTCGGTCGTTTGGTCGTTCGTTCGGTGTAGATGTAATCCAGGAAGTGACTTCTAAAAAAATATCACCATTGTGGATGTGCACAATTGGATCTGGTGTCTATCGGATTTCATCTATTTTTTCCATCTTCTTCTTTTCTGACTATGTTTTTTTACGTACACATACATGATATTCATAAATTGGTACATGTATTAACCGACAATAATTTTTTTTCAGAATTCTTTGATTAAGTCCTCAACCCACATCAATCAAATAGCGGATCGTGACAAGGAACAGTTTCTCCTTGATGAGATCACACGAGGAACAGAGTTTTACAACGAGGAGGGACACGAAGATCCAGATCAGTACCTCAACGAGGAGGGGAACGAGGGGTAAGACGAGCAAAGGAACGAGGAGAGGAATGAGGGCGCCGCCTCCGCCTCCACTGGACGAGGAAGAGGCCACGCGGCCTCAGCAAGAAAATAGAGGGTCGACATGTCATAACGGAGGTGGCACCTGACGGTCGACCAATTGCCCCAGAGGACGCTGCAAGGAAGTTTGTGGCGTACAGCGGATGGGTGGTGAGGGATGACGTGCCCATAAGCGTTGCCAACTGGAGGCATTCTACCAAAGGAGGAGAGGAGCAAAGCTATCTCCCGGACTCGAGAAAGAGATGCGTGGACGACAATGCCGCAGACGTTCACCATCCTGCATCAGATCAGGCAAAGGTCAAGGAATGGACGTTGAAGAAAATGGCAGAGCTCTTTAGGAACTACAAGAAACAGTTACACAAGAAATATATCCTGAAGGGCCAGACACCAGACTTCGACAAGTTCCCAAAGCTCAGAGATCATTGGGATGCTTTTGTTGAGCACAAGACCAGTGAAGAAGCGCAATCAATCATAGAAAAGAACAAGGCCAACGCAGCAAAAAGAAATACCATCACGAGGCTTGGGTCAGCAGCTATAAAAAAGCAATGGAAAAATGGGAAAAAATGGAAGCGACCTAGAAGCACGGGATATCGTTCCAGGCACAGAAAATTGGCCGGAACGATCAAAGAACTGGTTCTATGCTCATGGCGGCTCACTAAATCCCGTCGATGGCACAGTGATCTTTGGTGATGAAATTCTAGAAGCCGGACGGAGGTTAGAGGAGGCGGTGCAGGCCAGTTCCTCGGGCTCCTTCAGGCCCGATAGAGAGAAGGACGAGCTAACGCTCGGCCTCCAAAACCTAGAGCACCCGGGGCGTACGCGAGGAAAAGACGTTGTTCCATGGAAATACGGGTTCCAAGCTGACATCGCCACATACAGGAGCGGAATACGGTCAAAGCGAGAGAATGATGCTAGATTTGCAGAGATGGAAATGAAGCTCTCGTAGATCGATCAAATTGTCGATGAAAGGGTGGCCGTAAGGTTGGCTTAGGAGCGGAGCCAGTGGGTTAGCCAACAGCCGGATCCAGCAACAACCACACAACTCCAACAACAGCGTAGCAGCTGCGCGTCTACTGGAAATGAAGGCGAGCTGGTCCCACAAGCTCAACCGGGTCCGCCATGCCCCGTGGATGACATCACACGGCGGACCCGTGTGATCTGCACATCCGCTGAAAAACATAACAATAAAGGTATGTTCGTACTTTTATGTTGTACATATATTTTCTTTAATAACTTGTCAATCAACGGTCATTATTAACTAATAAGCAATCTTCTCAACAGGTCACGTCGGGCATGGCTATTCCAGCCCGTTCCACCTTCGTACTCGAAGGTTGAAATTGAACAGGTGGAACGCGGCTATGAAGATCTGGAGCTGGATATCCCCGGAGGAGACAGGGAGACGACGCTAGGAGAAACAATTCATGGAATATTTCTCTGGAGGAAGATCTACATAAAATTTCCCGGAAGAATAGCGTCTCCTATCATTCCACCGCCCTCGCCTCCACGTGGGTCGTCTCCTCCGCCTCCTTCGCCGCCTCCGCCTCCTCCGCCTCCTGCGTCGCCTCCACGAGCACTAACTCCTAAACGGCCGTCTCCAACTCCACCGCCTTCCAACCCTCCTCCGTCGCCACAACGAGCACCGACTCCTAAACGGTCATCATCCAACGGCGCGCCTTCAATATCAAGCGGTCGTCCAAGAAAAACTCGAGAGAATTGAGAAGACGCCGCCACCAGCACCAAAGCGGTCGGCCTCAAGCAGGGGGAAGAAAGCGGGCAAAGATGTACCCCAGCTTGGCATGCAGCCACATAAGCCTTTGGAGTTCAGCACGATCCCAAATATTAGACTGATTTAAGACAATTCATTCAAGAAGCTGGAATTAATATGGATCAATTACATGGGCGTGCACCACGGCGAAGGCTCCGCTTAAATACAAGTTCAACCTTGGAAAGCCTCTCGTCAAGGCAGATCTCGTAAAAGGCTTCCAACTCATATGTACCGCTTCCATCGGTGGTACATGCAACAATCCAAGCAAGGGTGAAGACATGATAACATGCAAATATTCAACTGACTACTTCTTCGATGGAGATGACTACCTTTATATCCGATTCGAAGATATATTCGACCTGTACCAACGTGATGCCCTTGACGTCTCACTTCTAACAGCGGGTTTTGTAAGTATCGCCCGGTTATTTCGTTTCTTACCTCCTTGAATTTAGTGACTAAAATTCTTTTTAACCGTTGTAGAATGGCGATCCAATACTGCAACAAGCACGAATGCACGAAGCATGGATTCATGGATCCACGGAAAATCAACGGCCCATTGGTTGATCAATTTCCTAATGACACAGTGAACAACATATACAACGCGCTTGTGAAGCAACCCTTCCGGTCCTTCATCCTTCTGCCCTATAATACTGTGTAAGTTTTTTCTTTCTTTCCAAACCAATTTCAATCCCGTGCATACATAAAGTTTCATATGTGTCATCTAAACCAATGTACTGATTCCTTGGATTCTATTAGTACTTGACATGGGTCATCAAAGATCCATGTCTTTGACTCAATGGATAAACTAGAGTCCACGTACTCCCATATATTTGAACTGTTTAACAGGTAATGCCATCTTACTTTCTATTGCATATATGCGGTTCTCGGATAGTTACGTGCTAACTTTCAACTGCACGTAGGGCATGGGAACGATTCCGGGGTAATGTTCGTGGAAATTGGAAAGATAAGCTTTCTGTGCGGATGAAGTTTCCAGTGAGTAACATGCCTCCTCCTAATTTGAGTTGAATCATTATTATGTTCGAAAAAATGATATGCATATTATATATGTCGTCGTTTCTCTTTTAGTGTGCAAAACAGTCGTATGGCACCAACCTATGTGGATATTACGTCTGCGACGACATTCACCGCTTTGTGACCGAAGTCAAAACTGTTGATGATCTAGATGTACGTATAACATCAATTCATACATTACGTCTCGATTTCTTATTCACTTCATATATTTATTTCTCGTTTATTGTAATTAATGACAGCTTATGCGAGTAAGAGACGACCTCCCCCTTGAGACTTTCATACAAGCCGCTCAGGAAGATTTGATGGGATTAATTAACGAGCAGGTCGTTGATCCCGCGGGGGAGTTCTTCATTAGTTTTAGTAGCTAAACCACAGCAAAGTAGATTAGAGACAATTTTTTATAAGCTAGCTAGGAAACATGTATAAATATAAATATTGTACATATTTTGGTAATATATGTATATTTCCTTTCTTAAGTTCATTTAAATGTGTGTAAATTATATATTTATGTGTATTATAATTTATGTGTAATATATATAGGAGTACTGCTGTAGAAATGGCAAATTAAAAAAAATAATCTTTAGTCCCGGTTGAAGCCACCAACCGGGACTAAAGATTGCGGAGCTGGCCACGTGGCTCCGCCACCTTTAGTCCCGGTTGGTGGCTTCAACCGGGACTAAATGTGCATCTCTAGTCCCGGTTATTTAACCGGGACTAGAGATAGACCACCTCTAGTCCCGGATTCGTAGTCCCGGTTTGACAACCGGGACTACTGAAGGTTACGAACCGGGACTAGTGTGGCTTTCTCCAGTAGTGCCATGTGGAAACCATATGTTGATGTGCTCCTCTTTTTCCTCAGTTTTTTTTGCCTGACATATAATTAAAGCATGTATCTCTTGTTTATTAGTCGTATACCTCCGTAATGTTGTGGTTGAATTTAGGTCTGCCTGTAACATTGTAAACCATGCCTTGTAATACGTTCTGTTGGTGCATTATATGTGCATAATTAAGTTGCCAGAATATTGGTAACTTCTTTTGTTCCAACTGTTGAATCATTAGTCAAATTCCATTGCTACATGCCTTTGCTTTCACTGATAAATATCTCTGCTACACTTTCATGAGTGGCCAACAATTTGGTCTGAACATGTTATTTGTTGTACGTGGCCATTTGTTTTTCCGGAGATGTTACAACTTACAAGAAGATGGGTTAATTTCATTATTTTGTGTGCTGCTTCTCTCTTGCGTAGAGTTCTGCATCACACTGGATTTTTAATTTATAAATTGTGTTGTTTGTCTGGTCCAATTAAAAACTATTTGGGTGTGCCCAAATGAATATTGGGTAGGCCTTAAATGGTATATAAAAAAGTGGGCTGATCTAAAAGGTTTGTATGAGCCTAAACAATACTGAAAAGAACTGGGCTGGCCCAAAATACCAAATGTGGGCTCAGAAAATTAGGTTGGGCTGGAATTAATAAAATTGGGCTAAAATTAAACCACATAAAGCCCACTATAAGACTATTCCTATGTGGGCTTTAGCAGGCCATGGTTTAATTTTATGACATAAAACCCAACGTCATAAAATTTTATGACATCTAAATCAACGTATATATTTATGACTCCAACATCGAAACGTCACAAATCATGGTTTAAGGCGCATGGTTTTTGATGCAGGTTTTTTCATCATCCAGTCGTCATAAACGCTAACCTATGACATAAATTGCAAATATTATGACAAAATAAAATGACATAAACCCTAACATCTCTTGTAGTGCCACTTGCACCCGTGCATATTCTTCACGGATTGGAGTGTTGTGAAATTGACGGCCTGGTATCACAAGTCCTGTTCCCACCTCCTTTTTCTTCCTAGCCCTTCCTATTGGCACGAGTAGGCTGCACGGCGTTGAACCAGTGATGTGATCCACTGGATAAGGTGATGTGTCCACTGACTCGACACTGCTTGGCACCTGAACTGTAGGTTCTTCGAACTCAGGAAATAAGTTTGGGAAGGCTTGGCGATTTTGAGCAACAAGAGATTAAAAATGTTGTTCTACTTGTGATGCTATTTTTTCTTCCAGTTTCTGTTTGTACCTGTCCCGTTTCTTGTAACTTCTAGCTTCCTCTGGAAACCCTTCCTTCCAACTTGTTCTTGATGATACACCTCGTACTCGTCCGGAATGTTCAGGGTAGCCTAATGCAGTTGTCAGTTGATCATTATCCCTCTTGGAAATGAACTTCCTTGTTTTCTCTTTCTATGCAATATCTTGGAGATTAGTGGTCATACGCTTGATATCATGGTCCTTGAAAAGGATCTCTCCCTCGTCGGTGACTTGACCCGTGCAACGTGCCCAAACCCAGTTTTTGCTCCTTTCCTTTAGTTGTTCGATAAGCAGTGGTTTGCCTTGGGCTGCAAACTTCTCTTCAGTTGCTCGCCACTTCTCAACGTGACCATCGTACCCGCTCGAGCCCAATTGGTGTGGGTCTTTGTTTCTTTTAGCTAGATGAGAAATCTTTTTTCTTTGCGCTAAGGCTTTCGGGCTTGTCATCTTTGCGACGAACTTGTCCCATTCGGCGGGCATAATACCACCATATTCTTCGAGTGGAGACTTGTTCTTTTGTACATAATATGTGTTCATGTCGGACTTCCACTGCCTCTACCAATGTGCCATCGTTTTCAACACAAACTTGCTTCCCAAAACCTCTACACCAGGCAGATAGACAAGCCATTTATGTAACTCATTCCACATAAATGTCTTCAGGTTGGCATCCACCTGCTCCCAGGAATCTACATTTAACGGGTCGTGGGTTCTGGCCAGTACCCCGCATGTGCTACTAAATTTAGTCATCACCACCTTTGGCTCCATTGGCTTCTCATCTTGGTTTAGAGATATCATGTAGTACGTCTCCTTGGAGGGTTGGTTCTTACTTCTTTGACCATGTCTTTTCTTTTGACGTCCTCCAGCGCTTGCGGATGTGTCACTAAGCTCCGGACCGGATGTTGTAGTGTCCGTCTCGATTTTGGCTATGATGGCAGACTTGGTGACCTTTCTTTTTGATAGGCGTCATGTTTCCATCTATACAGACATAAATCATAAAATGTTAAACACGACCAAGGGGGAGACAGATTAGTTCATAACACTATGGCTCGACTTACTGCTTGCTCGATAGGGATGTAGTCGCGGTCATTTTCAACCCGTGGTGCTGACGTAATTTCTATCTCGAAAGGATCACTTGGTGTCTGCCATGTTCCTTCGCTAGATGCATCTTGCGTTCGTTTGACATTGGGTGCCTCGGAGGGAGCTTTCTTGTTCGACATTTGATCTATGGTTGTTCATAACACAATTCATCTAATTTTTATCTAATTTTATGTGTGTTCAAAACATATTCAAGATAGTATGTTGAAAGCATATCAGACTCAAAACAGAAATGTAGAGAAACATTTTAAGGCCATCCAAGATAATTTATTGTGTATCGATTGAGGCAGAATTTAGGAATAAACATATGAAAGAATACTTCAGAATGCACCAGTACAATTTAGGAATAAACATCTGAAAGAATTTAGGATGTTTTTGGAATACTTCACAATGCACCGGTACAAATGCAAAGAAAAAAAATGTGGTTGAAGTGTCGCCTAGCCTGTGACTTGAGTCTCACAAAGCAAATATAGGACAATGAAGTAAAGTTTTCATAGATTAATTTCCACAAATTTTCTGAAAGTTTCTTGTTTTCCATATGTAGGTTGAAACAGGAGGAGCTCAAGGTCTGTTCTAAACTAGATTGTTACTAACATGCTAATGGTAGCCACTTTGGGATCCATTATATTTCATTGTAGTTAATGAAATCTAAATGAATGGCATTGTTAATCATGTGTCTACATATACAATGTGAGAAGTCAGGCCATTGTAATCCTACAAGTTTTCATTGAGAAACTGTATACTTCTGTATACACACTAGTGGAGAAACCAACTATGTCCCGGTTCATAACCCCCTGTAGTCCCAGTTGTCGAACCCACTAAAGATTTTTTTTATTTTTTTTAATTTTTTCTGCTAGCTGCTAGCTTGCTGCCTTTCAATTATATATATTATGCATACATATTTTACACACATATATATTTATACATATATATGCAACATGCATATATATGTATAAATATATATTTTACACACATATAAATGAACTTAATAAAGGAAATATCTACATATATTACCAAAATATGTACACATATGTACAATATCCACATATATTTTGTATGTTACAAAAAATTGTCTACTTTGTGGATCCAGCGGTAACGTTATTTAAACTAAAATAGAACTCTCTCGCGGGATCAATGACCAGCTCGTTTATAAATCCCATCAATTCTTATTGAGCAGCCTGTATGAAAGTCGTGTGGAGGAGATTATCTCTTACTTGCATAAGCTGTCATTAATTCGAATAAATGAGAAATAAATATATAAAATGAATAAGAAATCGAGACGTAATGTATGAATGGCTGTTATACGTACATCTATATCGTCAAGACTATTGACTTCGGTAACAAAGCGGTGAATGTAGTCGCAGACGTAGTAGCCGCATAAGTTGGTCCCCTGCGCCTGTTTTGCATACTAAAGGAGAAACGACGACAGATTGAATATACATTTCATATTTTAGAACAAATTAATGATTCAATACAACTTTGGAGCATGTTACTCACTGGAAAGTTCATCCTCACAGAGAGCTCATCTTTCCAATTCCCGCGAATATTCACCCGGAACCATGCCCATGCCCTACGTGCAGTTGAAAGAAAGCTAGTAATCATCCGAGAACCGCATATATGCAATAACAAGTAAGATGGCATTACCTGTTTAGCAGTTCAAATATCTTTGCGTACGTGGACTTTTGTTTATCCATTGAGTCAAAGACATGGATCCACGAGTGATCCATGTCAATTACGAACAGAACCCAGTGGAATCTGCAAATTGGTTGAGATGACATATATCAAAATTTATGTATGCACGGGATTAAAATTGGTACGGAAGGTAGAAAAAACTTACGTTGTGTTGTAGGGTAGAAGGATGAACGTCTTGTAGTGGTGCTGCACCAGCACATTGTATCTATTATCCTCTGTTTGCTTTGGATATTGATCAACCATCGCGGTGTTGATTTTCCGTGGGTTCATGAATCCATGTTTGGGATCTTCTTGCTTGTTGCAATACTGGATCGCCATTATGCAACGATTAAAAGAATTTAAGTCAGCTAAATACAAGGAGCTAAGGAATGAAATAAATGTAACTGAACGATACTTACAAGACCCGCGTGGCTAGAAGAGAGACGTCGAGGGCATCAAGCTGGTACAGGTCAAATATGTCTTCGAATCGGATAAAGAAGTTGTCACCTCCATCGAAGAAATAGTCCAATGAGTATTTGCCCGTGACCATCTCTGTACCTCTACTGGATTCTTGCATGTACCACTTATGGAAGCGGTACATCTGTGTAGGTAGCTATTTAACTTGATCCGGCTTTACAAGAGGCTTTCCAAGTTTGAACTTATACTTTAGCAGAGCCTTCGCGAGGGGAGCATGCCCGATAATTGATCCATCGTTATTCCAGCAGATTCCATAAATTCTCTTAACTCTGTTCGAACATTTGGAACCGTGCTGAACTCTAGAGGTTTTTGAGGCTGCATGCTGAGCTGCGGTACATCTCTGCCCTTTCTTTGCGCCTTGCCAGCAGCCTTTCGGATAGTCCTGTCATAGTCAGACTGTGGTTGAGGTTGCGGTTTAGGCTGTGGCGTTAGGTACGTCTTCTTAAAAAAGTCCTTGGTCTCCTTGGCGATTTCAGGGGGCTTCTCAGGAGACTTCTTTTTGAAGTGGGCCTTGACTTCAGCTTGGACAGCCTCATGCGGCTCCTCTGTAGTCATGTTGTACGCCGTTTTCTTTGGGGCTGGTGGGAGGGGGTCAAGCTTAGGCCTCTTGCTTTTTGGCCCACTGGTTGACATTGACCGCGTGGCTCGAGCTCTGCGCTTAGGAGGTGACGGAGGAGGCGAAGTAGGATGATTTGCTGACCATTTAGGAGTCGGTGCTCGTTGTGGCGACAGAGGAGGCTGAGCAGGCGGTGGAGTGGGAGACGACCGTTTAGGAGTCGATGCTCATGGAGGCGACGTAGGAGGCGGAGGAGGCGGAGTTGGCGAAGGAGGCTGAGGAGACGGTCCACCTGGGGATATGATGAAGGGCTTCCTCCAAAGAAATATCCCGTGAGTTGTTTCTCCTAGCGTCGTCTCCCCGTCTCCTCCGGGGATATCCAGCTCGAGATCTTCGTATCCGCGTTCCACCTGTTCAACTTCCACTTTTGAGTACGTAGGCGGAACGAGCCTGCAGTGGTAGGTGCCGTCTCGTTTTACTGGAATCGCCATGCCCGACATGACCTATTTGAGAATGACGCTTATTAGTTAGTAATGAACCTTGATTGTGAAGTTATTCAAGGAAATATACAACATAAAACTACAAACATACCTTTATTATTATGTTCTTGAGTGGAATGTGCAGCTCACACAGTGTCCGCTGCGTGATATCATCAGCGGGGCATGGCGGACAGGCTTGAGCTTGTGGGGCCAACTCGCCTTCATTTCCTGTTGAAGCTCAGTTGCTGCGCTACTGCTGTAGTTGAGATGTTGCTGCTGGATTTGGCTGTTGGCTAACCCAGTGGCTCCACTCCTCTGCCAACCTTTGGGTCAACCTTTCGTCCACTATTTGATCAATCTGCGAGAGCCGCATCTCCATTTCTGCGAACCTCGCATCAGTCTCTCGCTTCGACCTCATGCGGCTTCTATATGTGTCGACGTCTGCTTGAAACCCGTATTCCAAGGAACGAAGCCTTTTCCTCGCGTTCATCCCGGATGCTCTGGGTTCTGGAGTGCAAGCGATAGCTTGTCCTTCTCTCTGTTGGTCTTGAAGGAGCTCGAGGCAGAGGCCTCCAGCCCTTCCTCTAATCTTCGTCCGGCTTCTTGGATTTCAGCGCCAAAGATAACTGATCCATCTCCAGGATTAAGCGATCCGCCGTGAGCATAAAACCAATGTTTTCATCGTTCCGGCAAGTTGGATGTGCCCGGAACGATACCACGCGCTTCCAGTCGGCTTCCATCTTCTCCCATTTTTGAATTTCTTTTGATAGCCGCTCGACCCAAGCTTGTGATGGTATTTCTTCTTGGTTGTGTTGGCCTTGTTCTTTTCAATGAGGGCTTGTGCTTCTTCCCCGGTCTTATGTTCCACAAAGGCTCCCAGTGATCTCTGAGCTTTGGGAACTTGTCAAAGTCTGGGTTTTGGCCCTTCAGGACGTATTTCTTGTGTAACTCCTTTTTATAGTTCCTATAGAGCTCAGTCTGGGATGGTGAACGTCTGCAGCATTGTCGTCCAGAGCATCGCTTTCTCTGTGTCTGGGAGATAGCTCTGCTCATCTCCTCCTGTCCTTGATCGCCTCCAGTTCACAACACTGATGGGCATGTGATCCCTCACCACCCATCTGCTGTGTGCCACAAACTTCCTTGCAGCGTCCGCTGGGACACTTGGTCGACCGTCCGGTGCTACTTCCGTTATGACATGTCGACCCTCAATGCGCTTGCTGACACCGCGTTGCCTGCGTGCCCTCTTCTGTCCAACGGATGAGGAGCCTTCATTCCCCTCCTCGTTTCCCACCTCGTTCCCCCCTCGTTCTCCTCCTCCTTGAGGTATTGATTTGGATCCTCGGTCTCCTCCTCGGTGTAATACTGGGTGCTACCGTGTGCGATCTCGTCAAGAAGAAACTGTTCGTCATCATGATCAGCCATTTGATTGTGTGGATTCGAGGACTTAATCAAAGAATTCTGAAAAGAAAAAATATTCGGTTAATACATGTATAAATTCTCAAGTGAAATCATGTATGTCTACCTAGAACAAAACATAGACAAAATCATGTATGCCACCCGTTGAGGTACCCGACGCTCCACCCTAACCCTAACCCTAAACCCTAAACCGAACGAACACACGAAACTATCGTTCGTTCATTCACGTTCATTCGTTCACGTCCGTTCGTTCTATTATACGTTCTATCGTTCGTTTTATCGTACGTTCACGTCCGTTCGTCTAGAGGAGGATGGCGTGAGGGAGATAATTAGTTGGAGAGGAGAGCAAGTGGAGAGGAGAGGCGAGAAGGAGAGGAGGATGTCATGAGGGAGATAAGGTGGAGAGGAGAGGAAGTGGAGAGGAGAGAGATAAGGTGGAGGTACGTTGTAACGACCGAACGAACGACCAAACGAATGACTGAACGAGCGAACGAACGAACGACGAACGACCGTACGAACGAATAAACTTGTTCGTTCGTTCGTTCGGTCGTTCGTTCACGTCCGTTCTATCGTTTTGTCATTCTCGTTCGTTCGTAAATACAAAATTTTCATGTTTGCATTCAAATTCACATTCACATTTAGACATTCAAAATTCACATTCACAATCTATTCATGCATTCAAATTTAAAAAAAATCCATTTATACATAAAGCCTATTTGCACATTCAAAATCCATATAACATGAACATTTAAAATACACATAAACATTCAAAATTCATCCATTTACACATTCAAAATTCACATTCACAATCATTCATTCAAATTTAAATAACAAGTCCATTTACATGTACATTCACATTTATACACAAAATGCAGGGGGCAGGGGGCGGCGGCGGCGGAGGCGGAGGGCGGCTGCGGTGGCGCCGGCTGGTTGGAGGCAGGGAGTGGCTAGGAGGAGGGAGGCAGAGGGGGTGGCTAGGAGCGCGGCGGCGGCGGCGACTTATGGTTTTGGGTTTAGCGGGAGCCGGCATGTGGCGGTGGCGGCGGCGACGGCGACGGCGACAGCGACAGCGACGATGGCGGCGATGGCGACGGCCGGAGCCTAAACCCTAAGCGGTGGCACACACACAGAGGAAAATTTGGTGAGATCGACCGGATCGACTAACCTCCTGTGGCGGCGGTGGAGAAGGAGGCGACGACGGCTCCCCGACGACGACGACGGTGGCGCTGGTGAAGATGGCAACGGCGACGCAGCGGCTTTAGGGTTCGGCGACGACGACAAAGATGAAGAGCGTGTACGCGAAATACGGCTAAGTGTTGGATCCCCCCGCGGCCCCTGCTATATATAGTCATCGGGATATTTTGTCCTGGTTGAAGCCACGAACCAGGACAAAGATATATTAGTCCCGGTTGGTGGCTTCAACCGGGACTAAGATAAATCTTTAGTCCGGTTGAAGCCACCAACCGAGACTAAAGATGTCGGAGCACCCCACGTGGCCCCGGTAGGTGAACCGATAGGTGAACCGGGATTAAATATTTAAACGTGTCCTATTATAATGTATTTTAAATTATAATAATCACATAGTATTTTAAATTTAATAAATAATATATAATTAACATATATATAATTAAATTCTAACAATCATATATAATTAAATATTTTAAATATAATTAACATATGGCCTATTTTAAAAATAGTTTAAATTAACATTTGTCATATTCAAAACTATTTTAAATTTAAATAATAATATATAATTAACATTTGCCCTATTCAAAAGTATTTTAAATTCTAACAATCACATGTAATTAACATTTGACCTATTTAAAAATATTTTAAATTCTAACAATCATAAGTAATTAACATTTGTCGTATTTTAGATTCTAACAGTAATATTGATCAATAATTTACAATAATTTATGATAAATTCAAATGGTTACAATAATATTTAAAAATTCAATTTAATTAAGATTGTCCATACAAAAATTTAGCTAAGTGATGGTTGTCCTCACGTACTTTCTCCGTACAATTGTTCCTTCGTTGTGATCGTTGCGTGAGTAAGGGGTGTCCTCATTTGATAGGAGGATGCTCAGATCAACCGCCACCACGAACGGAGGTTGCCCGTCAAACTGATCATAATCTTCATCAGTTCTATCCTCGACTCCCATGATTTTTCTTTTGCCTGGGAGAACCACGTGACGCTTTGGCTAATTGGACCCTTTCCCCTTCTTTGCTTTGCTAGACATGTCCTTGACATAGAAAACTTGATGTACATCATTGGCAAGGATGAAGGGTTCGTCTGAGTTTCCAGCCTTGCTCAGGTCGACCGTTGTCATCCCACTTGCATCAATGGTTACGCCTCCACCACCGAGCCTAACCCACAGGCACCGAAACAGAGGGACCTTCAGAGGTCCATAGTCCAGCTCCCATATGTCATCTATGCTGCCGTAATATATGCTAGTCGTACCATCGTATCCTACGGCATCGATGCGGACAGCGTTGTTCTGATTCGTGCTCTTAAAGTCCTGGGCCCGTGTGTAAAATGTGTACCCATTGATTTCATTGCCTGGAATGTGGTGATCGAGCAAAATGGTCCCCTCGCCAAGAAGGCTAGTTGTTGGTCAATGCTTGCGTTGCCCATGAGACGTTGTCGCAGCCAAGCAGGGAATGCATCGATGTGATGGCGTGTAATCCAAGCATCCATCTTACCGATGTTTTTCGAGGGAATAATCGCCAAGTGCTCCTCGATGTAAGGAGCCACCAAGGAAGATTGTTGCAACACAGTAAAATGTGCTTTCCTGAACAAGTCATTGGCTATGTTCATTATTGCCTTCCTTCCAAGAGCTCCCTTCCCCCGTAGTCTACCTTCATGGCTTGATTCAGGCACCCCGATGGGACGAAGGTCTTCAATAAAGTCGACGAAAAACTCAATCACCTCCTCTATTCCATATCCCGTGGCGATGCTGGCCTCCGGACGAGAACGGTTACGGACGTACTTCTTTAGAACGCCCATATACCTCTCGAAAGGGAACATGTTTTGTAGGAATACCGGACCGAGGATACGAATCTCTTTGACAAGGTGGCATAGGAGATGCGTCATGATATTGAAGAAGGAAGGTGGAAAGATCATCTCAAAGCTGACAAGACATTAGACCACATCATTTTGAATGTCTTCTAGTCTGTCTGGATCGATGATCTTCTGTGAAATTGCGTTCAGGAAAGCAAATAGCTTTGTTATTGATGCCCGGACATTATCGGGAAGGATACCTTGAATTATATTGGGAAGCAGCTGTGTCATCAGCACGTGGCAGTCGGACTTTAGATTTGTGAACTTCTTATATTTTGTGCTTATTATTCTCTTTATATTCGAGGAGTATCCAGACGGTACCTTGATGCTCTCTAGACATTCAAATATTATTTCCTTCTCTGCCTTGCTTAGAGTATAGCTGGCTGGACTTAGGTAGTGGGCTCCTTTCTCCTTTGGTTGCGGGTGAAGGCCGTCGCGTTGTGCCATATGTTTCAGATCGTTACGTGCCTCAAGTATATCTTTTGATTTTCCGTATACACCTAGGAAGCCCAGCAGGTTTACGTAAAGGTTCTTAGTGAGGTGCATCACGTCGATTGCGTGGCGGACGTCCAAGACTTCCCAATAGGGCAACTCCTAAAAAAATGACTTCTTGCACATCGCCGCATGACCACCTTCACTTGCTATAGGTTGGTTGCCGGGTCCCTTTCCAAATACTACTTTGAGGTCTTTCACCATGGCAAACACGGTCTTTCCATTGCGATGCTTTGGCTTAGTACGATGGTCTGCCTTTTGATCAAAATGTTTGCCTTTTCTCCGGACAGGGTGGCTTGCAACAAGAAAGCGACCATGGCCCATGTACACTACCTTCTTACAATGTTTCAGGTACGTACATTCGGTCTCATCCAAACAATAGGTGCAAGCGTTGTACCCCTTGTTTGACTGTCCGGATAGGTTGCCAAGTGCAGGCCAATCGTTGATGGTAACAAACAGCAACCCTTATAGGTTAAACTGCTCATGTTTATCCTCATCCCACACGGGGACACCTTCTTGCTTCCACAGCAGTTTTAGATCTTCGATCAACGGTCTCAGGTATACATCAATGTTGTTACCAGGTTGCTTCAGGCCTTGAACAATAACCGACATCTGAATGTACTTCCGCTTCATGCATAGCAAAGGCAGGAGGTTGTAGATACACATCGTTACAGGCCAAGTGCTATGCGCTCCGCTCATTTCTCCAAAAGCATTCATGCCATCCATACTTAAGCCGAACCTTAGGTTTCTTGCATCCTTGCCAAAGTCTTTAAATGTTTTGGCGATGTTTCGCCACTGTGACCCATCGGCTGGATGTCTTAGCATGCCGTCTTGTAGGCGTTCTTCTGCGTGCCAACGCATCATCCTTGCATGCTTTTTGTTCCTGTACAGACGCTTCAGCCATGGTATTATAGGAAAATACCACATCACCTTAGCAGAAACTTTTTTCTTCGAAGGCCATCCGTCAACTTTGCCTGGATCATATTATCTGATCTTGTATCGAAGAGCTTTACAAACCAGACATACTTCTAGGTTCTCGTACTCCTCACCACGGTAGAGGATACAATCGTTAGGACATGCGTGTATCTTCTATACCTCTAGTCTTAGAGGGCAGACTAACTTCTTAGCCTCATACGTTGATTTCGGCAATTCGTCTCCCTCTGGAAGAATGTTCTTCATGAGTTTTAGTAACTAGCCAAAATGCCTTGTCACTGACACCATTTTTGGCCTTTCATTGCAAGAATTCTAGCGTGGTACCCAACTTTTTATGCCCCTATTCACAGCCTGGGTACAAGGATGTTTTGTGGTCCACCAACATACGCTCCAATTTCTGCACCTCCTTTTCACCTTCGCAGTCCCCCTGTACGTCGCGCAACATATGACCAAGGTCGTCGGAACCGTCGTTATCTTCAGCATCCCCGCCCGCCTCGCCTGCTGTATTCTCTTCAAACCCACCGTATTGATCACAGTCCGAAATGTTATTGTCGTCTTCTTCATCTTCTTCCATTGCAACCCCCACCTCTCCGTGCGATGTCCAGCAATTGTAGTGAGGCATGAATCCCGATTGAAACAAGTGGGCATGAATAATTCTTGATGTAGAATACTCCTTCTCATTTTTACACTTTTTGCATGGACAACGTATGAAACCCTTCTGCTTGTTGGCATCGGCCACACTCAAAAAATAATGCATGCCTTGAATAAACTCTGTCTCCCGTCGATCCACGTTGTACATCCATTGCCGATCCATCTACATGGAATGCACAAAAATCATAAGAAAAATCCACGAAATTCAAACCATTTAAATATTATTACAATAATTATATATATGTAATCAGACAATAATTATATACTGGAGGAGGAAGGAGTATAAAAAGAAACCCCATTTTTAGTCTCGGTTGGTGTTACCAACCGACACTAAAGATCAAAATAACACATACGCAATACTACCGCTAGCACACACCACCGAGCAAGTGTAGATACTGCTACTTGTAGGGAAGAATAGTTTGCGCAACAAACAGAACGCAAACTAGAGGAACCTGAGGCAATTCGCTTACCTCAAAATACGGTTTTTCTCAGTCGCAAATAGCTGCGGCTTGCAGCTCCGGAGGCCCAAAACAACAACAGCGGGAAGCTATGGAGGAGAAGAAGAAGTGGCGGGTAGATGGAGACGGGACGGGTGTGTTGCGGAGAATTGGAGAAATTGAGAGGAACGTGTGGGCTGCGTGGTCGTAAATTTGAATTATTTTTAAAAGGTCTTTAAAGTGGTAAACATAAAATTAATTAATTTTTTTAAAATTTCTTTTTAATGAACGTAATGTACATATTTCTAACTATTTTAACGATCTTAAAATTACCTTATGTTTACACCCAAAATTGGCACTTAGGAATCAAAATAGAAAAGATTACCAATATTTGGAAATTTGTCGGTTTCTTCGGAGAGGCCGGTCGACCGCCGTGTATAGGCCGGTCGGAGCCGGGCGTGGGGCGTCAGACCGAAGGCATATGGCCGGTCGGCCAGCGAGTCCTAAACCTAGATGACTACGTCGGTCTTCGGGTTTCCTTTCTTCATACGGTTGTGTCTCGGGTTTCCAAACATGTTTATCCCGAATAGGACATGGAGAAGGGCCTGTAGAGGGCAAGACCAACCCCTATATAAGGGTCAAGGCCTGTTCAATTGTAAAAAACAACCAACACACAACATACAATACAATGTAGAATCGTTTTTTCAATATTCTTTACTTTTCAGCCATATTTTTCTACTTTGCCCTAGTTTAGTCCATCTTTGTCGATTTGCGCCGTAAATCGTCCGTCGCCGCTGCGAGAGTGCGACAATTCTTTGTAAGTTTGTCTTGAAAACTTTTCGTTTGCTCACGAGACGAGTAGTTATCAATCTATCCATCTAAATCGGTTCTGCTAGCCGATTTGATCTACAAAACACACTTTGTTCTAGTTCTTGCTAGATTGAAGTGGTTGGCGACTCTGTACCAAGAACCACCGCAAATCTTTAGGTGAATCGATCGTGTTCGTGCCTTTGTCAAAAAAGGTGCCAACACGATTTTTAGCGACTCCGCTGGGGAAGACACGACGCCAACTCGGATTCGACGCCGCCATGTCCAAGCAAGCGGCGCAAGACGTGGAGCCATCCAACGTCGTCCACATCTCGTTGGACGACCTGGATGGGGAATCTCGCCAAATAATGGAGGAGCGCATCCGAGCAATCACGCGGAGGTGCTAGATCAATCTTGCAACAAAACGCGACGGGCGTCATCATCAAGCCCGGGAGCCCGCTCAAGGTAACTCGCGGCGAGGTAAGCGCTGATCACATCTCTATGCCTATTCAAAAACTTGTTGCTAGTACGGTGGATGAGTCCGTTACCGCCGCCGTGAACAATAAGGTTGAATTCGCTTTGGAGGCTTGTTTTAATAGGTTGTTTAAAGCGCACATGAGTGGTAAATCTGGTCTTCCCGCGACCGATTTGCCGCCTACCTCGGTTTCAGGGGGGAACCAAACCCCTGTGAACCACATATTTAGTAAAACCGACGGGGCGATTGCCCAAGGCCCCGCGAAAGTGGTTCCGCCTGCGCCGGTCGGCCGGCCCTACGGCCGGTCGGCCGGCCTTCACTACATCGGTCCGACCGGCCCTACGGCCGGTCTGATCGGCCCATCATATCTCGGTCTCACCGGCCCTATGGCCGGTCTGACCGGAGCACAGTACGGCGGTCTCACCGGCCCTATGGCGGTCGGCCGGGCGCCTTACGTCGGTCGGCCGGTTCACCCTACATCGGTCGGACCGGCCGTCGGCCGGCCCGCACCCATACTACGCAGTGGCCGGCGGCTATCGGCGGTCGGACCACGCCCGGCTGGTCGGCCGGGCCCATGGCCGGTCGGGCGCGCTGCAGTGCCGTACGGGGAGATAGATCCTAGCACGGGCAACTCGGTTCTATACCATGTTCCCGCACACGACTCTCCTGTGGCTACTGTCCATGCACCAATTCCCTCGCATGTCCCCAATCAATACAATGATCCTAATAGGGGATATCCGCGCGACACGAGAGATGGCCAATATGACAATATTGCGCCGCAACAGCCACCTTTTAGGCCGCCGATCATAGCCGACCCGCCTAGGCCTGAAAATATGGAAGAACAAATTAGAAACATTATTAGAGAGTCGTTCGGAATTGAGCCCGGGAATCGTGCTAAGGTTTACCAAAAGCCGTATCCGACTATTTTGATAACATCCCATATCCTCGTGGTTATAGAGTCCCCGAATTCACCAAATTCAGTGGAGATGATAATAGGACCACATGGGAACATATCGGCCAATTCTTAGCGCAATGCGGGGAGGCTAGCACTTCAGATGCTTTTAAATTGCACTTATTTTCCTTATCTTTATCCGGTACTGCTTTTACTTGGTTTACATCTTTACCGGCTAACTCTATTCATACTTGGGCTCGGTTAGAACATAAATTTCATGATTACTTTTATCGGTGAAACCGAGCTTAGACTTTGTGACTTGACATCGGTAAGGCAAAAACATAATGAATCATTACAGATTACATTAAGAGGTTTAGAGATGCTAGAAACCGGTGTTTCAGCTTGAGTATAACCGAGAGAGACTTGGCCGACCTCGCTTTCAATAGGTTGCTTACTCCCATTAAAGAAAGGTTAGATGGCCAACAATTTCTCGATGTTAGTCAGGTAATGCAGAAGGCTCTGGCTCAGGAAAGCCGGGTCAGGGATGCTAAAAAGTTTGTCAGGCCCAGTGATAAGAAACCTCATGTTAGCATGATCAACTGTCCTACTAGTGATTCTGAGTCTGATGAATGCGATCATGACATGTATGTCGCCGAGTGGTCTTGGACAAACAAGAACAATCCCTTTGTTTGTTCTAGTTTGACGCCGACTCCTCGCAAGGATCGGCAAAGCAAGATCAAATATAGCTTTGATGTGGCCAAATGCGATAGGATTTTTGACTATCTTTTGCAGGAGAAACAGATCAAATTACCTAAAGGCCATGTCATACCCTCATTAGAAGAATTAAAGCGCCGTTTTTATTGTAAATGGCATGATTCCTATTCACATTGTACTAATGAGTGTAATGTTTTTCGTCGACAGGTTCAATCGGCCATAGATGAAGGACGATTGAAGTTCACCGAGGGCCCGAAGATGAAGCTTGACAGTGATCCTTTCCCGGTGAATACCGTCGATCTTGATGGCAAGAAGGTGTTGATTCGGCCGGAGCAAGCCGAATCAGCTAAGGGGAAGGAAGTTGTCATCGGGGAGCCTAGGCCCAAAATGCTTGTCCCAAAGAGCCCGGAGGTTGGGGCATGGAAGGAGAATAAGGCCAAGGCATCTATATCGAAGAGGTCCTACAAGCCCAAAGTGACCTTCGACATGCTCCTTGACAAGTACAAAAGGAAGAGTGCCGAGAAGGAGCGCGCCAAAGGAAAGAGACCAAGATCGCCTCCTAAGGAGCGATTTTGTCCTTCATCGAAGGTTTTGGTGCCGCCGTTTCCCCATCTCCCTCAGGTTATGCCATGGGGACCATGCCCGATGCCGCCTCCAGGTTATCCGTTCCCTTACTTCATGCCTTGGGGGGCACCCCCGCCTATGTACAACATGCCTCCAATGCAGGATCACCAAGGATGGAGAGAGGGGAGAAGATCGCCGCGAAGGCAGGCATCTACTTCTAGTAGAAGCCGGTTCCCCACTAAGGACCGGCCTGATGGCGAGAAAAGGGCACACAAGCGCGTCAAGCCTGAGGAGAGGGCTTCGGAGGCGATCACGATCAAGATAGGATCGTATGACGTGCCAGTGCCATCTGGCAAGGAGGCTAAGTTGATATTTGGCCCTCGAACCAAAGGTGTGAGGGATGCTGCGTAGGAAGACAGTTAGACCGGACGTCCTGGCCGGCCTGACTGCAGTTCAATAGCCGGTCAGACCGAGCCTTCGCCGGTCGACCGCGCGTCGCGGCCGGTCGGACCATGCCATTTGGCCGGTCGATGTTCGCTCGGTCCGACCGGACTTGGTCGCCGGTCGACCGCGGGCACAGATCGGTCCGACCGGCCGCAGGCGGTCGACCGACGTCCGGTCGAAGGATACTGGAGTGACTCCTCTTCGGGTAAAGGCAACGGGGACATTATTTGCCTCCGGGCAGAGCCAAATCCTAGGTGGATGCACGGGAATCTAACGGCTACTCAGAAGAGAAGGTTGCAGCGTCTTCGTGCTTCTGAGTTAAGAGAGAAGGAAGCCGAAGAGAGGAGAGACAGGGAGTTCGATGAGTTGCGACCACCGTCCACGAAGGAGTGTAAGCGTAAGTCATCAACTGCTGGGAAGCCGGTGGTTGTTCAAAAGGATGAACAACCGGCTGTGGAAGCATCGTTCGGTGAGAACATGGAGATCAACATGGTTTGCATGTTGCCCATGGAGTTTTGCGCCATGGACGAGGCCGAAGTCGCTCAAATGTCACTAGGTCCAAAGGATGCGGCCTTCGAGAAGCCCGACGAGTCCAACCGTCACATGAAGCCTCTTTATCTAAAGGGCCACATTGATGGGAAGCCAGTTTCGAGGATGCTAGTGGACGGAGGCGCGGCGGTGAACCTAATGCCTTACTCTCTCTTCAAGAAGTTGGGTCGCGAAGAGGCGGAGCTAAATAAGACCAATATGCTTCTCAACGGCTTCAACGGCGAATCAACAGAGGCGAAGGGGATCTTGTCCGTGGAACTTACGGTGGGGAACAAGACGTTGCCTATCGCCTTCTTCATCGTCGATGTACAAGGTAACTATAGTGTCATCTTGGGGCGGTGTTGGATCCATGCCAACTGCTGCGTCCCATCTACTTTACATCAGTGCCTAGTACAATGGGATGGTGATGAGGTTGAAGTAGTTCAGGAGGATACATCAGCTGAGGTTGCCATGGCCGATGTTTCTGTGGGATGGAAACATGGAGACATGCAGTGCTTGTCAGGGCTAGATCTTTCTAGTTTTGATTTTATTAGTGTTTCCAAAGAAGGCTTTATACCCATTTCTGTAAAGCCAGCTAGTTTAGCACGGCTTGGTGACATTACTTGTATGATGAATAAAGCAACCAATTTGGAATGGTTACAAAAGAGGGTTCAAGAATATCGGTCAACAAAGAACGATATTGGGGAAACTGTAGAGGATTTTGACGAGGTAGAGAAGCTCGGTCAAGGGTTCACATCAGCCGATCCATTAGAAGAAATAGATATAGGAGATGGGAGCGTACCAAGACCGACCTTCATAAATAAAAACATGAGAGCCGATCATAGGGTTAAGATGATCGAATTGCTTAGAGAATATAATGACTACTTTGCATGGGAGTACCATGAAATGCCCGGACTTAGCCGTGATCTTGTTGAGCATCGGCTTCCGATAAAGTCAGGGTTTAGGCCTTATAAACAACCTCCTCGTCGGTTTAACCCACTTATATATGATCGTGTCAAAGAAGAGATAGACCGATTATTGAAAGCGGGGTTTATTAGGCCATGCCGGTATGCGAGTGGGTGTCCAATATAGTACCGGTAGAAAAGAAGGGGAGCGGCAAAATTAGGGTTCTCATAGATTTTAGAGATTTAAATAAAGCCACTCCTAAAGATGAGTATCCTATGCCTATTGCCGACATGCTAATAAATGATGCCTCGGGTCATCGAGTCATTAGCTTTTTAGATGGCAATGCCGGCTACAACCAAATCTTTATGGCAGAGGAGGATATGTATAGACAGCCTTTAGATGTCCAGGATTTGTCGGGTTGTTTGAGTGGGTAGTTATGACATTCGGGTTAAAGAATGCCGGTGCAACGTATCGAAGGGCGATGAACCTAATTTTCCATGATTTGTTAGGTTTTATCCTAGAAATCTACATTGATGATATTGTAGTCAAATCGGATGATATGGCTGGACATATGGCCGATTTGAGGTTAGCTTTTGAGAGAATGCGTCGGTATGGATTGAAGATGAATCCACTCAAGTGTGCCTTCGGTGTATCGGCGGGAAAATTCTTAGGATTCATGGTGCATGAGAGAGGGATTGAGATTGATCCTAAGAAAGTTGAAAAGATTCAAGATTTCAAAGCGTCGGCATGCAAGAGGGAAGTTCAGAGGCTGTTAGGTAAAGTGAACTATTTGAGAAGATTCATATCTAACCTAGCAGGTAAAATCGATGCTTTTGTGCCTATTCTACGTTTGAAGAGAGAAGCCGATTTTACTTGGGGGGCAGCACAACAGGAGGCGTTTGAAGGTTTGAAAAAATATTTATCTACTCCGCCCGTAGTGCGAGCTCCTAAAGCCGGAATTCCGTTTCGGTTGCTGCTGAAGACAAAGTTATTGGAGCCGTTTTGATGCAAGAGGAAGACGGCAAGGAGTACACAATTACATATTTAAGTCGCTGTCTTCTGGATGCCGAAACGAGGTATGTATTTGTACAGAGGCTTTGTCTTTGCTTATACTATGCTTGTACCAAGTTGCGTCATTACTTGTTATCTAGTACATGCATAGTTGCTTGTCAGACTGATGTCATTAAGCACATGTTGCAAAGGCCAATTCTAAGTGGTAGGATTGGCAAATGGGCGTATACATTGATTGAATATGATTTGGCCTATGAGTCATTGAAGTCTATGAAGGGCCAGATTGTAGCAGACTTTATAGTAGATCATCATGTAGATGTTGATTGTGGAGATGAAGTCTGTTTAGTTAGCGTTACACCTTGGAAAGTTTATTTTGATGGCTCTTTGTGTAAGGAGGGTCAAGGCATAGGTGTAGTTTTAATTTCGCCCAATGGTCAATGCTTGGAAACATCGGTTCATTTAGAATATTATTGTACAAATAATCAAGCCGAATACAATGCTTTGTTATTCGGTTTACAAGTGATGGAGATCGTCGGAGCTACACATGTAGAAGCATTCGGTGATTCAGAATTGGTGGTGCAACAGGTTGCCGGGGTTTACAAATGCTTCGACGTATCGTTGAACAGGTATTTAGATCAATGCCTAGATATTATTGCTAGTTTTGATGAATTTACTATTAAGCATATTGCTAGGAATGAAAATTCTAGAGCAAATGACTTAGCTCAACAAGCATCTGGTTATAGCATCAAGAGAGGTTTATTTTTCATATTAGACCAACCGGTGCTTGATTATAATTTTTTGAGCGAAATTGGCAAAGAGGTTTATTTTTTGAGCGCACTTTCACCGGTCTGACCGTGGATGGCATTCGGTCTGACCGGCGTTCTGTGGCCGGTCTGACCGTGGGTGGTTGCCGGTCTGACCGGAGTTGCTTGGCCGGTCAGACCGACTTCATAGAAGGTGCTGGGGGCACAATCTTCTCAATACAGGGGCTGAATTAAGTGGTAATTCGGACATGTGTGCCCTGAGAGCAGTAAATGATTGGCGAATTCCTTTGATTAGCTACTTGAAAGATCCTAGCCTTAGAGTTGATTGGAAAGTTCGGCGGCAAGCGTATAAATATACTTTGCTTGATGAAAAGCTATATCGCCGAAATATAGATGGTGTACTATTAAAATGTTTAGATACCTATCAATCTAAGGTTGCTATGGGTAAAGTTCACGAGGGAATTTGCGGGACTCATCAATCGGCCCATAAGATGAATTGGTTGCTCAGAAGAGCAGGGTTCTATTGGCCGAGGATGATTGATGATTGCTTCAGGTACTATAAGGGATGTGAAGCTTGTCAACGGTTCGGCAATGTTCAATTGCACCAGCTTCGGTGTTGAATCCTATAGTTAAGCCATGGCCGTTCCGGGGGTGGGCTTTAGATTTTGTTGGTCAAATTTATCCTCCGTCTTCAAAGGGGCATCGGTTCGTGCTAGTTGCGACAGATTACTTCACTAAGTGGGCCGAAGCCGTGCCGCTCAGGAATATGACGCATAAGGAGGTAATTGATTTTATTCTAAAGCATATTATTCATAGATTCGGTATTCCTCAAACATTAACTACAGATCAAAGAGCTTCTTTTATGTCTAAAGAAGTGAAAAGTGTTGCCGAATCTTATGGAATTAAGCTGTTGAGTTCGTCTCCTTACTACGCTCAGACTAATGGACAAGCCGAGTCTAGTAATAAGACGTTGTTGAAGCTAATCAAGAAGAAGGTCGAGGAGCATCCGAGAAGGTGGCATGAAGTGCTTTCTGAAGCTTTATGGGCGCATAGAATATCCAAGCATGGTGCTACCAAGGTGACCCCTTTTGAGCTTGTTTATGGACAAGAAGCCGTTTTACCGGTTGAGGTAAATTTTGGTTCTCTTCGATATATAAAGCAAGACGATTTGTCAGTCGAAGACTACAAGTCCTTGATGAGTGATAATCTTGATGAAGTGGTCGACAAACATTTGAAAGCTTTGGAAGAGATAGAGAAAGAAAAGAAGAGAGTGGCCAAAGCATACAACAAAAGGGTGAAGGCAAAGACGTTCCAAGTGGGAGATCTAGTGTGGAAGACTATTTTGCCTTTGGGTTCCCGATCTAAAGAATTCGGTAAGTGGTCGCCAAGTTGGGAGGGGCCTTATCGGATATACGGGATCGTTCCAGGCAATGCATATTTCCGGAGACACTTCAAGGAGAACGGTTTTAGCGGGCTATCAACGGTAAATATCTAAAGAAATACTTCCCGAGTATTTGGCAAGATGCTTAGGGAGTTGTGTGGCCGATAAATGAGTTATCGTCCCAAGTTAAAACATGTCTTATGCTTTTAGATTCACGGTGTTCATCATAAAAGGCGGGGGGCATGTGTTTACACCCAAAATTGGCACTTAGGAATCAAAATAGGAAAGATTGCCAATATTTGGAAATTTGTCGGTTTCTTCGGAGAGGCCGGTCGACCGCAGTGTATAGGCCGGTCAGACCGGGCGTTGGGCCGGTCGGACCGAAGGCATATGGCGGTCGACCGGCAGAGTCCAAACCTAGACGACTTCGTCGCCTTCGGGTTTCCTTTCTTCATACGGTTGTATCTCGGGTTTCCAAACATGTTTGTCCCGAATAGGACATGGAGAAGGGCTCAGTAGGGCATGACCAACCCCTATATAAGGGTCAAGGCCGGTTCAATTGTAAAAAACAACCAACACACAACATACAATACAATCTAGAATCGTTTTTTCAATATTCTTTACTTTTCAGCCATATTTTTCTACTTTGCCCTAGTTTAGTCCATCTTTGTCGATTTGCGTCGTAAATCGTCTGCCGCCGCTGCGAGAGTGCGACAATTCTTTGTAAGTTTGTCTTGAAAACTTTCCGTTTGCTCACGAGACAAGTAGTTATCAATCTATCCATCTAAATCGGTTCTCCTAGCCGATTTGATCTACAAAACCCACTTTGTTCTAGTTCTTGCTAGATTGAAGTGGTTGGCGACTCCGTACCAAGAACCACCGCAAATCTTTAGGTGAATCGATCGTGTTTGTGCCTTTGTCAAAAAAGGTGCCAACACCTTACTTTTCTAATCTACTATCAAATTTTCTATATTTTTTTCTTTGTCATCTATTTTATAACTTTTTTGTTCAAAAGATTCTCTCTCATCATTTTCCATAAATATTTTTTGAGATAAAATTGTAGTACTAAATTCCTACAAATATAACGTGCTAAGCATACTTTTCTTCCCCTTTATTTTCTCAAACATTTTCTCAACACAATATAATACTTAGTAAAATAATTAGTCCAAACAAATTTTCTCTCTCTTCATGTTTGCATAAAAATCTAGAGATGAAAATGTATAGAAAACAACCGCAAAAAGCGAAGTGCTAAGCATTGATCATAAGAGGAAAAAGTTGCTAACATTATAGATAGCAAAGATTTGTGTATTATCACCAAAACAAAACCACAAAAAATTTTGGCAGTACCTTGCCTCTAGCTAGAGGAAAAGTTTGAAGACAAGTGGAGCTGGCTTGGGCTGGAGGAGGAAGAAGTATAAAAAGGAACCCCATCTTTAGTCCCGGACTAAAGATCAAAATGATCTTTAGTCCCGGTTGGTAACACCAATCGGGAAAAATAATCATCTTTAGTCCCGATTGGTGTTACCAACCGGGACAAAAGACCCGAGGCGCCCTCGCAGTTCGCGAGGATTTGAACCGGGACTAAATATCATCTTTAGTCCCGGTTTGTGACACGAACAGGGGCTAAAATTCCTAGTGAGTCGTTGCCTTTCTAAACTGGGACTAAAAATATTTTTTAGTCCTGGGTACAACTTCAACCGGCACTTTAACCAAAGATGATTTTTGCAGTAGTGACACTCACATAAGAAACGACACTAAATGTATATGCTAACATTTAAGACGTGTTCTCCGTTGATTTATTAGTCAAGGCCCACACA
Source organism: Oryza australiensis (assembly GCA_019925245.2). Classification (NCBI taxonomy): domain Eukaryota; kingdom Viridiplantae; phylum Streptophyta; class Magnoliopsida; order Poales; family Poaceae; genus Oryza; species Oryza australiensis. The sequence continues at coordinate 236,728 of JAIFGZ020000010.1, forward strand.
GGAACTACGGCACCACATAGTGCCAGAACTATGGTGCCTAGGTTTCCTTTACTGCAAGCTTGACCAAGTGATTTCTTTTAGCACTTTACAGGTAATTTGCTATCATACATTATAAACACTAGAGATTAGCGTAGCCTACTAGTGTTTTAAAGCTGTCATCACCAGATCAAATGTCCTGATCACTAGTTCTTGGGCTTCTAGTCTCGAGGATTTGCTTGGTATGAAAATTTGTACTGAACAATTCAACAAATAATTGGATGCTCACTTAGCCATTAAATAATCTGATTTAATAGTGTGGAGATTGTGGCAATCGGGTATCTACATGGCAAGCTTATCCGACTGGAGGTAGGGATGGATTGCGCCTGCTATATCTGTAAGCCGAACTTGACTTGGGTGTTACGGTTGCCGATAGAGATAAGGCAATCGGCCTATAGTCACGGTTTGGTAAGATTGAGGAAACCGACTTAGAATATGATAGGGTTTCCGATTTGTAAACCCTTCCTCCCAAGACTATATAAGGGGGGTAAGGGGCGTCCCTTGAGGGATATCCAACACTAGATCTGAGATACGACTTCATAAGCAAGAGCTTTAGATCACGAGATCAATAAAGACACTCGGCGGATCGAATCCACCGAAACAGGAGTAGGGTATTACCTCACGAGAGGGCCTGAACCTGTCTAAATCTTCTTCTTCTTCTAACCCATTGTGCTTGGCGATCTCGACTGCGACCCCAGAAAAATATATTGCCGAAACCAAGTTTCGACAGTTGGCGCGCCAGGTAGGGGCCGCGCGTCGAGACTTCTTCAACAATCTCGCCGACAAGCGTGATGGGATCTCCTTCAAGATTCGGCGACTTCGCCGCCAACTTCTTCGACGACTCCTCCCTCGACTCGGATTCGAACCAGTCGAAGGGAAAAACCTACTCGGCGCCATTCGGGCTCCCCAACAGCGCCGAGATCTTCGACAACATCTTGAAGATCAAGATGCGGTCCATCTTCTCCGACGACGGACTTCACTCGGCACCATTCGGATTACCGAATACCGCCGAGATCTGCGCCAATCTTCTCGCCTCCCCGACGGAAGCGATCTGTTCTGACGAAGACCTCTCGGTGCCGTTTGGGTTACCAAATGCCACCGAGATCTACAGTCAACTTCTCTCCCCCGAGTTGGCGGCGATCCACTCGGAGGAGCCTAATCACCCAAGCTCTGACTCGGACTGGAACGATCCAGATCCGGGTTTCCCAGGGTCAAGGGAGGTCGCTGTCATTCTCCCATCGTTCGGCTCCTGCTCATCTTCGGAGCTCAACGGATACCTCAGTTCCGCCGGCTTCGACAATCTCTACGGCATCCCTTCTGACGAAGCCGACAACTCCGACTGCCGCATGGACTGTGAGCCGAAGTGCTTCGACGTCCTCATGGCCGAGCCAGATGAGTCCGACTCAGCCATGGCCAGAAGGCTTGCCGAAGAGGAGCAAGCCAGGGTGGAGCTTGAGCGCAAGACAGCCGAGGAGGAGAAACAACGCAAGGACGAGGCTGACAAAAGGAAGGGGATCTACGTGCGCCGGACGGTCCGCCGGAGGCCATCCTCCAAACACGGGTTCGCAACACCAACATCTTCCAGACGCCACAGCAGAACGCTGTCGCCGCACTCACGCTCTTGGACACCGTCATGGAGACGGCCCCGGCCAACGTGACTCCTATACTGGATAAGATCAAGACCATCATCGCTGCCACGGCTAACGGCCATCCCACCACTTCGGCGCGAAGGCTGACTGAATCCGTGGCCGAAATGCCAGATAAAAGCCGGCTTTCGCCTCTAAAGTCAGGAGACTACAAGAGGCCCGAGCCGGCTCGGTCGTCAACTAGGCCAAGAGGCCCACCTCGCGAGTCCACGCCGAGGTACCAAGAGCGACGGCCGACTCCGCGACAAACGACGCGGACGTCCACCCGTCCACCGCCGAGTCCGCCGCAACGGTTCCGGCTACCCAACCACCAACCAAGACCCCGCCGAGTGATCTCGCGGAAGTCCTCGATCGCCGCTACCAGGAGCGCGACCAACGCACTCGGGAAGATCGAAGGGGATCACCCGACGGCGACGACGGAGTACCGGCCTTCACTCGGGAGCTCCGCCGAGTGCATTGGCCGGGTGGCTTTAAGCCTACAGGATTGAAAGGTACGATGGCAAGACCGACCCCGAATCTTGGTTAACCGTATATACCGTTGCCATCCGAGCTACGGTGGCGACAATAAAGCCGGGCCAACTACGCCCGTGGCCCTCGCAAACTCGCCGAAATTGGCTCACGAGCCGCCAAGAGGCTCAATCGGCTCGTGGAGCGAGCCGAGGACCACTTCATCGCCAACTTTCAAGGCACCTTCGAGAGGCCCGGCACACACTTCGACCTTTACAACGTCATCCGAAGCCGGACGAGCCCCGAAGGATTACATTCGTCGTTTCTCCGAGAAGCGCAACAAGATCCCGAACATCACCGATGACATCATCATCGCCGCCTTCCAGAAGGGAGTCCGTGATGAGCTCCTTATCGGCAAGTTCGGACGCAAACCACCGAAGACGGTGAAACAAATGTTTGAGACGGCGAACTCATACGCCAAATCAAATGACGCCATTAAAGCCGCCCGTCAAGACCGGCCCGACAGAGGGAGGACAAGCAAGCGGGAGGAAGCCGAAATCCTAAGAAGGATGGCGGCAACAACGGCAACCGAGGGCCGAGAAAGATCGCAAGCGCCGATCCGAAGACCTAGTGGCCGCAACCTCCAATACTCAACGCCGTCCCGAGTCGCCGCCTACGACGCCATTATGAACGCCCAATGCACCCACCATCCGAATCATAAGCACGCGGCGAAGGATCTTTATCTACAAGCGCCATGAACAGTACATGGCGCAGCTCAACAAGAAGCCGATCGACGAGGCTGGCCCGCCCGGCGCCAAGAAGAACAACGCGGCTGAAAATGCCGAACCTTTTCAAGACCCAGTGGGGAGCTCAACCACATCTTCGGGGTCCGCTAGCCTATGAGTCCAAGAGGAAACAAAAGCTAACCGACCGGGAGGTCAACGCGGCTCAACCCGAAGTCCCTCGTATCTGCGATGGTCGGAAGTGGCCATCACCTTTGACCGCTCGGATCATCCCGACCGAGTGGTTCATCCGGGGCGCTATCCACTCGTCCTGGACCCCGTGGTCCGCAACATCAGGCTTAAGCGCGTCCTCATCGATGGGGGCAGCGCCCTCAACATCCTGTTCGCCAAGACCATGGATGAAATGCAGATCCCGAGGGCCGAACTGAAAGCAAGCTCAGCCCCTTCCACGCAGTTATCCTGTGGCTGTCTTCAACACCACGGGCACATCTCCCTCCAGTCACCTTCGGAGCCTGAGAGAACTTCCGAACGGAGAACGTCACCTTCGAGGTGGCCGACTTGAAACAGCATATCATGCCATCATCGGAAGGCTGCGCTTGCCAAGTTCATGGCGATCCTCACTACACTTACCTCTCGCATGAAGATGCCGGGTCCCAACGGCGTCATCACTCTTCGCAGCGACGTGAAGCAAGCCTTCACCTGCGACAAGGAGAGCTGCGACATGGCCCAATCTCGCGAGAGATTACGCGGCCAACAAGAAGTCCGATTGGCTGCATCGACTTCGGCAGAGGGCGAAGTCCCCGCGAAGAAGATAGCCAAATCGGATCCGGCGACGCCAAGACCAAGAAGATCTCCCTTGATTCGTCTCGATCCCTCCAAAACGCCGTAATCGGCGCCGACCTAGATCCCAAATAGGAAAGCGCGCTCGTCACCTTCCTCCAAAACAATAAAGATGTTTTTGCTTGGAAACCATCGGATATGCCTGGAATTCCTAGGGAGGTGATCGAGCACTCTTTGAACGTCAAAGATGACGCCAAACCGATAAAACAACGATTACGCAGGTTCGCACGGATCGAAAAGACGCGATCAAAGAAGAACTTGCAAAGCTCTTGGCTGCCGGCTTCATTAAAGAAGTCCTTCATCCCGACTGGTTAGCCAACCCAGTCCTGGTCCGCAAGAAGACGGGGCAATGGCGCATGTGCGTTGACTACACCGACCTCAACAAAGCCTGCCCCAAAGATCCGTTCGGGCTGCCTCGCATCGACCAAGTCGTCGACTCAACAGCCGGCTGCGAACTCCTGAGTTTCTTGGATTGTTACTCGGGCTATCATCAGATTAGCTTGAAAGAATCCGACTGCTTGAAAACATCGTTCATCACGCCATTTGGGGCTTACTGCTACATCACCATGCCTTTCGGCCTGAAGAACGCCGGAGCTACATACCAACGCATGATCCAAAGATGTTTCCAGACGCAGATCGGCAAGAACGTCGAAGCTTATGTCGACGATGTCGTCATCAAGACCAAGCAGAAAGAAGACCTGATCGCCGACTTAGAAGAAACCTTCGCAAACATCCGGGCCTTCAGAATGAAGTTGAACCCGGAAAAGTGCACCTTCGGCGTCCCGTCACTCAAACTGCTCGGCTTCATGGTGTCACATCGCGGCATTGAAGCAAATCCAGAGAAGATCAACGCTATCTTAAACATGAAGCCCCCGAGTAATCAGAAAGACGTCCAAAAGCTCACTGGCTGCATGGCGGCACTAAGCCGTTTCATATCCCGACTCGGCGAACGAGGCATGCCCTTCTTCAGACTGCTGAAGAAGACAGACGACTTCCAGTGGACCACAGAAGCCGACAAGGCCTTTGAAGATTTCAAAGAGTTCCTTACAACACCGCCCGTCCTGGCCTCGCCTCAGCCCCAGGAACCTCTGCTGCTGTACGTTTCAGCCACTCACCAAGTGGTTAGTACGGTCCTTGTGGTTGAACGCGAAGAAGAAGGACGGGCCCAGAAGATTCAAAGGCCAATTTACTTTGTTAGCGAAGTATTGGCAGGAGCCAAAATCCGCTACCCTCAGGTACAAAAATTGCTTTATGGTGTTCTAATAACCGCGAGGAAATTGGCACACTACTTTCAGGGTCACTCGGTCACCGTCGTCACCTCTTTCCCACTCGGCGACGTCGTCCACAACCGCGAGGCAACCGGGCGTATCGCCAAGTGGGCCCTAGAACTGATGCCGCTGGACTTAACTTTTAAGCCCAGGACGTCCATTAAGTCACAAGCCTTAGCGGACTTCCTGGCCGAGTGGACTGAACAGCAAGAACACGTGCCTCGGGAAGACCTCCAACACTGGACCATGCACTTCGACGGATCCAAGAGGATCACCGGCTTGGGAGCAGGAGTCGTGCTGATCTCCCCGACTGGGGAAAGGCTAAGATATGTCCTTCACCTCCACTTCTCCGCCTCACACAACGTCGCCGAGTACGAAGCTCTTCTACATGGACTGCGCCTCGCAATCTCACTCGGGATTCGCCGGCTTATTGTGAAAGGCGACTCCCAGCTGGTCGTCAATCAAGTGATGAAGGACTGGTCCTACTTAAATGACACTATGGAGGCCTACCGACAAGAGGTCCGCAAGCTTGAGGACAAGTTTGATGGGCTAGAACTCTCACATGTCCTGAGACATAACAACGAAGCTGCCGATGAGCTAGCACAGTTCGGATCTAAGCGCGAAGCTGCCCCAACGGACGTCTTTGTCGAACATCTATACGAACCAACCGTCACGGCAAAGACGGCTCCTAACGAACAAACCGCCAACGAAGTCGCCATGACCGACACCGACTGGAGGACGCCGCTCATCAAATTCTTAACTCAGCAAGAGCTGCCGGATGACCGGGATGAAGCGTAACGCGTCCGGCGTCGTTGCCAAGCGTACGTCATGGTCGACTCCGATCTATACAAGAGAAGCCCCTCCGGAATTCTAATGAGGTGCATCACACCCGAAGAAGGGAAACAATTACTCCAAGATATCCACTCGGGCATATGCGGAAGCCACGCAGCAAAGACGCACTCGGTCGGCAAAGCTTACGTGCAAGGATTCTTCGGCTTACCGCGGTCTCCGACGCGAGATAAAGTCGTAAGAGCCCGCGAATGCTGCCAGTTTTCGCCCGACAGAGCCATGTCCCGCCCAGGAGCTTCAAACAATCCCACTTTCCGGCCGTTCGCGGTATGGGGGTGGACATGGTTGGCCCTTCCAAGAAAGCTCCAGGAGGTTTCACACACCTCTTCGTCGCAATCGACAAGTTCTCCAAGTGGATTGAAGCCAATCCGGTCGCCACAATCACTCGCGACAAAGCACGAGACTTTTCCTCAACATCGTGCACCGCTTCGGCGTCCCAAACAGAATCATAACCGATAATGGGACTCAATTCACGGAGGCATCTTCAAGGAATTCTGCGAAGACTTCGGAATCAAAATCGCTATGCATCGTAGCTCACCCTAAAAGCAATGGGCAAGTCGAGCGAGCAAACGGCATGGTCCTTCAAGGCATCAAGGCTCGCGTTTTCGACCGGCTAAGCCCTTACGCCGGCAAGTGGGTCCAAGAACTTCCCGGTTCTATGGTCGCTGCGAACCACACCCAGTCGGGCCACCGGCCAAACTCCTTTCTTTTTGGTCTATGGCGCAGAAGCCATGTTGCCAAACGAGATGGAGTATGAGTCCCTCCGGGTCCGCAGCTTCAACGATGAACGCTACGACCCCGACCGAGTGGATGACCTCACCCGATTGGAAGAGGCCCGTGAGGCGGCTCTCATCCGGTCGGCCAAATACCTTCAAGGGCTCGAAGATACCCACGGTCGCAACGTGCGAGCACGAGCTTTCATTGTTGGTGACCGGTCCTACGCAAGATCCGAGACCACCAAAGACCGACACAAGTTATCTCCCTTATGGGAAGGACCGTATATAATCGCCGAAGTGACTCGGCCCGGTGCTTACCGGCTAAAGCGCGAAGACGGGTCCATGGTGGAGAACTCCTGGAACATCGAGCATCTTCGACGATTTTATGCCTAATTTGGCTAAGGCCTCATGTTTTCCTTGACTGCCAACCTCAAGCAAGATGACTTCTTGAGCTAGCAGTCGGGGGCTGTACACATGTCAATAAAGCTCAAGTTTTCCTCGTCAACTTTTGTGCATAATTTGGTTTATCATTGTTTAATGTCCTTTGACTCGAGCTCAGTGTCTAAGGACTGAGAGTTTTCTGATGACCTAATCGAGCCTAGGCTTGATGACAGCCAGACGAAAACTACTTAAGAAATTTCACGCAAAAGCTCGAATCAAGGCATTGACATAAATAAACTAAAAATAGTCACAAAGTTCCACGTCAAAATGTTACGGTTACATGACATTTACAAAGCAAAGTCAGAATACAGATCAGAGTTTGAAGTTGTTTACTACATCCAGAGATATCTTCTTCGCCGCCTCTTGCGCCTCACTCAGCATATCTAAGGCCTGCTCGTCCGTTGTTCCCTCAGCAAAGCCCTCCCCGACTGAATGGATATCCACTCGGGGGTAGAGGGACTTGGTCTGTGCAAGAGCCAGACCAGCCCCCATGTTGGCCGCTTCGGTGATATTCTTCAGGTATCGTTCGGGAGCCAGCCGAAGCTTGTCGAAGATCTCGATTGGCTCCAGCGAGCTGGCCCCAACTCCTTGATCGAACAAGGACAGCAAGATCGGCGTGGCGGCGTCGGCGACCTCTTCCCGTATATCGTCGCTGGATTTGATCCGCCCAAGCAAGACGTCGTATTGTGCTCGGGTCTTCATCTTATAAGCCGAAAGTCCCGATCATTCAAAGCACTCGGAAATAAAGCAGCACACGAAATTCGACTTCAAAGAAGGTTACCTTCAAATTCGGCCTCCATCTCGGCCTTGTCAAGGCTGACCGCTTCCAGCTGGACTTGAAGCGAGTGGACCTCCGAAGAATTTTCTACAACGAAAGAAGATTATCAATAGCCAAAGATCAACATGAGAATCATGATGAAGCTGGGAGAGGCGGGCTTACTCCCAATAGATCCGCGGAGGTCGAGGTTGGCTTCCCGAAGCTCCGAAATCTCCCTCCTTAAAGCCGCTTCTCTTGATGCGGCCTCTTCCCGAGTGGCCTTCAGCTGTCGCTGAACGTCCTCCAAGGAGTTTAAGTGGGGAACCAGCTTCTCCAGCACTTCAGATTTTGCCATTGAGCGGCAATATTCCTTCGCACGCGAAAGCAAAGTGGAGTGACCGGCGAAAGATAACGATGATATAATCAAAGAGAAAGACAAAAGGCTTACGTTGAGCGGTCGGTCGCCTCATTCAGCTCTCGACAAGGGCATCCCTTTCATCCTTTTCGGCTTGCCGGTCTAGGATGATGCCCGTCTCTCGCCTTCCGAATCCCGCCACTCGATCCGATCGGGGAACCCAGTCTCGAAGACCGCAACCTGTGGATCTCTTCTACAGTGGCTGACAAGCAAGAAAGACAAATGAAGACATGAAAGGTTCAAAATTGAAAGAACGAAGGAATGCTTCGAAGCAAGTCTTACCGGTTTCGGTGGCCGCCTGCCTAGGTGGAGCGGCCGGGCCTTTCTTCTTCTTCGGGCTCTGCGCCAAGTGACCCCCAGTCGGGGGTGCTTGAGCCGCAGCCTCGGGTTTCCCGGCTGATGACTGCTTTCCAGCCGGGACATCCCGACTGGCAGTCGGGGGCTCCTCCCTAGGGGCGTCCTCCTTCGGAGGCGAAGGTTGTTTCTCCGGAACGCTCGCACTCGGTTGCGGGCTTCGGGGTTTTGGCTCTACTGGCCTTGGCACTTCGGGAGCAGCGGCCGGAGTCGGCCCTTCACCCCCTCCGGCAGGATCTATGTCCTGGGGCCTCCTGCGAAAGTGAATACAGCGAAGATAAAGAAAAGTTTTCCGCGAAAGAGTTCAGGACTTCGGTTTCAGAGCATACCTGGATGATCTGCGGATCTTTGGTGCCGTCCGCGGCGATCGCCTTAGAGGCGGGGTCTCGACTGGAGGAGCCGGGACGTCGTCATCCGAATCCTCGATGATCAGCCTCCTTTTGCTCGCGCGCTTGTTCGAGTCCTCACTCGGTGCTGCCCGCTTCCCGACTGGATCAGCTTGGATTTTGATCCCGCCAGTCGGCTTCTTGGCGGGGCGACGCGGCGCGTCATCATGAGCCACCTTATATGGCTTGGAGGTGATAGAGGCGTTTTCCTGCAGAAGAAAGAAAGTGCAACATTAAGAGACAAGATGTCAAGATTGAAGGATACTATGAAGTAACCAGTCGGCTTACCGGAGGAGGAGGTCGATGAATGCTGAAGGGAAGGACTGGCAGTATGAGGGCCCGTTCAACTGCAATCCCGGATGAGAAGAGTTTGTACATCCGAATCTTCAGGATCTCATATGTGAGTGGATCTGGGTCTTCCCGATTGGGGTCCGTCCCGCCTTCATACTCGAAGGCCGGCTTCGACCGCTCCCTGATCGGCGCCAGTCCGCACCTGATGAAGTGCCTAGTAATTTGTTCCCCGCAAAGACCCCTCTTCTTCATCGCCGGGATCTTCGCGAGCGATCGTTGGCCTCGTCCTAGTCTTGGGCTACGGGACGGTGCTCCAAGATGGCTTGGGGGGGAGGAAGACCGACAAAGGCAGGCAGACTGGGTTCAAGATTGCTAATGTAGAACCAGCCCGCGTGCCAGCCCTTGTTGGAAGATTTCAAAGGGAGAGAAAAGTAGTCTTTGCGGAGAGATCCGCGAAGTTGGAAGCCTGCCCCGCCGACAACGCAAGGTTGGTCCTTGTTCGGATGGGGTTTCAGATAGAACATACGACGGAAGAGATTGAAGTGAGGAAGAATGCCAAGGAAGGCTTCACACACATGAATGAAAAGTGCTATGTGAAGCATCGAGTTGGGGTTCAGATGGTAGAGATGAAGTCCATAATAGTCCAGAAGCCCCCGGAAGAACTCGGAGGTGGGAAGGCTGAACCCGCAATAGAAAAAGGAAGTGAAAACGACAAGCTCACCGGTGTTTGGGGTCGGGAAGTCCTCCCCCGCCGCCGGGCGCCATCCCACAAGTTCCTTCGGCGAAAGCACGCCGTGCTTTACCATCTCCTTGAGGGTGTATTCCCTCACATCCGAGGTGGCCCATTGGTCGAACGAAATCCTCTTCTCCTCCGCCATGAGAGCGAGATTGTTGGGAAGTGGATCTGGCTGAGAAAAGTTGGATCTTGGGCGATGGGATGTGGGAGATTTGGCTGCGGAAGCTGGTTGTTGCACGAGCGAGCTCCTAGATGGATGGATTTGGGAGCGCGCGAGTCTAGGGTTCTGCGGTGAACTGTTGAACAAAGTCTTGCGAAGAGGGGAATCTTTTGGAAGACGAAGAGGCGGGGACGACCTCGCGTCTTTATAGAGAGATTTGAGGGTTGCGCTAGGTTTTTTCGGTGAGTGGGCCGAGCCCATAAGAAAATCTACGGCCCAGCTAAGGTGTGGTCCGATACGTGTCCTTAGGGACTTAAGCGGATGAGCTTAAGCAGATTTGCCCTGGCAATATGCGCGTGTCCGAGTGCCCTATACCTTTAAAGATCCTTCCATACCGTGGTTTGCCTGACTTCATGAGAAGCTGGCACGATGCAATTTGGAAGGTGACCAACAGCTGAGTTTTTATAGCTGCCTTGGTGAACAAGGGCTGTTTGGTTTTTTGGCATTCGGTCGGGTAATCTTACCAATGCTGTTTGTTTTCCACCTTGGTGAAGATCTTTATAAGATTGAGACCAGTATTATGGCAAAAGCTATTTAATAACTTGGTCATATTTTTCATATGATTGAAAGAACTTGTTTTCCCATGAGGGATGAATGAAATATTTATTCCGAGATTACTCGGACAAATCCACTCGGATGAGCAAGAGCTTACCGAGTGCTTTTTACCCATGAGGGTTGATTGAATTATTTGTTCTGAGATGACTCGGGCAAATCCACTCGGATAAGTGTGAACTTGCCGGGTAATGAGATTTCTATGATTGCTTTAGCATGAGCTAGGCATCTATATGAAGATGATTTTTTATAGTTCTTGACTATATGCTTAGCCTATTTTTGACTAACCACATAGTCGGGGGCTACACCTAATTAGGTGCATCAGGAGATGCACCTAGATATTTATTTTTGAGAATTTTTGAGATATTTTTCAGCCCTTCACAGTCTTTGGAGCCACTCGAGAAGATTCAGGCAGAGATGATGAAATCACTCGGCGCCAAAAGCACTCGGTCAAAGAGATTTTTTGGTTGAGTGCTGCTTTGGTCTGAAGCTGAGTTGTCTCGTCGACTGAAAAGGACTCGGGGGCTACTGTGGAGATTGTGGCAATCGGGTATCTACATGGCAAGCTTATCCGACTGGAGGTAGGGATAGATTGCGCCTGCTATATCTGTAAGCCGAACTTGACTTGGGTGTTACGGTTGCCGATAGAGATAAGGCAATCGGCCTATAGTCACGGTTTGGTAAGATTGAGGAAATCGACTTAGAATATGATAGGGTTTCCGATTTGTAAACCCTTCCTCCCAAGACTATATAAGGGGGGTAAGGGGCGTCCCTTGAGGGATATCGAACACTAGATCTGAGATATGACTTCATAAGCAAGAGCTTTAGATCACGAGATCAATAAAGACACTCGGCGGATCGAATCCACCGAAACAGGAGTAGGGTATTACCTCACGAGAGGGCCTGAACCTGTCTAAATCTTCTTCTTCTTCTAACCCATTGTGCTTGGCGATCTCGACTGCGACCCCAGAAAAATATATTGCCGAAACCAAGTTTCGACAAATAGTTCCACCAAAAGATTACCCGCAACCACAAGAGAACTTTAAATAATACAGTTCAAATTTATAGTTCCAATTTACATAATACAGTTGACAGTTCATATACTACTTTCACATGCGCTATTAACACTACTGGAGAAAGCTACACTAGTTCCGGTTGGTAACCTTCAGTAGTCCCGGTTGTCAAACCGAGACTATGAATCCGGGACTAGAGATGAGCAACCTCTAATCCCGGTTAAATAACCGGACTAGAGATGCATCTTTAGTCTCGGTTGGAGCCACCAACCGGGACTAAAGATTTTTTATTTTTTTTAATTTGCCCTTTCTCCACCAGTACTGCTACATATATATATTACACACATATATTATATTACACACATATATTATATTACACATATACATATATATGCAACATGCATATATATATGTATAAATATATAATTTACACACATTTAAATGAACTTAAGAAAAGAAATATACATATATTACCAACATATGTACAATATTCATACATGTTTCATAGTTAGCTTATAAAAAATTGTCTCTAATCTACTTTGCTGTGGATGGAGTGGTTTGGCTACTAAAACTAATGAAGAACTCCCTCGCGGGATCAACGACCTACTCGTTAATAAATCCCATCAATTCTTCCCGAGCGGCTTGTATGAAAGTCTCGTGGAGGAGGTCATCTCTTACCCTCATAAGCTATCATTAATTAGAATAAACGAGAAATAAATATATGAAGTGAATAAGAAATCGATACGTAATGTATGAATTGCTGTTATACGTACATCTAGATCATCGACAGTTTTGACTTCGGTCACAAAGCGGTGAATGTAGTCGCAAACGTAATATCCACATAGGTTGGTGCCTTGCGACTGTTTTGCACACTAAAAAAGAAACGACGACATATTTAATATGAATTTCATATTTTAGAACATAATAATGATTCAATTCAAATTAGGAGCAGGCATGTTACTCACTGAAAACTTCATCCGCACAAAGAGCTTATCTTTCCAATTTCCGCAAACAGTGACCCAAAGTCGTTCCCATGCCCTACGTTCAATTGAAAGTTAGCACATAATTATCTGAGAACCGCATATATGCAATAGAAAGTAAGATGGCATTACCTGTTAAATAGTTCAAATATCCTGGAGTACGTCGACTCTGGTTTATCCATTGAGTCAAAGACATGGATCTTTGACTGACCCATTTCAAGTACAAATAGAATCCACTGAAATCTGCAAATTGGTTTAGATGACACATATGAAACTTTATGTATGCACGGGATTGAAATTAGTTCGGAAAAAAAGAAAAAACTTACGCAGTATTGTAGGGCAGAAGGATGAAGGACCGGAAGTGTTGCTTCACAAGCGCGTTGTATATGTTGTCCACGGTGTCATTAGGAAACTGATCAACCAATGGGCCGTTGATTTTGCGTGGATCCATGAATCCATGCTTGGTGCATTCATTCTTGTTGCAGTATTGGATTGCTATTCTACAACGGTTAAAAAGAATTTTAGTCAGCTAAATTCAAGGAGGTAAGAAACGAAATAACAGGGCGATACTTACAAAACCCGCGCGGTTAGAAATGAGACGTCGAGGGCATCAAGTTGGTACAGGTCGAATATATCTTTGAATCGGAGATAGAGGTAGTCTGCTCCATCAAAGAAGTAGTCAATTTAATATTTGCATGTTATCATGTCTTCACCCTTGCTGGATCGTTGTATGTACCACTGATGGAAGCGATACATCTGAGTTGGAAGCCTTTTCACTTGATCCGGCTTGACGAGAGGCTTTCCAAGTTTGAACTTGTATTTAAGCAGAGCCTTCGCCAGGGGTGCACGCCCGTGTAATTGATCCATATTAATTCCAGCTTCTTCCATGAATTATCTTAAATCGGTTCTAATATTTGGAATCGTGCTGAACTCCAGAGGCTTCTGTGGCTGCATGCCAAGCTGGGGTACATCTTTTCCCACTTTCTTCGCCCTGCCAGTAGCCTTGGATGACTGCTTTGGTGCGGGTGGCGGCTTCTTCTCAATTCTCTGAGTCTTTCTTGGACGATCCCTTCATATTGACGGCGCGCTCTTTGATGATGACCGTTTAGTAGTCGGTGCTTGTTGTGGCGATGGAGGAGGGTTGGAAGGCGGTGGTGTTGGGACCGTTTAGGAGTCGGTGCTCATGGAGGCAACGCAGGAGGCAGAGGAGGCAGAGGCGGCGAAGGAGGTGGAGGAGACGGCCCACGTGGAGGCGAGGGCGGTGGAATGATAGGAGACGCTATTCGTTCGGGGAATTTTATGAAGATCTTCCTCCAGAGAAATATTCCATGAGCTGTTTCTCCTAGCGTCGTCTCCTCGTCTCCTCCGGGGATATCCAACTCTAGATCTTCATATCCGCGTTCCACCTGTTCAATTTCAACCTTCGAGTACGAAGGTGGAACGGGCCGGGAGTGGTCAGTGCCGTCTCGGGCTACTGGAATAGCCATGCCCGATGCGACCTGTTCGAGAAGATTGCTTATTAGTTAGTAATGAACGTTGATTGACAAGTTATTCAACAAAATATACGTACAACATAAAAGTACGAACATACTTTTATTGTTATGTTCTTCAGCGGGATGTGCATCTCACATGGGGTCCGCTGTGTGATGTCATCCACGGGGCATGGCGGACCCGGTTGAGCTTGTGGGGCCAGCTCGCCTTCGTTTCTAGTAGACGCGCAGTTGCTGCACTACTGTTGGAGTTTTTTGGTTGTTGCTGGATCCGGCTGTTGGCTAACCCACGGGCTCCACTCCTCGCCAACCTTAGGGCCAGCCTTTCGTCGACAATCGATCGATCTGCGAGAGCTTCATTTCCATCTCGGCGAATCTAGCATCATTCTCTCGCTTTGACCTCATTCGGCTCCTGTATGTGTTGACGTCAGCTTGGAACCCGTATTTCCAGGGGACGACGCCTTTTCCTCGCGTATCGCCCGGGTGCGCTGGGTTTTGGACGACGAGCGTTAGCTCGTCCTTCTCTCTATCGGGCCTGAACGCCCCCGAGGAAATGGCTTGCACCGCCTCCTCTAACCTCCGTCCGGCTTCTTGAATTTCATCACCAAAGATCACTGTGCCATCGACGGGATTAAGTGAGTCGCCGTGAGCATAGAACCAGTTCTTTGATCGTTCCGGCTAGTTTGCTATGCCTGGAACGATATCCCGTGCTTCTAGGTCAGCATCCATTTTTTCCCATTTCTCCATTGCTTTTTTATAGCCGCCTGACCCAAGCCTGTGATGGTATTTCTTTTTGGCTGCGTTGGCCTTGTTCTTTTCTATGATAGCTTGCGCTTCTTCACTGGTCTTGTGCTCAACAAAAGCATCCCAATGATCTCTGAGCTTTGGGAACTTGTCAAAGTCTGGTGTCTGGCCCTTCACGATATATTTCTTGTGTAATTGTTTCTTGTAGTTCCTGAAGAGCTCTGCCATTTTCTTCAACGTCCATTCCTTGACCCTTGCCTGATCTGAGTCTGGGACGGTGAACGTCTGCAGTATTGTCGTCCACAGCATCTCTTTCTCTGAGTCTGGGAGATAGCTCTGCTCCTCTCCTCCTTTGGTTGACTGCCTCCAGTTGGCAACGCTTACGGGCACGTGATCCCTCACCACCCATCCGCTGTGCGCCACAAACTTTCTTGCGGCGTCCTCTGGGGCAATTGGTCGACCGGTAGGTGCCACCTCCGTTATGACATGTCGACCCTCTATTTTCTTGCTGAGACCGTGTGGCCTCTTCTGTCGAGCGGAGGCGGAGGCGGAGGCGGAGCCCTCATTCCCCTCCTTGTTCCTCTGCTCGTCTCCCCCTCGTTGAGGTGCGATCCGGATCTTCGTGTCCCTCCTCGTTGTAAAACTCGTTCCTCGTGCGATCTCATCAAGGAGAAACTTCCTCGTCACGATCCACCATTTGATTGTTGTGGGTTGAGCACTTAATCAATGAATTTTGAAAAAAAATTATTCGGTTAATACATGTATCAATTATTCAGGAATATCATTTATGTCTACGTAAAAAACATAGACAAAAGGGATGGAAAAAAATAGATGAAATCCGACAGACACTAGATCCAATTGTGTACATCCACAATGGTGATATTTTTCAGAAGTCACTTCCTGGATTACATCCACACCGAACGACCGAACGAACGAACATTCGTTCAATCTATTGTTCATGTCATTCGTTCGGATCCTTAACCCCAACCCTAACCCTAAACTATCGTTCGGACCCTTAACCCTAACCCAAACCCAAATCCTAAACTATCGTCTGTTCGTTCTAACGTTCATTGACGTCCGTGAGTACGATCATCTGGAGGAGATGAGAGAAAGAGAGGAGAATGATGTGAGGGAGATAAGTTGGAGAGGAGAGGAAGTGGAGAGGAGAGGAGAGAGAGAGGACGTTGCATGCCTATGTACATTGTAATGACCGAACGAACGACCAACCGAACGAACGAACGAACGACCTAACGAACGACTGACCGAACGAACGAACGAACTAGTGTTCGTTCGTCCATCCGTCCGTTCGTCCACGTCTGTACGTCCGTCTGTCCGTTCATCCACGAACGAACGAACGACCGAACGAAAAAACGAACGAGTGTTCGTTCGTCCGTCCATCCGTTCGTCCACATCCGTACGTACGTCCGTCCATCCACGAGCGAACGACCGACCGACGAACGAGCGAGCGACGAGCGACCAAGCGAGCGAGTGTTCGTTCGTTCGTTTGTCCGTCGGTTCGTCCACGTCCGTATGTCCGTCCGTCCGTCCGTTCGTCCTCCGTCCGTTCACATCCGTTCGTTGATTTTATCGTTCTCGTTCATTCAAAAATACAAACTTCACAAGTCACATACACATTCAAATTTAAATCTATTCATGCATTTAAATTTAAATACATATTCAAAATTCACAATTCACAATATTCATGCATTAAAATTTAAATAAACAGTCCATTTACATATAAAGTCCATACAAATTTACACATACACATCTAAATCATATTCACAAATTTACACATACACATCGAAATCAGATTCAAATCCTCCTCATTCATTCACATTCACATAATTTGCAAATTTAAACATAGCACGGCGCGGCAGCGGCGGCGATGGCGCGGCGGCGGCGGCGAGGATGCGGCGGCGGCGGCGTGGAGGGGAGGGTTTAGGGGCGGCGGCCAGCGTGGGGATCAGGGAGGGCGACAAAGGGAGCGGGCGGCGTGGGGAGGGGGCGGCGGCGATGACGACGGCGGCGGCGGTGGCGGCAGCCATGACAATGGTGGCGATGGCGATGGCATCGACGGCGGCCTAAACCCTAGCGTGCATCATGGAGAAAAAAGGGAGCGGCGGCGGCTAACCTGCGGCAGTGGCGGTGACGGCGACGAAGACGGCGGCGCGGCGGTCCTCCGGCGACGACGACGGCGACGAAGACGGTGGAGACGGCATGCTGCGGCGGCGTCCTGGTGCTCGGCGACGGCGACAACGAAGAAGACGATGCAGTTGTGCGAAGTTGTGCGAAAACGGATAAGTGTTTGGATCCCAGTGAGCCCCTTGCTATATATAGTTACGGCATCTCTTGTCCCGGTTGAAGCCATCAATCGGGACTAGAGATACTATAGTCCCGGTGAGTGGCTTCAACCGGGATAAAAGATATGATCTTTAGTCCCGGTTGAAGCCGCCAACCGGGACTAGAGATGGCGGGGCAGCCACGTGGCCCAAGTAGGTGGCCATCTCTAGTCCCGGTTGAAGCCACCAACCGGTACTAGAGATGTTTTCCGCCACTGAAATTCACCTCTAGTCCCGGTTGGTTTTAAAACCGGGACTAATTATTACGGTGCCCTATTATCTGTGTTATATTCATATATAATTATAATTAACATATGTTCATATATATAATTAACATATGTTCATGTAATTAACAAAAAATATTATAAATTGAAATAATAACATATAATTAACATTTGTCATATTCCAAACTATTTAAAATTTAAATAATAATATATAATTAACATATGGCCTATTTGAAAATATTTTAAATTGAGATAATAACATATAATTAACATTTGTCGTATTTAAAACTATTTTAAACCATAAACCCTCCTTTAAACCCTAAACCCTAAACCCTAAACCCTCGGGCGGCCTGCGTGATTGGCATGTAGAAGTACTACGACACGAGCTGTAACGTCAATGCCTTCTCCTCTGAACTAACATCGTCTCTCATGCTCTTGGAGGCTCCTCCGTACTCATCACTGTAATAGAGTAGTGGCAATCCCTTCTCACTTTGTTCTACCTGGTTCTCCGATTGCTCCATCTCATCCCAATACTTCAGCACATCATCTTCAAAGATGATACCAAGCTCGTCTGCATGGCAATAAACAAGTGTCTAAGCAACACAAATCCAGAAAGCACCATTCCTTTTTTATTAGAAAAAAGCGAGCATTATTCTTGCATTGATCCGAGTAGAAAGAAAAGAATCATACCTTGTAAAACGTTGCTTTGCATGATAGTAGAGCAGAATGGCTAGGGATGGAAGCTGGGGAAGGAGATACTAGAGAAGAGAGCTTCCTCCTCAAGATGGTAACTATCAGGCCAAATGCTGGTACAATAAGGCCACCAGTTAGTTCATGAAAAAAGGTTAGATCAATAACAGATAAACAGATAAACAAAGACAGTCTTGCAGCCAAAAGAAGCTACTGCTATAAAATTTTCTCAGCGATGAGCATGGTTAACCATATGCATGATGCAAGACAAAACTGCATTTACCTATGTTCTTGGCTGGGCTCCATTCTTTCGAGAGACATGAAGCAAATCTCACACTCCAATGAGTCGGGATCAATGAAATAGCTTATCTTAGTTGTCTCATCCGTATCCACATCCAGCTGCTCCTGATGATCCGTGGAGAGGCCCCGACGCCTTCTTCCTACCTTCTTCACCGATCTTGGTCTCTTCAACATGTCATGATCCATCGTAGTAGCCTTCTTCATCGATCTTGGTCTCTTCAACATGTCATGACCTGGATCACGGTCTTTTTTCTAGCTTTTCTCCCTTTGCTTCATAATCTTTCTGTCTTGCTCTTTCTTAGAGTACGATGTAGCAGTACTCGTGTATCTCCATCAAACTTTGAATAGCGAGAGATATGGCAATGATTGGATAGTGCGGCTATATATAGAAATGATGGCTTGCCTACCCCGTTCCCGTCTCAATGCCTCGGCGGCGCCATGGAAGCCGCCGGTGACGCACACGACGACGGACTACCTCTATCCGCCCGCCGTGATCGAGCAGTACTACCTGCCGCCGTCGCCACAGTCTTTGCTCCCGTCGCCACTGCTGCCGTCGGTCTACGGCGGACTGGTTGCTGTTCCCACTAGCTGCGGTTGCGACGCCTGCCAGAGTTTCGTTTCGATGGGGGTTACTGCCATCCCACACGTTGCTGCCAGGTGGGCGCTACCGCCACTGCCACCACAGACCGGCAGCAGCGGTGGCGGCGGGAGCAAAGACTGCGGCGGCGGCGTCAGGTAGTACTGCTCGATCACGGCGGGCGAATAGAGGTAGTCCACCATCGTGCGCGTCACCGGCGGCTTCCATGGCGCCGCCGAGGCATTGAGACAGGAACGGGGGAGGCAAGCCATCATTTCCATATATAGCCGCACTATCCAATCATTGCCATATCTCTCGCTATTCAAAGTTTGATGGAGACACACGAGTACTGCTACGCCGTACTCTAAGAAAGAGCAAGATAGAAAGATTATGAAGCAAAGGGCGAAAAGCAAGAAAAAAGACCGTGATCCGGATCATGACATGTTGAAGAGACCAAGATCGGTGAAGAAGGTAGGAAGAAGACGTCGGGGCCTCTCCACGGATCATCAAGAACAGCTAGATGCGGATACGGATGAGACGACTAAGATAAGCTATTTCATTGATCCCGACTCATTGGAGTGTGAGATTTGCTTCATGTCTCTCGAAAGAATGGAGCCCAGCCAAGAACATAGGTAAATGCAGTTTTGTCTTGCATCATGCATATGGTTAACTATGCTCATCGCTGAGAAAATTTTATAGCAGTAGCTTCTTTTGGCTGCAAGATTGTCTTTGTTTATCTGTTTATCTGTTATTGATCTAACCTTTTTTTCATGAACTAGCTGGTGGCCTTATTTCACTAGCCTTTGGCCTGATAGTTACCTGCTTGAGGAGGAAGCTCTCTTCTCCAGTATCTCCTTCCCGTGCTTCCATCCCCAACTATTCTGCTCTACTGTCATGCAAAGAACCGTTTTACAAGGTATGATTCTTTTATTTCTACTCGGATCAATGCAAGAATGATGCTCTCTTTTTTCTAATCAAAATGGAATGGTGCTTTCTTGATTTGTGTTGCTTAGACACTTGTTTATTGCCATGCAGACGAGCTTGGTGCCATCTTTGAAGATGATGTGCTGAAGTATTAGGATGAGATTGAGCAATCGGAGAACAAGGTAGAACAAAGTGAGAAGGGATTGCCACTGCTCTATTATAGTGATGAGAACGGAGCAGCCTCCAAGAGCATGAAAGACAATGTTAGATCAGAGGAGAAGGCATTGACGTTCCAGCTCGTGTCGCAGTACTTCTACATGGCAATCACGCAACCCGCACGAGGGTTTAGGGTTTAAAATAGGGTTTAGGGTTTAGGTTAAGGGTTAATGGTAAGGGGTTTAGGTTTAGGGTTTAGGGTTTAGGGTTTATGGTTTAAAATAGTTTTAAATACAACATACTTTAATTATATGTTATTATTTTAATTTAAAATATTTTTCAAATAGGCCATATGTTAATTATATATTATTATTTAAATTTTAAATAGTTTGGAATATGATAAATGTTAATTATATGTTATGATTTCTATTTATAATATTTTTTGTTAATTATATGAACATATGTTAATTATATATATGAACATATGTTAATTATAATTATATATGAATATAACACAATATAATATGGCACTGTAATAATTAGTCCCGATTTTTAAAACCAACCGGGACTAGAGGTGAATTTCAGTGGGCGGGAAAACATCTCCTCATGTTTGCATACAAATCTAGAGATGAAAATGTATAGAAAACAATCGCAAAATGCGAAGTGCTAAGATTGTAGATAGCACATGACATGTAGATAGCAAAATGTATAGAAAACAACCACAAATCTATAAGAGGAAGAAGTAGCTAACCTTGCAGATAGCAAATATTTGTGTATTATCACCAAAGAAGTTGCTAACCTTGACAGCACCGGACCTCTAGCTAGAGAAAAATTTTGAAGATTTACAAGTGTGGTTGGCTCGGGATAGAGGAGGAAGAAGGAGTATATAAAGCAAAATCTCTAGTCCCGGTTGGTAACACCAACCGGGACTAGAGATGGCATCTCTAGTCCCGAGGTAACGGTTTAAAAATTCAACGGCTCTCTAGGACCTTTAGTCCCGGTTCGTGTCAAGAACAGGGACTAGAGGTGACGGTTCAAATGTTGTCAGAGCATGTCAGAGCACCGGGCACCTTTAGTCCTGGTTGGTAACACCAACTGGGACTAGAGGTAGCATCTCTAGTCCCGGTTGGTGTTACCAACCGGGACTAAAGGTGCCCGGCGCTCTGACACGCTCTGACAACATTTGAACCGAGACTAGAGATGATCTCTAGTCCCGGGTGTAACTCAAACCGGGACTACTGTGGTTTTTGCCACTTCAACCAATGATGGTTTCTCCAGTAGTGTAATTGGCATGCCCATGCACTGCATCATACATTCTGCTGCGCTATAGCAAGCTTTCTGCACATCATATCCACTTTTACATGCATGGAGTGCTGATCGAATCCAATGCTGTGACCTAGTTGAATTTCCTAGTTACGTATCACACTCACTAACAACAAATGACTGAAAAAATGATATCATACTTCAATGTACTTACCAATTTCAGCATACAATTCCACACAAAGAATGAAATCATGTTTACATATCATGTTTCAGCATACAATTTCAACATTTCAAAAATTTTGTTCACCACAAATCATGTTTACACAGAACCCATCCATAGTAGTGAAATCATTCACAATAATTACTCACAAATGCAAAGTGGAGGCGTGGCCTCGGCGGTGAGGCGACGGGGCCGGGCGGTGGAGTCGGCGGTCGGTCAGGCGGTGAGGCGGTGAGGTGGCGGCGATGGCGATGGCCGGCGGTAAGGCAGGCGGTGGAGTCGGCGGTCGGTGAGGCGGTGAGGCGACAGCTATGGTGGTGGCCGGTGGGGCTCGCTGGAGAATGAGGCGGCAGCTGGGCATAGAGAACAAGGGAGAGAGGGAGATAGAGAGAGGTGAGAGATAGAGATAGTTTGGGGCGGCGGCGATAGCGATGGTGGAGGCGGCGGCGGTGGCTAAAAATTTTGACAGGGCGACGGTGCAAAATCTAGATTCGTTGAGACTTAGAAAACTTTGGAGCCTGCGCACACCCTATATTCTGTGCGGACGGCTTAAGCAGCCCGCACGGAAAGATAGTTTTTCTATGTGGGCCCTTAAGCCGCTCACAGGCGATAATCGCCGCCCTTATATGTAATATATAAAACTAAAAAATATCAATACACATATTAATTTTATTAATTAATGTTAAAAAAGAAACAAAAAATATATATGTGCTCCTATATTTGATTATATCCCATATCCAAGAATTAGATTGAGAATTCAATAGGTTGCTATAGATAATTAAACCGACATGTCTAAATTGGTTTACAAAAATTGTAATAATATCTAAATTTGGTCGAAAATTCTATAAATTGACATGAAAACTTAATTTTGGCCTGTAACATTGCCATAATAAATTCAATTGATTTCAATCTTTTTCTGCTAGGATAGTCTTTTTCCGCTAGGATATTCTTTTTCCACTATTGCTGTTTCTTTTGGTCGTAAGAACTAAGTTGCCTTTTCTGTAAGTATTTTTATTTACGCTTTATTTTATGTCTGGATATGTGTATTAATTTATCATTTTGTGTACCTTGGTTGATGCCTGGACAAGAATTTAATACGCAAAATAGTTTAGAAATTTGGGATAAATTTTCGAGCGTGACAAGTTGGTATGAGAGCCATCTCCACTGTAGGTTGAGCCAAACGGTCAAACCCTAAGGACAAGTTTGCGAAAACCTTATTTGTGAAAATGTCTCTTCTCTCCCAATGGAGTCTTTGCAAAGTGATTGTCAAATTTATCCCTTTCCCCTCCACCTCTATTAGTAGTTAAGCCTGGAGCACCAACTGAAGCTTTTCAAGTCAAGCTCGAGCTTCAAGCAAAAAGATCAAGCCGACCAGCTCAGATTCAGCGCTTCTCGAGGATCAAATAAAGTCTTCTCGGAGCCTACCTTAAACCCAATCCTTCCCAAAAGAGTAGTATCAGTAATTTCTAGGTCGTGTGTTATTTGCTGTGTGCAGGTGTATGGTTTACATCAGTGGTAGGGATGTGACCATACTAGGTTGTTTGTCTAATCAACTTGAATAATAAAAGTAAACCCACAGCGGATCAGTAATCAAGTGGATTAAGGTCTCGTCTTTAGTTTAACCTTTCCCCTTGTCCCCTCCTTTCTCCTTATGCAGCAGATGGGTAAAGTCAAAGGCAATGCCAGTGGATCAGAATCTCAACAGTCCCATGAGTCAACTCAAAACAACCCTACGAGTATTCCACCTCCATCTCCTGGGGATCCAACTCTAGCGCAGGTAGTGGCCAATCAGACGCAGTTAATGGCCAAGATGATGCAACAAATGCAACAGTAGTATCAGCAGCAGCATTAGATGCAAGCACTGATGACTCCCGCTAGTAGATCGTCAAGTTTTCAGAAGACGATGGCACCAACCCCGCCATCAGGCCAGAGGGAAACACATGACACCTGCTATGGTTTCAATGAGCAAGGTCATGATGCAAGAAAAAAATTCAAGGGACGTATACGCCAGGACGCCGACTGAAGATGAGATGCAGTGCCCAAGAAGGAGAAAGAGTTCGGTCAACTAATTAGCCAAGATTTTGGTACGCCACCGTCCAACCATAAGAAGAGAAAGGCAGCAGAAAGGAATACAGGATGTGCCAACAAGATGATTGTCACCGGCACAGAGTTTACTCCCGAAGATGCTGAGAAGAATCCCTGATGCCAGAGAAAGAATACCTTTCGTGGTGCACGTCAGCTAACCTGACATCGTAGGCTTTATGGTCCACCCAAGTCGGAAGATGATGAATCAGAAGATATGTCCTTTGATGATGATTGTGAAGCAATCTTTGAAGGCGTCAGTGAAGAAGAAAGGGACCTCAAAGCATGCACTTGTTGTGGAGAAGTTGGACACACTGTGAGCATGTGCATCCACACCTACCTTTGTGGTGAGGACACCCATATGCCAGTTGAATGTCCCACAAGAAATGTCGCGTGCTTCTTGTGTTAGGGAACAGATCACGTGCCTAAGGGTTGTCAACTGATTTTGGTCTTAGATAAGGACAAGAAAAACCAAAGGACATCCCGATGGCCTGTTAGTCTACTCGTGGTTGGTACTATCAATTGTGATGGTGTTCCTGATCATCAACCAGCTCCAACCTCGTGAAGACCACCGGTGGTAATAGAGGCGTGGAAAACCAGGCTCACGAGCCCTTGCACCTTTCAGTTCCAGCTATGAGTCTACAGACCCAAAAGAGTGCACCTCGTGATCTATCGGGTCTGATTTGTTTCAACTGTCGCAAGCCAGAACACTATTTCAACAAATGTCCACTTCCAAGACCAGCAAAAGAAGCTCGTCGTTGCTTCAACTGCGGGGAAACGAGTCATGTACCCAAAGGTTGTCTTGTGCCCAAGTGCTAACATCCTCAAGATACCCGCATTATTTGCAACACCAGTATCCCGCAAGCTGCCCCAGCTTCAGCACACTGTGGACAAATCCAACCAAAAGGCGCTCGTAAGCTAAAGGATACAAGTCGCCATTCGTACCTGCAACCTCCACCACAGCACAATATCGTTAAGGGCACCAGCAAAGGTTCTAAGGTTCAATCGCCAGCCTATCCCCAAGCTACAGAACCAACAACAGCAGGGTAAGCAATAGTGAGGAAACAATGATCCCCTCCAACCACAAGGGAACGATACTCTCCTTTAGCTGCAGCAATTGCCGCCAACACTAGGTCATGAGGTTACCGTGAAAACTAGCAAGGCACCATGTATTGCCTCAGCTCAGATGCTTGGAAATCAATCGAGTCTACATGCAAGGCAGTGTTCCCGTTGGAGCACCAGCTTGTAAGCAAGGTTAGATCAAGTCAACCAGGCCAGAATCATAGGAGTAAAGGCCGCACCAGTCAAGACGTCTGCTAGTCAAGTCTACAACACTTTACAAGTGCTTAGTCTTCAAGTACCTTTGTTTGTAGATAGAAGTTTCATGGCAGATATGTAATAAGAAGGAAATATCGGATAAAGACTGAGATTTATAGTTTCTCTTCTTCTGTGATTCAATTGGAATATTCAAAAACATGTTAATTTGGGTAATTGCCACTGTTATAAGAAACCTAGAGTTTCATTTTCCCCGCCCATTCCAGTTTTGGTTAGACTCCAAGGAATGATTTCTAACCACGAGAAGTAAATGGTCAATCAAGGAATGCGAATATTCAGACAACAGTGACACCCGGCATGATACTGTTGACACCTAAATTTGGTAATTGAATCCCTAAGTCCCGGCAAGGGTGAAAAGAATCGATCGGCTGGTTTGACGGAGAAACAGAGGCCGCATGAGCCGAGAAGCGATCGGCTATGAAGCCGATCGGCTAAGGTTGAATCGGACAAGAGCAGCCGATAGCCGATTCTAGGTTCAGAGAAGATAAAACCGTTTCTGGTGCAGATGTTTGAAGATAAATAGAAGATTCGGTTATCAGCTTGCGCGTTAAAAGATATCGCCATCTATGGATAGAGTCCTATAACGACAATTTTGTCTGTAGATTAGGAGTTTGTTTAAACTGTTTGTTGTAATGCGGCGTAGGTCCTTCCCGGGATATCGTCATGTTATAAATAGTAGTTTAGATAGAGTTCAGGGTCTGTACAGATAATATTATCTTGGGTATAAATAGGACCCGAGATCCCCTGTAACACACACAATCAATCAAACAACCTTCGGCGCATCGCCAACCTTTTTCTTTAGACGATCAATTGATTTGGCTATGGGCTACATCGTTTCGATCCCCAAATCCAGGTAAATGCTTGTCATTAGTGGTATGATCTGCTGTTTCAGTGGTTCCATCATAATGACACATTAGATTCAGGAGTTTATACCGCGGTATTTATCATATATCGCATATAAACTGGAGCAATGTTTAGATCTATCCTGCCATTGGCCAGTTCTGTCAAGAACCTACAGCCAGTGAGGCTAGATCTAAAGGTTGGTTGGTTTATATGCGGTATCCACCGTCTCGAGAGATATAAATCGGCTACAACAGATCGGATTGTTCTTTTTATACTTAATGCTGCATCAACGTTGAACTATTAAGTCATATTTAGAACTTCCAATAATCTGTTCGGTTAGATTTATATTGTTTAGAGACAGTGCCGGGGTTTCAGCCGGCCTTATCTTCCCTAATATATTTCTCTTAATATATTTATTATTAGATTTATGTTAGGACCGCCTCTTATGTTAAGGTCTCGTTCTTGTCGGACATCATAAGCCGAAATCGGTCTGCCATAAATAGCCAACGGCCGATTTCTCAGGCTGCGCATCTGGTTCAAGAATGATATCTTTTCATAAGATTCATCGGAGTACTAGCCGATTCATTGTTAGCTTTCCAGTATCGGCTAGGTTATCAATACATATATTTATTATCCTTTATTGTATTTGGGTTAAACGACTGATGCTGTCTCGGTATAGCCGATCCATTCCAGTCGCTTGACTTAAATATATTTTAGGATAACATATACATGCTCATGGATTCCCTCAGCCGATCCAGTGGGGATCTAACCTAACACTTAACGCATATTTCCTATTTTTCTTGTTGGTTAACATATCAAACCAACTGGCACGCCTTGCACCACACAGGTAGTCGAGAAGGACGTGCACTGGAGTTAAGCATATCTCCCAGGCCAGCGCGTGAGAGAAATTTCTCATCAACAGATATGATCTCCTTAAAGTCAGAATAAATGGCACCCCAAGGGAATGAAAGGAATGTTGAAAATTTGGTAATAACATAATGGAAGAAATGTGAGCACTTTTAATCTTTGAGGTTTCTTCAGAAAATAGTAAGTGCATCTGCACCCTAGCGGTGAATATGGGTCAAGAATGATTATCCTCTGTTCAAGGTAACCATTACAGCTCTTGGAAACCGCCTCGATGTTTTCTGGAAGACGACATTGGAAAATTTCCCATCACCTTGCTCTGAGACAAGTGGATCCAGATGTCAAGTTAGAATATCCAGCCATCCAAGTATGATTTGGTGAATTCGTCTCGGTGAACCATCTCTACTCAAGGATGGAGAGCAAACTTGTGAGATCAACAGCAGGAACCCTTGGTTGCTTTAAAGGCAGTTCCCAACGGTTCACCAGTTTCAGCAATTGTGGGAAAGCAACATCAAAGTTTGTGTCCTGTCAGTCTTCAAAGCCAACAAACAATACAAGAACCAACAAAATAAGAAGTTGTTAGAGCATCATCTCGGACACGATTTGGTAAGTGGCTAGTGTTTGTTCCACAAGCCAGCCGCCAAGAACCCGTGCAGAAGGTCGATCGCCACCGTTAGGCCAGAAGCAGTACTGTCAGGCCAACCGTCAGATCTGACGAGAAAATCAGCATAGAGCCAGACTGCCAAGATGGACTCAAAGATGAGCTTAGCTATACCTCACGATCATTTGCTTGGAGGATCAACCACATGAAGCAGATTGTATTGTAATCAAAGAGGTCGGGTGCAAGGTCTCTAAAAGGTCTCATCGATCTCAAGTCGACAAGATGAGTTCTGAGCTACACTCGAGATGTCTATTAATAGTTCAGCCAAAAGAAGCAGTAACTCAAGACACTCGCACTTCATATAAAGGCAGATCAAGCAGATTCTTGAAACGCCTGTCATTCAGGTCAAGAGCAGTTCGAAGCAGAATTTAGAGTCCGTGGTTTCATGGAAGTCAGTTTACGGTTTCAAGAACAACTCCACCAGTTTCAAGTCCACAAAGTGAATTATCAGAACACCAAAGGTGCCAATGTTAAGTGTGTAGTCTAAGGATCTTTGAACCCCTACAGCCAAATCAAGGTCAACGCAAACAAAATTAGCCAGTGTGAGCCAAAAGAAAACTGTAGAAGTCAGAAAGCCAACCCAACCACCCCACCTTCTTTCTTTCTAGCCCCATATCTCAGGACAAGATTCCTGTAAGGGGTTAGATTTGTCACGTCCCGATTTTCGTTCAAGATTAAAAATCATTCAATAAATCATTTTCTAGAAATTAAATAAAATTAAAATTAAATTAATCAAGTGAAATTATTAAGGAAATTAAATTTTTCTTTAGAAATCATGGCTGGAAATATTTTTAAATATCCTCCACGCTCTAAAATACTCTTTGAAATTTTTGTGAAATTTTGGGCTCTAGAAATAATTATAATAACACAAAGAGTATTAAATTAATTATTTAAATAAATAAATTAATCATTGAATGGGCTAGTGAAACTTTTATTAAGTACTTTAAGTGTTCATCTATTTTCAGGATTTTTGTTGGAATTATTTCAGCACTGGAAGTATTTATGAAAATTCAAAGATCATTTAACCGATTAATTTAAATGGAAAAACTAATTAAATCCTTCTCTCTTGTTCTCGACAGCTTTCAACCTAGTCTGAAAAGTCCAATTTGCCTCCCTGCTTTCTCTCTTTGCCTACCCGGCCAACTTTTGCTCGCCGCGTGCAAAAGTCCAATTTGCCTCCCCACTCAGTCTCTCTCTCCCCTCGCTGACAGGTGCGACCGAGGGCCCCTTCTCCTCTCCCCGACCACCGACAGGTGCGACCCACCTGTCAGGTCGTCCCTAACCTCCCGCTGCGCATTACTCGGCCACCGTCGCCATGGCCACGCCTAGCCCCCATGCCTCCCGGCCTCCTCGCGCGATCCCCACGCTGCTCCATGCCGTTCCACTCCATACCACGTCTCGAGCGCATGCGCTAAATGGCCAAACGGCCAAACCAGATTTTCCCGGCCGCCCGCCATTTCCACCGCCCGAGCCGCAACCATATCCGCACTTCCCAGCCTCCCCACCGCCTCCCGTGCTG
Organism: Oryza australiensis; assembly: GCA_019925245.2. Classification (NCBI taxonomy): domain Eukaryota; kingdom Viridiplantae; phylum Streptophyta; class Magnoliopsida; order Poales; family Poaceae; genus Oryza; species Oryza australiensis. The sequence goes on from JAIFGZ020000010.1 coordinate 265,649, forward strand.
CTATAAAGCACCCTGAGCACCGACAATAATTTCCCCTCACTCAATTTTGCCATCCCGAGCTCCCCATGCTCCCGCACCGTAAACCCTAAAGCCACCGCCACTTTTCTCTCTCTGGCTGCCCATTTCGCGCCGCCCGCGGCTCGGCGCTCAATTTCGCCGCCACAGCCTTGCTGGCTGCACCTCATAGACCCCCGGCTGCCACCATTCCCTAAATTTCCGCTGCTAAATCTCGTTGACCGACGTCGTATTCCCATCTCCAGCCACAGTGAGCACTCTCTCTCCCCTCGTTTTCCCCTCTCTCCAGCTTATTCTCGAGCCGTGCAACACCTCATCGCCGCCTCGCACCCGTATGCATGCCTCCCTTGCCGCTCATCGGAGACCTCTTTGAAGGGTTACGCGGAGGCTACGCTAGCCGAAAACAAAACTTTTCTACCGCGCAAACCAGGAACACTTGCAAGTAAGGGCCGATAGATCGTTACCGATTGGAGTATGCAGCGGAAATAGCCAATCAGGGCTATCCGATCTGGAACTGTGCTGGCCGATGACAGCCGATTCCCGCAAGCCGACAGCCGATTCCTGGGGACAGCCGATTCACCAATCAGCAGATGTCGCAGCCGATCTGAGTCATCTGACCGCGTTCTCGCGCCTCGCTCCGATGCGCTCGACCGCAGCCGATTCCACCACAGCCGATTCGTAGCCGATCAACAGCGCCGCAACGTAGCGCCTCTACCGGTATCCACACGTCCGGGAACAGAATGCCGAACACCCGTGTGCTAGCACGCGATGCAAGGCTAGGGTTTGGCTCGAAGGTGGGGAGGGTTTTCGTGGAGATTGATCTCGCCGACTTCTAAAGCCATGTGTGATCAGATTGATTTCGGCGCAATTGACTTCAATTGATCGATTGCCCTCAGCTCTCCACCCCTCACCCCTTTATATATTGTTGGCCGACTAGGACTAGTGGCCGATCAGGACTCTATTTTGAATAGGGTCTCATCCGAATCTCATAGAGTTGGCCGCCCATACGTCGTAAGACCATAGGACTCTATCCGATCGGATCCCTATCCGATCGAGCCGTATCCGAGTCCAACTCGAATGCCTATTCTTATCCCCGTAAGCGTGCGACCCTGTAGGTTCAGGCATACTCTTTTTCGGCTATAGTCTAGCTTAGCCGATCGTCGGCTCAAGTTCAACTCAGCCGACTTGTCAATAGCGGCGCCTAGCAGCAAATATTGACACCATAGTATACAAGAATGTAATATCGGCTCGAACCTGTAATGTGTACACAAATCCCTTTGCCTCACGATACCGGTTAAACTATAGGCAAGATGTGTGCCATCCCTTCAATAGCTTAATCATTCACTCGAACCGTATTGGATTATCGTCCGTTGATTGACTCCTCAATCAACTTAGCATGGCCATGCATTTCCATAATCCATTACCTCGAGGGGCCGAGATATCTCTCCAAAGGAGGGGCAAATTCCATCTTTATCACTCACATCCCACTCCATGTTTCGTAGCAAACCCGAAAACTACCTTTATAACTACCCGATTACTGAGTGCGTTTGGTAGTCCCAAAGTAGGCTACTACACATGTTGGAATCCATGGTGATCTCGGGTCTAAGGACTTTGTACCAACACTACCTAAGACCAACTAATTGCACATTAATTCTGTAGTGTCTCATGGTAGGTCTATCCAACAATGTGTTCTCTAACACATGTGTCCATGTTTATTGATTTGGTATCTCCATACCCATGATCTATGAGACATGATCATCAATCAATAAACATGCCGATCTTAGAATCATATTAGTTCCATTAATATGATATATGATCGAGATCATTTAGAAATAGATTCATACATATAGAGTCTCATAAATAAGTCACGTATTTATTGATCAATACAAGATGTCTATTTCATGGAACCGAATAACACTTTATTCATTTATACATAAATATTGACAATGATATTCAACATCTCCATGTTGCCTCTAGGGTATATCATTAACAGTCTCCCACTTGCACTAGAGTCAATCATGTAAGTATCTAATACCCATTGCTCTTGTGTGTGCCTCATGTTTTGGTGAGGGAGAGGTTTTGTCAACGGATCGGCTATGTTGAGATCCGTGTGCACTTTGCATATCTTGACATCACCTCTGTCCACTATCTCGCGGATGAGATGATATCGCCGAAGTATGTGTATGGACTTCGATGTGACCTCGGCTCCTTGGCTTGCGCAATGGCTCCACTATTATCACAATAGAGGGACATTGGACCAGTCGTACTAGTCATCACACCAAGCTCGAAACGAATTTCTTGATCCAAACAGCCTCCTTTGCGGCTTAGAAGCAATGTACTCGGCCTCGTTGTAGAATCAGCAACGTATCCCGCTTGGAACTCTTCCAGTGATGCGCCTCCGTTCGGGCAGAACACGAACCCAGATTGCGATCTATAATCATCCTTGTCCGTTTGGAAGCTAGCATCGGTGTAACCACTTACAACGAGCTCTTCGTCACCTCCATAGACTAGGAACATATCCTTAGTTCTTCTCAAGTACTTAAGGATATTCTTTACGGCAGATCCAGTGAGCTTCACCGGGATCTAACGGTATCTCGCTCGTAGCACTCAAAGCGTATGAGACATCGGGACGTGTACAAAGAATGACATACATGATGGATCCAATTGCCGAGGCATATGGAACCATACCCATCTTATTCATCATGTGTCTGAGGACACTGATTCTTGCTAAGATTAATGCATAGGCACGAAACCTTTCATGAATTGACATGGGCAAGAAACCTTTCTTGGAATCATGCATGTTGAACCTTTTCAACACCTTGTCAATGTATGTACTTTGGCTTAATCCAATTAGCCTTTTGGATCTATCTCTATAGATCCGAATGCCCAATACGTATGTTGCCTCCCTAAGTCTTTCATGGAAAAACTATTTTTCATGAAGACTTGACGGATTCCAGCATAGGGATATCATTTTCAATCAACAATATGCCATCCACATATAAGATTAGAAATACAATTGCGCTCTCACTGACCTTTTTGTAAACACAGGCCTCCTCTTCGTTTTTGATGAAACCAAACCCTTTGATTACTTCATCAAAACGAATATTCCAACTCCGAGATGCTTGCTTCAATCCATAAATGGATTTCTGTAGCTTGCATATCTTTCCAGGCGATTCTGGATCGACAAAACCCTGAGGTTGTATCATGTATACATCCTCGCTTAGGTTTCCATTCAGGAAAGCCGTTTTGACATCCATCTGCCATATCTCATAATCGAAATATGCAGCAATCACTAGGATAATCCGAATAGATTTAAGCATTGCGACGGGCGAGAAGGTTTCATCATAATCAACTCCTTGAATCTGTTTAAAACATTTTGCCACCAATCGCGCCTTATAGATGTGAACATTTCCATCCATATCGGCCTTTTTCTTAAAAACCCATTTACACTCAATGGTTTTGACACCATCAGGTGGATCAACCAAGTTCCAAACTTGATTGTCGTACATGGATTCTATTTCGGATTTCATGGCTCCAAGCCACTTGTTGGAATCGGGTCCCACCATCGCTTCCTCATAGGTCTTAGGCTCATCGTTGTCCAACAACAATATATCACGTTGTTCCACACCTGTGTACCTGTCAGGTGCACGACGTGATCTTTCAGACCTCCGTGGGGCTGGTGTATCTACAACTGGTGGCGCAACACTTTGCTCCTCCTGTTGTGGTTCTGTGGTCGCTGAAACATTTTCTGGTGTTTCTTGAACTTCTTCAAGATGCACCCTGCTCCCACTAACCCTTCTTGAAAGAAACTCTTTCTCCAAGAAAACACCATGTCGGGCGACAAATGCTTTGCCTTTTTCCCGATTATAAAAGTAATATCCCTTAGTCTCCTTAGGATATCCCACAAAGAAGCATTTGTCGATTTGGGTGTGAGCTTGTCGATCAAACGTTTTACATAAGCTTCGCATCCCCAAATTTTGAGAAAAGACAAACTAGGGGTTGCCCTGTCCATATCTCATATGGTGTTTTCTCAACCGACTTAGATGAAACTCTATTTAGTGTGAGCGCATTGTTTCAAGAGCATATCCCCGAAGGATAACGGAAGATCACTTTTGCTCATCATTGACCGCACCATGTCCAACAAGGTGTGATTTCTCTGTTCGGACACTCCATTCCATTGTGGAGTTCTGGCGGAGTCAACTGTGAAACAATTCCACAATCTTTCGGATGATTACCAAACTCTTGGCTCAAGTATTCCCCTCCACGATCGATCGTAGAAACTTGATTGTTTTCCCTAAATGATTCTATACTTCATTCTAGAATTCTTTGAACTTTTCAAAGGATTCGGACTTATGCCTCATTAAGTAGATATAACCATATCTACTAAAGTCATCGGTAAAGGTAATGAAGTACGATAACAACCTCGGCCGTTGAGCTCATTGGTCCACATACATCGGTATGTACAAGTGCCAACAAGTCACTTGCTCTCTCACCGTGTCCCGTGAAAGGTGCCTTTGTCATCTTACCAAGTAAACAAGACTCACATGTCTCAAATGATTCAAAATCAAAAGAGTGAAGCAATCCATCCTTATGGAGCTTCTCCATGCGTTTCTTATTTATATGGCCTAAGCGACAATGCCGGATAAACGTGGGGTTTATATCATTAGAGAGTTGCCTTTCGTATTAATGTTATAGATGGGAGACGCTTCAAGATTCAAAACGTATAATCCATTCACCAATGGAGCATGAAAATAGAACATATCTCTCGAGATATATTGAACAACCATTGTCCATTGATCTAAAATCATATCCTTCCGCTTGCAAACATGAAGCGGAAATAACGTTTTGACATAGTGTTGGAACACAATAACAATTATTTAATTCCAAAACTAATCCCGAAGGTAGATGAAGTGGTATCGTGCCGAGCAAGCGTAGCAACGCTTGCTCCATTGCCGATGCGTAGGTTCACCTCGCCCCTTCTTAAGCCTCTACTTCTTCTCATTCCGTGCAACGATTTGCAAATATGAGCTACGATCCGGTATCAAATACCCAAGAGTCAGAGGTGAAGTAGCAAGATTAATGTCTATAACATTAATACCTGAAGCGTAAGTCGTACTTTGCTTCTTTTTGAGATCCTCCATGTACTTCTTGCAGTTCCTCTTCCAGTGGCTGTCTCCTTGCAATAGAAGCAAACGACATCCGATGCCGCCGACCCCTTTTGCCCTTCTTTGCATTGGAGGCACTCGCGATCTCATCGGGAGTTAGCTTCCTCTTGGTGCAAAGTTTCTTGACAGGTGGTTTACGCTTAGCCTCTGCATCATCATCACATGATGACCGTTTTTCGGATACTCTCCTCACTGTCTTTAGCATCCCATGCAATTCAGCCAAGGTCTTATCCATGCTGTTCATGTGATAATTCAATATGAATGGCTCGAAGCTCGGAGGAAGCGGCGGAGAATCACGTCGTAGCCAACTCTTGGCTAAGAGGGAAACCTAGTTTCTCAAGACTCTCGATATAGCCAATCATCTTTATCACATGCGGCGACGGGATTCCCTCAACAAGCTCGCACGCAAACAAGGACTTCGAGGTGTTGAACCTCTCGGCCCGAGCTTGGTTCTCAAACATACCACACAGTCCCCGAATACTAGTGTGAGCATCGCTGCTCTCATATTGCTTCTAAAGCTCGGGGGACATTGTAGCAAGCATGAGACAGACTTATATGTAGGGCATCATTAGTGTGCTTCTCGTAAGCCCTCCGTGTAGTAGCAGTGGCATTATTAGGCAAATCCTCGGGATAGGGTACTTCAAGAACGTACTCCTTACGCTCTTGCTTGAGAACAATTCTCAAGTTGCGATACCAATCAATAAAGTTTGTTCCGTTTAATTTTTCCTTTTCGAGAATAGATCACAAATTAAAAGCACTGGGTGTAGTATTAGCTGCCATTTATTCTATAACAGAAAAAGCAAAGTTTAGCACAATGTTTATGCTATGTCTATTGTTAAACAATTTAACATTAGACTCCCATTACGTATTTTACACCTTCCCTCTAGGTTACGTATTGGGTCAAGATCCACATGTTAATTAATTTCTAGTGAGCTTTGGCATCACTACTAGAAGATTAATAACATCGGTAAGCAACAACTTGCTAATCACATCTCTATGTGACTCTTGTTGTTGGTGTGGCATCTCCATGCCCGGCACCAACCTATGCCCCAAGGCCCAAAACTGTTTTGATAGCCTCGTTAAGTAAATCAAATGCTCCGCTGTATATGTCGACATATACCCCCCATGTTATGATAGAGAATGGCACTCTGCTTAGGCACCCACCATTGACAAGCATAACGGTGACGGGTGCAACATTTGGAAGGGCATCATTAGTACTTAATTTTGCGAGGGATGCTATCCTATCAAACAAACATATCACATATGAAAGCAAGAGGAATAGCATATAGTGAAATAGTATGGCCCCCTTCACATGGTGATCTCCATCTCCATGTCGGTGTAGAGGATCTCCATCTTCATCACCGTTCTTCCGAGTGCCGAATGCTTGATTTCTTCAAACTAAGCTACTACTATAGAAGCTCTAATTGAAGATTACATCGACTCGCCGGTCGTGAAAGAATATTACAACCATTGCACGTATGAAAGAATATTACAGGGATTGCACATATGAAAGAATATTACATGCATCACATGCATCTCATACATACAATAGGGCCATACCATCTCAAAGCATTCTCTGCAAAAACAAGTTAGGCGTAGAAACGTTTTCTACCTATCGCAGAAACGGCATCGAGACGACCTATAAGGGGGACGCACACGGCGGTCCCGCAATCTATGAAATTCATAGAACCAATATATGAAATCGCTTACGGAAACCATATCGGCGTAATCATATTATGCCGTCCCGATACACTATCAAGGGAGATGGTTTGCGTAGGCGCGAGGCAGCAAACAAGATCGGACTACGAGATAGCTTCGGCATAATCACATTATACCGTTCCGATACACTATCAAGGAACGCTATCTCGAACCCGACTCAAACCGAGTTCTATGGATATTGCTTCGACGTAATCACATTACGTCGTTCCGATACACTATCAAGGAACGCAATTACCATTAACTCTCCTCTACGACCTCCCGTAAAACCGATTGATCTAATCAACCCGTGCGCAAAACTTGTTCCGATCCAATCTAAAACCCGAACTAAGCAAGATTAGCTCGATACCACTGAAGGGTTACGTGGAGGCTACGCTAGCCGAAAACAAAACTTTTCGCCGCGCAAACCGGGAACACTTGCAAGTAAGGGCCGATAGATCGTTACCGATTGGAGTATGCAACGAAAATAGCCAATCGGGGCTATCTCGATCGGAACTTTGCGGCCGATGACGGCCGATTCCCGCAAGCCGACCCGATTCCCGGGGACAGCCGATTCACCAATCGCAGAGATTCGCGAGATGTTGCGCCGATCCGAGTCGTCGACCGCGTTCTCGCGCCTCGCTCCGATGCGCTCGACCGCAGCCGATTCCACCATAGCCGATTCGTAGCCGATCAACGGCGCCGCAACGTAGCGGCGCCTCTACCGGTATCCACATGCCCGAGAACAACGCCGAACACCCGTGTGCTAGCACGCGATGCAAGGCTAGGGTTTGGCTCGAAGGTGGGGAGGGTTTCCGTGGAGATTGATCTCGGCGACTTCTAAAGCCATGTGTGATCAGATTGATTTCGGCGCAATTAACTTCAATTGATCGATTGCCCTCGGCTCTCCACCCCTCACCCCTTTATATAGAGTTGGCCGACGGGACTAGTGGCCGATCGGGACTCTATTTTGAATAGGATCTCATCCGAATCTCATAGAGTTGGCCGCCCATACGTCGTAAGCCCATAGGACTCTATCCGATCGGATCCCTATCCGATCGAGCCGTATCCGAGTCCAACTCGAATATCTATTCTATCCCCTTAAGCGTGCGACCCGGTAGGTTCAGGTATACTCGGTTTCGGCTATAGTCTAACTTAGCCGATCGTCGGCTCGAGTCCAACTCAGCCGACCTGTCAATAGCGGCGCCTAGCAGCACATATTGACACCATAGTATACAAGAATATAATATCGGCTCTGAACCTGTAATGTGTACACAAATCCCTTTGCCTCACGATACCAGTTAAGCTATAGGCAAGATGTGTGCCATCCCTTCAATAGCTTAACCATTCACTCGAACCGTATTGGATTATCTGTCTGTTGATTGACTCCTCAATCAACTTAGCATGGCCATGCATTTCCATAATCCATTACCTCGAGGGGCCCAGAGATATCTCTCCAAAGGAGGGGCAAATTCCATCTTGATCACTCACATCCCACTCCATGTTTCATAGCAAACCCGAAAACTACCTTTATAACTACCCAGTTACGGAATAGCGTTTGGTAGTCCCAAAGTAGGCTACTACACATGTTGGAATCCATGGTGATCTCAGGTCTAAGGACTTTGTACCAACACTACCTGAGACCAACTAATGGCACATTAATTCCTATAGTGTCTCATGGTGGGTCTATCCAACAATGTGTTCTCCAACACATGTGTCCATGTTTATTGATTTGGTATCTCCATACCCATGATCTATGAGACATGATCATCAATCAATAAACATGCCAATCTTTGAATCATATTAGTTCCATTAATATGATATATGATGAGGATCATTTAGAAATAGATTCATACATATAGAGTCTCATAAATAAGTCACGTACTTATTGATCAATACAAGATGTCTATTTCATGGAACTGAATAAGACTTTATTCATTAATACATAAACATTGATAATGATATCCAACATCTTCATGTTGCCTCTAGGGCATATCGTTAACACTCTTGGCCCATGCGGCGCCCGCGCTGCCTCGCCACCGGTCGGGTGTCACCACCCCTCGCCTTGCTCCCAACCGTCGGATCCATCCGGCAGATGGATCTGGGCCGTCTGCTTGGCCGTGCCTCCTCAGCACTCGGCTGCCCACGTGGCCGTTACTTGGCTAATAATAAAAGTAATAGGGCTATAACAAGAAAAATAGGTAAGGCTAAATAAAACAGTGGTAAATGTGGGGATTTAATAAAGTGAAATTCAATAATTTTAATAAACCTAATTTGCAAGTTGGGGCAGCATTATGATCAAAATGACATGACTTGCCTTGCTTCTTGTGGAGATTATGGCAATCGGGTATCTACATGGCAAGCTTATCTGACTGAAGGTAGGGATAGATTGCGCCTGCCATATCTGTAAACCAAACATGACTTGGGTGTTACGTTGCCGATAGAGATAAGGCAATGGCCCATAGTCACGGTTTGGTAAGATTGAGGAAACCGACTTAGAGTAAGATAGGGTTTCCGATCTGTAAGCCCGCCTCCCAAGACTATATAAGGGGGGTAAGGGGCATCCCTTGAGGGATATCGGATGCTTTATGAGCCTTTAGCATTTAGCTTTAGATCTTGAGATCAATAAAGACACTCGGCGGATCGAATCCTCCAAAACAGGAGTAGGGTATTACCTCACGAGAGGGCCTAAACCTGTCTAAATCTTCTTCTCCAATCTTACCCATTGTGCTTGGCGATCTTGACTGCGACCCCAGAAATTCTATTGCCGAAACAAAGTTTCGACAGTTGGCGCGCCAGGTAGGGGACCGCGCGTCAAGACTTCTTCGACAAATCTTGCCGACAAGCGTGATGGGATCTTCTTCAGGATTCGGCGACTTCGCCGCTGACAACTTCGACAAGCACTCCTTCGACTCGGATTCGAACCAGTCGGAAGGAGAGACCCACTCGACGCTGTTCGAGCTCCCGAATAGCGCCAAGATCTTCGACAACACCTTGGAGTCCAAGATGCGGTTCACTCTCTCCAACGAAGGACTTCACTCGGCATCGTTCGGATTGCCGAACACCGCCGAAATCTGCACCGATCTCCTCATCTCCCCAACGGAGGCGATCCACTCTGAAGAAGACCTCTCGACGCCGTTTGGATTACCGAACGCCGCTGAGATCTATGGCAAACTCCTCTCCCGAGTCGAGGTCGACCCACTCGGAGGAGCCCGCATCACCAAGCTCTAACTCGGATGGAACGATCCGGACCGGCTACCCAGATCATGGGAGATCGCTGTCATCCTCCGGCCTGTTCGGCTCATGCTCATCTTTGGAGCTCAACGAATATCTCAGCTCCGCCGGCTTTGACGACCTCTATGGCATCCCTTCAGAGGAAGCCGACGACTCCGACTGCCACAAGGACTACGAGCCGAAGTGCTTCGATTTCCTCATGGCTGAGCCGGCCAAGTCCGACTTAGCCATGGCCCGCAGGCTTGCAGAGGAAGAGCGAGCCAAGATCGAGCAAGAGCGCAAGCTGGCTGAGGAGGAGAAGAAACGCAGGGAAGATGCCGACAAAAGAAAGCAAGATCTACGGGCAGCCGAACGATCCGCCCAGGAGGCTATCCTTCAAACGCGGGTCCGCAACACCAACATCTTCCAGACGCCACAGCAGAACGCTGTCGCTGCACTCACACTCTTGGACACCGTCATGGAGACGGCACCCGCCGACGTGACTCCAATACTTGACAAAATCAAGACCATCGTCGCAGCCACCGCCAACGGTCATCCCTCCACCTCGGCACGAAGGCCGACTGAGTCCGTGGCCGAAACGCCCGACAAAAGCCGACTCCCGCCTCTAAGGTCAGGAGACTACAAGTAGACCGATCGACGACTAGGCCAAGAGGCCCACGCCACGAGTCCATGCAGAAGCACCAGGAGAAAACGGCCGACTCCCGCGACAAACGATATGGACGTCCACCCGCCCACCACCGTGTGCGCCGCAACAACGGCTCCGGCTACCCAACCAGCCACCGAGGACCCCGCCGAGTGATCTCGCGGGAGGTCCTCGATCGTCGTTACCGGGAGCGAGACCGATGCACTCGGGAAGATCGGATGGGATCACCCGATAGCAACGACGACGGAGTGCCAGCTTTCACTCAGGAGCTTCGCCGAGTGCACTGGTCGAATGGATTCAAGCCTACAGGAATAGAGAAGTACGACGGCAAGACCGACCCCGAGTCGTGGCTTACCGTGTACACTCTCGCCATCCGCGCAGCAGGCGGCGACAACAAGGCTATGGCCAATTACCTACCCGTGGCCCTCGCCAACTCAGCCAGGAACTGACTCACGAGCCTACCGAGAGGCTCAATCGGCTCGTGGAGCGAGCTGAGGGACCACTTCATCACCAACTTACAGTGCACCTTCGAGAGGCCCGACACCCACTTCGACTTATACAACGTCATCCAGAAGCCGGACGAGCCTCTGAAGGATTACATTCGGCGCTTCTCCAAAAAGCGCAACAAGATCCCGAACATCACCGATAACATCATCATCCCCGCCTTCCAGAAGGGAGTCCGTGATGAGCTGTTAATCGGGAAGTTCGGGCGCAAGCCACCGAAGACGGTGAAACAGATGTTTGAGACGGCCAACTCCTACGCCAAATCTAACGATGCCATCAAGGCGGCTCGTCAAGACCGGCCCGACAGGAGGGAAGAAAAGCAGGCAGGAGGAAGCCGGAATCCTAAGAAGGATAACGGCAACAACAACAACCAGGGCCAAAAAGACCGCAAGCGCCGATCCGAGCATCTGGTTGCCGCAACCTCCAATTCTCAATGCCGTCCCCGAGTCCCTGCCTACGACGCCATCATGAACGCTCAATGCACTCATCATCCCAATCACAAGCACGCGGCTAAGGACTGTTTCATTTACAAACAGTTCGTCGAGCAGTACGCGGCGCAACTCAACAACAAGCCAACTGATGAGGCTGGTCCATCGGGCGCCAACGCGGCTGAGAATGCCGAACCTTTCCAAGACCCTGTGGGAGAGCTCAATCACATCTTCGGGGGACCGCTAGCCTATGAATCCAAGAGGAAACAGAAGCTAACCGACCGAGAGGTCAACGCGGCCCAACCCGAAGTCCCTCAGTACTTGCGATGGTCGGAAGTGGCCATCATTTTTGACCGCTCGGACCACCCCGACTGAGTGGTTCACCCGTGGCGCTATCCACTCGTCCTGGATCCGGTGGTCCGCAACATCAGGCTCAAGCGCGTCCTCATCGATGGGGGCAGCGCCCTCAATATTCTGTTCGCCAAGACCATGGACGAGATGCAGATTCCGAGGGCCGAATTGAAGGCAAGCTCAGCCCCCTTCCATGGAGTCATCCCGGGGCTATCATCTACACCACTCGGGCACATCGCCCTCTCGGTCACCTTCGGGGCTCGAGAGAACTTCCGAACGGAGAACGTCACTTTCGAGGTGGCCGACTTCGAAACGGCCTACCACGCGCATCATCGGAAGGCCTGCGCTTGCCAAATTCATGGCGATCCCACATTACACCTATCTCTGCATGAAGATGTCGGGTCCCAACGGCGTCATCACTCTTCGCAGCGATGTGAAGCAAGCCTTCACCTGTGACAAGGAGAACTGCGACATGGCCCAATCTCGCGAGAGATTGCGTGGCCAGCAAGAAATCCGATTGGCTGCATCGACTTCGGCAGAGGGCGAAGTCCCCGCGAAGAAGATAGCCAAATCAGGATCCGGCGACGCCAAGACCAAGAAGATCTCCCTTGATCCATCGGATCCCTCGAAAACTGCTGTAATCGGCACTGAACTAGATCCCAAATAGGAAAGCGCGCTCGTCACCTTCCTCCAAAATAATAAAGATGTTTTTGCTTGGAAACCATCTGATATGCCTAGAATTCCTAGGGAGGTGATCGAGCACTCTTTGCACATCAAAGATGACGCCAAACCGATAAAACAACGATTACGTAGATTCGTGCAGGATCGAAAAGATACTATCAAGGAAGAGCTCACAAAGCTCTTGGCTGCCGGCTTCATCAAGAAGTCCTACATCCCGATTGGTTAGCCAACCCAGTCCTGGTCCGCAAGAAGACGGGGCAATGGCACATGTGCGTTGACTATACTGACCTCAACAAAGCCTGTCCCAAAGATCCATTCGGGCTGCCTCGCATCGACCAAGTCGTAGACTCAACAGCCGGCTGCCAACTCCTGAGCTTCTTGGATTGTTACTCGGGCTATCACCAGATCAGCTTGAAAGAATCCGACTCCCTGAAGACATCGTTCATCACGCCATTTGGGGCCTACTGCTACATCACCATGCCTTTCGGCCTAAAGAATGCCGGTGCCACATATCAACGCATGATCCAGAGATGTTTCCAAATGCAGATCAGCAAGAATGTAGAAGCTTATGTCAACGATGTCGTCATCAAGACCAAGCAGAAAGAAGACCTGATCGCTGACTTAGAAGAAACCTTCGTAAACATCCGGGCCTTCAGAATGAAGTTGAACCCGGAAAAGTGCACTTTCGGCGTCCCGTCAGGCAAACTGCTCGGCTTCATGGTGTCACATCGCGGCATTGAAGCCAATCCAGAAAACATCAATGCTATCTTGAGAATGAAGCCCCCGAGTAACCAGAAGGATGTCCAGCAGTTCACTGGCTGCATGACGGCGCTAAGCCGTTTCATCTCTCGACTCGGCGAACGAGGCATGCCCTTCTTCAGATTGCTAAAGAAAACGGACGACTTCCAGTGCACCGCGGAAGCCCACAAGGCCTTTGAAGATTTCAAGGATTTCCTTACAACGCCACCTGTCCTGACCTTGCCTTAGCCCCAGGAGCCCCTGCTGCTGTACGTTTCAGCCACTCACCAAGTGGTTAGTACGGTCCTCATGGTCGAGCGCGAAGAAGAAGGACGGGGTCAGAAGATTCAGAGGCCGATCTACTTTGTTAGCGAAGTATTGGCAGGAGCCAAAATTCGCTACCCTCAGGTACAAAAACTGCTCTATGGTGTCCTGATAACCGCGAGGAAATTGGCGCACTATTTTAAGAGTCACTCGGTCACCGTCGTCATCTCCTTTCCACTCGGCGATGTCGTCCACAACCGGGAGGCAACTGCGTGCATTGCTAAGTGGGCTTTGGAGCTGATGCCACTGGACTTGACTTTTAAGGCGAGGACGTCCATAAAGTCACAAGCCCTGGCAGATTTCCTGGCTGAGTGGACTGAGCAAAAAGAAAACGTACCTCGGGAAGACCTCCAACACTGGACCATGCACTTCGACGGATCCAAGAGGATCACCGGCTTGGGAGCAGGAGTTGTGCTGATCTCCCCGACTGGGAAAAGGCTAAGATACGTCCTTCACATCCACTTCTCCGCCTCGCACAATGTCACCGAGTACGAAGCCCTGCTACATGGACTGCGGCTCGCAGTTTCACTCGGGATACGTTGGCTCATCGTGAAAGGCGACTCCCAGCTGGTCGTCAACCAAGTAATGAAGGACTGGTCCTGTCTAAACGACACCATGGAGGCCTACCGACAAGAGGTCCGCAAACTTGAAGACAAGTTTGACGGACTTGAACTATCACATATCTTGAGACACAACAACGAAGCAGCTGACGAGTTGGCACAGTTCGGGTCCAAGCGTGAAGCCGCCCCAACAGACGTTTTTGTCGAGCACCTCTATGATCCAACTGTTGCGGCAAAGCCAACTTCCAATGAACAAGCTGCAAACAAAGTCGCCATGACTGATGCCGACTGGAGGACGCCACTCATCAAATTCTTAACACAGCAAGAGCTGCCGGAAGACCGGGATGAGGCAGAGCGCGTCCGACGTCGTTCCCAAGCATATGTCATGGTTGACTCTGACTTATACAAGAGAAGCCCCTCCGGAATCCTAATGAGATGCATCACTCCCGAGGAAGGACGACAGCTGCTCCAAGACATCCACTCGGGCATATGCGGAAGCCACGCGGCAGCACGTACTCTGGTGGGCAAAGCCTACAGACAAGGTTTTTTCTGGCTTACCGTGGTCTCCGACGCGGACAAAGTGGTACGAACCTGTGAAGGCTGCCAATTTTTCGCCCGACAAAGCCATGTCCCAGCCCAGGAGCTACAAACAATCCCACTATCCTGGCCGTTCGTGGTGTGGGGCTTAGACATGGTCGGCCCTTTCAAGAAGGCCCCAGGAGGCTTTACGCACCTATTCGTCGCAATCGACAAGTTCTCCAAGTGGATTGAAGCCAAGCCGGTTGCCACAATTACCGCTGACAAGGCACAGGATTTCTTCCTCAACATCGTGCACCGCTTCGGCATCCCAAACAGGATCATAACCGATAACGGGACTCAATTCACAGGAGGCATCTTCAAGGAATTCTGCGAAGACTTCGGAATCAAGATCTGTTATGCATCAGTCGCACATCCCAAAAGCAACGGACAAGTCGAACGGGCCAACGGCATGGTCCTTCAAGGCATCAAGGCCCGCTGTTCGATCGTCTAAGCCCTTACGCAGGCAAGTGGGTTCAAGAGCTTCCCTCGGTCCTATGGTCTCTGCGGACCACACCCAGTCGGGCTACCAGCCAAACTCCTTTCTTTCTGGTCTACGGCGCAGAAGCTATGTTGCCAAATGAGATGGAGTATGAATCCCTCCGAGTCCGCAGCTTCAACGATGAACGCTATGACCCCGACCGAGTGGACGACCTCACCCGACTGGAAGAGGCCCGAGAGGCAGCCCTCATCTAGTCGGCAAAATATCTTCAAGGGCTCAGACGATACCACAGTCACAACGTTTGAGCACGAGCTTTCATCGTTGGCAACTTGGTTCTGCGCAAGATTCAAACCACCGAAGACCGTCACAAGTTATCCCCCTTATGGGAAGGACCATACATAATCGTTGAGGTGACTCGGCCCGGTGCATACCGACTAAAACGTGAAGACGGATCTATGGTGGAGAACTCCTGGACATCGAGCATCTTCGACGATTTTATGCTTAAATTGACTAAAGTTTCATGTTTTTCTTGACTGCCAACCTCAAGTAAGATGACTTCTTGAGTTAGCAGTCGGGGGATGTACATATGTCAATAAAGCATAGTTTTCCTCATCAACTTTTGTGCATGATTTGGTTTATCATTGTTTAATGTTCCTCGATCCGAGTTCAGTGTTTAAGGACTGAGAGTTTTTCGATGGCCTAATCGAGCCTAGGCTCGGTGACAGTCAGACGAAAATTACTTAAGAAATTTCACATAAAAACTCGGATCAGGGCGTTAACATAAATAGACTGAATATTCACAATCCTACATCAGAGCATCACGATCATACAATATTTACAAGACAATGTTCATGAGACAGATTAAAGCCGAAAGTTGTTCACTACATCTATAGCAATCTTCTTTGCCGACTCCTGCGCTTCACTAAGCATGACCAGCGCTTGCTCGTCCGAGGTGCCGTCGGCAAAGCCTTCCCCGACTGAGTTGATATCCACTCGGGGGTAGAGAGACCTGGTCTTCGCAAGAGCCAGACCAGCCCCCATGGTGGCAGCCTCGGTGATGTTCGCCAAATATTGGTCGGGGGCCCTTCGCAGCTTGTCAAAGATCTCCAGTGGCTCCAGCAAGCTAGCCCCGACCCCCTGATGAAATAAGGATAGCAAGATTGGCGTTGCGGCGTTGGCAACCTCTTCCCGGACCTCTCCGGCGCGTTTGACCCTCTCAACAAGCACGTCGTATTGAGCTCGGGTCTTGACTTTGTAAGCTGCCAAAAGAATCTGATCACGCAAAGTACTCAGAAATAAAGCAGCACAAAAATGTTACGTTGAAGAAGCTTACCTTCAAACTTGGCCTCCAACTCGGTCTTGTCGAGGCTAACGCCTCACTGGACTGAAGCGAGTGGACCTCCGATGAATTTTCTACAAACACGAAGGCTATTAGGGACCGAGATCAGTATAAAACCCATAAAGAAACTGGGAAGATTGGACTTACTCTCGACTGAACCACAGAGGTCGAGGTTCTCCTCCCAGAGTTTGGCTATCTCCTTCCTCAGAGCCGCCTCCCTCGACGCGGCCTCCTCCTGAGTGGTCTTTAGTTTCCGCTGGATGTCCTCCAAGGAGTTCAGATGAGGAACCAGTTTCTCCAGCACCTCAGATTTGGCCATAGATCGACAATACTCCTTCTGCACGCAATATCCGAAGCTGACCGACTGAAAAGAAATGATGATACAAGACAAAGAGAAGATCTGGGCTTACATTGAGTAGCCGAGTCGCCTCATTTAGGCTGTTGACAAGGGCATCCCTTTCTTCGCTTTCGGCTTGCTTGTCCAAGACGATGCCCTGCCTTTGGCCTTCCGAGTCTCGCCATTCGATTTTAATCGAAGGAACCCAGGTTTCAGAAGACTGTAACCTGGGGATTTCCTCTACTGTGACTAGCAGATCAGGAAGGGCAGATGAAGACACGAAAGATGTGGACTAAATATTAAAGACAAGACTTTGATTCAAGACTTACCGGCTTCAGTGGCTGCACTCTTGGGTGGAGCAGCTCGGCTGGCCTCCTTCTTCTGGCTTTTCGCTGACTGGTCCTCAGTCGGGGTTCCCTGAGCCACCGCCTGGGGCTTCTTCACAGCGCACTGGTTCCCAGTCGGGACGTCCCGACTAGCAGTCGGGGGCTTTTTCCTCGGGATATCCTCCTTTGGAGGCGAGGGCTTTCTGCCCGGAGCGCTCTCGCTCGGGAGCGGGCTCCGGGGTCTGGGCTCCGCAGGCTTGGATGCCTCAGGAGCAGCAGCTGGAGTAGGCCCTTCACTCCTCCCGGCAGGATCTATGTCCTGGGGCCTCCTGCAACAACCGATGCAGTCAGAATGAAGCCAAAGAAAAGTTTCAACAAAAATATTGGACTTCAGTCATGAAGCATACCTGGACGACCGACGGATCTTCCGCTCCGCCTTTGGCGATGGCCTTGGAGGAGGAGTCTCGATTGGAGGAGCCGGGACGTCATCGTCCGAGTCATCAATTACGAGCCTCCTCTTGCTCGCCCGCTTGTTGGTGTCCTCACTCGGGGCCGCCCGTTTCCCGACTGGATCGCTTCGAATCTTTACCCCGCCAGTCGGCTTCTTGGCAGGGCGAAGCGGCACGTCATCATGAGGGACCTTGTACGGTTTCGAGATAACAGAAGCATTTTCCTGCAAGAGAAATCCCGCAATACTAAGAATTATGACATCAAGGTTGTGAGGCAATACAAAGAAGTCAGTCGGCTTACCGGAGGAGGAGGCCGATGGATGTTGAAGGGAAGAACCAGCAGAATGAGGACGCGCTCGACTGCAATTCCAGTTGAGAAGATCTTGTACATCCGGATCTTCAGGATCTCGTAACTGAGGGGATCTTGATCTTCCTGATTGGGCCCGCCTTCGTACTCGAAGGCTGGCTTCGACCGCTCTTTGATTGGAGCCAGTCGACACCTAATGAAGTGTCGAGTGATCTGCTCACCGCGAAGACCTTTTTGCTTCATCGCTAGGATCTTCGCTAGCAGTTTGTTAGCCTCATCCCAATCTTGAGCCACTGGTATAGTGCTCCAAGTATGCTTGGGTACAGGGGGAAGGCCGACAAAGGCTGGCAGGCTGGGTTCGAGATTGCTAATGTAGAACCAGCCCGCGTGCCATCCCTTATTTGAAGATTTCAAAGGGAGAGAGAAATACTCCTTGCGGAGGGATCCGCGGAGTTGGAAGCCTGTCCCGCCAACAATGCATGGGTAGTCCTTATTCGGATGCGGTTTGAGGTAAAACATGCGGCGGAGGAGATGGAAATGGGGGAGGATACCAAGGAAAGCTTCACATACGTGGATGAAAAGAGCAATGTGAAGCATAGAGTTGGGGTTCAGATGATAGAGCTGGAGACCATAGTAATCCAGAAGCCCTCTAAAGAACTCGGAAGTGGAGAGGCTGAACCCACAATAAAAGAAGGAAGTGAACACAACAAGCTCACCGGTGTTCGGGGTTGGGAAATCTTCACCCGCCGCTGGGCGCCAACCCACGATCTCCTTGGGGGGAAGCACACCGTGCTTCACCATCTCCTTGAGGGTAAATTCCCTCACATCCGATGTGGCCCATTGGTCAAAGGGGATTTTCTTTTCATCGGCCATGAGAGTGGCTTGGGTGCCAAGTAGATCTGGTCGGAAAGGATGGGGTTTGAGCAAGGGATCTTGGGAGTTGGTTGCGGAAGCTGGTTTGTGGCAAGAAGTGAGCTCCCGGGTGGATGGATTCGGGTGCGCGCGAGTCTAGGGTTTTTCACAGGGAGCTGGTGAACAGCGCTGTGAAATGGAGAATTTTTCGGGAAGACGAAGAGGCGGGGATGACCTCGAGGCTTTATAGAAAGATTTGAGGGTTGCGCTAGGTTTTCTCGTGATTTGGCCGAGCCCATGAGAGACCTGCGGCCCAGCTAAGGTGTGGCCCGACGCGTGTCCTTAGGGACTTAAGCGGATGAGCTTAAGCAGATTTGCCTTGGCAATATGCGCGTGTCCGAATGCCCTATACCTTTGGAAATCCTTTCATACCGCGGTTTGCCTGACTTCATGAGAAGCTGGCACGATGCAATTTGGGAGGTGACCAACAACTAAGCTTTTTATAGCTGCCTTGATGACAGGTGCTGTTTTGTTTTTTAGCATTAAATCAATGCTATTTTCCACCTTGGTGAAGATCTTTAATGATTGAGACCAGTATTATGGCAAGAGCTATTTAATAACTTGGTCATATTTTTCATACGATTGAAGAACTCGTTTTCCCATGAGGGACGATTAAAATATTTGTTCCGAAATGACTCGGGCAGATCCACTTGGATAAGCATGAGCTTACCGAGTGCTTTCCACCCATGAGGGCTGAATGAATTATTTGTTCTGAGATGACTCGGGCAAATTCACTCGGATGAGTATGAACTTGCCGAGAAATGAGATTTCTATGATTGCTTTAGCATGAGCTAAGTATTTATATGAGAATGATTTTTTATAGTTCTTGACTATATGATTAGTCTGATTTTGACTAATCATATAGTCGGGGGCTACACCTAATTAAGTGCATCAGGAGATGCACCTAGATATTTATTTTTGAGAATTTTTTAGATATTTTCCAGCCCTTCACAGTCTTTGGAGCCACTTGGGAAGATTCAGGCAGAGATGATGGAATCACTCGGCGCCAGAAGCACTCGGCCAAAGAGGTTTTTGGCTGCGTAATGTTTTGGTTTGAAGCTGAGTTGTCTCGTCGACTGAAAAGGACTCGGGGGCTACTGTGGAGATTATGGCAATCGGGTATCTACATGGCAAGCTTATCCGACTGGAGGTAGGGATAGATAGCGCCTACCATATCTGTAAACCAAACATGACTTGGGTGTTACGTTGCCGATAGAGATAAGGCAACGGCCCATAGCCACGGTTTTGTAAGATTGAGGAAACCGACTTAGAGTAAGATAGGGTTTCCAATCTGTAAGCCCGCCTCCCAAGACTATATAAGGGGGGCAAGGGGCGTCCCTTGAGGGATATCGGATGCTTTATGAGCCTTTAGCTTTTAGCTTTAGATCTTGAGATCAATAAAGACACTCGGCGGATCGAATCCATCGAAACAGGAGTAGGGTATTACCTCACGAGAGGGCCTGAACCTGTCTAAATCTTCTTCTCCAATCTAACCCATTGTGCTTGGCGATCTTGACTGCGACCCCATAAATTCTATTGCGGAAACCAAGTTTTGACACTTCTTCAAACAAATCTTCTGGACCCTTTTCCTCGTGAGAGCGAACTCCCGGAATGACGAAGTCTACACGCTGACAAGCAAAACGAGGTAAAACCCTAATAATACCCAAATAAACAGTACATGGAAAGTAAACAAACATGTAGCGCTCAATTTTAGATGAATTTTGCAATTTGAATGGCAAAATTTAGAGTTCATATGAATTACATATGAATTTTAGAAGTTCTGGACCATTTAAATAAATTCTAGAAATTAAACTGATTTATTGAGAAATTTTTAATTATTTTTACAAATAAAAAGGGCCGGGATGATGTCAGCAAGCCGAGGGCTGATGTCAGTGGGCCAAAGGCTGACGTCAGCTGCGGCAGCGGCGGCGCGGCACACGACCGGTCCACCGTGGACCGAGTCCATGGTGGTCCACGGGCGGCGTGGGGATGGCATGCCACTGGTGCTCGCGTGGCGCCAATGTGGCGGCCATGTGGCACCACATGGGCGGCAAGGAGGGGATGGCCCCGATATGCCCCGAGGCAGATCGGACGGCAGGGAGGGCCGCGACGTGGAGGGCGGCGCGGGGCAGAGGGCGGCTAGAATGAATATATCAGCATGAACATGAGCACTAGATCAGTCAGCCCCAGGGAACACATAGCCTTTCTAATGATGTGACTAGAAAAATTCATCTTCTACGGATCTAGCTGTGGCCCCACAGCCAACTGGCAAGTTGTAGCCGAAGCACTAGTCGATAAGGCAAAAATCCCCTTGGGCAAGTTCCTCCTAGGTTACCTTTATCATACCTTGAATCACGCATCGGCTAAGATAGCAGCCGATTTAGTTATAGGCACTGGAGGCCCTTGGTGGTTCTTGCAACTCTGGCTCATACTTCTTACGCAAAAAATTTCCGGAAGACCTAGTCTGGCCGACGCCGATTGCGGATGATGATGGAGAGGAAATAACTACACGCAGGTGTATGTCTTTTGGAGAGGCTGTGGCCGTTCATACCAGATCCAAGCTATCAAACGAACTCTTAGCCGATTAGTTCACACTTTTCTATGATGGATTTACTAAGAACAATCGGACATGGTTTTTCTATGGAAACTGCCAGGAATTCGAGCTCCCATTCAATTCAGTTTCGATGAACTCAACTCAGAAGAGCATCCAAAACCAAGGAAGATCTTTGCTGCAGCCATCAGCCCTTTCATTCTCCCAACCGGCATCCACCAGGGCTGAAATATCGTTAAGTCATAGAAATTTTATTACCCTGCATCAACCGCCAGACAACTTGGACTCGAATAATTGCCGATTGGATTCTATTATGCTGATAAGATTCAAAGAGGGGAAATAACTTCAAGGATAATGATGGATCGGCTGATGAGCATCGAAAACCCACCTCTTGGCAGCATAGGCACTCTGGAATTAGCCTTGAAGAGGAGTTCGACCTTTGACCGATGGTGGGTCGAATTGAAAAGACACATCTTCCACCAACCATCTTCCATGTACTTAACTACACTCCTTCCGAGTCGATACCCCCATGAGAGAAACTATTAACGGCAAAATTTGGTAAGCCCCAGAGTCCTCATCGTCTTAAGGTTCAAATCGACTCAAAGCAGAATCGGCTGAGAGTTCTGTGTCAGCCGATGGATGATCAATATCTTCAGCAGTCGGATTCTGGTTAGATTTGATTTTGAAAGATCTTATCAAGAAGACACCGAGCTCAAGAAGGATACAACTTGTATCTATTAATTAGGATAAGTTTGTTAACTTTCAATTTTATCTTTAGGAAAGTGTGTTAGTATCTGGTAAGGATTCAGTTTGTTTCCTTTTATCTTTAGAAAAGTTTGAATTGTAATCTGTTAGGATCTCTGTTAGCCTACGGGTATAAATATGTAAGCCCGGGGTCCATGTAAAAGATCCTCACGATCAATACAACTCAGCGCATCGCCACCTTTTACTTTTCTACTTTATTCATCATCCGGCGAGACTTGGCACCCAACACGGGGCTACATCGGCTTCGATCTCTAGCGGAGGGGATAGTCCAAGGTCTCGCTTTAGGGTCTCTGCCGATACCGGCTAAACTGTTTACTAGATTATATTAGTTTAGACATCTACCACCCTAAAAATTAGTCAAGGGCTTGATTATCTAGATATTGCGTTTCTTTCCATACTTACTGCTGCATCAATTCAGTTTGATGTACTAAGTCATGATTAGAACCATAGTATCTAGCCTGCCTGATGGCCACCAATAAGGGTTTCATCGGGGTTTCAGCTCACGGGTTATTTGGACATCGACATCGGCTCGAATCACACAATTGGCTGTCAACAGATCGTCTGTTTTGATTATCGACCTATCGGCCGATATGATTTATGCTATGCTGTTTTGCATATGTTGTTTGCGGTAGGATCAAACTGACTAGCACGTCTGCGCTTCAATGATTTTAGGACCTGCACTGGAGCTAAGCAGATCTCCCAGGCCAGTGTGTGATTCGACGTGAACACATCTTCTAGCACACTAGCAGCAGTACGGATTTGGCGTCAACACATTTTTGGCACGCTTGGTGGGACCTCATGATAGTTTACACAGCTGGTGGTATCCACAATGTCTGATAAAGAAGTCAAGGCCGAGGAAGAGCAATCTCTCAAGTAGATGAATGAAGATAGGGAACAATCTACCGAGTCGATGGACGACAAGACACTTCGAGAGATGGTTGATAAAACTGTTCATCGTGCTGTGTTCGATCAATTTGGAGTTTTGACAAGTACATTACATGGTTTGATCGAGGAAATAGTTTCTAGGATATTTGATGAGCGATTTCAACATCATCGGCAACAACAATATTGGCTCAGGGGGCAAGCATATCAACGTGAAGAGCCACAACAGCATTATCGGCCAGAGGAAACTCAACAATATCAGTCTGAAGAAGATTGGGCCAATATTATTGCAAAGGTAATGGAGGAACAGTTTGGAATTAAACCCAAACATCAAACTTTTTATCGGCTACCATATCCTGAATGGTTTGATAGAGTACCACTTCCAAGTCGATACAAGGTTCCAGACTATTCCAAGTTTTAAGGACAAGATGAGGTATCTACAATGGAACATGTCAGCCGCAATGTGGGGAGGCATCGGCTGAAGAAGCTCTAAAAGTTGGATTTTTTCCATTGTCCTTAACTGGATCGGCCTTCACATGGTTTTCGTTATTACAACCAAATTCTATCAGAGGTTAGGCCGATCTTGAGGAATAGTTTCACATGTACTTCTTTGCTGAGGTTGGTGAGTTGAAGCTTGCAGACTTGATATCAGTCAAACAACAAGAAGGGGAATCGACTAAAGAATATATTCAAAGGTTTCGTTACGTCCACAACCGATGTTATAGTTTGAGTCTGAGTGATGAGCAAATAGCAGATCTTGCATTTCAAGGATTTTCAGCGGCTACCAAATACAGGTTTTTCTTCCATGAGTTTGACAGCCTGGCTCATCTATTACAGAAGGTATCGGCTTATGAGGGCCGATGTCAAAAGAAGAGAAGAATCAGTTTTGGGGCGATCAAGGCCAGGATAATTTTGAAGCATGACTTCTCATACTCCAAAAGTGGGGGGCATGTGTTAACGACAAAATTTGGTAAGCCCCGGTGTCCTCATCAGCTTAAGGTTCAAATCGGCTCAAAGCATAATCGGCTGAGAGTTCTGCGTCAGCCGATGGAGGATAAATATCTTCAGCAGTCGGATTCTGGTAAGATTCGGTTTGGAAAGATCTTATCCAGAAGACACCGAGTTCAAGAAGGATACGGCTTGTATCTATTAATTAGGATAAGTTTATTAACTTTCTATTTTATCTTTAGGAAAGTGTGCTAGTATCCGGTAAGGATTCAGTTTGTTTTCCTTTTATCTTTAGAAAAGTTTGAATTATAATCTGTTAGGATCTCTGTTAGCCTGCATGTATAAATATGTAAGCCCGGTGTCCATGTAAAAGATACTCACGATCAATACAACTCGGCGCATCGCCACCTTTTACTTTTCTACTTTATTCCTCATCCGACGAAGCGGTAAGTCCAAGGTCTCGCTGGCCCAGGTATATCGTATCTATCTTTAGTTTCATTACCGTTCATAGATACATCGGCTTAGTTAGGACTTTCTCAGTTAGGTCTGATATTCTGATCAAGTCGATGTTTTTGTAAATGTAATGTCGCTTTAGGTAGATTTTTTATATCCATCACATTAGACAAATCTATCGGCTCATCAAGTATTAGATTATCATATACAATCTCGTGCTACATCGGTTAGGGCTGACCTGCTAGATTATTATTGATAATTAAGTCTTGTTAAGCCGATAGGTTCATGCTAATGTTTCACCGGAGGGTTAGCTGGTCTTATCATATGTCTCTGTTAATCTAGTCCTAGTATCTCAATTTAGCTCTTTCAGCTATCTCTTGCTTTATGGTCTCTGCCGATACCGACTAAACTGTTTACTAGATTAGATTAGTTTAGACATCTACCACCTTGAAAATTAGTCAAGGGCTTGATTGTCTAGATATTGCGTTTCTTTCCATTCTTAGTGCTGCATCAATTCAGTTTGACCTACTAAGTTGTGATTAGAACCATAGTCTCTAGCCTGCCTGATGGCAACTAATAAGGGTTTCGTCTAGGTTTCAGCCGACGAGTTTGTTAGTGATATGCCCTAGAGGCAACATGGAGATGTTGGATATCACTTCAATGTTTATGTATAAATGAATAAAGTGTTATTCAGTTCCATGAAATAGATATCTTGTATTGATCAATAAGTACGTGACTTATTTATGAGACTCTTTATGTATGAATCTATTTCTAAACGATCCATGATCATATGTCATATTGTTGGAACAAATATGATTCTAAGATCGGCATGTTTATTGATTCATGATCATGTCTCATAGATCATGGGTATGGAGATACCAAATCAATAAACATGGACACATGTGTTGGAGAACACATTGTTGGATAGACCCACCATGAGACACTACAGGAATTAATGTGCCATTAGTTGGTCTCAGGTAGTGTTGGTACAAAGTCCTTAGACCTGTGATCACCATGGATTCCAACATGTGTAGTAGCCTACTTTGGGACTACCAAACACTATTCTGTAACTGGGTAGTTATAAAGGTAGTTTTCGGGTTTGCTATGAAACATGGAGTGGGATGTGAGTGATCAAGATGGAATTTGCCCCTCCTTTGGAGAGATATCTCTGGGCCCCTCGAGGTAATGGATTATGAAAATGCATGGCCATGCTAAGTTGATTGAGGAGTCAATCAAGAGACAGATAATCCAATACGGTTCGAGTGAAAGGTTAAGCTATTGAAGGGATGGCACACATCTTGCCTATAGCTTAACTGGTATCGTGAGGCAAAGGGATTTGTGTACACATTATAGGTTCAGAGCCGATATTATATTCTTGTATACTATGGTGTCAATATGTGCTGCTAGGCGCCGCTGTTGACAGGTCGGCTGAGTTGGACTCGAGCCGACGATCGGCTAAGTTAGACTATAGCCGAAACCGAGTATACCTGAACCTACAGGGTCGCACGCTTAAGGGGATAAGAACAGGCATTCGAGTTGGACTCGAATAGGGCTCGATCGGATAGGGATCCGATCGGATAGAGTCCTATGGGCTTACGACGTATGGGCGGCCAACTCTATGAGATTCGGATAGGATCCGATTCAAAATAGAGTCCTGATCGGCCACGAGTCCCAGTTGGCCAACTCTATATAAAGGGGTGAGGGTGGAGAGCTGCGAGTACATCAAGTCAATTGATTGCGCCGAAATCAATCGATCACACGCGGCTTTAGAAGTCGTTGAGATCAATCTCCACGGAAACCCTCCCCACCTTCGAGCCTAGCCTTGCATCGCGTGCTAGCACACGGGTGTTCGGCGTTCGTCCCGGACGTGTGGATACCGGTAGAGGCGCGCACGTTGCGCGCCTTATCGGCTTCGGATCGGCTACAATCGGAGCGATCGGCTGATTGGCGAATCGGTTGTCCCCGGGTATCGGCTGTCGGCTTGCAGGAATTGGCAGCACAGTTCCAGATCGGATAGCCCTAATTGGCTAATTCCGCTGCATACTCCAATCGGTAACGATCTATCGGCCCTTACTTGCAAGTGTTCCTGGTTTGCGCGGTAAAAAGTTTTTGTTTTCGGCTAGCGTAGCCTCCGCGTAACCCTTCAGTGGTATCAGAGCTAATCTTGCTTAGTTCGGGTTTTAGATTGGATCTGGAACAAGTTTTGCGCACGGGTTGATTAGATCAATCGGTTTTACGGGATCTGTTGAGGAGAGTTGATGGTAATTGTGTTCCTTTATAGTGTATCGGAACGGCGTAATGTGATTACGTCGAAGCAATATCCATAGAACTCGGTTTGAGTCGGCTTCGAGATAGCGTTCCTTGATAGTGTATCGGAACGGTATAATATGATTATGCCGAAGCTATCTCGTAGTCCGATCTTGTTTGCTGTCTCGCGCCTACGCAAACCATCTCCCTTGATAGTGTATCGGGACGGCATAATGTGATTACGCCGACATGGTTTCCGTAAGCTATTTCCGTAAGCGACATGATTACGCCGTGTGCGTACCCCCTTATAGGTCGTCTTGATGCCGTAGCTCTGCGATAAGTAGAAAACGTTTCTACGCCTAACTTGTTTTTGCAGAGAATGCTTTGAGATGGTATGGCCCTATTGTATGTATGAGATGCATGTGATGCATGTAATATTCTTTCATATGTGCAATCCGTGTAATATTCTTTCTTATGTGCAATGCTTGTAATATTCTTTCACGACCTACGAGTCGATGTAATCTTCAATTAGAGCTTCTATAGTAGTAGCTTAGTTTGAAGAAATCAAGCATTCGGTACTTGGAAGAACGGTGATGAAGATGGAGATCCTCTACACCGGCATGGAGATGGAGATCACCATGTGAAGGGGGCCATACTATTTCACTATATGCTATTCTACTTGCTTTCATATGCGATATGTTTGTTTGATAGGATAGCATCCCTCACAAAATTAAGTGGTAATGATGCCCTTCCAAATGTTGCACCCGTCACCGTTATGCTCGTCAATGGTGGGTCTGCCAAAGCAGAGTGCCATTCTCTATCATAACACGAGGGGGTATATGTCGGACATATACAGCAGGAGCATTTGGTTTACTTAACAAGGCTATCGAAACATTTCTACGCCTAACTTGTTTTTGCAGAGAATGTTTTGAGATGGTATGGCCCTATTGTATGTATGAGATGCATGTGATGCATGTAATATTCTTTCATATGTGCAATCCCTGTAATATTCTTTCATACGTGCAATGCTTGTAATATTCTTTCACGACCTGCGAGTCGATGTAATCTTCAATTAGAGCTTCTATAGTAGTAGCTTAGTTTGAAGATATCAAGCATTCGGCACTTGGAAGATGGTGCCGAAGATGGAGATCCTCGCGCGACATGGAGATGGAGATCACCATGTGAAGGGTGCCATACTATTTCATTATATGCTATTCTACTGCTTTCATATATGTGATATGTTTGTTTGATAGGATAGCATCCCTCTCAAAATTAAGTAGTAATGATGCCCTTCCAAATGTTGCACCCGTCACCGTTATGCTCGTCAATGGTGGGTCTCGCCAAAGCAGAGTGTCATTCTCTATCATAACACGAGGGGGTATATGTTAGACATATACATGCGGGAGCATTTGGTTTACTTAACAAGGCTATCAAAACAGTTTTGGGCCTTGGGGCATAGGTTGGCGCCGGGGCATGGAGATGCCACACCAACAACAAGAGTCACATAGAGATGTGATTAGCAAGGAGTTGCTTATCGATGTTACTAATTTTCTAGCAGTCATGCCAAAGCTCACTAGAAAATTAACTAACATGTGGATCTTGACCCAATACGTAACCTAGAGGGAAGGTGTAAAATACGTAACGGAGTCTAATGTTAAATTGTTTAACAATAGACATAGCATAAACATTGTGCTAAACTTTGCTTTTTCGTTGTAGAATAAATGGCGGCTAATACTACACCCAGTTCTTTTAATTTGCGATCTATTCTCAAAAAGTAAAAATTAAATGGAACAAACTTTATGGATTGGTATCGCAATTTGAGAATTGTTCTCAAGCAAGAGCGTAAGGAGTACGCTCTTGAAGTACCCTATCCCGAGGATTTGCATAATAATGCCACCGCAACGCACGGAGGGCTTACGAGAAGCACACTAATGATGCCCTAGATATAAGCTGTCTCATGCTAGCTACAATGTCCCCCGAGCTTCGAAGCAATATGAGAGCAGCGATGCTCACACTACTATTCGGGACTGCGTGGCATGTTTGAGAACCAAGCTCGGGCCGAGAGGTTCAACACCTCAAAGTCCTTGTTTGCGTGCGGCTTGTTGAGGGAAATCCCGTCATCCGCATGTGATAAACATGATTGGCTATATCGAGAGTCCGGAAAACTAGGTTTTCCCCTTAGCCAAGAGTTGGCTCGATGTGATTCTCCGCCGCTCCCTCCCAGCTTCGAGACATTCATATTGAATTATCACATGAACAATATGGATAGAACATTGGCTGAATTGCATGGGATGCTTAAGACAGTGAGGAGAGTATCCGAAAAACGGTCATCATGTGATGATGATGCGAAGGCTAAGCGCAAACCATCCGTCAAGAAACTTTGCACCAAGAGAAAGTTAACTCCCGATGAGATCACGAGTGCCTCTAATGCAAAGAAGGGCAAGAAGGGGTCAGCAACATCGATGCCGTTTGCTTCTATTGCAAGGAGACAGCCCTGGAAAAGGAACCGCAAGAAGTACATGGAGGATCTCAAAAAGAAGGAAAGTACGACTTACGCTTCGGTATTAATGTTATACACATTAATCTTGCTACTTCACCCGCCGACTCTTGGGTATTTGATACCGGATCGGTAGCTCATATTTGCAAGTCGTTGCGGGAATGAGAAGAAGTAGAGGCTTGAGAAGGGGCGAGGTGAACTGCGCGTCGGCAATGGAGCAAGCGTTGCTACGCTTGCTGTCGGCACGTACCACTTCATCTACCTTCGGGTTAGTTTTGGAACTAAATAATTGTTATTGTGTTCCAACACTATGTCAAAACGTTATTTCCGCTTCATGTTTGCAAGTGGAAGGATATGATTTTAGATCAATGAACAATGGTTGTTCAATATATCTCGAGATATGTTCTATTTTCATGCTCCATTGGTGAATGGATTATACGTTTTGAATCTTGAAGCGTCTCCCATCTATAACATTAATACGAAAGGCAACTCTCTAATGATATAAACCCCACGTTTATCCGGCATTGTCGCTTAGGCCATATAAATAAGAAACGCATGGAGAAGCTCCATAAGGATGGATTGCTTCACTCTTTTGATTTTGAATCATTTGAGACATATGAGTCTTGTTTACTTGGTAAGATGACAAAGGCACCTTTCACGGGACATAGTGAGAGAGCAAGTGACTTATTGGCACTCATACATACCGATGTATGTGGACCAATGAGCTCAACGGCCGAGGTGGTTATCGCACTTCATTACCTTTACCGACGACTTTAGTAGATATGGTTATATCTACTTAATGAGGCATAAGTCCGAATCCTTTGAAAAGTTCAAAGAATTCCAGAATGAAGTACAAAATCATTTAGGGAAAACAATCAAGTTTCTACGATCGATCGTGGAGGAGAATACTTGAGCCAAGAGTTTGGTAATCATCTCGAAAGATTGCGGAATTGTTCCACGCTTGACTCCGCCAGAACTCCACAATGGAACGGAGTATCCGAACAAAGAAATCACACCTTGTTGCACATGGTGCGGTCGATGATGAGCCAAAGTGATCTTCCGTTATCCTTCTCGGGATATGCTCTTGAAACACTGCGCTCACACTAAATAGAGTTCCATCTAAGTCGGTTGAAAAGACACCATATGAGATATGGACAGGGCAACCCCCTAGTTTGTCTTTTCTCAAAATTTGAGGATGCGAAGCTTATGTAAAACGTTTACGTCCGACAAGCTCACACCCAAATCGACAAGTGCTTCTTTGTGGGATATCCTAAGGAAACTAAGGGATATTACTTTTATAATCGGGAACAAGACAAAGTGTTTGTCGCCCGACACGGTGTCTTCTTGGAGAAAGAGTTTCTTTCAAGAAGGGTTAGTGGGAGCGGGGTGCATCTTGAAGAAGTTCAAGAAACACCGAAAACGTTTCAGCGACCACGAACCACAACAGAGGAGCAAAGTGTTGCACCACCGTTGTAGATACACCAGCCCCACGGAGGTCCGAAAGATCATGTCGTGCACTGACAGCACACAGTGCGGAACAACATGATATATTTTTGTTGGACAACGATGAACCTAAGACCTATGAGGAAGCGATGGTCGGACCCAATTCCAACAAGTGGCTTGGAGCCATGAAATCCGAAATAGAATCCATGTACGACAATCAAGTTTGGAACTTGGTTGATCCACCGATGGTGTCAAAACCATTGAGTGTAAATGGAAATGTTCACATCTATAAGGCGAGATTGGTGGCGAAAGGTTTTAAACAGATTCGGGGAGTTGATTATGATGAAACCTTCTCGCCCGTCGCAATGCCTAAATCTATTCGGATTATCCTAGCGATTGCTGCATATTTCGATTATAAGATATGGCGATGGATGTCAAAACGGCTTTCCTAAATGGAAACCTAAGCGAGGATGTATACATGATACAACCTCGGGTTTTATCGATCCAGAATCGCTCGGAAAGATATGCAAGCTACGAAATCCATTTATGGATTGAAGCAAGCATCTCGGAGTTGGAATATTCGTTTTGATGAAGTAATCAAAGGGTTTGGTTTCATCAAAAACAAAGAGGAGGCCTGTGTTTACAAAAAGGTCGGTGGGAGCACAATTGTATTTCTAATCTTATATGTGGATGACATATTGTTGATTGGAAATGATATCCCTATGCTTGAATCCATCAAGTCTTCATTGAAAAATAGTTTTTCCATGAAAGACTTAGGGAGGCAAGCATATATATTGGGCATTAGGATCTATAGAGATAGATCCAAGAGGCTAATTGGATTAAGCCAAAGTACATACATTGACAAGGTGTTGAAAAGGTTCAACATGCATGATTCCAAGAAAGGTTTCTTGCCCATGTCACATGGCATTAATCTTAGCAAGAATCAGTGTCCTCGGACACTTGATGAGTGGAATAAGATGGGTATGGTTCCATATGCTTCGGCAATTGGATCCATCATGTATGCCATGCTTTGTACACGCCTGATGTCTCGTACGCTTTGAGTGCTACGAGCAGATACCGTCGATCCAAGTGAAGGTCACTGGATGCCAGTAAAGAATATCCTTAAGTACTTGAGAAGAACTAAGGATATGTTCCTAGTATATGGAGGTGAAGAAGAGCTCGTTGTAAGTGGTTACACCGATGCTAGCTTCCAAACAGACAAGGATGATTATAGATCGCAATTTAGGTTCGTGTTCTGCCTGAACGGAGGCGCATCACTGGAAGAGTTCCAAGCGGGATACCGTTGCCGACTCTACAACGGAGGCCGAGTACATTGCGCTTCGAAGCTGCAAAGGAGGCCGTTTGGATCAAGAAATTCGTTTCCGAGCTTGGTGTGATGACTAGTACGACGGTCCAATGTCTCTCTATTGTGATAATAGTGGAGCCATTGCGCAAGCCAAGGAGCCGAGATCACATCGAAGTCCAAACACATACTTCGGCGATATCATCTCATCCGCGAGATAGTAGATGGAGGTGATGTCAAGATATGCAAAGTGCACACGGATCTCAACATAGCCGATCCGCCGACAAAACCTCTCCTCACCGAAACATGAGGGCGCACACAAGAGCAATGGGTATTAGATACTTACATGATTGACTCTAGTGCAAGTGGGAGATTGTTAGTGATATGCCCAAGAGGCAACATGGAGATGGATATCACGGTCAATGTTTATGTATTTATGAATAAAGTGTTATTCAGTTCCATGAAATAGACATCTTGTATTGATCAATAAGTACGTGATTTATTTATGAGACTCTTTATGTATGAATCTATTTCTAAACGATCCATGATCATATGTCATATTGTTGGAACAAATATGATTCTAAGATCGGCATGTTTATTGATTCATGATCATGTCTCATAGATCATGGGTATGGAGATACCAAATCAATAAACATGGACACATGTGTTGGAGAACACATTGTTGGATAGACCCACCATGAGACACTACAGAATTAATGTGCCATTAGTTGGTCTCGGGTAGTGTTGGTACAAAGTCCTTAGACCCGAGATCACCATGGATTCCAACATGTGTAGTAGCCTACTTTGGGACTACCAAAACACTATTTCAGAATCGGGTAGTTATAAAGGTAGTTTTTGGGTTTGCTATGAAACATGGAGTGGGATGTGAGTGATCAAGATGGAATTTGCCCCTCCTTTGGAGAGATACCTCTGGGCCCCTCGAGGTCGGATTATGGAAATGCATGGCCATGCTAAGTTGATTGAGGAGTCAATCAAGAGAAAGATAATCCAATACGGTTCGAGTGAAAGGTTAAGCTATTGAAGGCATGGCACACATCTTGCCTATAGCTTAACTGGTATGGTGAGGCAAAGGGATTTGTGTACACATTACAGGTTTAGAGCCGATATTATTCTTGTATACTATGGTGTCAATATGTGCCGCTAGGCGCCGCGTGATGTGTCGGCCGAGTTGGACTCGAGCCGACGATCGGCTAAGTTAGACTATAGCCGAAACCGAGTATACCTAAACCTACAGGGTCGCACGCTTAAGGGGATAAGAACAGGCATTCGATTTGGACTCGAATACGGCTCGATCGGATAGAGTCATATGGGCTTACGATGTATGGGCGGCCAACTCTATGAGATTTGGATAGTATCCGATTCAAAATAGAGTCCTCATCGGCCACGAGTCCCAGTCGGCCAACTCTATATAAAGGGGTGAGGGGTGGAGAGCTGCGGAGTACATCAAGTCAATTGATTGCGCCGAAATCAATCTGATCACACGCGGCTTTAGAAGTCGTCGAGATCAATCTCCACGGAAACCCTCCCCACCTTCGAGCCTAGCCTTGCATCGCGTGCTAGCACACGGGTGTTCGGCGTTCTGTCCCCGGACGTGTGGATACCGGTAGAGGCGCTGCTACGTTGCGCGCTGTTGATCGGCTTCGGATCGGCTGCAATCGGAGCGATCGGCTGATTGGTGAATCGGTTGTCCTCGGGTATCGGCTATCGGCTTGCGGGAATCGGCAGCACAGTTCCAGATCGGATAGCCCTGATTGGCTAATTCCGCTGCATACTCCAATCGGTAACGATCTATCGGCCCTTACTTGCAAGTGTTCCTGGTTTGCGCGGTAAAAAGTTTTTGTTTTCGGCTAGCGTAGCCTCCGCGTAACCCTTCAGAGTTATCTGGACATTGGCATCGGCTGGAATCACACAATCGGTTGTCAACAGATCGGCTGTTTTGATTATCGGCCTATTGGCCGATATGATTTATGCTCTACTCTTTTACATATCTTGTCAGTGGAAGGATCAAACTGACTGGCACGTCCACGCTTCAATGATTTTAGGACCTACACTGGAGCTAAGCAGATTTCCCAGGCCAGCGTGTGATTCGACGTCAACACATCTTCTGGCATAGCAGCAGCAGTATGGATTTGGCGTCAACACGCGAGCGTGGCACGAGCACGGCGTGGCGACTGGCGACCGCCGGTGCCAAAGGGAGGTGGCGAGCGGCGCGTAAGGCAACAACGTGTGGAACGGTGTCGCACGAACGGGAGAGCGGTGCCGTGTGGCCAACGAACAAGAGGGAGAGGGACGACTCTCCATGGGCGGGCCGGAGCGGGGGAATAAGATGGCGGCAGCGACCTCGGGTGGCGAACGACAAGGACGGGCGGGTGGACAGGGTAGTGCATGGGCGCGCGAAGACGGCGGCGGTGGCGTCGCAGCGAGGCACGGAAGGGAGCAGCGGCAACACATGGCCGAAGAGGATTTGCTAGCGGCAATGCACGGGCAGATTATTGCGGGAGAGCTCCGGTGCACGGGGAGCGCGGCAGAAAGGAGAAAACGGAGGGGAGAGTGTCGGGTACACTTATAGGCGTAGAGGGGGCTCGGAAGCGGCCGGGGTAAGGTAGAAAACGCGGCAGAGGGCGCTTAGCGACGGTAATGGCACAACGGTGGCCGACGTGATTCGCGCGAGCGGGAAAAGGGGAAACGCGCGGCAGCGATATTAAGGAGGCGTTAAGGCGGTATTAAGGCGTGGGCGGGAACGAGCGGGGAGCGCGGAAGACAGAGGGGAGGGTGGCCGAGCGGTGGTGGCTTGTGCATGCGGGAGGAAAGAGATGAGCAGAGGAGAGGGATGACAGGTTGGCCCTACCTGTCATCGAATCAGATAGAGGGGGAGTTAAAACGGACTTCAGCGCGGGTGCGAGGAAGCGATGGGCTACGGCCTTTGGACCGGCCCGCGGAAAGGAGAGAGAAAGGAGCGCACGAGTGGGAGGAAAATTGGACTTCTCCGGTTGGGCCGAAAACAGCGCAAGAACAGGGATTGGATTTCAATTTATTTTCCATTTAAATTAATCACATAAATAATCTTTGAATTTTTATAAATACTTTCAATGCTCAAATAATTCTAGGAAAAATCATGAAAATAGATGGGCACTCAAAGTATTTAATAAAAATATAACCACATCATTTACCGATTAATTTATTTATTTAAATAATTACTATAATGCTCTTTGTATTATTAAAATTATTTTTAGAGCTTCGAAATTTTACGAAAAATTTCAGAGAATACTTTAAGGCATAGAGAATATTTCAAAAATATTTATGGCCATGATTTTTAAAGGAAATTTTTATTTTCTTATTAATTTCACTTGATTAATCTGCTTTTAATTTTATGTAATTTCTATAAAATGAGTTATTTAATGATTTTTAATCCCGAACAAAAATCGGGGCATGACAAACCTAACCCCCTCATAGGAATCTCGTCCCGAGATTCGGGCTAGAAAGGAAGAGGGTATGATGGGGTTGGGTTGGTCTGCTAACCTCTCGTGGTTTCTTCTTACTTACACCCGTTGATTGTTTTCACACTGACGCTGATCTGGTTGCAGGAGTTGAAGCATCTCTCTTTTGTTAGACTGCACAATTATCGATAGCACCTTTGGTATTATGAGAATTCACTTTGTTTCAAAACCGGTGAAGTTGTTTCTCAAACCTTGAAACTGACTTTCATAAAAACAAAGACTCTAAATTTTCGCTTCGAACCGCTCTTGACTCGGATGATACGCGTTTCAAGAAGCTGCTTGATCTGCCTTTATCCGAACTGCATGTGTCTTGAGTTATCACTTCTTTTGGCCGAACTACTACTGTATTTTATGGCCTGACATCTGCATCCATTTTCCCTAGGCAGTGGTGATGAAGCAATTCCGTTGAGGTGTCATTTATTCTAACTTTTAAAGAGATCATGTCAGGTCGATTGTTACTGTGGTCTGACCATTCACATTTCCTTAATTGACCATTTACTTCTCATGGTTAGTAATTATGCCTTGGAGTCTGACCAAATTAGTATGAGTGGGGGAAATGGAACTCTAGGTTTCTTACGATACTAGCAGTTACACAAGTTAACTTGCTGATGGACACTCCATATGAATCAGAAAAGAAGAGAAACTATATATCACAGGCTTTATTCAATTCCTTCTTTTACATATCTACCATGGAACTTCTTTGTACAAACAAAAGTACCTGAAGATTAAACATTTGTAGGTTGTTGCATACTTGATTAGCAAACGTCTTGACTGGGTGACCTTTACTCCTGTGATTCTAGCCTGGTTCACTTGATCTGCCCTTGCTTACAAGCTGGTGTTCCAACGGGGACACTGCCTCGCGTACAGACCTTACTTGTGAAGATAACAACATTCTTAGTAGTTGTAGTAGGTAGGTCTTTCTTGCTTGAGGTGTCGCCAATCTACATTTGGTTGCTGACCTTGTTGATTGGAGCAACGTGAGGTGCATTGCTAAGGTTGTTGACAGTCACGTAAACTGGTGCTGGAGACACTTATTGTGGGTGTTGTGGAAGGATTGTTCTGTCTCCTTGCGGTTGGAGTGGATTATTGTTTGCTTAGCATTGCTTACCCTGCTGTTGTTGATTTCATAGCTTTGGAGTAGGTGATGGTAGAACTTTGAACCTTTGCTGGTGCCCTTAACGACAATTCGCTGTGGTGGAGGTTTTAGATATTGATGACAATTGTTATCCTTCGTCTTACAGCGCCTTTTGGCTGGATTTGTCCATGTTGTGCCGATGCTGGGGTAGCTTGCGAAGTAAGGGTGTTGCAAACACCGCGGGTGCCTTGAGGATGTTGGTGCTTGAGCATTGGGCAACCTTCAGATAGATGACCTATTTCCCTATAGTTGAAGCAATGACGGGCTTCTTTTGCTGGTCTTGGAAGTGGACATCTATTGAAATAGTGCCCTGGCTTGCGACAGTTGAAACAAATCCGACCCGATATATCATGAGGTGCATTCTTCTGGGTCTGCAGGCTTGCAGCTAGAACTGAAAGGTGCACTGACTCGTGAGCCTGGTTTTCCACGCCTCTGTTACCACTGGTGGTCTTCACTGAAGTTGGAGCTGGTTGATGATCAGGAGCATCATCACCATCGATGGTACTGTTGGCACCTTTTTTGGCAAAGGCACGAGCACGATCGATTCACCTAAACGCCTTGCGGTGATATGGAGTCGCCAACCACCTTGATCTAGAAAAGAACCAAAGCAAGATGGGTTTTATAGATTAAACCGATATCAAAGCCGATTTAGATAAAAAGATAGATAAACACCCGTCTCGTGGGCGAACGGAAAGTTTTCAAGACAAACTTACAAAGAGATGTCGCACTCTCGCAGCGACGGCGGACGATTTACAGCAAAAATTGACAAAGATAGATGAACTAATGTAGAAAAAGTAAAAGAACAATTCAATTGGCTAAAAACTAGAAGCTAGATTGGATTTGGCAGGTGTGGATGAACATGATCGTGGTGAGTCCCATCTCTCCACAACGAGTACATGCTTTGGGCTCCATTTATTCTTCACTAACGCCTTAAGAGATCTCTTCATCATCATCGTCATCAGAGGATACTTCCTCTGATTCATTTTCTTCTGGCTTGGGCTGACCAAAAAGCCTGAGATGCTTGGTTAGCTGACGAGCACCACGAAAGGTATTTCTTCTCAGGTGTCAAGGAATCTTCGCAACATCTTTGGGAGTAATCTCTGTACCAGTGATGATCAGATTGCTAGCACATCCTGAATTCCATATTGGAGCCTTTCTCTTCTTAGGGTTGGACGGTGGCGTACCAAAATTCTGGCTGATTAGTTGATTGGAATCATTCTTCCTGCTTGGGCACTACATCTCACTTTCGGTCGGTGTTTTGGCGTACACGTCCCATGGACTATTCCTTGCATCACGACCTTGCTCATTGTAACCATAGCAGAGGTCATATGTTTCCTTCCAACATGATGGCGGGGTTGGTGCCATCGTCTCCTGAAAACTTGACGGTATGCTGGCGGGAGTCACTAGGGCTTTCATCGGAAGGTACTGGCGTTGCTCTTGATGTTGATCTTGAACTTGCGTTTGAACTTGCATCTACTGTTGCTGACATTGTTGTTGCATTAGCTGCATAATCATGGCCATTAACTATGTCTGATTGGCCACAAGCTGGGCTAGGGTTGGATTCCCAGGAGGTGGAGGTGGAAAACTCGCAGGGTTGTTCCGAGCTGACCCATGGGATGGTTGGGATCTTGATCCATTGATATTGCCCCTGGCTTTACCCATCTGTTTCAGGAGGAGAAAGGAGAGGACAAGGGAAAGGTTAAACTAAAGATGACACCTTAATCCGCTTGACTACTGATCTGATGTGATTGTACTTCTATTGTTCAAGTTAGGCAAACAACCTAGTATGGTCACATCCCCACCACTGATGTAAACCATACACCTGCACAAAGCAAACAACACACGATCTGATAGCTAACGACCCTACCCTTCGAGAGAGGATTGGGTTTAGGTGAACTCCGGCAATGCTTCGCTTGATCCTCGAGAAGTGCTGACTCGGGGCTGCACGGCTTGATCTTTTTGCTTGAAGCTTGGGGCTTGACTTGACTTTCACTGGTTGATGAGCAACTGGGTCTGTACTCCAGGTTCAACATCTAAAAGAGGTGGAGGGGAAAGAGAGAAATTTGGCAAATTATTTTTCAAAGACTCTAGAGGGAGAGAAGAGAAATTTTCGCAAATAAGTTTTTTACAAAACTTGTCCTTAGGGGTTTGACCATTTGGCTCAACCTATTGTCAAGTTGGCTTTGATACCAACCTGTCATGCTCGAAAATTTATCCCAAATTTCTAAACTATTTTGTGTATTAAATCCTTGTCCAGCAATCAACTAGGGTAGACAAAATGATAAATCGATACACGGATCAAAACGTAAAATAAAGCATATAAATACTTACAGAAGAGGCACTTAGTCCTCGCACTCGATGGAAAGCAGCAGCGGAAAGAAAGGACGATCTTAGCGGGGCTTCAGCTCCACTCCATAGGCAAACTCAACTAGGGTCCGAGCCTTGGTTCTCTAACTCCGTCCTCAACTCAGAAGCACTGCACTTCCGAAAGGGGAAGATTTGCAAGGCTTAGTACAACCAACGTACTCAACAAGCCATGCTGGGAGAATGCAAAAATAATGCAAGGGAGTACAAGGAATTCATATATAAGGCTATTTTGCATAAAACCAGCATTTCAAAACATTTAAATATGCTAATGCATTTAAATAAAACACGAGCCTATCTCTAGTCAAATTATTATCAAGCCGCGCTCCAACGCGATCTTGCCTTTTCTCAGGCCAACAAGTGCTAACTCAAATTATTTAAGTTTTAAACATAATTAAACTCTAACTTGGGTACATTGCTCGGCTTGCCCATAATCGAGGGCGCGGCTATTTGAATAGATTAAACTCTGATTAGAGGTGTACATCTTTACCCACCAGACATGTCTTGCTCACGTGTTGCGACTTGCCACATGCCACCTGGCATACGGACGAAAGCCATCACATAACTCATCGCTTAGTGCTGCCCTAAACAAAGAAGACCGACATAGACTTCCCCCGCCAGGTGCCCTGGGTCGAGCAGACAGTCCATGCCCCCGGGCATCTCGAACTTGTTCTAAGCCTTCACTTGCCAAAGATGTCAGCCCTATCTAGGAGCTCATTTGCCCCTATCTGTGTCTTTTTTGTTCATGACCGCACTAGACGATGTGTTAAGCCTTACACATTAGATAGGTGGTAGTACGAAATATGCTTTGTAATAGAGGCCCGAAGACTGGTCCTTATGATGGTCGAGGTGTAACCAGCGAAACCAAGCACCCCGAGCCCAGCCGAAAACATGTTTGGGGAATTTTGAAGGGGACATTTATTTCCATAGCTAAATAGCCAAAATTTTCATTATTTACAAGTTATTCCTTAGTCTAATTATTGAAAATATCTAATTGTTTCTATTTAAGCAGAGCTAAGTATATTAATAAGTTTGCTAGTGAGTACCACATATATAAACTACTCACTAGTTTTATTTTTCCTATAGTTATCAAAGATCATAATAATACAAGTAGTAGGGTTATAACAAGGAAAATAGGTAAGGCTAAATAAAACAGTGGTAAACACGGGGATTTAATAAAGCAAAATGCAATAATTTAAATAAACATAATTTGCAAGTTTGGACAACAATATGATCAAAATGAACTAACTTGCCTTGCTTCTTCAAACAAATCTTCTAGACTCTTTTCCTCATGAGCGCGAACTCCTGAAAGAATGAAGTCTACACTCTGACATGCAAAACGAGGAAAAATCGTAACAAAAACCAAATAAACAATACATGAAAAGTAAATAAACATGTAGAGCTCAATTTAAGATTATTTTTGCAATATGAATGGCCCAATTTAGAGTTCATATGAATTAGATATGAATTTTAGAACTTTTGGACAATTTAAATAAATTATGGAAATTAAATCGATTTATTGCGCAATTTTTAATTATTTTTACAAAGTAAAAGGGTCGGGATGACGTCACCGGCTGGGGCTTACGTCAGCAGGCCAAGGGTAGACATCAGTCGCAGCAGCTGTGGCACGGCGCATGGTCGGTCCACTGTGGATCGAGCGGCGTGGGGCTGGCGTGCCACCTGGTGCTCGCGTGGCGCCAACGTGGCGGCCACGTGGAGCCACATGGGTGGCCGGGAGGGGATGACCCCAATTTGCCCCGACGCGGATGGCAGCGCGGGTGCGGGGAGGGGCGCGACGCGGATGGCGGCGCGGGCGCGGGCGCAACATGGTGACCGCTGGCACCAAAGGGTGGCAGCGAGCGGCGTGGAGGGCGGTGACATATGGAACGACGTCACGCGCACGGGAGAGCGGCAGCGCGCGGTCGGCGAGCAAGAGGGAGAGGGGGGACTCACCATGGGTGGGCCGATGCGGGGGAAGCAGATGGCGATGGCGGGCTTGGGTGGTGAACGACGAGGACGGGCAGCTGGACGGGCTAGCGCATGGGCGCAGGAAGATGATTACGGCGGCGGCGCGGCGAGGCGTGGAGGGGAGCGGCGGCGCATGGGCGGATCGTCGCGGGAGAGCTCGGGTGCACGGGGGAGCGTGACAGAAAGGGAAAAACGGAGGGGAGAGTGTCGGGTACATTTATAGGCGCAGAGGGGGCTCGGATGCGGCCGGGGTAATGGCACGGCGGCAGCCAGCGAGATTCGCAGGAGCAAGAAAAGGGGAAACGCGCGACGGCGGTATTAAGGTGGTGTTAAGGCAGTATTAAGGCGTGTGCGGGAGCGAGCGGGGAGCGCGGGAGACGGCGGGGACGGCGACCGAGCGGCGACGGCTTGTGCGTGCAGGAGGAAGGGGACGGGCAGAGGAGAGGGATGATACGTGGGCCCCGCCTATCATCAGCTTGGTTAGAGGGGAGGAAAAACGGACTTCAACGCGGGCGCGAGGAAGTGATGGGCTACGACCTTCGGGCCGGCCCATGGAAAGGAGAGAGAATGGGGCACGTGTGGGGAGGAAAATTGGCCTTTTCCTACTAGGCCGAAAACAGCGAGAACCGGATTGGATTTCAATTTGTTTTTCCATTTAAATTAATCGCGTAAATGATTTTTAAATTTTTATAAATATTTTCAATGCTCCAATAATTCCAGGAAAAATCGTGAAAATAGATGGACACTCAAAGTATTTAATAAAAATATAAGCAGATCATTTACTGATTAATTTATTTTTTTAAAATAAATACTGAAATGCTCTTTGTATTGTTAAAATTATTTCTACAGCTCCAAAATTTCACAAAAATTTCAAAGAATACTTTAGAGCATGGAGAATATTTCAAAAATATTTCTGGCCATGATTTTCAAAGGAAATTTTTATTTCCTTATTAATTTCACTTGATTAATATACTTTTAATTTATTTCATTTCTATAAAATTAATTATTTAATTATTTTTAATCCCGAACGAAAATCGAGGCTATGCACTCTTTGTATTTTGTAAGGTAATTGGTTGGATACTATATCATTGCTTTAGGCCACATAAGTGTGCATTTTTGACCAATATTATGGCTTTTTGCTGATTATATATTTTGGTCATTATTCGGGTTGGTAAATGTATTTATAAATGTTATTTCACTCAGATTTTACACCACATGTGCCATATATGTTTAGGTGTGGTGAAGCCGTGTATCAGCATCTCCAAGAGTTCCCTATTTAGCTTTCTAATACTTGATTTTTAGAAAAATAAGAAAAAAATCCCTCTCCAACAGTTACTAATATATACTCCTAATTTTTAGACACTTGGGAAATCGGTGTCAGA
This sequence comes from Oryza australiensis, assembly GCA_019925245.2. Taxonomy (NCBI): domain Eukaryota; kingdom Viridiplantae; phylum Streptophyta; class Magnoliopsida; order Poales; family Poaceae; genus Oryza; species Oryza australiensis. The sequence goes on from JAIFGZ020000010.1 coordinate 308,131, forward strand.
TTCACGTAACTTTGCATAGAGGAAAATCACGCGGATATGGCCTCCCGCGTCGTCGCCTTCTCCTTTTCCCGCCGCCACGCCACCTCCTCCCCTCCTCCTTTTCCTGCCGCGCTGCCACCTTCTTTTCCCCTCCTCCTCTTCGCCGCTGCCGTGCAACTCACCGTCGCCGCCACGCCTCTTCCCGCCACGTGGAGGTCTTCGTGAAGCAAATCGACACCAGGTTACACTGTGAGTACTCCGATTCTCCCCCTTCTTCACCATTGCCTTGCAGATCGGAGGCGGACGGAGCGGGGAAGGGGGTCATGCTGTGGCTGACAGGGAGTCGTGCTGTGGCCGGCGGCCAGCGGGGCTGAAGGGCATGCATCTACTTGCTTGGGCATGCTTGCGGCAACCGGCGAGGGCGTGCTTGCCGGTTAGGGATGGGGGTTTGCGGTGGATGCGGGAGGGGTTTGCTCACGGCGACCGGTTGGGGGTGGTGCTGTGGATGCGGGAGGGCCGAGGAGGGGGTTTGTTGTGGGGGAGGGGTTTTGTGGATGCCTCCGGTGGGGGAGGGAGGGGCGTGCTACGCCTAACGGGGAGGGACGGTGTCGTGGCTGGGAAGAAGGGCGTGCGCTTGCGCCGCTAGCACGAGAGAGGGAGACAGAGAGTGAGAGTGAGAGACAGAGAGAGTGTGAGATAGAGAGAGCGTGATGCGAGACTCACATAGTGTTGTGATACAGCTGCACATGACTGCACATCACTAGAGTCAAAAGTAAACTACTGTTGGCATAGCAAGTCATGTTATTTACTACCTTGGCTCCTGAACAAGTTTCGATGGTTGTACTATAGCAGGATGCTAGCCCCAGTGATGAGAGAGTGAGACACAGATAGACACAGTCGACAACAATGATAGCTATCAACTTTTTAATATATTATGTTATTTTTGTGTAGTTTGTTAATCGATCTATAGCCCATTGCTCAATACTAGCCAGTGTAACAGAGAAATAACAGTTTAATTGCCACCTATTGTTTTTTTAGATTTTCTCACCTTTGCAGTAGATGTCACTAAGAATTCTCTCATGTTAATATATGTTTAGTGATTTCCACTAAGATATAACTAGAAAAATAAATAGTCAAAGGTGTGTATTGGATACCATACCAATGTCTATATTAGAAAGTAAAATAAATACTTTGTCCATATTTGCAGGCTCCTCGCAATATCCGGTGGTGGATATTGGACTGACTTGGTCGCAGGATTTGAGGACGTGCCATATGAGGATGTGCACGTAGCAGCTGGTCTTGAAGAAGATGAAGTGCAGGCAGTAGCAGCTGTTGAAGTTGTAGAAGTGCAGCCTACGTGCTGATGGTAAACACCCACGTGTTCCAAGGCCAAACGCCAAGAGGCAAAAAATTTCAGTCCAGACGAGGATGAAATTGTTGTCTCTGCTTGGTTGAACGTCAGCAAAGATCCCGTGCAAGGTGCTACTCAGTCTCATGCCTCCTTTTGGCGTAGAATTTCTTAGTACTATGAGACCCATAGGAAGTCATTTGCATGCCGAACAAAGAGTTCACTACTGCATAGATGGATGTATATTTTGGAAAATTTCAACAAGTATTGTGCTTGCTATGATGTGATTGAGCATAGAAATCAAAGTGGAAAAAACCATTCAAGGCAAGGTTAGTGTCAATGTAATTTTTTTTCATATTTCATTAATCTCAAAACACATACACGTTGATATTTAATAAACACATATGTTTGTAGGTTTCTGAAGCATTAACTATGTTCAAAGGAATGAATGGTGAGAAGGCATTCACTCTCATGCATTGCTGGAACATTTTGAAGGATGACGAGTGTTGGCACCTTTTTTGGTAAAAGGCACGAACACGATCAAATCACCTAAAGCCTTGCGGTGGTTCTTGGTACAGAGTCGCCAACCACTTCAATCTAGCAAGAACTAGAACAAAGTGGGTTTTGTAGATCAAATCGGCTCGCGAAACCGATTTAGATGGATAGATTGATAACTACTCGTCTCGTGAGTAAACGAAAAGTTTTCAAGACAAACTTACAAAGAATTGTCGCACTCTCGCAGCGGCGGCGGACGACTTACGACGCAAATCGACAAAGATGGACTAAACTAGGGCAAAGTAGAAAAATATGGCTGAAAAAAGAATATAGAAAAAACGATTCAAGTAGATTGATTGTATGTTGTGTATTGGTTGTTTTTTACAATTGAACGGGCCTTGACCCTTATATAGGGGTTGGTCTTGCCCTCTACAGGCCCTTCTCCATGTCCTATTCGGGATAAACATGTTTGGAAACCCGAGATACAACCGTACAAAGAAAGGAAACCCGAAGACCGACGAAGTCGTCTAGGTTTCGGACTCGCCGGTCGACCGACCATATGCCTTGGTCGACCGGCCCATCGCCCTGGCCGACCGGCCTATACACGGCGGTCGACCGGCCTCTCCGAAGAAACCGCAAATTTCCAAATATTGGTAATCTTTCCTATTTTGATTCCTAAGTGCCAATTTTGGGTGTAAACACATGCCCCCTGCCTTTTATGATGAACACCGTGAATCTAAAAGCATAAGACATGTTTTAACTTGGAACGATAACTCATTTATCGGGCACACAACTCCCTAAGTATCTTGCCAAATACTCGGGAAGTATTTCTTTAGATATTTACCGTTGATAGCCCGCTAAAACCATTCTCCTTGAAGTGTCTCCAAGAAATATGCATTGCCTCGAACGATTCCATATATCCGATAAGGTCCCTCCCAACTTGGCGACCACTTACCGAATTCTTTAGATCGGGAACCCAAAGGCAAAATAGTCTTCCATACTAGATCTCCTACTTGGAATGTCTTTGCCTTCACCCGTTTTTGTATGCTTTGGCCACTCTCGCTTTTCTTTTTCTATCTCTTCCAAAGCCTTCAAACGTTTGTCGACCACTTCATCAAGATTATCACCCATCAAGGACTTGTAGTCTTCGGCTGACAAATCGTCTTGCTTTATATATCGAAGAGAACCAAGATTTACCTCAACCGGTAAAACGACTTCTTGCCCATAAACAAGCTCAAAAAGGGTCACCTTGGTAGCACCATGCTTGGATATTCTATGCGCCCATAAAGCTTCGTAAAGCACTTCATGCCACCTTCTCGGATGTTCCTCGACCGTCTTCTTGATTAGCTTCAACAACGTCTTATTACTAGACTCGGCTTGTCCATTAGCCTGAGCGTAGTAAGGAGACGAACTCAACAGCTTAATTCTATAAGATTCGGCAACACTTTTCACTTCCTTAGACATAAAAGAAGCTCCTTGATATGTAGTTAATGTTTGAGGAATGCCGAATCTATGAATAATATGCTTCAGAATAAAATCAATTACCTCCTTATGCGTCATATTCCTGAGCGGCACGGCTTCGGCCCACTTAGTGAAGTAATCTATCGCAACTAGCACGAACCGATGCCCCTTTGAAGACGGAGGATAAATTTGACCAACAAAATCTAAAGCCCACCCCCGGAACGGCCATGGCTTAATTATAGGATTCAACACCGAAGCCGGTGCCAATTGAACATTGCCAAACCGTTGACAAGCTTCACATCCCTTATAGTACCTGAAGCAATCATCAATCATCCTCGGCCAATAGAACCCTGCTCTTATGCGCAGCCAATTCATCTTATGGGTCGATTGATGAGTCCCGCAAATTCCCTCGTGAACTTCACCCATAGCAACCTTAGATTGATCGGCATCTAAACATTTTAATAGTACACCATCTATATTTCGGCGATATAACTTTTCATCAAGCAAAGTATACTTATATGCTTGCCGCCGAACTTTCCGATCAACTCTAAGGCTAGGATCTTTCAAATAGCTAATCAAAGGAATTCGCCAATCATTTACTATTCCTAGGGCACACATGTCCGAATTACCACTTAATTCGGCCCGTATTGAGAAGATTGTGCCCCCAAAGCACCTTCGCGAAGTCGGCCCGACTGCCAAGCAACTCCGGCCGACCGGCAACCACCCACGGCCGACCGGCCACAACGCCGGTCAGACCGAATGCCATCCATGGTTAGACCGGCGATAGTGCGCCGGTCAGACCGCCTACAGCCTGCCTCTTTGCCAATTTCGCTCAAAAAATTATAATCAAGCACCGGTTGATTTGATATGAAAAATAAACCTCTTTTGATGCTATAACCAGATGCTTGTTGAGCTAAGTCATTTGCTCTAGAATTTTCATTCCTAGCAATATGCTTAATAGTAAATTCATCAAAACTGGCAATAATATCTAGGCATTGATCTAAATACCTGTTCAATGATACGTCGAAGCATTTGTAGACCCCGGCAACTTGTTGCACCACCAATTCTGAATCACCGAATGCTTCTACATGTGTAGCTCCAACGATCTCCATTACTTGTAAACCGAATAACAAAGCATTGTATTCGGCTTGATTATTTGTACAATAATATTCTAAACGAACCGATGCTTCAAAGCATTGACCATTGGGCGAAATTAAAACTACACCTATGCCTTGACCTCCTTACATGAAGAGCCATCAAAATAAACTTTCCAAGGTGTAACGCTAACTAAACGGACTTCATCTCCACAATCAACGTCATCATGATGATCTACTATAAAGTCCGCTACAATCTGGCCCTTCATAGATTTCAATGACTCATAGGCCAAATCATATTCAATCAATGTATACGCCCATTTGCCAATCCTACCACTTAGAATTGGCCTTTGCAACATGTACTTAATGACATCGGTCTGACAAGCAACTATGCATGTACTAGATAACAAATAATGACGCAACTTGGTACAAGCATAGTATAAGCAAAGACAAAGCCTCTCTACAAATACATATCTCGTTTCGGCATCCAGAAGATGGCGACTTCAATATGTAATTATGTACTCCTTGCCGTCTTCCTCTTGCGTCAAAACGGCTCCAATAACTTTGTCTTCAGCAGCAATATACAACCGAAACGGAATTCCGGCTTTAGGAGCTCGCACTACGGGCGGAGTAGATAAATATTTTTTCAAACCTTCAAACGCCTCCTGTTGTGCTGCCTCCCAAGTAAAATCGGCTTCTCTCTTCAAACGTAGAATAGGCACAAAAGCATTGATTTTACCTGCTAGGTTAGATATGAATCTTCTCAAATAGTTCACTTTACCTAACAGCCTCTGAACTTCCCTCTTGCATGCCGGCGCTTTGAAATCTTGAATCTTTTCAACTTTCTTAGGATCAATTTAAATCCCTCTCTCATGTACCTTGAATCCTAAGAATTTTCCCGCCGACACACCGAAGGCACACTTGAGTGGATTCATCTTCAATCCATACCGACGCATTCTCTCAAAAGCTAACCTCAAATCGGCCATATGTCCATCCATATCATCCGATTTGACTACAATATCATCAATGTAGATTTCTAGGATAAAACCTAACAAATCATGGAAAATTAGGTTCATCGCCCTTTGATACGTTGCGCCAGCATTGTTTAATCCGAATGTCATAACTACCCACTCAAACAACCCGACAAATCCTAGACATCTAAAGGCTGTCTTATACATATCCTCCTCTGCCATGAAGATTTGGTTGTAGCCGGCATTGCCATCTAAAAAGCTAATCACTCGATGACCTGAGGCATCATTTATTAGCATGTCGGCTATAGCCATAGGATACTCATCTTTAGGAGTGGCTTTACTTAAATCTCTAAAATCTATGCAAATCCTGATTTGCCGCTCCCCTTCTTCTCTACCGGTACTATATTGGACACCCACTCCGCATACCGGCATGGCCTAATAAACCCTGCTTTCAACAATCGGTCTATCTCTTCTTTGACACGATCATATATAAGTGGGTTAAACCGACGAGGAGGTTGTTTATAAGGCCTAAACCCTGACTTTATTGGAAGCCAATGCTCGACAAGATCACGGCTAAGTCAGGCATTTCATGGTATTCCCACGCAAAACAATCATTATATTCTCTAAGCAGCTCGATCATCCTAGCCCTATGATCGGCTCTCATGCTTTTATTTATGAAGGTCGGTCTTGGTACACTCCCATCTCCTATATCTATTTCTTCTAATGGGTCGGCTGTAACCCTTAACCGAGCTTCTCTACCTCGTCAAAATCCTCTATAGTTTCCCCAATATCGTTCTTTGTTGACCGATATTCTTGAACCCTCTTCTGTAACCATTCCAAATTGGTTGCTTTATTCATCATACAAAGTAATGTCACCAAGCCGTGCTAAACTAGCCGGCTTTATAGAAATGGGTATAAAGCCTTCTTTGTAAACACTAATAAAATCAAAACTAGAAAGATCTAGCCCTGACAAGCACTGCATGTCTCCATGTTTCCATCCCACAGAAACATCGGCCATGGCAACCTCAGCCGATGTATCCGCCTGAACTACTTCAACCTCATCACCATCCCATTGTACTAGGCACTGATGTACAGTAGATGGGACGCAGCAGTTGGCATGGATCCAACACCGCCCCAAGATGACACTATAGTTACCTCGTACATCGACGATGAAGAAGGCGGTAGGCAACGTCTTGTTCCCCACCGTAAGTTCCACGGACAAGATCCCCTTTGCCTCTGTTGATTCGCCGTTGAAGCCGTTGAGAAGCATATTGGTCTTCTTTAGCTCCGCCTCTTCGCGACCCAACTTCTTGAAGAGAGAGTAAGGCATCAGGTTCACCGCCGCGCCTCCGTCCACTAGCATCCTCGAAACTGGCTTCCCATCAATGTGGCCCTTTAGATAAAGAGGCTTCATGTGACGGTTGGACTCGTCGGGCTTCTCGAAGACCGCATCCTTTGGACCTAGTGACATTTGAGCAACTTCGGCCTCGTCCGTGGCGCAAAACTCCATGGGCAACATGCAAACCATGTTGATCTCCATGTTCTCGCCGGACGATGCTTCCACAGCCGGTTGTTCATCCTTTTGAACAACCACCGGCTTCCCAGCAGTTGATGACTTACGCTTCCACTCCTTCGCGGGCGGTGGTCGCAACTCATCGAACTCCCTGTCTCTCCTCTCTTCGGCTTCCTTCTCTCTCAACTCAGAAGCGCGAAGACGCTGCAGCCTTCTCTTCTGGGTAGCCGTCAAATTCCCAGGCATCCACCTAGGATTTGGCTCCGTTCCAGGAAGCAAATAATGTCCCCCATTGCGTTTACCCGAAGAGGGAGTCACTCCAGTATCCTTCGACCAGGACATCGGCCGGCCGCCCGCCGGCTGGCCTGGCACACGCATTGCGTGCCCGCGGTCGACCGCGACTGTGTCCGGTGCGACTGCAGCGAACATCGACTGCGATGGCACTGCCTCGACTCGGCCAAGCAGCGCGGTCGACCGGCGTAAGGCTCTGGTCTCGACCGGCTATTGAACCTGCGGTCAGACCGGCTAGGACGTCCGGTCTGACTGTCTTCCTGCGCAGCATCTTTTGCGACTTCGGTTCGAGGGCCAAATATCAACTTAGCCTCCTTGCCAGATGGCACTGGCACGTCATACGATCCTATGTTGATCGTGATCGCCTCCGAAGCCCTCTCCTCAGGCTTGACGCGCTTGTGTGCCCTTTTCTCACCATCAAGCTGGTCCTTAGTGGGGAACCGGCTTTCACTAGAAGTAGATGCGTGCCTTCGCGGCGATCTTCTCCCCTCTCTCCATCCTTGGTGATCCTGCATTGGAGGCATGTTGTACATAGGCGGGGGTGCCCCCCAAGGCATGAAGTAAGGAAACGGATAACCTGGAGGCTGCATCGGGCATGGTCCCAATGGCATAACGTGAGGGAGATGGGGAAATGGCGGCTCCAAAACCTTCGATGAAGGACCAAATCGCTCCTTAGGAGGCGATCTTGGTCTCTTTCCTTTGGCGCGCTCCTTCTCGGCACTCTTCCTTTTGTACTTGTCAAGGAGCATGTCGAAGGTCACTTTGGGCTTGTAGGACCTCTTCGATATAGATGCCTTGGCCTTATTCTCCTTCCATGTCCCAACCTCCGGGCTCTTTGGGAAAAGCATTTTGGGCCTAGGCTCCCCGATGACAACTTCCTTCCCCTTAGTGATCCGGCTTGCTCCGGCCGAATCAACACCTTCTTGCCATCAAGATCGATGGTATTCATCGGGAAAGGATCGCTGTCAAGCTTCATCTTCGGGCCATCGGTGAACTTCATTCGTCCTTCATCTATGGCCGATTGAACCTGTCGACAAAAAACATTACATTCATTAGTAGAACGTGAATAAGAATCATGCCATTTACAATAAGAACGGCGCTTTAATTCTTCCAATGAGGGTATGATATGGCCTTTAGGTAATTTGATCTGTTTCTCCTGCAAAAGATAGTCAAAAATTCTATCGCATTTGGCCACATCAAAGCTGTATTTGATCTCGCTCTGCCGATCCTTGCGAGGAGTCGGCGTCAAACTGGAACAAACAAAGGGTTTGTTCCTGTTTGTCCAAGACCACTCAGCGACATACATGTCATGATCGCCTTCATCAGACTCAGAATCACTAGTAGGACAGTCGATCATGCTAACATGATGTTTCTTATCACTGGGCTTGACAAACTTTTTAGCATCCCTGACCCGGCTTTCCTGAGCCAGAGCCTTCTGCATTACTTGACTAACATCGAGAAATTGTTGGCCATCTAACCTTTCTTTAATGGGAGTAAGCAACCCATTGAAAGCGAGGTCGGCCAAGTCTCTCTCGGTTATACTCAAGCTAAAACACCGGTTTCTAGCATCTCTAAACCTCTTAATGTAATATGTAACAGATTCATTATGTTTTTGCCTTACCGATGTCAAGTCGCAAAGTCTAAGCTCGGTTTCACCGTATAAAAGTAATCATGAAATTTCTGTTCTAACCGAGCCCAACTATGAATAGAGTTAGCCGGTAAAGATGTAAACCATGTAAAAGCAGTACCGGATAAAGATAACGAAAATAAGCGCAATTTAAAAGCATCTGAAGTGCTAGCCTCCCCGCATTGCGCTAAGAATTGGCCGATATGTTTCCATGTGGTCCTATTATCATCTCCACTGAATTTGGTGAATTCAGGGACTCTATAACCACAAGGATATGGGATGTTATCGAAATAGTCAGGATACGACTTTTGGTAAACCTTAGCACGATTCCTGGGCTTAATTCCAAACGACTCTCTAATGATGTTTCTAATTTGTTCTTCCATATTTTCGGGCCTAGGCGGGTCAGCTACGACCGGCGGCCTAAAAGGTGGCTGTTGCGGCGCAATATTGTCATATTGGCCATCTCTCGTGTCGCGCGGATATCCCCTATTAGGATCATTGTATTGATTGGGGACATGCGGGGGAATTGGTGCATGGACAGTAGCCACAGGAGAGTCGCGTGCCGGAACATGGTATAGAACCGAGTTGCCCGTGATAGGATCTATCTCCTGTACTGGCACTAGAGCGCCGGTCTGACCGGCCATGGGCCCGGTCTGACCGGCCAGGTAAGGCGCGGTCTGACCGGCCAGATAGCCGCCGGTCAGACCGGTGTAGTATGGGTGCGGGCCGGCCTGACGGTCGGTCTGACCGATGTAGGGTGAACCGGTCAGACCGACGTAAGGCACCCTGGCCGACCGGCCATAGGGCAGGTGAGACCGTTGTACGTGCTCCGGTTAGACCGGCCGTCGGGCCGGCCGACCGAGATATGATGGGCCGCCGGACCGACCGTAGGGCGGTCGGACCGACCGTAGGGCCGGCCGGACCGACGTAGTGAGGGCCGGTCAGTCCGGCCGTAGGGCCGGTCAGACCGACAGAGGTGGCAGAACTACTTTCACCGGGGCCTTGGGCAATCGCCCCGTCGGTTTTAATAAATATGTGGTTCACAGGGGTTTGGTTCCCCCCTGAAAGCGAGGTAGGCGGAAAATCGGTCGCGGAAAGACCGGATTTACCACTCATGTGCGCTTTAAACAACCTATTAAAACAAGCCTCCATAGCGGATTCAACCTTATTGTTCACGGCGGCGGTAACGGACACATCCACCGTACTAGCAACAAGTTTTTGAATAGGCATAGAGATGTGACCAGCGCTTACCTCACCGCGAGTTACCTTGAGCGGGCTCCCGGGCTTGATGATGACGCCCTGTCGCGTTTTGGTGCAAGATTGATCTAGCACCTCCTGCGTGATTGCTCGTATGCGCTTCTCCATTATTTGGCGAGCTTCACCATCCAGGTCGTCCAACGAGATGTGGACGACGTTGGATGGCTCCACGTCCTGCGCCGCTTGCTTGGACATGGCGGCGTCGAATCCGAGTTGGCGTCGTGTCTTCCCCAGCGGAGTCGCCAAAAATCGTGTTGGCACCTTTTTTGGTAAAAGGCACGAACACGATCGAATCACCTAAAGCCTTGCGGTGGTTCTTGGTACAGAGTCGCCAACCACTTCAATCTAGCAAGAACTAGAACAAAGTGGGTTTTGTAGATCAAATCGGCTTGCAGAACCGATTTAGATGGATAGATTGATAACTACTCGTCTCGTGAGTAAACGGAAATTTTTCAAGACAAACTTACAAAGAATTGTCGCACTCTCGCAGCGGCGGCGGACGATTTACGGTGCAAATCGACAAAGATGGACTAAACTAGGGAAAAGTAGAAAAATGTGGCTGAAAAAAGAATATAGAAAAAATGATTCAAGTAGATTGATTGTATGTTGTGTATTGGTTGTTTTTTACAATTGAACGGGCCTTGACCCTTATATAGGGGTTGGTCTTGCCCTCTACAGGCCCTTCTCCATGTCCTATTCGGGATAAACATGTTTGGAAACCCGAGATACAACCGTACGAAGAAAGGAAACCCGAAGACTGACGAAGTCGTCTAGGTTTCGGACTCTGCTGGTCAGACCGGCCATATGCCTTCGGTCTGACCGGCCCCACTGCCGGTCTGACCGGCCTATACACGGCGGTCAAACCGGCCTCTCCGAAGAAACCGGCAAATTTCCAAATATTGGCAATCTTTCCTATTTTGATTCCTAAGTGCCAATTTTGGGTGTAAACAACGAGAAGTGGAAGGCCAAGAGGAGGGAACTGACAGAGGTGGAGCAAGCCGCTAAGAAGTAACAGAAGGTTCGCCTGGAATCCACCCCAACAAATGTACAAGTCAACGTCACTAAAGATGTCACTGAGATTGCACCCCCAGAGTCCGAAACCCGAAAGAGGCCACAGGGACAAAAGAAGGCAAAAGATGCTCTAAGGCGAGGAGGAGGTGAAGCTTGCATGGAGGCTTTGGACAAAATGTCGGCGAAGAAGGAAGCATTTGACGCAGAGAAAGAGAAGAAGAAAGAGGAGAGGCACATGGCTTTACTTGAGCTAGATAAAAAATGCCTGGCATTAGAAAAAAGAATGGTGAAAAATGACATGATCGAAAAGGAAGAAAAAATAATGGCAATGGACATTAGCGCCCTGACCCACTGTAGCAATAGTACTACACGGTTATGCAACAGAAGATTGTTGCTCGTTGTCTAGCCAATTAGATGTAGTTGCTTTCATTTCATTTACCCAGCTAAGTATTTTTATCTTGTCTTTCTGTAAACATGTGTTCTGCCAAGTACTATTTGCATTTTTATTATTGTGGTTATGTATCTGCCAAGTACTATTTGCATTAGCAATACTTTTTATGATTGATATTATGTGTACATGTGCTTTTTAATACTACTACTAATAATAGCTTTGAGATGTTTCCCACGACGAAAAAGATAAAATGTTGCAAACTAATTGATGTGGGTCCTAAATTTAATTTTTTAGATACCATTTATTATAAACTCTTGGAGATGACCTTCTTTTTTCCTCCCCAAATATTTTTAGGAGTTGCCAAACTATATGCTTTTTGGAGAAAAAAGTAGAAAACTCTTGGAGATGCTCTAAGGACTTAAGCATATTTGTTTTTGCAATATGTGCACGATGTGAACCCAATACCTTAAAATTCCTTTATTTAGGGAATAAATAGTTTTATTAAAGTCATGTGCTATGTGATATTTAAAGGTGACCAATAGCATGTTTTTTGTGGCTTCTATAAGCTGGCTTGTTTTTTATACGAGTCAAGTACTATTTGGTATTATTTTCAATGGCGCGATTGGCTTAATGCTACGCATATTCTATGCATGATTGGCTTAGCACTACGTGATTATATTTTAAAATCGTAGTTGGTCTTAAGCTATGTGCGTTATATATCCTAAAGCAGTTGGCATATCACTCGGATCATGTTGTTCGGGGGTTCACACCATATGTGCTGTATGTTAATATTAAGTCACTTGGTTGATTGTAATTATCAGAAACCACTCGGTTGGTTAGATTATTTATTCCTTGATTGTATGTTTAGTTTGTTCAACTAACCACATAGTCGGGGGCTACACCTAGTTAGGTGCATCTAGTCGATGCACCTGAAAATATATTTATTATTGTTATTATTTGAAATTTTTTAAGCCTTTCGTAGCCTTATGATTTGGTAAAAGCACTCGGGAGGCTACGGCGAAGGTAATTGAAGCACTTGCCTTTCGATTAATTTGATTCGAGAGAGGATTATTTTTTCGACTGTGAAGGCATTAGGAGCTACTGTGGAGATTACGGGTACCATATACCCACACGGCTGGACTGGATATACGGGATATATGATGTATATGTAATATGTAACGGATCATGCCTTGGGTATCATGTTTCCTTGTATATTAGGAAAGTGGCCCAAAGTCCCGATTCGGCAATATTGTAGATTAGAGTAGGAAACCGATACCGGGTTTGGTTAGGTTTCTATTCTTGCAATCCTGCCCCCTAACCTATATAAGGGAGGCAGGAGGTCCTCCAAGGGCATAACCACGTAGAGATTCACAACTCGATCATTAGATCAATACAACACTCGACGGATTACAATCCCTAAACAGAAGTAGGGTATTACCTCTCGTCGAGAGGGCTTGAACCTGTCTAAATCCTCAGCATATAACCCATCTACTTTAGCTCTCGTACTTTACCCCTTTTCTCATTGCCGATTTCCACAATCGACAATCGACTGTTGGGCTGATAAGACATCGAGTTGCCCAGCCGATGCTGACAGGAATCGTCTATGATCAAAATAATTCGAGTTGTGCCAATAGAGTTATGTGTCGTGTAATTTAGGTTTAATATAATTGCCAGCAAATTATCTTTATTATTCTTAATTTTGATAGATCGAACTCAATCGAGGCAATATGAGATTAGGATCAAATAAAGAGAGTTACTTAACACTTATATAGTCTAAACTACTAACCGATGTACAAAATCATAATAAGCACATGAATAAATTTTGACAATAGCCACTATCGGTTAAAGATCAAGTATTATGCAATCAAAGACCTAACTTTTTCTTTATTGCCATTAGCTATGATAGATCAGACTCAACCAAGATAGTATTTAGCTCCTAATAACAAAGATCAGATAGGTTTAAGATTATATAAACCAAATCAATAGCCGATATGATTTGTCAGTAATGAACAAATAATGTATCGGCTAGAACTCCTATACAGCCTTATATAAAAAATATCATATTGGATTTATTGTATTAAACTATCCACGTTCTTAACAGATTAGACCTAACCAAGACAGTGCATGATCAATGAAAGCTTAGTAGATTTAAAGGTTTGATATATTTATATAAGATAATTGATAAAAACGAAACAAGCATAGAAAAACAATGTACATAAGAGCCGATATATCAGATAGGCGACGTGAGTAAAACCAACCAGTATATCGGACTGAATCGAGGAATTACTAACTTGGCTGATACAAGCAAAGTTTGACATGACTTACTTTCTCACCGGAGATCAAAACTGATGCAGCCCAAACTCAAAAACAAGAACTCATCAAAAACCTAGAAAACTAGGGTGGTGATGCGTCGAAAGTTGTATATTAAACTCTTGTTATTACAAAGACCCTGGGTGTATATATTTATACCCATAGGCTAAACTAAGTCCGACTTTATTACGATCAAATTAATACATGACTCTATCTCTAACCAGGAAACTACTGTTACAACTCTGACTCAAATAAGACTACGATCGGCAAAAAGTAAATCATCCAATTACAATTCCGACTCAAACAAGACTACGATCGGCTAAAAATAAATAATCCGAGTCCGATTCTAACACAATTTTATTGGCTCAGGACTCTAGCAAAAAAAGAAACCAAAGTAACCTTTTCCATTTTTCTAATAAACTTGCCAACCGAATTTACTAAAATCACGACATGAACCCCGTCTTTGCCTCGGTCTTGACTAATGAAAGTTGTCAAATTTTGCCATTAACACAGCCCAAGCAAGTAGAGGAGCCGGTGCCCATGGACGAACCATGCGGGCAAATGACGACACCGCTGCCGCGTCGGAACAATGAAGACAAATCATGCACCTGACCGGTACCATGCCGCATGTTGTTCCGCCACCCTTGTCGCCACGGTGTGCTGCTCCCCGATGAGAACCTGGTCGCCCTCCCTTCTCCTCCTTCCTCACATGCTGCCCTTCCTATATGCTCTAGGATCGAATGCCCAACGAAAAGCCAACCAGGGGGGTGAATGGTTGAGTACCCCAAAAACAAAGTTTTCGCGGAAATAAAACTTTACCTCTGTTTTTCGACGTCCGGTCGACCGCAGTGTCGCACCGGTCGACCGAGCTGTTCGGCCGGTCGACCGCTGATGACCTTCGGTCGACCGCCCGTAGCCGATCGCCTCAGCCGATTTGCCTGTAGTAGCCGATGCCGATGAAGACCAATGCCCGCCGGTCTGACCGCCAATGTACTCGCGGTCTAACCGGGAAGAAGACGCGGTCTGACCGCCGTATCGTCTGCGGTCCGACGGTTAGCAGATCCAAATTACGCCGCCGCACCGAGGAATAAGTAGACACAAAGAACTATCAAGAAAATTGATCTTTATTGAAACTCTCTCGTGTTTACAAAGTGCGAACAAAGCACTCCTCACAAAATCTCAATCTAAACTTGAAACCCTAACTTGAGAAACTCTAAAACTTGAACTCAAAAGCGATACCGAGAGGCCACGCCTCCCCTCACTATTTATACCCAAGATCCGCGGCCAAGAGCCACGAATTCTACTCATACAAGAAGCCCTAATCCACTAGGAAACCTTCTCGTACAAGAAACAAACTATACATAAACAAACCGTAACAATCTCGATTTTCCTAAAACCGAAATTCCGCTTTCCATACGCAACAATATCTCCATTGTATGCCATATGGAAACTTTCCAATCATGTGCACTAATCTCTACCCTTCAGCATCCCGCATGATCCCCATCTCGAACGTCACCTTATCTCCAAGTTGACTCCGACTCGATCACCGGCAATACTTTCCCGAGGCGTAAAGAATACCTGCACACAATTAAATAAAGAATACCATATCCGAGCACAAGCTATCCAAACTTGAATCATTGTTAGCATAAACAACCAGACACGTGTATAGGAACACGAAACTTCCATGTATGTATAAGGAAACAAACCGAAACCAAAACCGAAACGAAATCGGCAACCAGTCGGACTGGCTCGGCCGGTCTGACCGCAGGCAACTGCCGGTCTGACCGCCGAAACACCTCCGGTCAGACCGACAGAACACGCCCGGTCAGACCGACTGTGGTAGCCGACTGAACGTTGTTCATCGTCCGAAAATTCAACTCTTTCAAAAACAAAACACTCAAACCAATAAAACCCAAATACCAATTGTTCATCATTAAATAACGAATCAAACACACTTTGATTTTACAATCTCCCCCTTGATGAACACATTGGCAAACAAAATAAAAGAGTTGTTTTGGTGTTTGAAAAGTTAAAAACAAAAATGGTAAAAAGCATTTGAGAGCTCAAAAATCAAAGAAAATTTCTCCCCCTTTTGAAAAGAAAGAAAATCCTTTGACCCCAAAAAAACTTGCACTTTTTTACTTTTGCACTTTTTTCTTTATTTATGCAAATGTTCACCCAAACAACATCTCCCCCTTTTGACAATGAATTCATCAAGCATAGGAATTATGTTCATTTAATTTTCAAGAGCTTAGCACCATACGTAAAGCAAGTCAAGTCGTGTGTTGCAATAATAAGAAGATAAATTTATCAATTAGATATCAAATATGCATTAAAGTATAATCATGAATCAAATAGTTTATAATTAACAGCAATAACACAATAAGAATTCATGAATTTCAATGATTTATAATGCAACATCTTTACAAGCACATAGATTGAAAGATAAACCCAAATATATATACCTATTGCAATCTTTATTCTTTCTCAAATATACCTTTTTGCACATATAATTCAAGAGAAAAACTTTTTCATATTGATTTGAGCCATATTTGTTGCTCATATTTTTTCTCTCAATTATTCCGAGTACGTCCTTGTCGTCAAGACTGTTTCCAAGGATTCGGTACTCATTATTTTTGCTCACATCGAATACGTCCTTGTCGTCAAGACTGTTTCCAAGGATTCGGTATTCATTTTTTCTCTCATAGATAATATTTTATTCTCTTTTCACAATGAGCAATTTTATGTAATTTGAGGAATATTAAAGCAACATAATATATATATAAGCATTTAAAATCCAACACAAGTACGAGTATCGCATTGCATATTTCTTTAATTCAAGTATTGTGTTAAAGTGTCATGCATTATTTCTCTTAAATATAAAATCTAGATCACATAAAAATACTAGAATACATATAAGCTATGCTAGTGACAAATAAATCTTAATAATATTGCTAGCATGCACATGATCAACAATATGTATGGATAAAGCTCTCTTTTTTTTAATTTATTTCAATCATGTAGCTTGATAAATCAAAGAGTACAAAAACTCCCCCTCAAAACATGCCAAAAGGATGAATGATTCCCAATTCCCCTCGAAGAAAAGCAAAGCGAGAAGAATCCAATGGTTTTGTAAAAATATCAGCAAGTTGCAATTTTGTATCCAAAAATTTCAATTCATCATCTTTCTTCTCAACATGATCTCGCAAGAAGTGAAAACGAATATCAATGTGTTTGGTGCGTGAGTGTTGAACAGGAATCTTAGCAATGTTAATGGCACTTGTATTATCACAATAAAGAGGCACATTTTCAAAAGAAAGTCCATAATCTTTTAAAGTAGAAATCAGCCAAAGAATCTGTGAACAACAACTAGCAGCAGCAACATATTCAGATTCAGCAGTGAATTGAGCTACACTAGACTGTTTCCTAGAAGACCATGCAATCAATGAAGTTCCAAAAAAATGACATGTTCCACTAGTACTTTTTCTATCAATTCTACAACCCGCAAAATCAGCATCTGAATAACCACTTAAGCAAAGAGAAGATGAAGTTGAATACCAAATACCAAACTCAAGTGTATGACTCAAATACCTCATGATGCGCTTGACCGCTTGACGATGAGACGCACGTGGAGAAGCTTGAAAGCGCGCACACAAACACACAGCGAATTGTATGTCTGGTCTAGAAGCAGTTTTATACAACAAGGATCCTATCATGCTTCTATACTCCTTTTGATCCACAGCTTCACCATCTTCATCGGGATCAAGAACAACAGTAGATCCAATGGGTGTAGAGATTGGCTTGCAACTCTCCATCTTGAACCTGCGCAAAAGATCTTTGGTGTACTTTGTTTGATGAATGAACGTACCTTGAGGTGTTTGCTTGATTTGTAAACCCAAGAAGTACGACAGCTCACCCATCATACTCATCTCAAACTCCCTACGCATAGTCTCAAAGAAATTCTACAACCAAAGAGTGAGTTGAACAACCAAAGATGATATCATCAACATATATCTGAATGAAAAGTTGATTTTCACCATGCTTAAGAACAAAAAGCGTTTTATCAATTTTTCCCATTTGAAAACCTTTTTCAAGCAAAAAGTTCTTAAGTCTGTCATACCATGCTCTAGGTGCTTGTTTCAAACCATATAAAGCTTTTGAAAGTTTAAAAACATGGTTGGGAAAATCAGGATTTTCAAAACCCGGTGGTTGTTTAACATAAACTTCTTCCTGTATAAAACCATTTAGAAAAGCACTTTTAACATCCATTTGGAACAATTTAAAACCTTTGGAAGCAGCAAAAGCTAGCAAAAGCCTAATTGCCTCAATCCTAGCAACAGGAGCAAAAGTTTCATCAAAATCCAAACCCTCCACCTGAGTATAACCCTGAGCAACTAGTCTAGCCTTATTGCGAACAATCAAACCATCCTCATTTTGTTTATTTTTGAAAACCCACTTGGTTCCAATAACATTATGTCCAGAAGGAGGTTCAACTAAAGACCAAACTTTATTCCTTTCAAAATTTTCAAGTTCTTCATGCATGGCGTTAATCCATGATTCATCAGTTAATGCATGAGTAACATCTTTGGGTTCAAAAGAAGCAACAAAAGCAGAATTCGCAGAGTCATGCGCAGTTACCTTAGATCTCGTCGTTCGCTCTTTTAAATTACGTATTATTTGTACCGGCAGATGTCGTCGCTGAATGCGCAAGGTTGCAGTGATCTCAGAAGTTGATTCACGTGCTGGTTCAGCACTGGTCGTGGTCCCCGAAGAATTCTCTTGATTGGAATCGACGGAGTCCGAAGAAGTCGGCCCCGCCGGTCGGCCCGGGTCTCGGTCGGTCGCCGGCAGCCTCCTCTCCGGTCGACCGACGGCACCGCCGGTCGGCCAGGGCAGGTCGATCTCATCGTCGTCGTCGTCGCTTTCGTCTTCAAAGATTCGACCAAACTCCCCCTGATCCTATGGCAGTGTACCTGAAAAATCTGGTCTAGTACCGGGACTAGCCTCATCAAAAGTGACTTCGTAAGTCTCGACAATTTTGTTAGTCTCCAAAAGAAGTACACGATAGCCACGAGTGTGTGCGGTATAACCAAGAAATAAACCATCAATTGAACGTGATTCAAACTTATCCAAATTTCCAGATTTTAACACAAAGCACTTGCAACCAAAAATACGCAAATGTGAAACTTTAGGCTGACGACCAAAACGAAGCTTATAAGGAGTTTTGCCAAGTTTAGAACGCAAGAAAATGCGATTAGAAACATAGCAAGCATTGTTAATAGCTTCGGCCCAAAATTTTCTAGGTGTGTGATATTCATCTAGCATTGTCCTAGCCATTTCAACCAAAGAACGATTTTTTCTTTCGACAACACCATTTTGTTGAGGAACACGTGCAGAAGAAAATTGATGTTCAATTCCTTTTTCAACACAAAAATGTTCAAAAGATGCATTTTTAAACTCACCACCATTATCACTTCTAATTGTTTTCAAAGAGTTGGGAATTTCACAATTCAAGCGAAGAAAAAGACTTCGAAAGTGTCCAAAGGCCTCGTCCTTAGTTGCCATGAAGAAAACCCAAGAATATCGAGAAAAATCGTCAACAATAACTAACACATACCATTTTCCTCCAACAGATTGCACTCTAGCTGGACCAACGGTGTCCATGTGTAAAAGCTGTCCGTGCATCCCTTATCACGAAAGAATTGGTATGTGAGAAGAAGCAACCATTTTACCATGACGACATGGTGCACAAACCAAATCAAGATCCTTTTTGAGTTTTGGCAAACCACGAACAAGATCCAAACCACTTAAACGAGTCAAATGATCAAATCCAACATGACCAAGTCTACGATGCCAGAACATCAAATCTTTATTGAATTTTGCAACTAAACAAGTAACAATAGGAGAAACGGGTTTTCAAAATCAGCTTTAAAAACTCTCCCATAACGAGAAATGTTCAAAACAGAATCACCACAAGAATCAAATATTTTACTTCCAGTTTTCTTGAAATGAACTTCAAAGTTTTCATCAACAATTTGTGAAACGAAAGTAAATTGTATTCTAAATCTTCTACCAAAGCTACCTCTTTTAATTCGAACTTGTCACTTACCTTGACGGATCCGGTAGCGATAACAGCACTTGTTGAAGCATCCCCAAAGATTATTGATTCTGTCTTGGATGCCAACTTGAGGGAGGAGAACCACTTCTTATCACCGGTCATGTGCCGCGAACAACCGGAGTCCATGATCCACACGTTCTCCTTCCTCGCCACGAAAGCCTACAAAACAAAGGATGTCGAGGCCTCGCATTGGGGTTAGTTAACGAAACTTAGGAATCCAAGATCGAGACACATGACCGTAGATCCAATAGGCACAAAACCACGAGAGAAAACAGTTTTGGAATTTTCGAAAAATTCCTTCGGGACCGGTCGACCGCTGCATGCTGCCGGTCCGGCCGCGCCATTGCCGGTCTAACCAAGCGGTGCCGTCGGTCGACCGGGTGCCGGCCGGTCGACCGATGGACCAACGCGTCCGACCGGCCTTCCCGAGGAAAACCAGATTTTTGCCACTTTGATTTTGCAAAATTATTTTCTCTTTCCTTTTTTCTCGTTTTCGTGCTAATCGAAACAAAAACCAGCAAGATGACCATCTTTACCACAAAAGGAGCAAGAAAACTTTTCTTTAGTAATAGATGGTTTTGAAGAATTGGGTTTAGTTTCTTTTAAATAAACAGAAAGAGATGGCAAATTTCCACAGACTTGAAAACTGTTTTCATGGTGTTAGGTTTTGTCAAGATTTCACCGTTTTCAGTTATTCCTAAAACATCTGGAGGATTTTTGATGAAATAATCATGAGCATCAAAACCTATTCCCTTATTGTCGCTACGCACTTTTGATTTGTCCAAAATCATGTTTAGTTGTTTCTTACCATCGGAAAATTTTTGCAAAGAACTTTTCAAGTAAGAAACTTCTTTCCCAAGATTAACACAATTTTCACAATCAATTAAAACATCTTTGCCTTTGCGACATCTAGAGCAAGAAGCTACCTCATCTTGTTTAACTATTTCTTCCATGTGCTTAATACGAGCTAAAGCATCTTTTAGTTTCAATTCATTAGCATCACAAGTTAAACAAGATTTAGAAGCTAAAACTTGAGAATTATTGACATCTCTAATTTTTGAAATTTCCAGCATTAAAACCTCACAATTTTTGCAACTATCATCATTGGGAATAAGAGATTTTAATCTAGCAATTTCAGCATTTAAAGATTCAATTACAAATTCTTGTTTTTTAAACATTTTCTCACATTTTTTATTCTTAGCACTTAAAACAAGAATTGCATCTTCAAGTGAGCTTACCTCATTTTCTTCATCGAAGAATCTTCATCTCCATGCGTCATGAGACAAACGCCGGAGATGTTCTTGCCCTTCTCCTCCTCACCGTCGAGTCTATGTCGCTGAGTGGCTCAAAAGCGGCATAGACTTAACTCAACACCTTCTTGATCATCTCCTTGGAGCGCCTACCCTTGGGTTTGTCATCCTTTGTCTTCTCGGCGCTCTTGTCCTCCTTCTTGCTCCTCCCAAGCTTGGGGCAGTTGGAGCGGATGTGATCCAAGGCGCCACATTCAAAGCAACGCGTTGGTCCTCCTTTCTTCCCGAACCTAACTCGTTCATAGCTCGGAAAGTTTGTTAGTAGAAAGAGCCAAGTCCTCCTCCTCGAATTGCTCGAGTTGTTCATCGGACATGGCATTAATCAAAGCAAGAGCATTTGAAGATGACGAAGAAGCAACATCGAAGAAGTCGAAGGAGAAACCAAAGCACTTGACTTAGAATCTGTTTTTCGAGAAAGAATATTCATCTAATGAGTTTTGAGTTTTGTATAAAGGGAATCCAAAGTCAAATTTGCCATGTTAACAGATTCTTGAATAGAAGTTACTTTCATCTCGCAAGAGACATATCAAGACCATTTAAAAAGTAGCGAGAAATCTCCGATTGTGGATAATTAGTGTCATAAGAAGAATCAACAGATCTAAGATTGCTCAAGATTTTATTACCTACCAAGATAGTCATCCAAAGCTTCAGCAGGTTTCATCTCAAATTTTATATATTCCTTTTTAAAAAGATCTCAACGAAGTTCTTTTATGTTTTTAGTTCCTTGAAGAAAGTTTTTCAAAGCGTTCCAAATTTCATTAGCGGTTTGAAGACGAGAAACACGATCAAAATCAGAACGCGAAATTCCATTCAACAAAATGTTTCGAGCTTTGCAATTGTTATTAAACTCAGTTTTCAAAGCATCAGTATTAATGGCATCGGGTATGGTGTAGGGAAGCGCAACCTTTTGCCACACACCATAGTCTTGAGCCATGATGTAAGATTGCATCTTACTACACCAATACGCAAAATCGGTGCCATCAAAAACATGCGGTTTTGTTGAAAATTTATCCGACATGATGAAAAACTTTAGATCAAAGAAAATCCAAAGCAGAAAAACGTGGCTCTGATACCACTTATGCTGTAGGATTGAATGCCCAACGAAAAGCCAACCAGGGGGGGTGAATGGTTGAGTACCCCAAAAACAAAGTTTTCGCGGAAATAAAACTTTACCTCTGTTTTCTGACGTCCGGTCTGACCGCAGGTGTCGCACCGGTCTGATCGAGCTGTTCAGCCGGTCTGACCGCCCGTAGCAAATCGCCTCAGCCGATTTGCCTGTAGTAGCCGATGCCGATGAAGACCAATGCCCGCCGGTCTGACCGCCAATGTACTCGCGGTCTAACCGGGAAGAAGACGCGGTCTGACCGCCGTATCGTCTGCGGTCTGACTGGTTAGCAGATCCAAATTACGCCGCCGCACCAAGGAAGAAGTAGACATAAAGAACTATCAAGAAAATTGATCTTTATTAAAACTCTCTGTGTTTACAAAGTGCGAACAAAGCACTCCTCACAAAATCTCAATCTAAACTTGAAACCCTAACTTGAGAAACTCTAAAACTTGAACTCAAAAGCGATACCGAGAGGCCACGCCTCCCCTCACTATTTATACCCAAGATCCGCAGCCAAGAGCCACAAATCCTACTCATACAAGAAGCCCTAATCCACTAGGAAACCTTCTCGTACAAGAAACAAACTATACATAAACCAACTGTAACAATCTCGATTTTCCTAAAATCGAAATTTCGCTTTTCATACGCAACAATATCTCCATTGTATGCCATATGGAAACTTTCCAATCATGTGCACTAATCTCTACCCTTCAGCATCCCGCATGATCCCTATCTTGAACGTCACCTTATCTCCAAGTTGACTCCGACTCGATCACCGGCAACACTTTCCCGAGGCGTAAAGAATACCTGCACACAATTAAATAAAGAATACCATATCCGAGCAAAAGCTATCCAAACTTGACTCATTGTTACCATAAAAAACCAGACACGTGCATAGGAACACGAAACTTCCATGTATGTATAAGGAAACAAACCGAAACCAAAACCAAAACGAAATCGGCAACCGGCCGGATCGCTCGGCCGGTCGACGCAGTAGAATCGCCCGGTCGACCGCCGAAACACCTCCGGTCGACCGACGTAACACGCCTGGCCGACCGATCGTGGCAGCCGATCGAACACTGTTCATCGTCCGAAAATTAAACTCTTTCAAAAACAAAACACTCAAACCAATAAAACCCAAATACCAATTGTTCATCATTAAATAACGAATCAAACACACTTTGATTTTACATTTGCCATAGCTTGCAGCGCCCACGCCGCCATACTCGGCAATATGCCATGCCCACACCTATGCCAGAGTGCACGCAACGCTCTATTCAGCACTGTGCGGACTGCTCTGATGTTCCCACGTGCTTCCCGCCACTGTCCCTCGCCAGTCGATGCTCCTAGGACCCCCAAACTCGTCCCTGCCCACCTCTCCATTGATTGCACCTCTTCGCCCATGCCTGCAACTCCACCGTTGCGCTAGGCACAAAGTCACCAACAATCGCGTCCCGACCACCATTGTCGATCGTAGCAAGCGTGGGAATCATATCCCATTGCCTCGATGAGGCTCCCCAAGGCCTCGCCATGGCTAATTTTGCCACTGCCCTGGAAAATTTCACCAGCGGCTGGGCTAGCGTTGTCGTCTCCATCGCTGTCCCTCAGTCCTAGCTTCGTCGCCTATCCCAGCACCGGTCGCCTCTGCGTGAGCTTCGGAAAGCAAACCCGAGCCCTAGAACCCGACGCTCGCCCCGTAGCCCCACCACAACCACCGCTTTGACGGTGCCCCATCCATCCCGAACCGTCGTCCCACCCCCACCCAG
Source organism: Oryza australiensis (assembly GCA_019925245.2). Taxonomy (NCBI): domain Eukaryota; kingdom Viridiplantae; phylum Streptophyta; class Magnoliopsida; order Poales; family Poaceae; genus Oryza; species Oryza australiensis. The sequence goes on from JAIFGZ020000010.1 coordinate 332,181, forward strand.
CCTCGAGACCACCTAACACCGTCCCAACCGCTGCGCCGTAGCCCGTGGGTTGACAAGGCCCTCGAGGCTGTCCCCTCGCCAGCCACACCTAGCTCCGGGCCGACAGGCCACCACGCAAGCTTGCCCTAGTGCTAGCTTGCACAAGTGAGAGAGCAGAGAGAGGACGAGAGAAAGAGAACGAGAGAAGAGAAAAGAGAGAGAGGTCGATAGCTGGGCCACACCTGTGGGTGGAGTCACCCCGGGGGTAGCACTCGGACCAGAGTTGAAATCAAGCTGAAGTCAAACTACGAGTCCTCGAGACGTGGTCGGGAACCCGGCCTCCCTTCAGGGTCGGCCGTCCCAACCTCCCCACGGGTCCGACCTCATCGTTCCTGTCTTGACCTCGACTCCTCAACCCGACCTCTGGCCACCTCGGGACAAGGCTTGGCTTGCAAGGAGGCGTGGAGGGGACAACCCGACAAGGAATGACGTCACCCGACAACACAGTACAGGAGGTATCTGCAGAGGAGGGATCCCAAGACAAGATAAGGCACAAGACACCCACGGCATGCAAGACCCAGAGAGCATCTCCATGTACCTTTTTAGATGTTGTTTGTGCTACCCTTTTTAGATCTTTAGTCTTAGTTTTCTTGGCTCCCATGTCCCATGTGACTGCCTCCTTGGACTATAAAAGGAAGGGCAAGACGGGACGAGGGAGAGGGACACACACACTGAAACCAATCTCGCATAGCTTGTTCTTGGCCAGCTTGCTCTAAGCACCAAGAAAGTCACACTTATAATCTCTATTCATCATCCACCCCAACATAGAACACTGGATGTAGCCCTATTATCCTTCGGGAGGGCTGATCCAATATAAATCTCGTGTCTCTTGTTTCTTGGCTCGTCTTAGTGTCTCGAGTCGACCATCAGATCCCAAGAGGAAGCACATTCCCGACCACTCATTCATCTCCTTCGGCACCCCCCTTGGAGGACTGCCGACCTACCCATCGATAGTTGGCACGCCAGGTAGGGGACACATTTCTTCTTCATTCTTGGCGACCTGATGGCTGTCGTCTTCTCCACTGACTTCACGGCACCCGCCGGGGCGATGTTCATCTTTGGGAGCCTATTCTTCCCTGCCGACGACTTCAGCCGTCTCACCCTCTCCCAGGTGGCTTCGTGCGAGCTCGAGTGTGTGGCCATGCGACAACGCAAGGTGGAGAGGTTGAGACGCATGGCTCCGTGCCCGGCGGCCTCGACCCCTGTGGATCGCCTGACTGCGCAGGCTTGGCGGTCCAAGCCCCAAACTGCCTGCTCGGTTGTCTTGAAGGCGGACTTAGCTTGGATCTAGGTCAAGCGCCCTACGGGATGCCGCTCCCCACGTCCGGCTTCCCTGCCATGCAGGAGCCCATCATCCTCTTCATCCGTCGCCCGGCGGACTCCCACACTCCTCGGGACGGAGAGCACCCAGAAGATCGCCTGTCGTGCTTCTCCTCCAAGCTCGGCATCGGCGAAACAGTTACACGGGCCAGTCTTCGTCCCGGGCAACCGCTGGCCAGCGAACTTCATCATGATGGTGGCATGGTTTCCGAGGATGAGGTCACAGGCTCCCAGGAGTCCGATGCCCATTGCAACGCCCGTGTGGACGGTCGTTATGTAATGATTCCGACCGTCAAAGACCTCAGAAATAAAAGGGAATTAGCATCCTCTAGTGGCATTTAGCTTTAGAATTAATAAAGTTTGACATGTCCTTGGACTTTAGATGCTTATCAGAACATTTATCACTTAATCAAAGCAAAGTCAAGCTTGTGTGGCGAAGAAACACAACTTCAACCTATCGACGATCGCCACGCAGGCTTCCCACGGATCGAAGGGCCCACAAGTCAGGTGAAACCGACTTAGGATGAGACCAAACCACTGGGAACCACCCTAGGGGCCCACAAGTCATTGTCTGGCAAAAGACGATGGTGAATGAAGGTTAGGGGGTTTGACCAAACTAGGGTTAGACCGAACCAGCCATAAGTCCAATCGCCACCGACTTCAACGTGGCATTCCCTCATTGGCTTGGAAACCACCATACAATTATAATTGGGAGGCTATAAAAGGGTGAAGCTCACTTTGGTTCAAGACACACCACAAGAAGAAGATCCTACACGTTCTATCTTAGTCATATAGGCTAGTGGAGTTAGGAAGTAGTTTAGTATTCTTATTGGCTCCCAAGTCGCCTTCGGAATTCGGGTATGTCTTTAGTACTCTTCTTCCTTTGTATGACTTTGAGCTTAATAAAGATATTATCTTCTAGTTCATATTAGTGTGGTACTTCTTATGCTTTAGTAGATAAGACTTCCATTATTTGTTTAATTCATTGTCTTGTTGTGTTTAGACAAGTAACTCTATTGCCACAGACACGGTCCAATGAGCAATTAGGATGTAGGTTTGCCTTTATCTTGCTCATGGAATGTAGAGGTATTTATGGTAATGTAAGCATGGTGCTTAGATTATTTCATAGACATTGGTTTTGGCCAATTCCCACGGGTGAGAAGTAGGCGGCAAGTGGTGACAGCCCTGTCCGTCCTTTGTATTCCTCCATGTTTGGATTTGTTGTAGGGAGAACAGTAAGAGATCGCTTCGTGGTGGCAGGCCAAGCCACTGGGATTGACTCCTACGATGGCAAGACTGACCCCACCCTGTGGCTTCAGTTGTACTGCACTGTTGTTCGGGCGGTGAACGGTGACGCCCATGTGATGGCGAACTACCTCCCGGTCATGTTGGCTCCGACCGTCATTGACTGGCTGGCAGGGCTCCCCGAGGGTTCTATTGACTCTTGGGATGTGCTCTGTGATGCCTTCGTTGCCAACTACCAGGGCACTTGGCAGCGCCCCACCTCATGCTACGACCTCCGCCAAGTTCGGCAGAGGGCTAGCAAGTCTACTTGGGACTACATCCGACACTTCTCGGAACGTCACAATACCGTTGCGAGCATCACCGAAGAAGACATCACGCGCATCTTCTCCGAGGGCCTCTGAAAGCCCTCCGAGCTGTTCCGTTTCCTCATTCGGAATCGGCCGACCTCTCCGGCAAATATGATATGCATCACCGAGAGCTTCGCCGACGCCAAGGATGTCGAACGATAGGAAATGCTCGCCCCAGAGCCCCTCGTCCCGAGGGTGTCTCGAGGAAAGGAGTGGGCCAAGCCTGATCGACGCTCGCCAAGAAGAGCAAACTGTTGATCGCCTCCGCGGATTAGGCGGGACGAGGTGAAGCGCAAGTCGACCCCTGAGGAAGCGACCATTGAAAGGCCGAGCTCGAGGGGAGAAACCTCGGGCGAATTGGTTCGGGAGGCACTGGACAAGTCGTGCTTCCTGCACCCAAAAGATAATCACACCATCCGTCAATGCTACACCCTTTAGGACCAGTTGGCCCAGGAGGCACAGAATCCCTGACCCCCGAGGCCACGGCTTCTAGGAGCCGACCCACACCGTCAACATGATCCTCGGTGGCGAAGCAACATCGGAGAGCCGACACCAGTAGAAGCTTCTCTCTCGCCGGGTGAACGCCATCTCCACCGAGCCGACCGAGCGCCTCCGGTGGTCGGAGGTCCTGATCTCCTTCTGTCGAGCCGACCAATGGGCCGATGTCTTGTTAACTCCTAAATTTGGTAACCGAACCCCTAAGTTCTAACGAGGTTAAAACAGAATCGGATCGGCTTGCGGAGAAGCAAAGGCTGCGTCGGCTATGCTCAAATCGGCTGAGTAACGATCGGCTACGTGGTCAATCGGCTGAGGTTGGATCGGATGAGGATAGCCGGTAGCCGATGCTGAGTCAAAGGAGAAGATAAAACTGTTTCCGATGAAAGTGCTTAGAGATAAAGTGAAAGATTCACTTATCAGTTTGTGCGTTAAAAGATATTGCCATCTATGGATAGAGTCCCGTAACGGTAATTGTATCTGTAAAATAGGAATTTGTTTAAACAGTTTATTGTAATGCGGCGTGGGTTCTTCCCGGGATATCGTCGTATTTTAAGTAGTAGTTTAGATAGAGTCCAGGGTCTGTGCAGATAATGTTATTCTTGGGTATAAATTGGACCCGATACCACCTGTAAAAGATATTCAACAATCAATCAAACAACTTTTGGCGCATCGCCAAACCTTTTCTTCAGACGAGCAATTGATTTGGCTCCGGGCGGCATCGTTTTGATCCCCAAATCCAAGTAAATGCTTGTCATTAGTGGTATGTTCTATTGATTCTAATGCCTTCATCGTAATGACACATTAGATTCAGGGGTTTATACTGCGCTATTTACCATATATTGCATATAACCTGGAGCAATGTTCAGATCTATCCTGCCATCGGCCAGTTCTATCAAGAACCCGCAGTCGATAGGGCTAGATCTAAAGGTTGAACTAGTTTATATGCGGTATCCACCATCTCGAGAGCTATAAATCAGCTACAATAGATCAGGTTGTTCTTTTTACACTTAATGCTGCATCAACATTGAACTATTAAGTCATTTTTAGAACCTCCAATGATCTTTTCGGTTAGATTTATATGTTTAGAGACAGTGTCGGGGTTTCAGCCGGCCTTACCTGCCCTGATATATTTTTAGTATATTTATTACTAGATTTATGTCAGGACTGCCTCTTATTTAAGATCCCATTCTTGTCAGACATCATAAGCCAAAATCGGCCCGCTAGCAACAGTCGACTACCGATTTCCTAGGCTAAGTATATCTGGTTCAAGAATGATATCTTTTCATAAGAATCGGCTAGGTTATCAATACATAGTTAGCTTTCCAGTATCGGCTAGGTTATCAATACATATATTTATTATCCTTTACTGTATTTCGGTTAAGCGGCTGATGCTGTCTCGGTATAGCCGATCCATTCCAATCAATTGGCTTAAATATATTTTATGATAGCATATATATGCTCATGCATTCCCTCAGCCGATCCAGTGGGGATCTAACCTAACACTTAACGCATATATCTCGTTTTTCTTGTTGGTTAACAGATCAAACCAACTGGCACACCTTGAACAACATATGTAGCCAAGAAGGACCTGCACTGGAGCTAAGCAGATCTCCTAGGCCAGCGCGTGAGAGAAATTTCTCGTCAACACGCTTCTTTGCACTCCCAGTGGGACTTTCTCTGTCGGTTCGGCTAGGACACATCGACTCAGCCGACAAGATTGTCGACTCCAAGAGCCCCAATGTTTCTCAGGACAACATCGTGCCTGTGAAGATGGAGCAATTATCGGCTGAGCAGCAAGCCGATTACAAGAAGATGGTGGAACATCTCCAGGCCAACTACTTACAATCATTCACCCAGACCAGATCTGGGGCTGTACATCAAAAGTACAAGTTCAGCATAGACGAGATCAAGGCATCCTCCTCCAGTGGATCAAAGGGCAAACAAAAGGTGGAGGAGTCGATTCAGGAACAAGATGATTCAGCCCTGCATACTTTGCAAGACCGGATCGATTCAGCCGTCCATTATGCGCTGGTCAACCAGAGTAGCATCCTGGTCAACACTCTCAACAACATGATTGCTACTGTGGTCGACGCCAAGATAGCCGACCAGCTGCAGCGGGGGCCGACGTACTTCACAGATGGCCAGTTCCCTGGTTACAGGATATTGGTCACCCAGAATCGGCCAATTCCACCACCAACACAACCAGGCCCGCCAGGAGGGGTCCTAGGCCAGCCGAATCCAACTGAATCGGCTACAAGGCCAGTGATTACCTGCTGAACCGACAGTAACCGCTGCCCCAGGATCAGATCCCTAACATGTTCAACGACAATCGGTAGTTAGAGCCGATTGCCCAAATTGACCTAGACAGACGGCACAACGCCGGTGGCCGACAGCTGTTCCCAGGTCGACCAACGCCACCACCGGCGAATCGACCGCCTCTCGCTGATCATCCACTCCACTACCAGTATCAAGGAGGCCGCCAAGATCATCACTACAGGCCTCAGATGCCACCACCACTCTATCGGCAAGCACCCGCACCGTATGATCCATATGAGCCGATACAGCAGGACAACCGAACTTGGGCCGATCTGATTGCAGACGTCATGCGCGATCAATTCGGCCTCAAGCCAAAGGACTCAGGGAACATGTATCGGTATCCTTATCAAGAGCATTTTGAGTGGATTCCGTTGCCCAACCAATACAAGATCCCAGATTTTTCAAAGTTCTCAGGGCAAGACAATGTTTCGACCTACGAGCATGTCAGCCGATTTTGGCGCAGTCCGACGAAGCATCGGCTATAGACGCCTTGAGAGTTCGTTTGTTCCCTCTGTCTCTTTCAGGATTGGCTTTTACCGGGTTCTCCTCATTGCCTTACAACTCAATTCACAACTGGGCCGATCTCGAAAAACAATTTCACCGCTACTTTTACTCCGGCAACCATGAGATGAAGTTGTCGGACCTCACCAGTATCAGGCAGAAACACAACGAGTTGGTTCAAGAGTACATCCAACGCTTTAGAGAGATGAGGAACCGATGCTACAGCCTGGTGTTGTCAGATGCCCAGCTAGCCGATTTGGCCTTCCATGGCCTGATCGCGCCGATCCGTGAGCTCTTCTCCGCCCACGATTTCGACAGCCTGGCGCATCTGGCACAGAAGGTGACGGCCCACGAGCAAAGATTTCAAGACACCAGGAAGGCCGTCAAGAACATAAATCAAGTCGTCGTTGAATCATACTACGATTCCAATGACGATGACGCAGAGGTGGCGGCAGCCGAATGGGCCAAGAACAAAAAGGTCATCGTCTGCCAATGGTTGCTGAAGACGGCCAAAGAAGAATGATATGACTTCGACATCACTAAGGCCGATAGGATTTTTGACCTGCTGCTCAAGGAGAAACCGATCCAGCTCCCTGAAAACCACGTGATCCCATCGGCCGGAGAACTAAAGAAGAAGAAATATTGCAAGTGGCACAACACCATATCCCATGCCACTAACGATTGCAAAGTCTTCAGGCAGCAGATCCAGTCGGCAATTGAGGCCGGGAAATTGAATTTTGCTGATTCAAATCGGCTAATGAAGGTAGACGGCAACCCTTTCCCGGTCAACACATTTCAAGCCAGCCCCAGGCGAGCTGATCGACAGAATAGAATGCCGCACGGCTTAGTCGACGCATCAATCGGGGCCGGGCGAAGGCGAGCCGATCGGACATCACGCCGCACCAATCAACATGGTGCGCCCGTTATCGATTGGCGACCGACGGCCAGTCCATGACGATAGCTAACGCCATCCTCAGCACCGGTCTCAGCGGGAAGAAGCTCGCGATGAAGCACCTCGTCGGCGCGAGCCGGAAACCCAAAGCCGTCGGTACGAGGCAAGCCACAACAGTGCCGATCCGCATTGGCATTATGATTTTTTCAGGTACTGCTAGAAATCCGGCATGAGGCTGCCCAGACTGGACGACTGCCCGGCGTGCAACGATCGCCGTGACGACGAGCACAGGAGCTCATCGGCTGTAAGCCCAACCCGGTTCGTCCCTTGAGCCGTTCGGCTAAATCAGAGGCAGCGGTCTGTCCATGATTGGCTCGGCCCGATCCATCAAGACTTCTTCGTCGATGTAGACAACAACGACAACAACCGCGAAGACGAAGAGGCCGACGATGAGGAATCGACCAATCCCCAATGGTGCCCGTCCGATCTCTTCACAAAGACGCATAAAAGAAGAATTCAACGACTCAAGCGTGAAGGGAGAGAAGATGAAGTTCGGCAAATGATCCAAGAATAGTGTCATCGACTGGGTAAGATCAAAAGGCGATGGGTTCCCAAAGAGAAAACCACCGCAGCCGACGAGGAGCAAGCCAAGGAGAGTCTAGCCAACCAAGCCAGGAGGGCAGCCAAAGGGAAAGGCAAAGTTTCTGCATCGGTCAACATGGTGTTCATACTGCCAGCCGAATTCAGTGCTCCTGAAGCCGATGCAGACACCATCAAAGACGACTTGGTGAAACTAGCAATCTCACCGGACCAAGATATTTTCGACAAACCCGAGGGGACCGAAAATCGGCACCTGAAGCCGTTGTACATTAAAGGATTCATCAACGGCAAGCCAATGTCCTACGCAACATTTAGAAAACTAGGCAAAGGAGCCGAAGACCTGATAAAGACCAATATGGTGCTCAAAGACTTCGGCGGCAACCCATTAGAAACCAAGGGCGTCCTGAACGTTGAACGGACCATCGGCAATAAGACCGTGCCCACAACATTCTTTGTCATCGACGGGAAGGTGTCTTATAGCCTGCTGCTCGGAAGGGACTGGATACATGCCAATTGTTGCGTTTCTTCTACAATGCATCAGAGCCTGATCCAATGGGACGGCGACAAGATTGAGATCGTACCAGCCGACAGGTCAGTTAGCGTCGTTAGTGCTGATTTGCCACTTTGGGAAATCGAAGGCATTGATTGTTTGTCTGGAGAAATCTAGCAAGCCAATTTTCTAAATGTGTCCAATTCCACAATACAACCGATTGGAGATGACGAGCCGTAGCTGCTGCTTTGAACAAGACATGGTGGAAAGCTAAAGTGTCTTTGGCATGGACACCGCAGACGAAGACAATGGCAAGCTCAGGCAAGGTTTTACGTCGGCCAACGAGTTAGAAGAAATTGACATCGGCTCTGGTGACAAGCCGAGGCCGACGTATATTAGCAAAAATCTATCTCCTCATTGTAGATCCCAGCTCATCAATTTATTAAAAGAATATAAAGATTGTTTTGCTTGGAAGTGCTTCAAGATGCCCGGTCTTAGCCGATCAATATTGGTCCATCAACTGCCGATTAAGGCAGGCTATCGACCGTTTAAACAACCTCCCAGGAGGTTCAAAGTCGATATGTACGATGCGATTAAAGCCGAAATAACCCGGCTATATGATGCTGGATTCATTCGGTGTTGCCGATACACCGAGTGGGTCTCAAACATTGTCCCAGTGTTGAAGAAAAACGGTAAACTTAGGGTATGCATCGATTTCAGAGATCCAAACAAGGCCACCCCTAAGGACGAATACCCAATGTCAATAGCCGATTTGCTCGTCGATGCTGCTTCAGGCCACAAGGTTACTAGTTTTATGGACGACAATGCCGGTTATAATCAGATATTTATGACTGATGAAGACATCCACAAGACTGCTTTTCGGTGTCCTGGCGCAATTGGCTTGTACGAATGGGTGGTAATGACATTCGGCTTGAAGAATGCTGGGGCAACATATCAACGGGCCATGAACTATATTTTTCATGACATGATCGGCTCACTAGTGGAGATCTACATTGATGACGTGGTTGTCAAGTCCAGAGAGATGGAGAACCACATAGCCGATCTGAGACAAGTGTTAGAGCGGACGAGGAAATATGGCCTGAAGATGAATCCACTTAAGTGTGCGTTCGGCGTATCGGCTGGGCAGTTCCTGTGATATCTTATTCATGAAAGAGGAATTGAGGTTACACCAAGTAGCATAAATGCTATCAAAACAATTCATCCTCCGAAGGACAAGAAACAACTCCAATCTTTGATCGGCAAAATCAACTTCATCAGGCGATTCATAGCCAATCTCTCAGAAAATATGGAGCCGTTCACACCACTGCTTCGACTGAAAGCCGATCAAGCTTTCACATGGGGAGCAGAGCAACAAAAGGCTTTGGACAACATCAAGGATTATCTAAGTTCCCCTCCAGTTCTAATGCCTCCACAAAAAGGGATACCGTTTAAGCTGTAGCTATCAGCCGATGAAAGGTCAATCGGCTCCATTTTAATCCAAGAAGTTGAGGGCAAAGAAAAAGCCATCTTCTATCTCAGCTGACGGCTACTAGACACAGAAACAAGGTATTCACATGTGGAGAAGCTATGCCTATGCCTCTATTTTTATGTACAAAGTTAAGACATTATCTGCTATCCAACGAGTGCACAATAATCTATAAAGCTAATGTAGTTAAGTACATGCTATCGGCCCCAGTGTTGAAGGGAAGAATTGGGAAGTGGATTTTTGCGCAAACAGAGTTTGATTTAAGGTATCAGGCACCCAGGGCAGTCAAAGGATAAGCTATAGCCGATTTTATTGTAGAGCATAGAAATGACTCGATTGGCTCCGTGGAAATTATGCCTTGGACATTGACATTTGACAGCTCGGTTTGCACCAACGGCTGTGGTATCGGCTTAGTCATTGTTTTACCGAGGGAGGCAAGTTTTGAATTTGCTTTCGCTATCAACCCCCATGCTACAAACAACCAAGCCGAGTACAAAGCCGTCCTTAAAGGATTACATCTACTCAAAGAAGGTGAAGCCGACGCCATCGAAATAATGGGAGACTCACTCTTAGTCATCAGCCAATTATCAGGAGAATATGAGTGCAAAAATGATGCGCTGATGGCCTACTATCAACAATGCCGGGACTTGATGGACGGTTTTCGGCTAGTTACTTTGAAACATATCCCCAGAGAGCAGAACACAGAAGCCAATAATTTAGCTCAAGGGGCATCGGGCTATCGGCCGATGTTGAAAGAGATTGAAATAGAGGTTGCCGCCATTACAACCGATGATTGGAGGTTTGAAGTCTACAACTATCTCATGAACCCCTCTCAATAGGCTACAAGAAAATTATGATACAAGGCGTTAAGATATGTTTTGCTCGATGAAGATCTGTACTATCGGACGATTGATGGCGTGCTACTCAAGTGTTTGGGAGCCGATCAGGCCAAAGTGGCTATCGGAGAAGTACATGAAGGGATTTGTGGCACGCATCAATCGGCCCACAAAATGAAGTGGCTACTTCGCCGAGTAGGATATGAACCCAATTATCAAGCATTGGCCATTCGGAGGATGCGGTATTGATATGATCGGCCAGATCAATTTTCACCCTCAAGCAAAGGACACAAATTTATTCTGGTGGCAACAAACTACTTCACAAAATGGGTGGAGGCAGTTCCTCTGAAGAAAGTAGATTCTAAGGACGCAATCGAGTTTGTTAAAGAGCACATTATCTACTGATTTGGCATCCCGCAAACCATTACAACTGACCAGGGATCTATATTCATATCGGATGAGTTTGTTCACTTTGCCGACGACATGGGGATCAAGCTACTCAATTCTTCGCCGTACTACGCACAGGCCAACGGGCAAGCCGAAGCTTCAAATAAGAGTTTGATTAAATTGATTAAAAGAAAGATCTCTGAGTACCCCAAGCAATGGCACAACCAATTAGCCGAATCACTGTGAGCATATTGGATGGCATGCCATGGATCAATTCAAGTCCCTCCGTACAAGCTGGTCTACGGGCATGAGGCGGTGCTACCATGGGAAAGCGCCATCGGCTCAAGGCACATTCAACTACAAAATCAACTCACAGCCGATGATTATCATCACTTGATGGTGGATGAATCAGAAGACTTGTTTTATCCAGGATAAGGGCCTTAGAAAAAGTTACAAGGGATAAAGAACGAGTAGCCAGACATTATAATAAAAATGTGGTGCCTAAATCTTTTGAATAGGGTGAGCTCATTTGGAAATTAATATTGCCGATCAGATCCAGAGACAAAAAATTCGAGAAGTGGTCACCAAATTGGGAAGGGCCTTTCAAGATCCACAAATGCGTCTCTAAAGGGGCTTATATGCTAGAAGGTTTAGATGGAGAAGTATTTGGGAGGGCTCTCAATGCAAAATACCTGAAAAAATACTACCCAAGCGTATGGATCAACTCATGATTCGGCTCTGTTTGCTTAGCCGATTTATGACAGCCGATGTCTTGTTTCAACAAGGCATCACCTTTAGGCATTTTTTATGCAACATTTTCCCCCTAAGTTTTCTATGGTCGGCTAACGATTGGCCGATAGCAATGACAATGAGGTGCAAATGGCTTGAATTCACAATTTTGTCGACACTGAAACTATCAACAAAATTTTGGGGGCATATACATACACAAAGCCGATTACAGAAAAGATGGAATCCAACAAATTTCAGGCCTCGTAATCGCCAGTCAATCTAGAAGTGTGGGAGCAAGATGTCGGAAGGTTTTCGGAATCGGCGCAACGGTTGGGTTAAGTATGAGCTATAAGCCAATTTCAGGGAAGTGAGAGATGTGGCCCTAAGTTTGTTTCAAGCGGTTGAGATCGGAGGTCATAATACCAGGTGTTGGGGTCATTAGCCGCGGCGTGGTTTCGGAATCGACAAACCTAGTGCAACACGTTAGGCCGAAGCCGATTTCAGCACAGCTAATTTAGAATTGACAGTCGTATCAAGATAACATACGCGGCCGGAGCCGATTTCGTTTACAAGCACAATTGCAAAAGTTGATAAACTATTTTAAACAAGCCAAGGGCAAGAAGCTGATTATACAGTTTGGGCAGTTGACTAAGTTCATTACAAAAATTCAGCGAATGTGTTACAAGAGGCATAAGCCAATTTCATGACACTGAAATATTACAAGTTCATCTCTTCAGGAAATCGGCTATGGCTGACAACGTCATCCGCCTGATTCGATCCACCTCCTCGATGGCCTTGACGTCTTCGGCTTCGGACCCGGCCACCGGTCGAATCCCTTTCACCATGTCCTGGAGATGCGCCACAGCTGCGTTGATACTTTGGCGTTGGGCGTCGATTTCGGCTGGCATGTTGGCCATATACTCCTTGTGGATGTCAATCTCGTTCGTGACCTGAACGAGATCGGCCATCAGCTGGTCCTGGCGTGAAAGGAGCTGCTCGAGCTTGGCCGCCGGCTCGGTTTTCAGGCGGTCGAAGGCGGCTTTCTGACCCTCGATAGCCTCTTTGGTCGACTGGAGGGTTGTCGACCGCATTTGGTTTTCACGACGATCGGCTATTCGCTGCTGGGCCCGCTCGTACTTGAGTTGATGCGCCTCCAAGAAGGTTGCCGGCACAATGGCGTCGGCTATCACATCCGGTAGTTGGCCTTGGATCTCCCGGAAGCGTGCGTGGATCGAGCTGCTGTCGGCTACCAATGCATCCAGCGAGGCCTCCAGCCGATTGCCGATGTCGGCTAACCTGGCCCTCAGGTCCTCGTCCGGCGTCACCAGTGCCTCCTCGCCGATCTTGCCAGACTCTGACAAATCGAAGCTGAGAAGGTCGGCTATGTTCTGCAAAAGGAAGATGATGATTAGAAAAGAGTTGTTAAGTTGGCAGAGCCGGTCATAAAATTCGGTTTACCTTTTGCACCGGGGTCGGAGCAACTTTTTCGGTTGGTTCGCCGCCTGCAGCCGATGGGGCCTTATCATCGGCGCCATTGCCGCCGCCCACGGCGGTCACAGTGTGGTCACTCGATGCCTGGGGGGCAGCCGACGGAGATCGTGGAGGCTGCAAAAGAAATGTGTTAGCAATCAAATCGGCTAAGTTTTATAAATCAAATTGCAAGGGGTGGTTACCGATGGTGCACGACGCGGAGTGCAGCTAGCCAATTTCCTGACCTGAGAAGGATGTGTTCTGTCTGATGCAAGTGATATTATCATAAGGCCGAATTTGATGAGACGAGGCTTACCGGCCGATTTTTCGCGGGGGGACTCGGAACTGGCGGGGCGACGGCTGGAGCATTGACGGGTTCATGGCTCGAGCTCTCAGATTCAACCATCGCTCCAACGACCGCCGGTATCTCCTCGCTAGCAACAGCGTCATCAAGAAACCGATCAACGCTCGGGTCCAAGGGGGGGAGGCTGTCGGCCGGCGCGATAGACCCCTGCTCCTTCAGCTTCTAGGGGGCAGGCGCGACCGATGGCTGTATGGGAGGTGCAGCTCTTTTCTTGTGAGCTATCGGCTCGTGCACCTGCCCGCGAAGTAGGGACGCCAGTTTCGGCGCGTCCCAGCCGATCGTCGATGGAGCAAGGCCGCCCCCATCTAGAACACCTAGGCGGTATTCAATGGGGATACCGGAGTCACTCACCGTCGGTCGTTCCGTCTCGGTTTCCTGCAAACCAGAGGACAAGTGTTAGTCGGCTACATCGGCCGATGATAAGAAGAGAGGAATCGTTTGGAGTTTACAACTTACCGAGGGGATCTCTTCGGGCAGCAACAAATCGACATAATAAGACGACTGCTGATGGAAGATATGCCGCTTGATCTCAGCCCACCATTGGTCGTAGGTTGCGCTCTTCTTGAGCGCCAGAACCATCTCGTCGATGTTGCCGAGGGGAGGGCCGGCTATGTTCAGCAGCTGATGCATTATCAGTTCTTGGCTCACAACTCCCCTCGTCTCGATCTTGTCGGCATAGTAGAAGTCGACGGGCAGTTGCCCAAGACCAAACTGTCTCGCAGACGATGCCGGATAGTAAAATTCATAACTTCTGGCCACTGATCAGCTATCGGCTTCAACGCGCCAAAGACGAAGACCTTGTTTCACGGCCAAACTTGCCAGGCCGTGACGAGGAAGAAGAGAGCCGCCCCATCAGCCACAGGCCCATCGGCTGCACCGATGAAAAAGCAGAAGAAGCCGAAACCGGCTACACCGGTTGACCGCATGCCTTCCCTCGATCCCAGCATCGACGAAGCTCTCAACAAAGAAGTCATGGACGAGGAAATCTCTCAAGTTGACAAAGAGGCGGCAGAATCAAGTTGTTCAAGCCACAACTCAACCAGCCCATCGGCCGATGATCCAGCTCCACCGGTCCCTTCTCCCCCGAAGCGATCGGTATGTATTCTCCCTTTTGAATCTGATCTTCAAATCATTCAAACCCTGCCCAAATTCTTCTTGTAGTATAAAAAACTAGCTAATCGACCTCCTCGCCCAGCTTCACCAGTATTTCTATTCTTATCTTCTCTTTTCACTTATTTTTTCTTTAGCCGACTTGTACTAACAATTATCGTTTTTTGTAGCCTCTTCGGTCTCCGTCGGCTGCCCCCATGCGTCCGGTGAGAGAACTCCATCTTCTACGAACAGCCACCATGCCGAAGAAGTGCTTGCACCAGCTCCTACTTTTACCCCTCTCTTAAGAGCTTGAATCTTGTCATGCTCCATTCGACAACTCGAACTTGTTTGCAGACTCTAACCGATCTAGTCAAAATTGATATCAAGGAGTTCATCAGCAAAGAAGAAGAAGCCACCAGCTAGGATCAGGCCGCTATAGCCGAAGACCTTAGAGAAAAACTCTTGGAAATCAACCGTCGGCTGGGCATTAACGTAGACCAATTGGCCATGGAATGCGGGCCGATCCGAGCATGTTTCAATGATATTCAAGATCGGCTTCTTGAAGATCTGGCTGAGACACTTTCCAACGCTGCATACATCGATCTTCACCGCTTCAAGTTGGAGCGGGCCGTGCAAAGAATGGCTAACAAACAAGCCAAAGCTGACTTGGCGGCCACGATCAATGCTACTGTGAAGAACTTGGTGGCCAAAAAGGCTAATTTGGACGAACTAATGGTCGGCCCATCGGCTACGCAAGCAAAAATCAGCCAACTTGAAGCAGAAGAAGCCGATTTGCTGGCGAGGCTGGAACAATGCATGGCCAAAATCACTAAAGAGAAGCAGGCTGGCCGATCTCCCCAAGGCCACCGCAGAACAAAGAGTCAAGGTGACTTCCACCCTCAAGCACTTGGGAGATTTAAATAAGTCGGCAAAGGTGATCCCAGGCACTAAGGAAGAGGACCAGGCAACAGTCTATCAAGTCGATACCATCAAGGACAAAGCAATGTGGGTTATCCAGAAATTCCTCGGCATGTAATTGGAATTTAGTCTGCAGAGCTTTTAATGTCAACCTGTATACATAACTCTTGTAATCGGCCCACTGTACATTGATCACATGTTTGTTGCCGATTTACATTTACTTTAAGCCATATCTTGAATGCCTTAAAAGTTTTTGAAGTCCCAAAATTTTTGAAGTCCTCTATTTCTGATTTCTGATTTTGTATGATATACGCCCCCTAATTTTCTCAATGTTGCCTCCAGCATTGATAAAATTATCAGTCAAAATCATCATACACCTGTCAGCTAATCGCAGCCGATTTGACAAATCAAATGGGAAAACATGGAGGTAAAATATTCTAAAGGCGATGTGTATGATTTCACAACACATCGGCTAGCATGGATCGGCAAGGACATAGCTGAATCATGAATTGATCCAAACACTTGGGTAGTATTTCTTCAAATACTTCTCCATCCAACCCTTGCAACATTTAGGCTCCGTTAGAGACTCATTTATGGATCTTGAAAAGCCCTTCCCAGTTAGGTGACCACTTGCCGAATTTGCTATCTCTTGATCCGATCGGCAAGATCAGCTTCCAAACGAGCTCGCCTTCCTCAAATGACTTAGGCACAACTTTCTTGTTATAATGATGAGCTACACATTCTTTATCTCTAGTCACCTTTTCCAAGGCACACATCCTTGACAAAACTAGGTCTTCAGATTCATCCACCATTAGATTATAATAGTCATCGGCTGTTAACTCATCCTGCAAACTAAATCCTTCTTGAGTCGATGATATTCTCCCATGGCAAAACTGCTTCATGTCCGTAGACCAGCTTGTACGGAGGCACCTGGATTGATCCGTGATAGGCCATCCGATAAGCCCAAAGTGATTCAGCCAATCAGCTATGCCATTGTTTCGGGTACTGAGCGATCTTCCTCTTTATCAACTTTTATTGGAAGCTTCAGCCTATCCATTAGCCTGAGCTAATACGGCGAAGAATTTAATAGCTTGATTCCCATGCTATCGGCAAACTGAACAAACTCATCTGAGACAAAGATAGATCCCTGATCTGTAGTGATAGTCTGAGGGACGCCCATTAACTCGATGGCATTGGCTTCAACCTCTTTCAGCAGCTGTAAACCTTTGAGAACAGCCTCATATTCGGCTTGATTGTTTGTGGCATGAGGCGCAATGGAGAAAGCAAACTCGAAGCTTGCCCCCCTGGGAGAGATTATCACCAAGCCGATGCCGCATCCGTTCGTGCATACCGAGCCATCGAAAGTTAAAGTCCAAGGCATGATATCAACTGAGCCGACTGAGTCATCTCTGTGTTCTACGATAAAATCGGCTATGGCTTGTCCTTTTACTGTCTTGGGTGCCTGATACCTCAAATCAAACTCTGTTAAAGCAAATATCCACTTCCCAACTGGCCCCTTCAGAACTGGAGCCGATAGCATATATTCTACTACGTCGGCTTTGCAAATTATGGTGCACTCGTTGGATAACAAATAATGCCTTAACATTGTGCATGAAAAATATAGGCACAAACACAACTTCTCCACGGGAGAGTACCTTGTTTCTGCATCCAGAAGTCTTCTGCTAAGATAGAAAATTGTCTTCTCCTTTCCCTCGATCTCCTGAATCAGAACTGAGCCGATAGACTTCTCATTGGCTAACAGATATAACTTGAACAACACTCCTTTTTATGGAGGAATCAATACTGGAGGGAGCTCAGATAATCCTTAATGTTGTCCAAAGCCTTCTGCTGCTCTGCCCCCCAGGTGAACGCTTGATCGGCTTTCAGCCATAGTAGAGGATCTTTTCTGATGGATTGGCTATGAAGCGTCTGATGAAGTTGATTTTGCCGATCAGAGACTGCAATTGCTTCTTGTCCTGCTAGGGCTGAATAGTCTTGATAGCATTGATGCTTCTTTGCGTCACCTCAATCCCCCTCTCGTGAACAACAAATCCCAAGAACTGGCTAGTCGATACGCCAAATGCGCATTTTGTGGGATTCATCTTCATGCCATATTTTCTTGTTCTCTCCAACACCTTCCTTAAATCAGCTATGTGGTCTTCCACCTCCTTGGATTTGACAACGACATCATCGATATAGATTTCCACCAAGAAACCGATTAGGTCATGAAAAATGTAATTCATGGCCCTCTGATATCTAGCTCCAACATTCTTCAAGCCAAAAGTCATGATGACCCACTCGTATAAGCCGATTGTCCCAGGGCATCAAAAAGCTGTTTTATGAATGTCCTCCTCAGCCATAAAGATCTAATTATAACCAACATTGCCATTCATAAAACTTATAATTTTGTTGCCGGAGGCGACATCTATCAGCAAGTCAGCTATAGGCATAGGGTACTCGTCCTTAGGGGTAGCCTTATTTAAATCTCTGAAGTCGATACACACCATAAATTTGTCATTTTTCTTTATCACTGGAACTATATTTGAAACCCATTCTGCGTATCGACATGGCTGAATGAAACCAGCATCATATAGCCGAGTGATTTTGGCACATCATACATATCGTCTTTAAACCTCCTGGAAGGTTGTTTGTACTGCCGATATCCAGGCTTAATGGGGAGCCGATGTTCAACAAAGGATCGGCTAAGACCAGACATCTCAAAATACTCCCGAGCAAAGCAGTCTTTATATTCCTTCAATAAATCAATATGCCTGGTTCTAAAATGAGAAGACCAATTCTTGTTGATATATGTCGGCCTAGGCCTATCCCCTGGACCTATATCAACCTCTTCTAACTCATCGGACGACATAAAACCTTGCCCCAGTTTGCCGTCGATGTCGTCCACGGTGTTCTTGGTGTAGACGCTCGAGCCCTCCATGACACCCACAAAGTAGTAATTGAGGCTCTTCGTCTCCAAATAGCTGCATGTCAGAATCGGACACCTTCAGACAATCGGCCTGCCAAACTTTGCCAGACAGGCAATCAATGCCGTCGACTTCCCATAAAGTTAAGTCGGCGATAGCAACGTTGATTGACCTGTCGGTTGGCACGATCTCTATCTTATCGCCTTGCCATTGGATTAAGCTTTGATGCATTATAGAAGGGATACAACAATTGGCATGGATTCAATCCCTTCCGAGCAGTAGGCCATATGATCCCTTCCCGTCGATGACGAAAAACGTTGTGGGCATGGTTTTGCTACCGACGGTCAGCTCAACGTTTAAAACTCCCTTGGCCTCCGATGGGTTGCCGCCGAAGTCCTTGAGAACCATGTTGGTTTTTATCAAGTCGTCCGCTCCTTTGCCTAGCTTCCTGAAGGTTGCGTAGGGCATGAGGTTGACAGCAGCTCCTCCATCGACTAGCATTTTCGACATCGGCTTCCCATTCACGATTCCTTTGACATATAGGGGCTTCAAGTGTCGATTTTCGGTCCCCTCGAGTTTTTCAAAGATGGCCTGGTATGGGGACAGTACTAGCTTGGCAAAGGTGTCTTCAACAGTGTCTGCATCGGCCTCGCCAGCCTCAAATTTGGCTGGCAATATGAATACCATGTTGACCGATGCAGAAGCTATTCCTTTGCCTTTTGCCGCCCTTTTGGCCTGGTCAGCTGGACTTTCATCGGCTAAGGCATCATCTGTGTTTACGCGCCATTGTCTCTTCGGTCAGTTTTGTTCTTTTTTCTTCCTCAGCCGATAGTCGATCTCAGCCTGGACTTCTTTGAGCCGACCCTCGCTCTTTAGCCGTTGCACCTTTTGCTTTTGTGTTTTTGTGAAACGTTGGAAGGGCACCATTGAGGGTTGGCGATCCGCTCTTCTTTGTCCTCTTCTTCATCCTTGCCCTGGAAGAAGTCCTGGTGAATCAAGCCGAGCCGTTTGTGGATGGGGAGTTTTCGCTGGTTGAGTTGAACGACTCGGGGGGATGAATCGGCTGGTGCTTGCAATTGGTTCTTGCCTGAACTCGTCTTCCCCAAATACGTTGTAGGGTGGGAAGTTTTCCAAGGTGGGCAGCCTCATCCCTTGCTCCCAGCAAAACCTGAAGAACTCACACCGCCAATGGGGGTCGCATTCGTCACGGCAACGGATGTAGGCTGTTGCTAGCCGATCGATCGTCCTCTGATAAGTCTTGTCGTGCCGGGTCTCTTCCTCCTCTTGAACCCTTAGTTGAAACTAGAGTTGGCTGTCCATGTGTCTGTGCCGACGATCGGTCGATTGGCCACTAGTGTAGACCATGTTGATTGGCGCAACGTTGGTTGCAGTTGGCTTGCTGGATGGCTCCTTGTGATCTGAGCCGGCCGCGGTTGCTTGTTCGGCTTTGGCTAAGCTCTGCACCATGCTGTACTGCCTATCAGCTCGCCTTGGGCCGGCTTGGACTACGTTGACAGGGAAGGGGTTGCCGTCGACCTTCATTGGCTTAGCCGATTCCTCAAACGTTATTTTCCCTGCCTCGATAGCCGACTGAATTTGCTTGCGGAAGACTTTTCAGTCGTTGGTGCTATGGGACGTGGTGTTGTGCCACTTGCAGTATCTCTTCTTTTTGAGCTCCTCGACCGATGGAATAACGTGGTTGGCCGGGAGCTGTATTTGTTTCTCCCTTAGCAGTAGATCGAAGATCCTATTGGCTTTCGTTATGTCGAAGTCGTACTTTTCCTCCTTAGCCGATTTTTTAATCCACTGGCAAGTTATGGCCTTCTTGTTCTTGGTCCATTCAACTGCTGCCACCTCCGCATCACTGTCACTTGAGTCGGAGTCCGTTGCGTAAGCGACGTGGCTAACCTTCTTGAAGGCCTTCTTTGATTCTTGAAAGCGCTGTTCATGAGCCGTTACCTTTTGGGCCAAATGGGCCAAGCTCTCAAAGTCTTGGGCCAAAAACCTCTCCCGGATGGGGGCCAAAAGGACATGGAAGGCTAAGTCGGCTAGCTGCGAATCTGATAGCACAAGGATGTAACAACGGTTGCTTATGTCCTTGAATCGCTGGATGAAGTCTTGAACCGATTCTTCGTGTTTCTACCTGACACTGGTCAAGTCCGACAACTTCATCTCATGTGTGCCAGAGTAGAAATAACTGTGGAACTGCTTCTCGAGATCAGCCCAGCTCTGAACCGAGTTGTAGGGCAGGGATGAAAACCATGTGAAGCCGATCCCGAGAGAGACAGTGGGAACAATCATACTCTGAGTGTGTCGGTAGCCGATGCTTCTCCGCACTGAGCCAGAAATCGGCTGACATGTTCATAGGTCGAGACGTTATCTTGCCCAGAGAATTTCGAAAAATCCAGTACCTTGTACCGGTTTGGCAGGGCACTCTCTTGAAATATTTTGGGTATGGGTACCGGGACATATTGCCAGAGTCCTTCGGGTTGAGGCCGAACTGATCACGCATGACGTCTTCGATCAGATCGGCCCAAGGCTTATTTTCTTGAGCTTGCAGCTGTGGCATCGGCTCGTACTTCTCATACTGCATGGGAGGCTGTCGATGCCGTGTCTGTGGTGAATGAGGTTGATAGTACTGCTCGTAGTTGCCCCCTAGGTACTGATGTTGGACTTGATTCATGGCAGGAGGCGACTGTGGTAAAAACAGAGGGCGCTGCTCAGGGGGAGGCTGAACACCGTTGGAGTTATGAGGTAGGTCTGGCATGTAACTGCTGATCGGCATTTTGTGCAAGAGAGGTTGCTGATCGTCACCGAACATGCTTTCCACCTGTTCTTGGGGAAGCATTGGGGCCCTGTGACCCTGATGCAAGGGTTGCTACCTGATTAGGAGCTTGGGCGCTGGTTTTGCAGCCGATGGTTGTTCATCTGGCTGAATAAGGGCTCCCCCTGGAGGAGTCGGCTATCCCAATGGAGGAATTGGCAACCCTTGTGTTGACAGAGTCCTGTAAGGTGGGAATCAGCCATCAAGGAAATAGGTCGGCCCCCTTGGTAGCTGCTCAGCTATCTTTGAATCAACCACGGTGCTTATCATGTTGTTCAATGTGTTCACCAGTATCTCCGACTTTTTGACAAGTGCGTGGTGGACAGCCGAGTCGATCCGGTCTTGAAGCGTGTGTAGCCCCGACTCATCCTGCTCCTGCTAGACGTCTTTAATCTTCCTTTTCCCCTTCTTGTCTTCGCTAGAGGTGGTTCCGGAGTCGAAGTCCTTAGGGATCATAAACTTGTACTTCTGAACGATTGACCCAGACCTGGTTTGGGTGTAGGATAGCAAATAATGTGCTTGCAATCGTTCCACCATTTGCTGGTAGTCGGCCTGCTGTTCAGCCGACAGTTTGTCCATAGTCATAGGGATGATGTTGTCCTGGTCCATCTCCATGGCCGCGACGTTCACCATTGTACTGGATCTGGAAGTTAGGGTCCCGCCGGGCATGCCAAAAGCATGTTGACGCGCTGGCCTAGGAGATCGGCTTAGCTTCAGTGCAGGTCCAAAATTGGTCGCCTTTGGTGATTGAGCGGGCGTGCCGTTGGTTTGATCCCGCAACCAACAAGAAAACAAACGACGACGTTTGGTTAAGATTAGATCCTACTCGATCGGCTATGGATATCAATAAATATATAATTGCTATCCCAAAGCACGTTTAGACCAAGTGATTGGGATAGATCGGTAGCATACCCAGACAGTATAAACCACTTAGATATAAAAGTACATTAGTATAATAATTATATATATTTATAGCCTAGCCGATGTCGTAGATCTAATGTAAATCGGCTAGTACTCGGATATATTTTATAAAAAAGATATTAATCTGAACTAAATGCGTTAAACCAGGATCAATTAGCTATTAATGTGATTTAACAGATTGATACCGAGCTTAACACATTTAAGTAGATTAAGATCTTAATATAAAAGGCAGTTCTAATACATCTAACAATAATATACAAAAAAGATGATTAAAACAGGTAAGACCGGTTGAAACCCCGGCACTATCTCTAATAATAAACATTGAGCCGAATAGATCTATATAATTCTAAGGGTGACTTAATAGGTCGATTAGGCGAACTCTTACCGACACAATCTATAAGGAAACTACTTAAAACAACCTAATTAATAGATACTTTTGCCTTTTTAGGACCCTATCCATATGTGGCAATCCTCATGAAGCATATGAACCCGATCCGACAGTGATCCCAATGTCATCTTACCGGAATCGACTACATCGGCTTACCTTGTCCAATTCGGTATCAGCCAATTGAATACCTTAGCCGATTTGGAATTAGCCGATGATCTCCTTTGGCGATTCGGCTTGCGACTGGTGCGTACTCTGTTTTCGAGAATCACGGTCTCATCCAAATCCGCTTCAACCTTAATTCCAAATTTGATTCATGACCTACCAAATTTGGTCGTTAACACATGCCCCCAAGTCCGTTATATTTATAATATTGCGAATTTGCCGAATCTTATCTCCAAGAAAATCTAGGGCTTTCCATCCCGTCCGTTACTGCATCTCTTTAAGTAATAACCAGCACCTTGAAGTTTCCCACGCCATTGATTCTGTTTTCACCGCTTTAGCCACAACTATCTCCAACCTCACCGACGATTTCCCCAAAATCCTCGGCGAACCCGTAGGCGACCTCCGTGTGGCGGTGATCCCATCTCCGGCGATGTCGACCTCTGCCAACCCCTCTGGTGCTTCATCGGCTGAGTTCCCTGAGGTAAGCCCTATCGGCTGTAACTTCTTTTCTTGCTACAGATTGGTTTTCTTCTTCGTGATTCGCTTTTCTCTATTGTAGCATCTTTCCAACCAAATTGCAATTCCCAGTCTAATTCATTCAAACCAGTTTTTCTTGGGACCAATCGGCAACACAGATCCAACTGAGCTTATTAATGCCGAAACCAATAGGGTTCCCTTCAGACTGACAAACCCTAGCTTAGCTCACTAGGCTGGAACCTTTAAGTCCTGACCATCCACTGACAAGACCTGGCCGGAGTGGTACAATAGGATATCGGCTAGCAAGCAGACCCATTGGGAAGAACTTGGCATAGCTCAGTGCTTATCTCTGACTATAGCCGACATGATTAAGGATGAACCGATGCTGTCGGCTGCAACTTACTTCTGGTCCAACACCCTGAATGCCTTCTTGTTCTATCAAGGACCAATGACGCCGACCCTTTTGGACACAGTCATGATAACAGACCTGGACATCGCCTCATCGGCTAACCTAGTTAGCTTGAATACCAAGGGCAAATTTTATTTCAAGACCCGAGCCATCTGTGGCTGGAATGGATTCATCACTCAAAACATGGGGACTGGTACAGTAACCCCCAAAGAACACATAGTTTTTCTGTTGATGTGGTTAGAAAAGTTCCTGTTCTATGGTCCAAGTTGTGGCCCTACCACCAACTGGCAACATGTAGCCAAAGCCCTAACAGATAAGAAGCAACTTCCTTTGGGCAAGTATCTACTAGGATACCTTTACCAAACCCTGAATTCTGCATCGGCTCGGATTGCCTCGAATTCTGCCATCGGCACTGGTGGCCCTTGGTGGCTCCTGCAAAGATGGCTCAACCTGCATACCCTCAAGGCTGCTAAAAGATCATCACTAGTGGAAGCCGATTTCCCAACAACGCAGCCGACCATAGATGATGATGGCAATGAAGTTAAAACTCGATGATGCATATCCTTTGGAGAGGCAACATCTACATACAATGGATCAAGGCTATCGGCTGATCTCTTTAGGAATTGGTTCGGCAATTTCTATGAAGGATTTCCAAGGGACTCAAGAATCTGGTTTGCTTATGAACACTCTGAAGACTTTGAGCTCGTAGCCGATTTTAGATTCGATGAGATCAATTCTGAGAAGTTTGAAAAATCTAGGGAAGTGTTCACATCTGTCATATCCCCTTGTATACTTCCTGTCGGCATCCACCAGGGCATGAATGTCCAAGTCTCATATGAATTCTATCATTCGATGAGTGCTGCCAGACAATTGGGGATGGGTCAACTTCCAATCGGCTTATACTTCACGAACAAGATCTAAACCAGAGGGAAATCACCTCAGCTCTTATGATGGATAGACTGCTAAACATTCTAGGTCCTTCACTAGGCAGCATTGACAAGATTGAGTTGGCTTTAATGAGGAGTGCAACTTTCCACCGATGGTGGATAGTGTGGAAGAAACATCTTTTTCATAAATTGGCTTCCATGTACTTGACTACTATCTACCCAGAATCGATTCCACAAGTAAGTATTCTTCCTCTTATCAAATTCTATATTGTCAGCCAACACCTTTCAATATTTGACCACTTCTTCCTCCTTGTTTGCAGACCATAGACTCCTCACCTCCTCATGCCAGTCCAAGTGGAGCAACTATCTGCTATGCTGCAGGAATTCTTTCCAATGGTGGTGGATTGCCCCCTTCAACAATTGGCTATAATGCCCCCAAGACGACTTCCCTACTCCATGGCCAGACTTGCCAGCCGATTCCTTCTGAAGCTGGAAAAAGAAAGAGAATCAAGCAATCGGCTGCTGAACCATCGGTTGCAAGGAAAAAGACTTGAAAGAGACCAAAAACCACTGTAGTCGATGATCTGCCACCTCTAGATCTAGATGTAGAAGAATTCTTAGATCAAGAGGAAATGGAAAAGGCCATCGATGACGCTACTGCCGATGAAAGCGAAACAAGACAAATCATGCAAACACCACCAGGCGATACACCAGCTCCTCAAAGGACTCAAACACGTCGAACTCGTCTCCCTCCGGTATGTATTCCTCTCGAGTTTACTTCCTTTAAATATTCATTTTCCAATTCTAACTAAACTCTTTTACTTGCAGGAAAAGAAGCTAGCCACCAAGAAGAAACTAACACCGCCTCCATCGGTAACTCTAAATTCAAAGCTTTTTTCTTTTTGTTAAGCCTCATCGCTCTTCATCACCTGCCCATCATGAGTCCAACGAACACACTCCATCGGCTGTGGGCAGCCACCATGTCGTAGAAGAACCAGCTCATATCATCCCTGTAAATATCTCTTCTGAAACTCCATATCGGTTGTTTTGAATCTTTCAACACTTAACAATTCATCATTCCCTTTTTCAGATTCTAGCCGATATGTTTTCTTTTGACATAAAGAAGTTCATGGATGAAGAGGAAGAGACTACAAGCAAAGCCTTAGCCCCCATAGCAGATTATCTAAAGGCTAAACTGTTAGACATTGCACATCGGCTAGAAAGCTCTCTAGATACACTAGTTGTCGATTGTGGGCCAATCAGAGCGAGGTTTGATGAAATCCAGGATCAAATTCTAGAAGACTTGGCTGACATCATCTCTCAATCGGTGTTCCTTAAACGATACCAATTCAAGCTGGAGAAGGCAAGGCAAAGGATTGCCGATCGGCGAAAGGAAGGATCTTGAAGTCACTATCCAAGCTAATCGGCTGTCAATCAATGCAGACAAAGCCAAGCTTGATGAGATGATTGCTGGGCCAAGCTCCACTCAGGCCAACATTGTTCGGCTGGCAAAACGCAAGGCAGAGCTTCTAGCCGAATTGGAGAAGTGCAATGCCAAACTTGCATCTCTCAAGCATTTGTCAGATCTAGCCAAGTCTCTTAAGGTGATCCCAGGGACCTATCCAACCAACGCCCAAGCCATTGACAAAATAGAACAAATTAGGCAAAGGGCTATATCGGCTATCAACAAGCTTGTATCTGGATGAGCCGATTCTGTAATACGAGCATATGAGCTTCAAACATGTGAACTTTTGTGAACCTCTATAATATAACTTCTGTAATATTTTTTAAAAAGTCCACATATTTTTTGTATGCATGTATGCCCCCTAATTTTGCAATGCCAAACGAACATTAATAGAATTATAGCTTGACTAAGGGTGATATCACTTATAGACCATCACACATCAGCATAACACAATTGATTATGATAAGTTAAAAAAAGGGCAATACAACTTATATCGGCCATCTAAAGGCGATGTTAACACATCGTCTACCATGTATCAGGATAACACAGCCGAATCATGAATTGATCCAAACACTTGGGTAATATTTCGTCAAGTATTTCCCATTGAGAGCCCTTCCAAAAACTTCTTCATCGTGCCCTTGCAACATATAAGCTCCCTTAGAAACAGACTTGTATATCCGAAAAGGCCCTTCCCAATTTGTTGACCACTTGCCGAATTTGTTATCATGAGTTCCAATCGGCAGAATTAATTTCCAAACCAACTCGCCTTCTGAAAAAGATTTTGGCACAACTTTCTTATTATAATGATGAGCAATTCTGTCCTTATCTTTCGTTACTTTCTCCAAAGCATGCATCCTAGATTGAACCAACTCCTTTGATTGATCTATCATGAGATTATGATAATCATCGGCTGTCAACTCATCTTGTAAATCAATCCTCCTTGAGCCGATAATGCTTTCCCACTGTAACACAGCTTCATGTCCATACACTAGATTGTAAGGAGGAACTTGGATCGATCCATGACAAGCCATCCGATAAGACCACAATGCTTCATCCAATCGACTATGACATTGCTTTGGAAATTCAGAAATCTTTCTCATAATCAACTTAATCACACTTTTGTTAGTTACTTATGCTTGTCCAATGGCTTGTGCATAATATGGTGAAGAATTCAACAACTTAATCCCCATGCTTTCTGCAAATTGGACAAACTCATCTAATATAAAGATAGATCCCTGATCGGTTGTGATAGTCTGCGGAACACCAAATTGGTATATAATATGCTCTTCAACAAACTGAATTGCATCCCCAGAATCAACCTTCTTCAATGGTATTGCCTCCACCCATTTTGTGAAATAATCAGTTGTCACCAATATAAACTTATGTCCTTTGCTCGAAGGTGGATTGATCTGGCCGATCATATCGATCCCCCAACCTCTAAACGGCCTTGGCTTGATTATAGGGTTCATAGCCGATGCTGGTGCTCTATGAATTGCTCCAAATTTCTAGCAATCTTGACAACCTTTATAACATCTGAAGCAACCTTCTAGCATTGTCGGCCAAAAATACTCAGCTCGCCGAAGCAACCACTTCATCTTGTGTGCCGATTGATGAGTACCACATATACCTTCGTGTACTTCTCCCATCACAACTTTTGCTTGATCGGCACTCAAACATTTTCGCAACACCCTATCAATCGTCCGATAATACAGCTCATCATCCAACAAGACATATCTCAGAGCTTTATATCACAATTTTCTTGAAGCCGATTGAGAAGGATTCTTCAAATAATTAAATACATCATACCTCCAATCATCGGCTGCGATCGTAGCGATTTCTACCTCAACATCTTTCACCATCGGCTTGTATCCCGATGCCCCCGAGCCAAATCATTACCTTCAACATTTTGCTCTCGAGAAATATGTCTCAAAGTTACCAACTAAAAACTATCCATCAATTCTTGGCACTTCTCATTGTAGATAATAATGTATCATTCTTGCACTCATATTCCCCAGCTAACTGGTTGATGACCAACAGAGAATCACCCATGATTTCAACAGAATCGGCTTCAACTTCCTTTAAGAGTTGTAATCCCTTG
This sequence comes from Oryza australiensis, assembly GCA_019925245.2. Classification (NCBI taxonomy): domain Eukaryota; kingdom Viridiplantae; phylum Streptophyta; class Magnoliopsida; order Poales; family Poaceae; genus Oryza; species Oryza australiensis. The sequence continues at coordinate 360,266 of JAIFGZ020000010.1, forward strand.
AGAACTGCCGCATACTCAGCTTGATTATTGGTGGCATAAGGCTTAATAGTGTAAGCAAATTGAAAACTTGCCCCCTAGGTGATATTATGACCAAGCCGATACCACAACCATGAGTACAAACCTACCCATCAAAAAACAATGTCCAAGGCACTATGTTGATCAAGCCGATTGAGTCATCACGATGTTCAACAATAAAATCGGCTATGGCTTGTCCCTTAACTGCTTTGGGCGATTGATATCTGAGATCAAATTCTGTTAAGGTATAGATCCATTTTCCAACTCTCTCTTTCAACACCGGAGCCGATAGCATGTAGTTAATGACATCAGCCTTGCAAATTATGGTGCATTCATTGGATAACAAATAATGCCTCAATTTTGTGCAAGAGAAATACAAACATAAGCACAACTTCTCCACCGGAGAATACCTTATCTCTGCATCCAGAAGCCTTCTGCTCAAATAAAAGTTTGTTCTCTCCTTGCCCTCAAACTCCTGGATCAAGACCGAGCCGATTGACTTCTCATCGGCTGACAAATACAACTTGAAAGGTACCCCTTTTTTTGGAGGAATCAGAACTGGAGGGGAACTCAAATATTCCTTAATATTATCCAAGGCCTTTTGTTGCTCTGCCCCCCAAGTAAACTCTTGATCGGCTCTCAACCTGAGTAAAGGTGTAAAGGGCTCCATCTTCCTAGATAAAGTAGAAATAAATCTCCTGATGAAATTCACCTTGCCGACCAAAGACTGCAGTTGCTTCTTGTCTTCTGGAGGTTGAATATTCTTGACTGCATTAATACTCCCTCGTGTTACTTCAATCCCCTCTCATGAACAAGAAAACCCAAAAATTATCCATCGACACACAAAAACACACTTTGTGGGATTCATCTTTAGGCCATATTTCCATGTTCTTTCAAAGACTTTTCTCAAATCGGCTATATGATCACCAATCTCTTTTGACTTTACTACCACATCATCAATGTAAAATCTCAACCAACAAGCCGATCAGATCATGAAATATGTAATTCATGGCCCTTTGATATGTAGCTCTAGCGCTCTTCAAGCCAAAAGTCATCACAACCCACTCATACAAGCCGATTGCACCAGGACATCTAAAAGCAGTCTTATGAATGTCCTCTTCTGTCATAAAATCTGATTGTATCCAGCATTGCCATCCATAAAACTTATAATCTTATGCCCTGAAGCCACGTCAACCAATTGATCGGCAATCGGCATTGGGTACTCATCCTTAGGGGTAGCCTTGTTTAAACCACGAAAATCAATACAAAACCCTATGTTTATTGTTCTTCTTGACAACTGGAATTATATTAGAAACCCACTCAACATATCGGCATGGCCGAATAAAACTAGCGTCATATAATCGAGTAATTTCTGCTTTGATAGCATCATACATATTGGCTTTACATCTTCTAGGTGGTTGTTTATATGGTCGATATCCTGGTTTGATAGGAAGCCAATGTTCTACAATCGATCGGCCAAGTCCTGGCATCTCAAAATATTCCTAAGCAAAGCAATCTCTATATTTTTTCAAAAACTCTATCAACTTGGTTCTAAAGTCAGAAGACAATTTTTTACTTATAAAAGTCAGCTTAGGCCTGTTCCCTGGACCTATATCAACTTCTTCCAAATCATCAGCCGACATAAAACCTTGTCCCAATTTGCCATCGAGATCCTCTACAGTATTCTTGGTGTAGAAATTTGAACCCTCCACGACGCCCTCAAAGCAATAATTGGGGCTCTTCATCTCCAACTGGCTGTATATCACAGTCGGACACTTTTCGATGATCTCCGTCCCAAGCTTTTCCAGACAAGCAATGAATTCCATCCATCTCCCAAATAGTTAAATTGACATTAGCAACATTGACTGACCTATCGACTGGCACGATTTCTATCTTGTCACCTTGCCATTGGATCAAACTCTGATGCATGGTCGAAGGAATACAACAATTTGCATAAATCTAATCCCTTCCAAGCAATAGGCTATATGATCCCTTCTCATTGATGACAAAAAAACATTGTAGGAACAGTCTTGTTGACGATTGTCAACTCCACACTTAACACTCCTTTGGTTTCTGATGGATTGCCACCAAAATCTTTAAGAACCATGTTGGTCTTGATGAGATCACCTGAATTCCTGCCCATCTTCTTGAATGTAGCATATGACATCAAGTTCATAGCAGCTCCACCATCAACCAACATTTTAGACATCGGCTTGCCATTGACAAATCCTTTGACATACAATGGCCTGAGGTGCCGATGCCCTGTTCCTTCTGGTTTCTCAAAGATAGCCTGTTCTGGAGATAACACCAATTTGGCCAAGGATTCTTCCATAACATCTGCATCGGCTTGCGTAGCCTCATATTCTGCTGGTAGCATAAAAACCATATTAACCGATGCAGAAGCAACAACCTTCCCCTTAGCCAGCCTTTTTGCCTTATAGGCCTTGACCTCATCGGCTGAAAGCACCTTACTCTTTACACGCCACTCTTTCTTTTCCTTCTTCAGCCGATGATCGATCTCGACTTGAACTTCTTGGAAACGTTCCCAATTCCTCATCCTTTGAACCCTCCTATTCTGGTTCTTAGTAAAAATACCAGAAGGGCACCATTCTGGGTTCCTGTTTCATATCCATCTTCATCAAAATCCTCCTGTAAAAAATCCTAATGAATTGGACCCAATCTCTGATGAACAAGTAATTTCCTCTGTGTTAGCCGATTTTCCTTTGGATAAGATCGGTTTGGTCCTCCATCATGGTCCTCATCGTAGTTGTTGCATGCTGGGCAATCTTCTATTGATGGCAGCCTCATCCCTTCATTCCAACAAAATCAAAAGAATTTGCAACTCCAATGGTGATCAAAACTGTCATCCTCCTCATAGTACCTCTCTTCCTGCCTATCATACTTTCTCTAGTATTTATTGATAATTCTTGCAGAGTTAAGCTGTTTGGACCGATAATCTTTTCTATGGGCTACCATCCCACTCATATGAACCATGGTAACAGGAAAAGGGTTACCATCAATCTTCATCTGCCTTTTTGAATCATCAAATTTTATCTTCCCTTGCTCAATAGACGATTGGATCTGTTGCCTAAAAACCTTGCAGTCATTAGTGCTATGAGGTCCAATATTATGCCACTTGCAATATTTTCTCTTTCTCAACTCACCGGCCGATGGAATTACATGACCAGCATGTAGTTGGATTTGTTTCTCCCAAAGTAGCAAATAAAAGATCTTGTCAGCATTAGTAATGTCAAAGTCACGTTTTTCTTCCTTCGCAGAATCTCTGATCCACTAACATGTAACAATTTTCTTGTTCCTTGCCCACTCGGCTGCTACTACTTCAGAGTCATCCTCTTCACCAGATTCAGAAGCAATATATAATGTGATTCACCTTTTTAAATGTTTTCCTAGCTTCCTGAAACCCTTGCTCATGTGCTGTCACCTTCTTAGCTAGATGAGCGAAGCTCTCAAAGTGCCTAGCCAAAAATCTTTCCTTAATCGGTGTCAACAATTGTTGGAAAGCAAGATCGGCTAACTGAGAATTTGTCAAGGCCAGGCCGTAACATCTATTTTTCATATCCCTGAACCTCTGAATATAGTCGAACAGATTCATCATGTTTCTGTTTAATTGCTGTGAGATCAGATAGCTTCATCTCGTGGACTCCACTGTAGAGGTACCTATGAAACTGCTTTTCCAGATCGGCCCAACATTGAACATAATTATATGGCAAAGATGAAAAGCATGTAAAAGCCGATCCAGATAAAGACAAAGGAAATAATCTAACCCTTAGAGCATCAGTAGTTGATGCCTCACCACACTGAGCCAGAAATTGGCAGACATGTTCATAGGTTGATACATTATCTTGCCCTGAGAACTTTCAAAAACTTGTGACTTTGTATCGGTTTGGTAGTGGAACCCTCTCAAAGTATTCCGGGTATGGATGCCGATAAGGGTTACCAGTATCCTTAGGCTTAAGACCAAACTGCTCCCTCATCACATCGGCTATCATATCAGCCAAGGCTTTTGCTGAGGTACGCCTTGAACCTGCTACTATATAGGATCAAATTGATTAAACAGAGGCAAATACTGGGGTTGAGGTGATGCCCCTGGCCAATACTACACTTAAGGTGAATGAGGCTGATACTGGAAATTAACAATGCCCTCCATATGATGTTGAGGAGACTGATGCATCATATGGGCTTGCCGATAATGAACAAACTAAGAACTGATATGCTAAATTTGCTGTGGAATCGGTGTCTACTGCCTCATAGGTATCTGCAGAATCGGCTCAACAACCGGCTGGTTTGTTCTGAACATAGCCGCAACTTGATCTTGAGTAACCTGAGGGATGTTATGTCCTATGTGTTGAAGTTGCTGTTTGACCAAAAGCAAAGGATTGAACCCTGGTTGCTCCTATGCCAACGATGATGCAATCTGCTTTCCAGGTGCCGATGCTGATGCCATCGGCTGTTCTGGGACCACACCTGAAACGGGCTGCTGTTTGTCAGTAACCAAAGTCCTGTATTATGGAAAATTGCCCTCTGGAAGAAACACTGGCCCCTTGGTTTGATGCTCAGCAATCCTACTATCAACCACAAAATTGATCATGTTGTTTAGAGTATTAACAAGAATTCCTAACTAGTTGATCAAAGCATGATGCACAGCGTAATCAATCTGATCTTGTAGATTGTTGAACTCTGTAGGGCCTTCATCTTGCTTGACATCCTGAGTTTTACCCTCCTTGCCAGAATTCGTTTCGGGCACATCATTGCTTGGCAAAGCTACCTTATACCTCTCAACCACCGTGCTCGAGCGAGTCTGAACAAATGAATGCAAAAATTGACTCTGTAGTTTATTCATCATCTCTTCACACTCCGCCTTCTGTTCTGGCGTCAGTTTGTCCATTATCACAGGAATAATGTTCTCTGGGTCAATATCGGTTGGTTTGAGATCCACCATGATGTCTTGACTTCTAATCATGTCCCACTGGGCGTGCCAAAAGCGTGTCGAAATGAAAAACACACACTGGCCTGAGAGATACTCTTAACTCTACTGGAGGACCTAAATATTGCTTTTGGGTTTAAGGGCGTGCCAGTTGGTTTGATCCTGCAACCAACAAGAAACTAAAGACAAAAAATAGAGTTAAATCTGTAAACGATAGCCGATAGGGTAGTGGCCGATGACGTATTGTCTAATACTGAGCCGATGCAATATGCATGGGATCGGGAAAGGGAAAATTAGATTTACTCGATCGGCTGTAGATATCAATAGTATATAATCTAGGTCTCAAAATACGTTTAAACCAAGTGACTGGGATATATCGGCAGCATGCCGAGACAGTATAAATCACTTATGTCTGAAAGTACTTTAGGACAGAGATTATACGTATTTATAGCATAGCCGATGTAATAAATCTAACACGTACCGGCTAGTACTCCGATACCACTTTATACTAAGATATCAATATAGATTAAATATATTAAACAAGAATCAATCAAGTGTTAAGATGACCTAATAGATCGATAATGAGCTTAATATATTTTACGACAGTGATATCTTAATATAAAGGGCAGATTTAGCATATCAAGTAAACATGTAGGAAACAAGATAGCTAAACCAGGTAAGATCGGCTGAAAGCCCGATACTATCTCTAAGGGCAGTTGTAGAACAAGATAGATATTATGGTTCTAGATAATACTTAATAGGTCGGACTTAACCGATGCAGCATTGAGTATAAAGAGAAACATAAGATCTAAACAAGTCGATGAAAGCCTTACAAGATGGTGGATACACTATATGACCTAGGTCAACGTTGATATCTAGCCCTATCGGCTGTTGTCTAGTTGTAGATGCTAGCCGATTGGGGTTAGATAGCGATAATGATCTAGATTATATAGCATATATGATAACGATTTATTTAAACAAGATTAGAGTGTCACAAAGATGTAAGCACTAATCGCGAGAAGACAAGCCGCCATAACATGTTTTACCTCTTGTCGAAGATCGAATCCGATGCAGCCCAACTCGAAAGCGAGAACTCGTCGAAACAAACGAAAGTAGAAAAGGCTGAAAGTGTTATTGAACTGATTGTTGTTTGATTACATAGTCTTGGGCTATATTTATACCCAAATAAAAAATATGTCCTTGTCGGACGTGACTCTTATCTCTACTATAACTCAAAATATGAACAACTCCCTTAGGTGGACTCTTACCGACACAATCTATAATAAAACTACTTAAAACAACCAAATTAATAGATACTTTTGCCTTTTTAGGACCCTATCCATATGTGGCAATCCTCATGAAGCATATTAACTCGATCCGACGTGATTCCAATGTCATCCTACCAGAATCGACTACATCGTTTTACCTTGTCCGATTTGGTATCAGCCGATTGAATACCTTAGTCGATTCGGTATCAGCCGATGAACTCCTTAGCCAATTCGGCTTGTGACTGGTGCGTACTCTGTTGCCGAGAATCACGGTCTCCTCCAAATATGCTTCCGCCTTAATTCCAAATCTGATTCATGACTTGCCAAATTTGGTCGCTAACACCGCTGTCACACGTCCGGGCTCCTACAGGCTTGTTCGCGAAGATGGACGGGAGGTGCCCAACTCGTGGAACATCGAGCACCTGCGCCGATGCTACGCTTGAAAAGCTAAGTACCTGGCCCCTAATCCCTTTAAATAGCACAATTTTGATTATTCCCTGATCTTTTTGCAGGACATTTTCCTCCCGACCTCCGGACGGTTCAGCGGCTCAGAAGCCCTCCCGAGCAGAATCGCCAACTGCGTCTGCCCCTTCCCTCGCAAATATGCTTACGGTGCGTCCTGAGCAATGCGTCCCTTGCTTGTCAGCTGAGGGTACATGAGAAGAGGAGTCCACCGGTGGAGCTTGAGCTGCTTGAGGGCTCATTCTTTGCCCACTTCGATTGAACGTGACAGCTCGACCTGACGTCCCTTGGGATAAGCGCATGTCCCATACCCAAGGCAGGCTAGGGTCGGGACCAATCGTGCTTCGGTCAAGTGCTAGGTGAATGAGCTCGGGGCTCTTATTGACTACATCCTATGTATAGGACTAAGACGACAGGAGCTCGACTTCCAGTCACTCGGGCAAAGGTATGTCGATGGCTCGTCGCTCTACTTGGAGGGTCGAACACACGGAGATTAGTCGATCATTGACCTTATGCTCACTCGCTGCGTAAACAACTAAGTAACCTTGCTCGACTGAATGCCCCTAGGATCCGTTCCACAGGCTTTAGCCGCTTGGCCATGAGAGTTATACACGTACCGAGTGATCGCCGATCTTCCCCTGTCTACATATTCACCCTGTACATGGCTGAGTCGGTCTGGGTTAGGTTGGGGTGCACTCCGGATCCGTCTGTTGAGGCCCTAAGCCACTCGGCATCGGAGGTCGGTCATGAGGTGAATAGAAGGTTGTCTCTTCGCGTACCGACCCGCTATGAAGGAAGTAGACCTTCTTGAGCTTGATCGTTAGCCCCCCAGACTTAGTCTGTTCACAGCCAAGATCGTTCAGCATGATCTACTCCAAGGGACATACGTGCTCGACCTTGACCAGAAGCCTTCCTGTTTTCGATCTGTTGACAGCCAAGGTCGCTCAACGCAAACTACTCGAAGTGGTAACTTTGCCCGAGCTCGACAGAGTGCCCTCCGGATTCGAACCATAGAAGGACGAGGTCGCTCAGCGCGGACTGTCACATAGCGGAAGGTTGGTGTCCCAAAAAACAAACAAACAGGCAGAGCACACATATCGGACATTTCACGAATTGAGTATGGCATTCAAAAGAACTGATAAAGTTTTCTCTTATACAAGTGGGGTGTTGATCATACATAGGCCCCAAGGTCCCACTAATTTTACAGGACCATGTTGGCGATGATCTTCTCCATAGTTGACTCCACGGAGCGTAGATTCCCTCAACATCAGCCTCGGCGACGCCAACAGGTCACCCTTCGGCGACGCCAACAGGTCACCCTTCGGCGACCACTTCAACCTCCGCACGGGGCTACAGTTTTTGCACCACCCCAAGGACGTGCGGCGCCGCCATCTTCGCCACGCCTCGGATGTAGGCTTGGAGAAGCTCCCTGCCACTTTGAAGACGCACCAAGACCACGTCATCGGTCGGCACAGTCGACAACGACTCCGGGTCAATCTTGGCGAGGAGCGCCCAAACTCCGTCCGCGCAGATCGCTCAGCGCCCCTCGGCCGTCTTGACGCAGGCCCGCTGTCCACCGACCTAGCGATGGAGGGCCGCAATTTAGCCTATTCAAAAAGAGGTTGGTTAAGAACATAGGCCGAAACCGAAAGTGGAAAGAAGTAAAGAATGGAACTCATGGACGGCTTCTTCCCGTGCGGCCTTGTCTGTGGCCACCCTGGCCAGTGCTTCGTCCCTTTCCGCTTCAGCGGCCTTGTTGACTGTCGTTAAGTAACGATTCCGACCGTCACAGACCTCAAAAATAAAAGGGAATTAGCGTCTGCTATCGGCATTTAGGAGTAGAATTAATAAAGTTCAACATGTCCTTGGACTTTAGTTACTTGCAGGAACATTTATTACATAATTAAAAAAAGTCGAGCTCACGTGGCGAGGAAACACAACTCCAACCTACAGGTGATCGCCATGTTGGATTCCCGCGGATCGGAGGGCCCACAAGTCGGGTGAAACTGACTTAGGAGGGACCAAACCACCAGGAATCACCCAAGGGACCCACAAGTCAGTGTTTGGCAAAAGGCGGTGGCGAAAGGCAGTTAGGAGGGTTTGCCCGAACCAAGGTTCGACCGAACTAGCCCTGGGTCCAATCGCCACCGACTTCAACGTGGCATTCCGTCATTCGCTTCCAAGGTCGGTAAGGTAGGTATGGCAGTTGGAAACCGTCATACAAACCGCCATTGGAGCACAATAAAAGGAGGAGGCTCACTTCACTTCAAGGCACACCATAAGAAGAAGATCCTACATGTTCTATCTTAGTCATATAGGCTAGTGGAGTTAGGAAGTAGTTTAGAGTTCTTTTCGGTTCCCGAGTCACCTTTGGAATTTGGGTATGTCTTTAGTACTCTTCTTCTTTTGTATGACTTTGAGCTTAATAAAGATTATATCTTCTAGTGCATATGAGTGTGGTTCTTCTTATGCTTTAGTAGATAAGAGTTCCATTATTAGTTTAATTCATAGTCTTGTTGTGTTTAGACGAGTAACTCTAGTGCCATGGACACGGTCCAATGAGAATTTAGGATGTAGGTTTGCTTCTGTCTTATCCCCGGGAGGTAGAAATATTTATGGTAATGTAAGCATGGTACTTAGATTATTTCATAGACATTGGTTATGACCACTTCCCATGGGTGAGAGTTAGGCGGCAGGTGGTGACAGCCATGTCCGTCCTTTGTATTCCTCCACGTTCGGATTTGGTGTAGGGCGAATGGTAAGAGATCGCTTCGTGGTGGCAGGCCGGGCCACTGGGCAGCGGTACCCCGTAGTCTTGGGAGCATAGAACTGGGTTTAGGCATTAGTAGAATAATTAATTAAACTATGTACTCTAACTAGAAGAACTATAGGAATCTGACTCGGATATAAGTTATTTATACTATCTCGGTATATCCGTGCGCTTACGGATTTATCTGTGAACATAAGAAATACCAACAAGAATTTTTGGCGCTGTTGTCGGGGAAGACAATGGTCTAGGAAGAAATAATAAGGGCTTGGATATCCATATAGTTATATTTGTCTTACCTTTGCTCTAGCAGGCTTATCTTCGTCCGTTTTCTCTTTTATGTGAAAATAGGTAGTGGATGACCGGTTTCAACTTGTTGTTGATGAGAAAAGTTTCCCACGCGCTCGCCTGAGAGATTTGCTTAGCTCTGGTGTAGGTCCAAGTTGGTCGCCTTTGGTGATTTGAAGGGCGTGCCAGTTTGTCTGATCATGTAACCAACAAGAACCAACGAATAGGCGATTAAGTTAATATTAGATCCTACTCGATTGGCTAAAGATATTCATAATATATAATTACCATTCCAAAGTGCACTTATACTAAGTGATTGTGATAGATTGGTAGTATACCGAGATAGTATAAATAACTTATATCTAAAAACACACTAGAATACTAATTACATATATTTATAGCTTAGACGATGTCGCATATCTAATGTAAATCGGCTAGTACTCTGATATTTTTTATACAAATATATTAACCTAAGCTAAATGCACTAAACCAGGATCAATCGGCTATTAATGTGACTTAACAGATTGATACCGGGCTTAGTACATTTAAATAGATTAAGATCTTAATATAAAAGACAGTTCTAACACATCTGAATAGTAATAATACATAAAAGATGGCTAAAACAGGTAAGACCGGCTGAAACCCCGGTGCTATCTCTAATAATAATCATTGAGCCAAATAGATCTATATGATCCTAAGAGCGACTTAATAGGTCGATTTGATGCAGCATTAAGTACAAAAAAAGCATAAGATCTATTTAGACTAATGAGAACTCCTCGAGATGGTGGATACGCCATATAATCTAAATCAACCTCCGGATTTAGCTCTATCGCTGCTAGCTTTAGGAAGCTGTTAGTCGATTGAGAGATAGATCTAGACATTGCTCTAGATTATATGTCGCATATGATGGATTAAGCAATTTGAAACATCAGGATCAGAGTATCATGATGATGGAAGCACTAACCCTGAGAACACAAACCACTTGTAACAAGAGATTACCTTGTCTGGAGATCGAAACCCGATGTAGCCCGAGAACGAGGCAAGAACTTGTCGAGAAAGTAAAAACGAAAAGGGTGGCGATGCGCCGAAGTTGTATTGAGTTGATGTGTGTGTTTACAACAAGCCCTCAGGTCTTATTTATACCTGGTTACAACAACATCCGTGTAGATCACGGTTTCTATCTTATCTACTATTTACAGTACGACAATATCCCGGGATGGAGTCACATGCTGCGTTACAAAAGGAAGTTACACAAGATATTCTATTTTACAAATACAATTGCCATAATAGGACTTTATCCGTAGATGGCAATGTGTTTGAAGCACTTTGGAAACCGAATCCAATGATTATCTCTAAGCTTTCCTTCCGGAATTGGCTCCACCTTTTGTCTCCAATCGGAATCAGCTATCCACTATCCTGGTCCGACTCGGACTCAGCTGACTGGCTCCGTAGCCGATTCGGACTTAGCCGATGCGGCCTCTGCTTCCAACAATCGCACATTTCCTCCGATTCTGCTTCAATCCTTGCTTCAAACTCGGGGATTTACTTACCTAATTTGGTGGTTAACACATGCCCCCAAGTTCACGATATTGATAATCTTGCAGATTTTGTGCAATCTTATCCCTGGAGAAACCCTAGGTCAAGTCTGTTTTGGCCATTACAAAACTCTTTAAATAACGCCCCTTCCCCGCCGAACAAACTCATGCCGTCAACACAATCCACAAAACCAGCAACCACTCTCGAGCTCTCCGGCGACTTCTTCGGCTTTCTCGAGCTCACCATAGCGATCCCTTTCTCCGATGACAAGAACTGAAGCAATCGCGGCCCCCGCTGCTCCATCTGGTTCTGCTCCCGCTGAATTCCCCAAGGTATGCCCCATCGGCTGAATCCTTTTTGTTCCCACCTTAAGTCACATATCTGAATTCTAGGTTTTCCAAGTCTTAATTTTCCCCTTTTTCTGATTGTAGCTTCCTGCGCATCAGATAGTGATTCCCAGCCTTATCAATCATAGAAGATATTTCCTAGGGCCTATCGGCAACACGGACCCCACTGAGTTCATCATAGCCAAAACCAATAGAGTGCCCTACAGGACGAAGAACCGCAATTTAGGCCACTATAATGGTACCTTCAAATCCTGGCCTTGAACCGATAAGTCCTGGTCCACATGGTAGAAAAGGCTGCAACCTAGCAAACAAACCCATTGGGAAGAAGTAGGCATAGCTCAATGCCTGGCCTTGTCTGTAGCCGATATGTCCAAAGACGAACCACTAGTATCGGCTGCCACCTACTTCTGGAACAACACCCTCAATGCCTTTCTCTTCCAGCAAGGCCCAATGACCCCCACGTTAGCCGACGTCTGCATGATCACGGGATAGGATGTACTGTCGTCGGCTAACCCTAACCAGCTGGACAATAAGGGTCAATTCTCCTTCAAGACCAAAGCTATCGGAGGCTGGAACGGCTATATTTATATGAACATGCGCACTGGACGAAGTACTCCTAGAGAGCACGCCACCTTCTTGATGATGTGGTTGGAGAAATTTGTGTTTTGCGGATCTAGCTGCGGTCCCACAACCAACTGGCAAGCAGTAGCCAAAGCCCTGGTTGACAGGAAGAAAATTTCTTTCGGCAAATTCTTGCTGGGGTATCTCTATCAGACACTGAGCCAGGCATCGGCTAAGATAGCCGTGGATGCATCTATCGGCAGTGGAGGCCCCTGGTGGTTCTTGCAGCTCTGGCTTGTACTGCTGACCCAAAAGATTGCTGGACGGCCACGGCTAGCTGACACGCGCTTCCCCCTGTTGGAGCCAATCGAAGATGATGAGGGGAACAAAATAACCACCAAGAGGTGTCTGTCCTACGGGGAGGCCGTAGCCACTCACGCCGGATCGAAGCAATCAAGCGAGCTTTTGGCCGATTGGTTTATATCTTTCTATGATGGCCTTGCGAAGAGCAATCGAACTTGGTTTTTCTATGAAGACCGAGCAGAGTTCGAGTTGCCAATCAAGCTGAACTTGGACGAAATAAACTCAGAAGAATACCCCAAGTGCAGAGAGATTTTCACCACGGCGCTCACCCCCTGCATACTGCTGGCTGGGATACACCAAGGCCGAAACGTGCTGAAGACTTACGAATCTTACTATCCTGCATCGGCTGGAAGGCAACTTGGATTTGGCCAGCTGCCGATCGGTTGCTATTATGCCGACAAGATTGAGACCCGAGGGGTGATTGATTCAAAGCTTATGATGAACAAGCATTGGGATCCTGGAGCTGGCCCACAAAAGGAGTGCAACCTATGACAAGTGGTGGGTGGAGATCAAGTAACACATCTTCCATCAACACGCCTCCATGTACCTCACCACGCTTTTGCCGGACGAAATACCTTCTTTAAGTATTTTCATCCGTAAACATTTTTCTCTCAGCAATCGGCTATCGTCATTTCCTAACACTTAGTTACTTTTCCTATGCAGACGACAGACTCAGATCCCCCCACGATGAGCAATCGGGCATTGCCCTTAAGTATCGGCTGGGCCTTATCCCGAACAGTGGTGGTTATGCTCCATCAGCCATCAGCTTCAATGCCCCGAAGGTAAATACACTGCTTTATGGCCAAACCCGTGAGGCCGTATCGAGGAAAAAGAGAGCCGCCCCATCAGCTGTAGGTCCATCGGCTTCACCTACAAAGAAACAGAAAAAGCCAAAGCCCGATGCACCGGTCGATAGCCTACCTTCTCTCGACCCCAGCATAGAGGAAGTACTCAATAAAGAGGTCATAGATGATGAGATCTGCCAAGCCGTTGAAGAGGCGGCAGCATCAAGCTGTTCAAATCAAAGTATAACCACACTGCCAGCCGATGAACAAACTGAAAAGACCCCTTCACCCCCAAAGCGACGGGTATGTATCTTTGCTTTTTCAATTTGATCTTCAAATTATAATCATTCGATCCCAGACCAAGTTCTTTCTTGTAGTTCAAAAGACTAGCCAATCGGCCTCCTTGTCCAGCTTCTTCGGTAATCTTTAATTCTATATCTTCCTTGCTTGTTTTTATCTGACTGATCTATACTGACACTTTTCCTTTTTGTAGCCTGCCCGGTCTTCATCAGCTGCCCCCATGCGTCAAGCGAGAGAACTCCATCGGCTACGGGCAGCCACCACGTTGAAGAAGAACCTACACTAGCTCCTACCGTCCGAGTAAGCATTCTTCTCTTTTTCAAGAAGTTATATTGGCTATCCATGTTACATTTTAATCACCTTGATCTTTTCTACAGACTCTCACCGATCTAGTCCTGTTCGATATCAAAGAGTTCATCAGCGAAGAAGAAGAAGCCACCAGCCAGGATCAGGCTGCTATAGCCAACGATCTCAAGGAAAAGCTTCAAGATATCCATCGTTGGCTAGATATTAAAGTGAACCAATTGGTCATGGAGTGCGGCCCAATCCGAGCATGCTTCAATGATATTCAAAATCAGCTTCCTGAAGACTGTGCCGAAACAATCTCCCAAGCTGCATTCATCGACCTTCACCGGTTCAAGCTGGAGAGGGCCATGCAGAGGATGATCGATCGGCAAGCTTAAGTTGACTTGGCGGCTACAATTGATGCTACCGTGAAGAACCTTGTAACCAAAAAGGCCAAGTTGGATGAGCTAGTGGTCGGGCCATCGGCTACACAAACAAAAATCAACCAGCTTGAAGCGGAGGAAGCCGAATTACAGGTGAAGCTGGAGCAATGCCGGGCCAAGATCGCCGAATAGAAGCAAATATTAGCCGATCTCCCCAAGGCCACCGAAGAATAAAGAGCGAAGGTGACTTCTACCATCAAGTACTTAGGAGATCTAAACAAATCGGCTAAGGCGATCCCAGGCACCGAGGAGGAAGACCTCACAGCAGTCGATCAGATTAAAGCTATCAAGGACAAAGCGATGTCGACCATCCAAAAATTCCTTGGAATGTAACAGGGCTATACTCTAAAAACATTTTGCGATAGCTTGTACACATAACTTTTGTAATCGGCCTAGTGTGCTTCAAATATTAATCATGTATCCTTTGCCGATTCCTCAGAATGTAACAGTGCTAGACTCTAAAAACCTTTGGCGATAGCTTGTACACATAACTTTTGTAATCGACCTAGTGTGCTTCAAATATTAATCATGTATCCTTTGTCGGTTTACTCAGTCTTCATACCTTGAATGTCTTAAAAGTTTCCAAAGTCCCAAAAATTTTGAAGTCCTCTAATTCTAGTTTCTGACTTTGTATGATATGTGCCCCCCTAATTTTCTCAACGTTGCCTTCAACATTGATAAAATTATAAGGAAAAACCATCTAACACTTGTCGGCTAAACTCAGCCGATTTGAAAAATCAGAGGGGAAAAAACTTAAGGGTGCAAATGTTCTAAAGGCAATGTGTATAGTCTCATAACACATCGGCTAACATGGATCGACAAGGACTTAGCCGAATCATGAATTAATCCAAACACTGGGATGATATTTCTTTAAATATTTTCCGTTAGGAGCCCTTCCAAACATTTCCCCGTCCAATCCTGCCAACATATAGGCCCCTTTAGAGGCGCATTTGTGGATCTTGAAAGGTCCTTCCCAGTTAGGTGACCATTTGCCGAATTTACTACCTCTTGAGCCGATCGGCAATATCAACTTCCAAACGAGCTCACCTTCATCAGAAGACTTAGGCACAACTTTTTTGTTATAATGACGAGCCACTCGTTCTTTATCTCTAGTCACTATTTCCAAGGCACGCATCCTTGAAAAAACTAGGTCTTCAGATTCATCCACCATCAGATTATAATAGTCATCGGCTGTTAACTCGTCCTTCAATTGAATCTTTCTTGAGCCGATGATATTCTCCCTTGGAAAAACTGCTTCATGTCCATAGACCAACTTGTACGGAGGCACTTGGATTGATCCATGACAGGCCATCCGATAAGCCCATAGTGACTCGGCCAATTAGCTATGCCATTGTTTTGGGTACTCAGCGATCTTCCTCTTTATCAGCTTGATTAAACTTTTATTCGAAGCTTCAGCTTGTCCATTAGCCTGAGCATAATATGGTGAAGAATTTAACAACTTAATCCCCATGGTGTCGGTAAATTGAACAAACTCATCGAAGACAAAGATAGATCCCTCATCCGTAGTGATAGTCTGAGGGATGCCAAATCTGTATGTGATATGTTCCTTAACAAACTCTATTGCATCCCCGGAGTCAACCTTCTTTAAGGGAATTGCTTCCACCCACTTGATAAAATAATCGGTAGCCACCAATATAAACTTGTGTCCCCTGCTTGAGGGTGGATTAATCTGGCCGATCATGTCGATTCCACAACCTCTGAACGGCCAAGGCTTGATTATAGGATTCATAGCCGATGCTGGTGCCCTCTGGATAGCTCCAAACTTCTGACAATCCTGACAACCCTTATAATACTTGAAGCAATATTCTAGCATAGTCGGCAAAAAGTAGTCTGCTCTCCGAAGTAGCCACTTCATCTTGTGGGCCGATTGATGAGTGCCAGAAATTCCTTCGTGCACCTCTCCTATGGCGATTTTAGCTTGATTAGTACTTAGGCACTTGAGTAGCACACCATCAATCGTCCGATAGTATAAGTGATCATCAAGCAAAACATATCGTAAAGCCTTGTAGCACAATTTCCTTGAAGCTGACTGGGAAGGGTTCTGTAGATAATTGTAGACGTCGTACCTCCAGTCGTCGGTTGAGATTGTTGCAATCTCCACTTCAACTTCTTTTGTCATCGGCTTGTAGCCCGATGCCCCTTGAGCCAAATCATTTGCTTCTGAATTCTGCTCTCTAGGGATGTACTTTAGGGTTACTAGCCAAAAATTGTCCATCAACTCTCAGCATTTTTGATAGTAGACCATCAGTATGTCATTTTTGCATTCATATTCTCCTCATAATTGGTTGATGACCAATAGTGAGTCGCCCATTATCTCGATGGCGTCGGCTTCAACTTCCTTCAGCAGCTGCAAACCTTTGAGAATGGCTCGTATTCGGCTTGATTTTTTCTGGCGTGAGGCGTAATGGAAGAAGCGAACTCAAAGCTTGCCCCCCTAGGAGAAATTATCACCAAGCCGATGATGCATCCATTTGTGCAAATCGATCCATCGAAAGTTAATGTCCAAGGCATGATATCAACTGAGTCGATTGAGTCATCTTTGTGTTCCATGATAAAATCGGCTACGGCTTGCCCTTTCACTGCCTTGGGTGTTTGATACCTCAAATCAAACTCTGTTAAGGCAAATACCCACTTCCCAACTCGTCCTTTTAGAACTGGAGCCGATTGTTAGTGATATGCCCTAGAGGCAACATGGAGATGTTGGATATCACGTCAATGTTTATGTATAAATGAATAAAGTGTTATTCAGTTCCATGAAATAGACATCTTGTATTGATCAATAAGTACGTGACTTATTTATGAGACTCTATATGTATGAATCTATTTCTAAACGATCCCTGATCATATGTCATATTGTTGGAACAAATATGATTCTAAGATCGGCATGTTTATTGATTGATGATCATGTCTCATAGATCATGGGTATGGAGATACCAAATCAATAAACATGGACATATGTGTTGGAGAACACATTGTTGGATAGACCCACCATGAGACACTACGGGAATTAATGTGCCATTAGTTGGTCTCGGGTAGTGTTGGTACAAAGTCCTTAGACTGAGATCACCATGGATTCCAACATGTGTAGTAGCCTACTTTGGGACTACCAAACGCTATTCGTAATGCGGATAGTTATAAAGGTAGTTTTCGGGTTTGCTATGAAACATGGAGTGGGATGTGAGTGATCAAGATGGAATTTGCCCCTCCTTTGGAGAGATATCTCTGGGCCCCTCGCGGTAATGGATTATGAAAATGCATGGCCATGCTAAGTTGATTGAGGAGTCTATCAACAGACAGATAATCCAATACGGTTCGAGTGAATGGTTAAGCTATTGAAGGGATGGCACACATCTTGCCTATAGCTTGGACTGGTATCGTGAGGCAAAGGGATTTGTGTACACATTACAGGTTCGAGCCGATATTATTCTTGTATACTATGGTGTCAATATGTCTTGCTAGGCGCCCTGTTGACAGTCGGCTGAGTTAGACTCGAGCGACGATCGGCTAAGTTAGACTATAGCCGAAACCGAGTATACCTGAACCTACTGGTCGCACGCTTAAGGGGATAAGAATAGGCATTCGAGTTGGACTCGGATACGGCTCGATCGGATAGGGATCCGATCGGATAGAGTCCTATGGGCTTACGACGTGTGGGCGGCCAACTCTATGAGATACGGATGAGATCCGATTCAAAATAGAGTTCTAATCGGCCACTAGTCCCAGTCGGCCAACTCTATATAAAGGAGGGAGGGGTGGAGAGCTGCGGCATGTTAATTGCATCGCGTGCAACAGAAGTCGTCGAGATCAATCTCCACGGAAACCCTCCCCACTTTCGAGCCAAACCCTAGCCTTGCATCGCGTGCTAGCACACGGGTGTACGGCGTTCTGTCCCCGGACGTGTGGATACCGGTAGAGGCGCTGCTACATTGCGCGCTGTGGATCGGCTTCGGATCGGCTGCAATCGGAGCGATCGGCTATGGTGGAATCGGCTGCGGTCGGGCGCATCGGAGCGAGGCGTGAGAACGCGGCCGGACGACTCGAATCGGCTAATTGGCGAATCGGCTATCTCCGGGAATCAGCTACACTGTTCCGGAACGGATTGCCCTGATTAGCTATTCCGCTGCACTCTACTCCAATCGGTAACGATGTATCGGCCCTTACTTGCAAGTGTTCCTGGTTTGTGCGGTAAAAAGTTTTGTTTTCGGCTAGCGTAGCCTCCGCGTAACCCTTTACCGATAGCATATATTTTACTACGTTGGCTTTGCAAACTATGATGCACTCGTTGGATAACAAATAATGCCTTAACTGTGTACATGAAAACTATAGGCACAAACACAACTTCTCCACGGGAGAGTACCTTGTTTCTGCATCCAGAAGTCTTCTGCTAAGATAGAAAATTGCCTTCTCCTTTCCTTCGAGCTCCTGAATCAGAACTGAGCCGATAGATTTTTCATCGGTTGATAGATATAGCCTGAACGACACTCCCTTTTGTGGAGGGAACAACACTGAAGGGGAACTTAGATAATCCTTAATGTTGTCCAAAGCCTTCTGCTGTTCTGCCCCCCAAGTAAACGCTTGATCGGCTTTCAGCCGTAGTAAAGGTGTGAAAGGCTCCATCTTTTCTAATAGACTGGCTATGAAGCATCTGACGAAGTTAATTTTGCTGATCAGAGACAGCATTTGCTTCTTGTCCTGCGGAGGTTGAATAGTTTTGATAGCATTGATACTTCTCTGTGTCACTTCGATCCCCCTCTCGTGCACAAGAAACTCCAAGAATTGGCCAGCAGATACACCAAATACGCACTTTGCGGGATTCATCTTCAGGCTATATTTTCTCATTCTCTCCAAGACCTTCCTTAAATCGGCTATGTGGTCTTCCACTTCCTTGGATTTGACGACAACATCATCAACATAGATTTCCACCAAGAAGCCAATTAGGTCATGAAAAATATAATTCATGGCCCTTTGATATGTAGCTGCAGCATTCTTCAACCCAAAAGTCATGACAACCTGTCACATACCCAAAATCTAGGGTCAACAGAAATCTTTTCCAAATAAAATAAAAATAGAGTTTTTCAATTTTGTGAACCAAAAAATTTCTTTTACCAACCTAGACTTATGTATGATGAACAAAATTTTGGACGAAATTAAAAACTTTTTCAATTGGACGAAACAAAATTTTGGACAAAATTTTGGACAAAATTTTCAATTAAAAACTTTTTCATTTATAACCTAGGACAAAAGTGCAAGCTCATACAGAGGCAAGCATACTGACATAAGGCCCATTCTGACCTAGGTTATACACGTATATTCCGATTTATCGAAAATGCATCTCATTATAGGACATATACGCTTAGCCTAGACAATTCAAATTTACCAAGCGAACCTACAACTAAAATTTGGATGCTAGCAAGTGAACCCAAAATTTAGATCAAAGTTCAAGGTCTCAGCCCAAGATAAACTTCAAATAATCCCCAACGACCATTTTATGTGAAACCGCAGAGCGAAAGCAACTATACATAGGAGAGATACCCTAATTTTATAGGTCAAGCCAAATAAGATAAATTCACAAAAAACTTCATGTAGGTGCTAAGCATTATGTACAACTTAACCTAATTTTTGTGCAATTTAACAGCTGGGTTTCATACCCCAAACAAATTACACAAAACAGCCTCATAATAGGCTAATTAATAGTTTTAATCGGTTAAAATGATAACTTGCCTAAAAGGGCATTTAGGTGCATACGACAAATAATTTATTCAAATATTATGATAAAAACCATGAACAAATATAATTTTTCTAGAATTTGTCTCCTCTGTCTTGGCCCTCTAAAAATTCAAATGATTTCCCAAATACCATGAATTTGATTAATTTCTGGGAGCAAACCTCTTAATGTTTTTGAGTGAAACCAAGGAAAATTGAACCTAGGGATGATCATCAATTCCCAGTAAAAGTTTCACCAATTTACCAAGCCCACCGATCAATGTATTGAGCAGCAAATTTTGAGGGGGAAAAAGAATTCGAAAATTCATCTAAACACATTGTATGCACTCTCCTGTACCCATCCCTATATCCTTTGCTTTGCTCTACCCTCTTTGGCCCCACTAGGAAGTCCCGATGGCTTGCTCCAACTCAGTACAAGACGCCTCCACCGCCTAGATCAAGCCAGACCAACCAGGGGACAAGAAGGCAGAGAGGGAGAGCACCGGAGATCGAAGTCGCTGACGTGCTCGACGTGTGTCTGATGTTGTGGCCACGCCGAGCTCATCCTAAATCGCCCTTCCTCACTCTTCATTCGGATGTCGAGAGAACTGGGAGAGAGCGCCATCTACTCTTCTATTCCTCCTCAAGCTCACCACCGGCCGAGGAAAAGATGACGCCCCCATTTACCGTCGGGCCGCGCTCGCTCCCATCACATCCCTGTTCCATTCTCCCTACTCAATGCCGATCATATTCTCTCTTGACACTTTTTCAATCCGCGCTACCGATCGACGGGAACGGAGATCCCACTCGCGATGCTCAAGGCGCGCACCGGCGCGTCGCCGCTCTGGACCTGACGCCGTTTCGGCCGACTCCGACAAAGGCAAGGCCGAGGGCTTGCGTCACCACATTCGCCTCATCCTCCCCATCATTTCCCCCCAAGAAACCAAGCCAATTGTGCTCCGAAGGAGGAGATCGACTTCCACCTTCATCGGCTTCAGCCAACTGCCACCACGGGAAGCCCGTCCTCTCTGGTGAGACTCAGCCTGATTCTTTGGAAAGACACCATGCCTATGTGGCCCTTAAGAGCTTGCATGCTTTGGTTTTGGAGGTCCTCAACCCGAATGAGCTGGCGACGTCAACCCACTGAGTTCTGCCGCTGCCGGAGCCCTCTTCGCCTCGCCGACGTCGGCCACTCATCATCGGCCAATGCACAACCTTGAGTAAGTTTCCTGGTAACCCCTACGACCACGAACACGCTCGCAATCGCATGGATCGAGCCCATGGCACGACATATGCATGCAAGCCGAGCCAAGCCACCGCTTGCACCGCCATCGCCATCGTTCCCGGCCACCATATGCTATGCATGCACCACCATATTGCTCGCCAACTAATGCTCTCCATCTTTCCTTTTGGTGGCGGCGTCAAAAACCTAGCCGTTCGCCGCCGACGCTGCTGTGAAGCATCCCCAGCCGCCGGAGCTCCGCTCCTCTTCAGCCGTGGTCTCACTGACAAGCGGGGCCCTGTCATTAGGCGCTAATAACTCTATTCGAGAAAGTTTAAAAGTTGTAAGGTTTTCTCGGTAAAAACTGCTAGTATGACATGTGGACCCATATACACATATCTAAATAAACAAAAACTTGTAGACTCTTAATGAAGTCTCCATTGACCACGTGCCAAGGACCTCGGGTCCAAATTCCAGAACTCCAGGGACATTTTTGCATATTGATCCCTCACTGACTAGTGGACCCTGGACCCATTTGTAATATTGAGAAAATACCAAGGACCATTATCTAATACTGAATAACAAGCCAAAAATATTTTCAGAATTACCTGAAAATGGGCATAACATATAAAAATTCATATAAAATCCAATTTAACTCCTTTTTGAGTGGAACCAATTTTTGTGAACTCGTAAAGATATAAACTTTATTTTAGAAACATGAAACCTAGCACTCATAGTCTAATCTTGTCTCAAAAATTCTTCTAAGTTAAACCACACCTAGAGCTTACCCAAGCTTTTAAAATACATAGAAAATTTAATTCAACATATTTCTAGACAAACTCAAATTCTGTAGACCCATCAACTTACCCTCTCTATTTAGGAAAAATAAAAACCTATAGTCAGTATGTACCAAATATCTTTATAATTATTTTCGGTGAAATGATGTGCTTTAGACAAGCTGGAATGGATTTATTTAAAATTCATCTCAATTCCTTTTAATTAAACTCAATTTCTGTAGATTCATCAAAACACATATTTTCAGGTTATAAAATAAAAATATGTGCTTACTATGTAGCAACATCACTTAAATATTTAAATAACGAGTAAACCCTTTTATGCACCTTGCAACTTACAAAATTTATAGTTAATTCATTCTTAATCCTTCTAAAGTGAACTAAGTTTCTATAAACCCAGTAAGTAATGAATTTCAATTAGGTAAAATAAAATGTGGCAACTTATATATTAAAAATGTCAATAAACTTTAAAATGACCAGTAGGGTGCTAATCACCACAATAAACTAAGCACCATGGGCAAGTATGTATAGGTATATATGTAAAACTTGTACCCTAGCTCTAAATAAACCAAATTAAAAACCTATTAGACCAGAGAAGCCATAGGATTCGACCCCATTTACTGAGAACTTGATACACTTAACCATGAAAACACACTCTAGGTTAATACAAGGGCATTTTCCTTAGTCTAGGTTAGAGAACCCCTAGCTTATAAATTAAGGACCATGAACTTGTGTACATAGAATAGTTTGGTTAACCAAATTATGCCTAATAACCAACTGAAAGTAATAGTAACAAGATCTGAATGGACAAATCCTAATTTAAACACATCTAGACCGCTATATGTTTAGAACCCGTTATAACTTGTAAAATACATAAGAAATTCTTGGTAGCTCTAAAAATGGTGAAACCACTTGTGTTAGTCTTAGAAAACCTATATCCACACCACTATGGGGCCAAATTAGCAAGAATCAAATTACAGCAACTCTGCCCAAACATCACCTGATCCTAAGCCGATACGACCCGATAAAACTTCTAGCATACATAACCCTAAAACGGAATAGGATAAATTAAAAATTATTTCACCAAAAGTTATTTTAGACCAGAGCCTATCCACCGTGCACAAATCATGCATTTTAGAGCATTTCGTGTTTTTGCCTGTTTTCGGTATTTTAACTGCATACCATATATTTTGTTTAGATGATTGCATAAACGGAGGAGTGAAGGTGTGCTAACATTTTTCTCCAGACCAAGGCAAGTTCTTGCCCCTCCTTTCAACACATTGAACCCATGTTTTCGGGCAATGTATTTGTTTGTGAAATATTGCATGTGTAATTTACCGTATCGTTGTTTTTAAAATAAGTTTGGTATTTAAATCCTGAAAATTTGCATGTACCTTTTATAAAATTCTCCCTTGCTGTTTTGAACCCTAGGAAAATAAATTAGAAGTACTTATATGAGAATATGCGATGCTTTATGAAAATGATATGCTTAGCCTTGCTTAGCATTATTCTAAAAATAGGCATGGATAGACTTTCTAATCTTTTTGGAAAGAGCTTTTGTGTATTTTGAACTAAATGGGGAGAAACCCCAATTATTTGTGAAACAAAGTCTAAACTTGCTTTTTAGACTTGGGCGGCAAGTGGCAAGCAAATGATGTATTTGCATTGCCGATAGGGGGAGTGTTCGCTCGAGTCGATTAAGGACCGAACTACATGTCATTCATTGTGTATACCGTACAAACACATGTGCTAGTATGGGATAGCCTTAGCCAATTAACATGTTTAGCACTTAACCTTGCATTATGGTAGGCCGAAGTGTATGGGTTCGGATAACACAAAGGAACTTCCTATTTACCCCGTCGTGGTAGTTTAGGCGACTAAGTCTGTCCAATACAAAGATATCGTGCCACGTGTGTGGGTTCCCGTCGTGTCCACCACCACGGTGTTAAGTTAAGGCCTGGGCCCACCACTTAACGGTTCTTGGTCATTTTCCAATATGCCCCAGGATGGAGGGAACACATATCGTGCTGGTGCAAGGATATAGGCTAAACAGGGTAAAGGCTTAGTTATGAACTCTAAACCACATTCACAATGAAGAGTGTGGTAGTGCGTCGCGAGCACAAAAAACACTAGAGTGTTCATATCATGTGGGTAAAGCTGTACAAACTCTGCAGAGTCAATAAAACTAATCGATTAGCCGTGCTCACGGTCATGAGCGACATAATGATATGCTATGGGTATAAATCTTGAATTTTGTGTCTTTCCCTAAATGGTCTTAAAAATGAAATGTATCATGTTGGAAAAAATGTTGATTCATGCTTTATATTTGCCCTATTCCCAACACAAGTAAGATGCTAAAGTATATCTATGTATGTAAGCTTTTTGAAGAAGCCATGCCATGTTTAATAAAGTTTGGTGTTTGCTGAAATTGTTTTGTCAAAAACCACGTTGTAAAAATGTTTGCGAACTAAAATTTGCTTTATGCTGAGCTTAGACCACAACTAGCCTTTTCCTTGATTTAGAGCTTGCATGTATGTAGGTTTGATTGTGCGCTTGCCAGTACATTAACTAGATTAATGTACTGACTCTTGCCACTGGAATAACCATTTTGCTTGCAGGTTAGACTTAGTTCTGGAATGTTGCGGGATTTTCCGATTTGCTTTCTTTCAGGAATTGAACTTAACAGGGTAAACCCCTAGTCGATGTGCTTGTGGAAATGGTAGTAAAGCCATCGCTGTTCGCTATACTATGATTATATCTATTTGGCCGGTCGGCCTATGTAATTATCTAATTGTTGTAATCCTTTACGTTCTACTCAATTTAAGTGTATTCGCCATGTATATTCATGCTCGTGATGAATGTGTGAATCTAGCGCACATCGTGGGAGATAGATTCACACGAGTATGAGTTAGGAATAATTGAGACGTTATAGATCTTTAGCCATTTTTTTCAAGTCTCCTGAGTGTGTAACACATCTGGTCGCCACTTTCAAGTGGTTTGACGGGCACACTTCGGGCTGAAGTTCACTGGCAGGCTAAAGGCCCAGCAATGTCTCACTTATCCCTCTCTCGGGACCTCGAATGTTTTGTGTACTTGTCATATGAGCTGAAGCCTTTCGACTCATATTGCAAATACAACAGAAGGTCCGGGCGTCTCCGACACAACCCATTCGCATAAGCCGATTGCTCCTGGACACCTGAAAGCTATCTTATGGATATACTCCTTGGCCATAAAGATCTGATTATAACCAGCATTGTCATCCATAAAACTTATGATTTTGTGGCCAGAGGCTGCATCTACCAGCAAGTCGGCTATAGGCATAGGGTACTCGTCCTTAGGGGTAGCCTTATTTAAATATCTGAAATCAATACATATCCTATGTTTACCGTTTTTCTTTATCACTAGAACTATATTTGAAACCCACTCTGTATATCGGCAGGGCCGAATGAAACCGGCATCATACAGCCGAGTGATTTCGGCCTTAATCGCATCATACATATTGGCTTTAAACCTCCTGGAAGGCTGTTTGTATCGCCGATATCCAGGCTTAATGGGGAGCCGATGTTCAACAATCGATCGGCTAAGACTAGGCATCTCAAAATACTCCCAAGCAAAGCAATCTTTATATTTCTTCAATAAATCAATAAGCTTGGTCCTAAAATGAGAAGACAAATTTTTGCTAATATATGTCGGCCTAGGCCTATCTCTCGGACCTATATCAACTTCCTCGAGCTCGTCGGCCGACATAAAACCTTGCCCAAGTTTGCCATCAATGTCGTCCACGGTGTCCTTGGTGTAGACGCTTGAGCCCTCCACGACGCCCTCAAGGTAATAATTGAGGCTCTTCATCTCCAATTGGCTATATATCAAAGTCGGACACTTTTAGGAAATCGGCCTGCCACACTTTGCCGGACATGCAATCAATGTCGTTGACTTCCCATAACGTTAAGTCGGCGTTAGCTACATTAACTGACCTATCGGTTGGCACAATTTCTATCTTGTCGCCTTGCCATTGGATTAAGCTTTGATGCATTGTAGAAGGGATGCAGCAGTTGGCGTGGATCCAATCCCTTCCGAGCAGTAGGCTGTAAGATCCCTTCCCGTCAATGACGAAAAATGTTGTGGGCGCAGTTTTGCCGCCAACGGTTAGCTCGACATTGAAAACTCCCTTGGCCTCCGATGGATTCCTGCTAAAGTCCTTGAGCACCATGTTGGTTTTGATAAAGTCATCAGCTCCCTTGCCCAGCTTCCTAAAAGTAGCATAAGGCATGAGATTGACGGCGGCCCCTCCATCGACTAGCATCTTTGACATCGGCTTCCCATTTAAGACTTCTGCCGCACCGCCTACCGCTACCACCCCAGCCATGGTGACCACGACAACACCAACACCTTTCGCTCAGCTGTGTCAGAGAATGACACAACCTTTGGGCGAATGACCGCAGTCAGGCAGGGGTTGGACACCTTCCATGTGCTAATGCGCACAGGCGGCCAAGGCCACTGAACGACCGAGAAGTTGGTGGAGATCAACGGGTTGAAGGGTGAGGTGGCTCGCCTCAAGAGGGAGAATGCCATTCTCCAGGGCTGCTCACCTCCCAGGGGTGCCAGGATCCGCATCACTCCGAGGAAGACCACCACCGCTCCTGTGCGTATCTAGGTTGCGCACCGGAACCCTCCTCCAGCTCCAGAGCCGCTACCAGTGTTTGTGCCGCCTGCGCCTCCGCCGTCTCCCATTCAGTTTCCACTGCTGACCTTTGCTCCGTGTCGGCGGCGGTTAGCGGCAGACGAGAGGAGGTTGGTTGTCTGCGACTCCCGGCCCCTCCACCCGGCTCGTCAACGTCACCGGCAATAGCGGCTCCGGCACCGGCAACGGCTCCGGCGGTGGCGGTTCCGGTGGCGGTGAGCTAGGCGGTGGGGAGACGTGCTGCTGGACTCTTGCAGCCGCTTAGAGGAGGTCGAAGACGAGCCCAAGTCCAACTTCGACTCCACCGACCGCAGGAGCCGTTCCGAGCTCTAGACCGTTCCCCTAGTTCCTCGTTGTCTAGTCTTTGTCTGGCAGTTGTGTGTTTGGGTGTGTTGCTTGGGGTAGTTGACAGACCGTACAAGCTGATTGTAGTATGGTTGTCCTTAATTAGAAGTTGAACTGTTTACTTTCCGTAATGTCAACTATCAGATCAGTTAATCAATAATAAATTCTGGGTTTCTGAGCAGCCTGTTTTTCTTCTTGTCTTTGTTTCTTTCTCTTTGCTATCTCAAGATGATGAGAACCAGGCCATCCAGTCAGGTCAACGGTGATGGCGACAACACAGCCAATCAGAATCAGGGAACCATTCCCAACAACGCTGCAAGCCATGGTCCTCCTCCGTCGCTAGAGAATCAGACGCTCGCCCAAGTCTTGACGAGTCAAACTCGGATGATGGCTGCAATGATGCAGCAGATGCAGCAGCAGCACCAGCAGATGCAACAGCAAATGCTTCAGCAGTTGCAACAAGCACAGCTTCATGTCGCAGCTCGACCATTCCCACCAGTTCAGTCCAAGCTGCCAGAATTCCTACGCGTTCGCCCTCCCACCTTCTCGGGCACCACCAATCCCATGGAGGCAAACGACTGGCTCCATGCAATTGAAAAGAAGCTCAATCTTCTGCAGTGCAATGATCAGGAAAAGGTGGCGTTCGCCACTCATCAGCTCCAGGGTCCCGCTTCAGCATGGTGGGACAATTTCTTGGTGACTCGTCCGACAGGGACAGAAGTCTCTTGGGCAGAATTCTGCTTCAACTTCCGTAAGGCACAAGTTCCTGATGGCATTGTGGCATAGAAGAAGAGGGAGTTCCGAGCTCTGGAACAGGGCAACAGGACTATTATTGAATATCTCCATGAGCTCAACCGCCTTGCACGGTACGCACCAGAGTATGTGCGCACTGACTCCGAGAGGCAGGACAAGTTCTTGGCCAGCCTTGATGATGAACTCACTAATCAGTTGATCTCCAGTGATTATGCTGACTTCGAGAAGCTGGTGGATAAAGCCATTCGCCAGGAGGATCAGAGGAACAAGATGGTCCGTAAGAGAAATGCGGCCCAGTTACGGATGAATCAGGGGAATGTCCAAAGACCTCGCTTCATGTCTGAACAACAAGGTGCTCCACTATGGTTGTCCGTCAGCACCGTCCCTTTCACACTGGGAATTCCAACTCGCACCCCAACCCCAACTTTAATCGTGGCAACAGCAACAACAAGGATGGTCAGTCTCACTGCAATCCTGCTCCTCGCCCGCCGATGGCACCAGCTAAGTTTGTCCAACCCAGGAAAGACGTTGTAGGGAAAGTCGTTGGTTTGTTTCAACTGCAACAAGCTTGGTCACTTCGCTGATAAGTGTCTGAAGCCCAAGCGCAATGCACCCAGGTTTGTTCAAGCCAGGGTCAACCATGCTTCAGCTGAAGAGGCTCAGGATGCACCGGACGTCATTCTGGGTACGTTCCTCATAAACTCAGTTCCTGCTACAGTTTTGTTTGATTCTGGTGCAACTCATTCGTTCATATCAAAAAGATTTGTTGGGGAACAAGGGTTAAGAAAAGAGCAACTTGTCACATCAATGCGGGTTCACACTCCAGAAATAGCGATGTCGGTCGCTATAGTCCCTCGGTGACAATAGAAATTCAAAGATCACGATTTCTAGCTAATCTCATCCTTCTTGAATCCAAAGACCTAGATGTCATCCTAGGGATGGATTGGTTGACAAGACACAAAGGAGTGATAAACTGCACAGCACACACCATCACTCTAATCAGTCCGGAAGGAGAAGTGTTTACTTTCCAGTCTCCGTTGTCTGAAAAGCCTCGGTTTAGTCTGAATCAAATTATCGGTCAGGATGAGTCAATGTCAGAGAAACCAGAACCCAAGAAACTTGAGGATATACCTATAGTTCAGGAGTACCCGGAAGTTTTTCCAGATGA
The DNA here is from genome assembly GCA_019925245.2 of Oryza australiensis. Taxonomy (NCBI): domain Eukaryota; kingdom Viridiplantae; phylum Streptophyta; class Magnoliopsida; order Poales; family Poaceae; genus Oryza; species Oryza australiensis. The sequence continues at coordinate 389,318 of JAIFGZ020000010.1, forward strand.
TCTCACAACCATGCCACCCAAGAGGGAGATTGATTTCCGGATCGACTTGGTACCAGGAACCGCCCCGATCTACAAGAGACCTTACAGAATGGCTGCTAATGAGATGGCTGTGGTCAAGAAGCAGGTTGATGAGCAATTACAGAAGGGATACGTTCGTCCGAGCATGTCGCCTTGGGGTGCTCCGGTGATATTTGTGGAGAAGAAAGATAAAACAAAGAGGATGTGTGTGGATTACCGCGCACTCAACGAGGTCACTATCAAGAATAAGTACCCGTTACCTCGAATTGACGACTTGTTTGATCAACTTAAAGGAGCCAAGGTGTTCTCCAAGATAGACCTGCGGTCAGGCTATCATCAATTGAGAATCAGAGAAGAAGATATTCCAAAGACAGCATTCACTACTCGATATGGATTGTTCGACTGCACCGTCATGTCCTTCGGGCTAACTAATGCACCAGCTTTCTTCATGAACCTGATGAACAAGGTATTCTTGGATTTCTTGGATAAGTTTGTTGTGTTCTTCATAGACGACATTCATATCTATTCAAAGTCTAAAGAAGAGCATGAACAACACCTTTGTCAAGTACTTGAGAGGTTGAAGGAACATCAGTTGTATGCCAAGTTCAGTAAATGTGATTTCTGGCTCAAGAAAGTTCAGTTTCTTGGTCAAGGAGTAGCTGTTGATCCGTCAAATGTGGAGTCGGTTACTAAGTGGACCCCACCAAAGACTGTTTCTCAGATACAAAGTTTATTTGGACTCGCGGGATATTACCGTCGGTTCATCGAGAATTTCTCTAGAATCGCAAGGCCAATGACACAGTTGTTAAAAAAATAGGAAAAGTTTAAGTGGTCTGCCGAGTGCAACAGAAGCTTTGAAGAGCTCAAGCAGAAGTTGGTAACTGCACCGGTCTTAATCTTGCCGGATCAGACAAAGGATTTCCAAGTTTACTGTGATGCATCTCGTCACGGGTTAGGATGTGTGCTGATGCAAGACGAAAAATTGGTTGCATACGCTTCGAGCCAGTTGCGACCTCATGAGACTAACTATCCTACTCATGACTTAGAGCTAGCAGCAGTGGTTCATGCCCTGAAGATTTGGCGGCATGATCTCATCGGTAACCGCTGTGAAGTTTACACTGATCACAAGAGTCTGAAGTATGGGCCTGTTTGGTAGGGCTCCTGATTCTGTGATTCTCTGATTCTAGATTTTGATTCTCCTGAATCAGATTTCGAAGAGAATCAGAATCGGTATAATAAAATAATAACTAGAACAATATTTTAGGTTATTTTCAGATGATTCTTGAGAGAAACTGGTTTCAGGTGATTCTGGAGAGAAACTGCTTTTTAGGTGATTCTCACTTTCTATGTAAAACTGTTGAATCACTTGAAGTGATTCTTCTCGGAATCAGTTGTAAACTAACCCGTTTGGTAGGGATTCTACTGATTCTGTTGAGAATCAGGGAGGAGAATCCCTACCAAACGGGCCCTATATCTTCACCCAGCCAGATCTAAACCTCCGTCAGCAAAGATGGTTGGAGTTGATCAAGGACTATGACATGGGGATACACTATCATCTCGGCAAAGCCAATGTGGTAGCAGATGCTTTGAGTCGAAAGAACTACTGCAACGCCACTCAGACGAACGAACTATGCATTTAAGTACAACGAGAGTTTGAATGTTTGAACTTGGGAATGGTCAATCATGGCTATGTGGCTGCTCTTGCGACACAGCCGACACTCATGGAGCAAGTTCGTCTGGCTCAAGCTAATGACCCCGACATAGCAGAGTTAAAGAAAAACATGAGGACTGGCAAAGCCAAGGATTTCTCGAAGACGAACATGGATCAATCTGGATGGGAGAAAGATTGTGTGTACCTGAGAACAAGGAGTTGAAAGATCTGATTCTTAGCGAAGCTTATCAATCCCAGTACTCAATTCACCCCGGAAGCACGAAAATGTATCAAGATCTCAAGGAAAAATTCTGGTGGGTTAGCATGAGGAGAGAAATCGCCTAGTTCATTGCTTTGTGTGATGTCTGTCAGCGAGTCAAGGCAGAACATCAACGACCCGCAGGATTGTTACAACCCCTCAAGATTCCGGAGTGGAAATGGGATGAAATTGGAATGGACTTCATCACAGGTCTGCCCAGAACCACCACCGGTCATGATTCTGTTTGGGTAATTGTGGACCGACTCACAAAAGTCGCTCACTTCATACCCGTGCATACAACTTACTCACGGAAGAAACTAGCAGAGCTCTACTTGGCAAGGATCATGTGTTTACATGGGGTACCGAAAGAGATTGTATCAGATCGAGGGAGTCAGTTTACCTCAGAATTCTTGCAGAAGTTGCAAGAAGAATTAGGAACTCGTTTGAACTTCAACACCGCTTACCATTCCCAGACTGATGGTCAGACAGAAAGGGTTAATCAGATCTTGGAAGATATGTTGAGAGCTTGTGCACTTGATTTCGGTGGAGCTTGGGATAAGAGTTTACCTTATGCCGAGTTCTCGTACTATAACAGTTATCAGGCGAGTCTTCAAATGGCTCCGTTCGAAGCATTGTATGGCAGAAAGTGCCGCACACCACTTTTCTAGGATTAGACTGGAGAACGCTAGTTGTTTTGGACCGAAGTCTTGAATGAAGCCGAAGAAAAAGTCAGGCTGATCCGTGAAAGATTAAAACTGCTCAGTCTCGTCAGAAAAGTTATGCTGACAACCGTCGAAGGGAGTTAAGCTTCGAGGTTGGAGACCATGTGTACCTTTGTGTCACTCTGCGTCGGGGAGTGCATCGTTTCCAGACAAAAGGGAAGTTGGCACCATGTTTTGTGGGACCATACTGAATTCTGGAACACCGTGGAGAGGTTGCCTATCGGTTGGAACTTCCTCCTTCCATGGCAAGCATTCATGATGTGTTTCATGTGTCTCAGTTGAAGAAATGCTTAAGAGTGCCTGAGGAGCAAGCAAGTCCTGATCACCTTAACATTCAAGAGGACTTGACATATGTTGAGAAACCAGTTCGTATCCTCGACACCAGGGAAAGGAGAACCAGGAACCGAGTTACCAAGTTCTGTCGTGTGCACTGGAGTCACCACGCAGAAGAAGAGGCAACTTGGGAAAGAGAAGATGAGCTGAAAGCCGCTCACCCGCACCTCTTCGCCAGCACCTCCGAATCTCGGGGTTGAGATTCCGTTTAAGGAGGGTAGGTTTGTCACGGTCAGCTTTCTCCCCTAGATTAAAAATCACCTGTGAAAATCGTAAAGAAGAAATTGCCGGAAAAGCTAAAGAAAATCAAAATCCTAAATTAAAAATCCATTTAATAATTGGAAATGGCTTGGTGGAATTTTTCTTAAATTCCGTGTCAAAATACGCTAACATGATTTTTATCGGAATTTTGAGCATTGGAAGCAATTTTAAAACTTAAATTAGGCTAACTGGAATTAATTTCCTTAAGGAAAAGGGCTTTTCTTTTTCTTTTTCCTGTTTTTCCCTCCGTGGGCCTCCGGCCCACTTCTCTCTCTTTTCCCCTTCCTTCCACCAGCCCAAGTTTTCCCCCTCCTCCTTCCCGCTGCAGCCCAGGCGTGCCGTCGGCGGCGCAGCCCAGCCCGCCTTTTTCCCCTTTTTCTTCTCTCTCCTTCTTCTTCCTTTGGGCCGGCCCAGTACTGTTCTTCCCGCGCGCGCCAAGTCTGCTCGTCCTCCCTTCGGGCTGGGGCGATGACAAGCGGGGCTCGCTTGTCATCCCCAAGCTCTACCACCCCGTGTAGCAGCCGCGCATGCCATGCAAGCCGCCGCTCTTCCGGCCACGTTCGCATCTCTTTCGGCCACGTTCTCCCACATTTAACCGCGTCATCATGTGTTCCCGACTTTACTCCGCCGTTTCCCCCACTTTCCCCATTCCTCCGCTCAACATGTGCATTGGAACGGCCGAGTTAAACTCCATCATTCGCAGCCGCCATTAATGCCGCGCCTCGACGGTTTCCGTCCGTTTCCCGCTTCTCCTGGCCATGCCCGAGCTCCCTTGCTGGCCTATAAGTTTCCCCGCACCCCGGAACACGTCCCACACTCACGCTCGCTCGCGTTCGCTCACTCCCGTGCTCTCGCACCGTGCGCCGTCCTTTTTCCGCCGCCGACCTCACTGTTTTCGTCCGTTCCCGCTAAACTGTTGCTCATCTCGCCAAACCACCACCACCTCCATATTCGCAATTATCGGGAACACGTCCCCATCATTTTTTCCCCAAAAGTTGGTCGCCGATTCATGCCGAAGCCGCCTTCTTCTCCGAGTCCGGCCTACGGTAAAGAAGTGGTCATTTCTCCCTCTCTTCCTACCCATGCCGAGCCGGTCCGCCGTGCGCCGCTGCTCGTGCGCCCGCCCAGCACCGCCACCGCCGCCGGCCATGTGTGCCGCCGCCGGCCAGGGTCGCCGCTGCCCGTCGCCGCCTTGTGTCGAGGCCGCCGCTGCCGCTCCTCCCGGCCAAGTCCGGCCGAGCCGTGCCCTCCTCCCTGTTGGCCGATCCAATATAGCCAATGGCGTGCTGCCATGTGGCGTGCCCATTCCCAAGTCGGTGGACTCGGTCCACTGCGCACCATTGGATTTCTCTCTCTTGTGTCACTGTTCAGTGGGTCCCGCAGTGATGTCACCCCTAGACGCTTGCGTCATAAATCGTTTTTCTTTTTCTTAACTAGTAAAAAGGCTGAAACTTGTAAAATTCACAGAAAATTCACCCGAACTCCGTTTCAGTCCGTTCAAGTTGTAGCGGATTCATAAAAATATCAAGAATATATTAAAAATGGTTTAATTGTCTGTTTTAGCTGTCTAATAGCCTGTTTTTGCCATGCTTTGTTTGTCAGTAGATTTTGGTTTCGAGGACGCTCCCGTTTACTTTGAGGTTGTCGCTGAGGTTCCGTTGGATCAAGATCAAGGCAAGTCATTTTCCTTCGAACATATTGTACCTATTTTGCTAATTCCTATTGTTTTATCTATTGCATTACATTATTTTATAATGCAATCGGGATGGGACCTATAGTATTAAGCCTAGGTCGTTTACCCTGTGTTTTTGATCACCTGGGAATCAATTTGACTAGAATCAGGGTTAGGACATGCTTATTATGCTTAGTTTAACTAGATCACGAAAGGGAAAATTAATGTACTAGAATTATTTTACATGAAATGTCGGTCTCTGACCTGATGTACCGTTGGTACTGTTAATCAGTAAGTTAAAACTTGACTATTATGGTGGGCTGTGGGTACACGGTTGTGCAAGTCGCACCCATGGCAGTTAAGGACCGGTTCGCGGGAAACCTTGAAAGAATTATTAGTGCGTACCACAAGCCAGCATGGGCAACGGCTGGGCTTGTAGTGTAGCTTTTCCTGGCCGACGCATCCAGGCGAGGGTGAGCGTGATGGAGTGTGGATCGACCGGGAAAGGTCTATGCGGCTGCCGGATTCACCTAGGCACGAGAGGGGGCTGCCTACCCTGTATTCTGGGTATGGGCGAAACCTGAGGTGTGGTGTCACTTGGTCAGGGAGGGTTATGCGAATGGTCCTGTCACAGACCCCTTTTCGATATGCCATGGTGGTATGTCGACGCACGGACACATGTTGTGGGGCTGTGTCTTGTGGTTACAGACGTACATCTCTGGCCAGAGTGAAAAACTATTCGAATAGCCGTGCCCGCGGTTATGGGCGATCATCCAGATTAACCGTGATTAGTCCCACTAAAATAATAACTTGATTCAGTGAAAATGAGATAGAATAGTTGGATGATTTGGGCCTGACTCAATGTGGTGTAGCGTTGAGCAGAGTGTTAAAATATTGTTTAATTACTTTTAATTACTACTTTTTCTGTTTTCAACTTAATTCTATGAAATGCCTGCTTTATGCAAAAGTTAACCCTAGCCTATCCTTGGAATTTAACCCTGCATTGATACCTTCTTTCGGTATGACTTGCTGAGTACGGTGGTTGTACTCAGTCTTGCTTCCTTTCCCCGACCTCAGAGCTAGAGGACGAAGCTACCGATGGGTTTGCTGCTGAGTAGGCTCGTCGCTGCCGTCAAAGGTTGCCTGTGGAGTGGAGTCGCTGCCCCGCAAGAGTCGAAGCCTAGTTCTTAAGTTTATTTTACCTTTCCGCTGCATATGTAAGACTTTTAAATGTTTTAAGACGTGGATCTGTATATACAATTTGTCGTTTGTGTATCCCTGGCTGGTCCTGGACAGGGTATTTTAATACACATTCAGCTTCGGAAATTCTGGTGCGAATTTCTGGGCGTGATAGTATCGACAGAAACCCTAAAACGAGAGACAATCGATACAGCTAAAATTGAGATACTAGGACTAGATTAAAAGAAACATATGATAAGACCGGCTAACCCATTGGTGAAACGTTAGCATGAACCTATCAGCTTAACAAGACTTAGATTATCGATAACAATCTAGTAGATCGGACCTAACCGATGCAGCACGAGATTGCATATGATAATCTAATACTCGATGAGCCGATAGATCTGTCTAATGTGATGGGTATAGAAATCTACCTAAAGCGACATTACGTTTATAGAAACATCGACTTGATCATAATATCGAACCTAACCAAAAAAAGTCCTAACTAAGCCGATGTATCTATGAACAGTAATGAAACTAAGGATAGATACGATATACCTGGGCCGGCGGGACCTTGGACTTACCCCTTCGCCGGAGATCGAAGCCGATGCAGCCCCACGTCGGGTGCCAAGTCTCGCTCAATGATGAACAAAGTGGAAAAGTAAGAGGTGGCAATGCGTCGAGTTGTATTGATCGAGAGATATCAGTTACATGAACCGCGGGCATACATATTTATATCATGGGCTAACAAAGATCCAAACAGATTACAATCTGAACTTTTCTAAAGATAAAAGGAAACAAACCAAATCCTTACCGGATACTAACACACTTTTCTAAAGATAAAATAGGGAACTAACAAACTTTTCCTAATTAATAGATACAATTGCCTTTTCCTAACAAACTTTTCCTCATGAAGCACATCATCTTGATCCGACGATGTCTCTAATGTTGTCATACCGGAATCGGATACATCGGCTTGCCTTGTCCGATTTGATATCAGCCGATGGACACCTTAGCCGATTCGGGCTCCGGGGCTTACCAAATTCTGGCGTTAACAGATAGGTCGTCGGCTGGGATCCTTTTCTGTTTCTTGGAAGCTATCTTCTTCTCCACAGCCACAGTCGATGCAGCAGTAGCTGATTGTTTAGTCTTTTTCTGCTGACGCAGTGGCTCACGAGTCTGGCCATGCAAAAGTGTTGACACTTTCGGCGCATGGAAGTCGATGATGGACGGGGCCTGCCCGCAGCCATCGGATAATACACCAGGAGCATAAAGTATTGCAACTCTTGTGTTGCTAGCATAGGGAGGGGAGGAATCGGTTGTCTGCAAGCAAATGAAACATGGTTAGTCAAATGTGCAAATGACAGACGACGAAGGAAAGGAATTAAGGGTAGAAGACACTTACCGATGGAATCAGGTCCAGGTCGACGATTGTTAAATACATTGAAGCCGACTGATGGAACAAGTGAAGCTTCCATTCGTTCCACCATCGGCTGAAGATGGTTGTCCTTGTTACTGCCAATTAATATTGTTGATATTGCCCAGAGGAGAACCGGGGATGTCAAGCAGCCGACGCATCATGATAGCTCCCTCAATGTTGCCTCTAGCTTGTCCGAGTAAAATAGGCCGATCGACAGTTGACCCATACCAAGTTGTCTAGCAGTGATCATGTGGTGGTAGAACTCATAAGACTTCTCCACATTCCTCCCTTGATGGATGCCAACTAGAAGGATGCAAGGGGATGTGGTCACCACATAGATTTCCCTCGGCTTCTCATATTTTTCAGAGTTGATTTCATCTAGCCTGAGGTCGTCTGGGGACTCAAACTTCTCGAAGTTTTCATAGGCAAACCAGATTCTTGAAGAAGTTGGAAAGCTGTTGTAGAAGTTGCTGAACCAATTTTTGAAGTGATCGGCTGATAGTTTGGATCCGGAAGAAGATGAGGCTGCTTCTCCAAATGACAGGCATCGGCGAGTCGTCACTTCTTCATCATCCTCAAATCGTGGTTCGACCAAAGGGAAATCAGCTTCAATGAGACTTGGTCTCTGTGCAACTTTGTAGGTATGGAGATTCAGCGATAGCTGTAGCAACCACCAAGGGCCTCCGGTGCTGATGGTTTGTTTGGAGGCAAGCTTAGCCGATGCATTACTTAATGTCTGATAAAGGTAGCCGAGGAGTTATTTTCCTAAAGGGATTTGTTTCTTGTCAACTAAAGCCTCGGCTATATGCTGCCAATTGCTTGTTGGACCATAGCTTGACCCACAAAACATGAACTTCTCCAACCACATGAGGAGGAAAGTTGCATGCTCCCTATCAGATATCGGGCCATCCCTCATATTCATGGCTATGAAGCCATTTGAGCCCCCTATGCTCTTGGTCTTGAAATTGTGATGGCACTTGGTGTTGATGCCAATGGGGTCAACTGTTGAGGTAATGTCTAGCCCTGTGATCATGACCATGTCTAAGAGCATCGACGTCATCGGCCCTTGTCTAAATAGGAATGCATTCAGGGTATCCGACCAAAAGTAGCTTGCGGCTGACAGAAGGGGCTCGTCCTTAGGCATATCGGCTATTGTCAGGGCTAGGCATTGACCTATTCCTAGTTCGCCCCAGTGAGCTTGCTTCCTAGCCAATATCCTTAGATACCAAGATGGCCATGACTTGTCCGTTGAGGGCCACGATTTGAAGGCACCAAACCAATATGCTAGATTGGGGGTGGAAAACCTAAAAGGGATCCAGTCGGTCTCGGCATTAATAAATTGAGAGGGGTCCGAGTTGCCGAATGGGCCTAATAGAAATTGATTGGAATGGAGGAGGTCTGGGATTGCGATTTGGTGGGAAAGATGCTACAAGTCGAAAGATGAAAAAAGCAAGATTACAGGAGGTAAACAGCCAAATCGCGATGAAAGGGAAGCTACAGCCGATGAGACTTACAGGGTACTCTGTTTGGGTCGCGTCAGGACAGGTGCTGGAGGATGTCATTGCTGGGGGAGATCTCCGCTGCAGAGGGGTTCGCCAGTGAATGTGTTCTTCGGTGTCGATGGAATCGCCGAAGAAGGCAGAGGAAGTTGTTTGGCTAGGGCTTGGAGCACAAAAGTGACGGTGTGGATCTGTTTGGCGTAGAGGAGACGTTATTTAAAGGGTTTCTTTGTAACTGCCGAGAAAGACTCGATTTCGGATCGAGCCGAATTTGAAATTGCGTCAAATCCGCAACATTTTCATATCACGGACTTGGGGGCCATGTGTTAACGACCAAATTTGGTAACCAAATTCTCGGGTTTGAAGCAGAGATTGAAGCGGAATCGGATCGGGAACACAGTCTGCGAAGAAATAGAGGCCGCATCGGCTAAGTTCGAATCGGTTGGGAAGCCAGTCGGCTAAGACCGAGTCAGACAGGAACAACCGATAACCAATTCTGATTAGGAAATGAAGGAGGAATTGGTCCCGATAAGGAAGCTTAAAGATAGATATTGGATTCGGTTCCCAAGAGTTCGTTAAATATATTGCCATCTATGGATAAGGTCCTGTAACGGCAATTGTATCTGTAGGATAGGAAGTTGTATAGATATTCCTTTTGTAACGTGGCATGGGACCCTATCCCGAGATATTGTCGTACTGTAAATAGTGGATAGAGTAGAAACCGTGATCTACACGAACACTGTTGTAACCGGATATAAATAAGTCCCGAGGGCTCTTTGTAATAATATCACCCAATCAATACACCTTCAGCGCATCGCCAACCTTTTCGTTTTACTTTTTCTCGACAAGTTCTTGCTCTTGCACGGGCTGCATCGGCTTCGATCTCTGGACGAGGTAATTCCTTGTTACAAGTGGCTTGTATCGTCGGGGTTAGTGCTTCCATCATAATGATACTCTGATTTCGATGTTATAAACTGCTTAGATTATCATATGCGGCATATAATCTAGAACAGTGTCTAGATCTATCTCGCTATCGGCTGATTTCTCTCTGAAGACAGCAACCGATAAAGCTAGATCTAGAGGTTGATTTAGATTACATGGCGTGTCCACCGTCTCGAGGGTTTCTCATTAGCTTATACAGATCTAGTATTTCTTTTTGTACTTAATGCTGCATCAAATTGACCTGTTATGTCGCTTTTAGAGGTATGTAGATCTGTTCAGCATAATGTTTTCCATTAGAGACAGTGCTGGGGTTTCAGCCAACCTTACCTATTTTAATCGTCTTTTTAGTATTAATTACTAATAGATGTATTAGAACTGTCTTTTATATTAAGATGACAATCTAATCAAATACCCTAAGCCGGCATCAATCCATTGAGTAATACCAACAGCCGATTGATCTAGGTTTATTGTATTTGATTTAGATTGATATCTTTTTTATAAAACATATCAAAGTACTAGTCGATTTATGTCGAAACTCGGTTTCGGCAATAGGAAATTGGGGGTGCAGTCAAGATCACCAAGCATAATGGTTTAGGATGAAAACAAGGATTTAAACAGGTTCAGGCCCTCTCGTGAGGTAATACTCTACTCCTGTTTCGGGGATTCGATCCGCCGAGTGTATATTGATCTCAAGATCTAAAGCTGAAAGCTGATAGCTCATGAATCTGATAAACTCATATCCCTCAAGGGATGCCCCTTACCCCCCTTATGTAGTCTTGGGAGGCGGGCTTACAATCGGAAACCCTATCTTACTCTAAGTCGGTTTCCTCAATCTTACCAAACCGTGACTATGAGCCGTTGCCTTATCTAATCGGCAACGTAACACCCAAGTCATATTTGGTTTACATATTTGGTAGGTGCAATCTATCCCTATCTCCAGTCGGATAAGCTTGCCATGTGGATATTCGATTGCCATAATCTCCACAATTTACATTAGATCTGCGACGTCGGCTGGGTTATGAGTGCATATAATTTTTATCCTAATACACTTTTGGATCTAAGTGATTTATAATGTCTCGGTACACTACCGATCAATCCCAATCACTTAGTCTAAACGTGCTTTGGGATAGTAATTATATGTTTATTAATTGCTTTAGTCGATCGAGTAGGATCTAATCCTAACCAAAATGCCTATTTTTTGTTTTCTTGTTGGTTACAGGATCAAACCAACTGGCACGCCCAAACTTAACTAAAGGCGACCAACGTGGACCTGCATTAGAGTAAAGCAAATGTCTCAGGCCAGTGCGTGGGAATCGAATTTCTCATCAACAGATTGCTATCACATGAGACAATTTCATCTCATGGTTTCCACTGTAGAAGTACATATGAAACTGCTTTTCCAGATCAGCCCAACTTTGAACAGAATTATATGGCAAAGATGAAAACCATGTAAAAGCCGATCCAGATAAAGATAAAGGAAATAATCTAACCCTTAGAGCATCAGTAGCCGATGCCTCACCATACTGAGCCAAAAATTGGTTGACAGGCTCATAGGTTGACACATTATCTTGCCCTGAGAATTTTGAAAAATCTGGGACCTTGTATTGGTTTGGTAATGGCACCCTCTCAAAGTATTCCAGGTATGGATGTCGATACAAATTACCAGTATCCTTAGGCTTAAGACCAAATTGTCCCCTCATAACATCTTCTACCATATCAGCCCAAGGCTTTTTTAAGGTGTTCCTTGAAACTGCTGTTGTATCGGATCAAACTGATTAAATTGAGGCAAATATTAGGGTTGAGGTGATGCCCCTAGCCGATACTGCACTTGAGGTGAATGAGGCTTATACTGGAAATCAATATTGCCTCCCATGTGATGTCGAGGAGATTGATGCACCATATGGGCTTGCTGATTAAGAACAAATTGGGTACTAATAGGCTGATGCTGTGTGGAATCGGTGTTTGCTGCCTTATCGGTATGTATGGAATCGGCTCAACAACCGGCTGGTTTGTTCTGAACATAGCTGCAACTTGTTCTTGAGTAACCTGAGGGATGTTTTGTCCTATGTGTTGAGGTCGTTGTTTGACCAAAAGAAGAGGATTGAACCCTGGTTGCTTCTGTTCTGATGATGATGCAATCTGCTTTCCAGGAGCCGATGCTGTTGTCATTGGCTGCTGTGGGGGCACACCCGAAACAGGTTGCTATTTATCGATAACCAGAGACCTATATCGTGGAAAATTGCCCTCAGGAAGAAACACTATCCCCTTGGCTTGATGTTCAACAATTCTACCATCAACCACAGAATTGATCATATTGTTTAAGGTGTTAACAAGAACTCATGACTGGTTGATTAAAGGATGATGCACAACATAATCAATCCGATCTTGTAGATTGTTCAATTCTGTAGGGCCTTCCTCTTGCTTGACATCCTGAGGTTTACCATCCTTACCAGAACTCGTTTTGGGCTCATCATTGCTTGGCAAAGCTATTTTGTACCTCTGAATCACCGTGCCTGAGCAAGTATGAACAAATCAATGCAAAAATTGGCCCTGCAAGTTATTCATCATCTCTTCAAACTCCGCCTTCTGTTCTGGCATCAATTTGTCCATTGTTACAGGAATGATGTTCCCTGGGTCAACATCGGTCGACTTGAGGTCCACCATGATGTCTGACTTCTAATCAGGTCCCACCGGGCATGCCAAAAGCGTGTTGATGCGAAAAACACACACTGGCCTGAGAGATATGCTTAACTCTAGTGCAGGACCTAAATCTTGCTTTTGGTTTCAAAGGCGTGCCAGTTGGTTTGATCCTGCAACCAACAAGAAACAAAGAAAAAAAATAAAGTTAAATCCATAAACGATAGCCGATCGGCTAATGGCCGATGACGTATCGTTCAATATTGAGCCGATGCAATATGCATAGGATCGAAAATAGAGAAGAAAGCAAAGGGAAAATTAGATCTACTCGATCGGCTATAGATATCTATAATATATAATCTATGTCTCAAGATATGTTTAAACCAAGTGACTAGGATAGATCGGACAATGTGCTGAGACAGTATAAATCACTTATGTCTAAAAGTACTTTAAGGCAGAGATTATGTGTATTTATAGCATAGTCGATGTAATAAATATAACATGTATCGGCTAATACTCTGATATCACTTTATACTAGAATATCAATATTAAATATATTAAACAAGACTCAATCAAGTGTTAAGATGATCTAACAGATTAATAACAAGCTTAATATATTTTTCCATAATGAGATCTTAATACAAATGGCAGATTTAGCGTATCAAGTAAATATGTAGGAAACAATATAACTAAACCTGGTAAGATCGGCTTAAACGCCGAAACTATCTCTAAAAGCAATCATAGAACAAGATAGAAATTATGATTTTAGATAATACTTAATAGGTCAGACTTAACCGATGCAACACAAAGTATAAAGAGAAGCATAAGGTCTAAACAAATCGATGAAAGCCTTTTGAGATGGTGGATACATTATATAATCTAGGTCAAAGTTGATATCTAACCCTATCGGCTGTTGTCTAGTAACAGATGCTAGCTGATTGGGGTTAGATAGCAATATTGGTTTAGATTATATAGCATATATGATAACTCGACGATTTACGTAAACAAGATTAGAGTGTCATAAAGATGTAAGCACTAATCCCAAGAACACAAGCCGCCATAAGAAGTTTTACCTCTCGTCGGAGGTCGAACCCGATGCAGCCCAACTCGAAAGCAAGAACTCGTCGAAACAAACAAAAGTAGAAAATTGTGATGCGTCAAAGGTATTATTGAACTGATTGTTGTTTGATTACACGGTCTAGGGCTATATTTATACCCAAATACATAATATGTCCTCGTCAGACATGACTCTTATATCTATTACAACTCAAAATACGAACATGTCCCTTAGGTGGACTCTTACCGGCACAATCTATAAGTAAATTACTTAAAATAACATAATTAATAGATACAATAGCCTTTTTCGGACCCTATCCATATATGGCAATCCTCATGAAGCACATCAACCTGATCCGACAATGATTCCAATGTCACCTTAACAGAATCGGCTACATCGGCTTACCTTGTCCTACTCGGTATCAGCGATGAACACCTTAGCCGACTCGGTCTACAACTGGTGCGTACTCTGTTTCTGAGAATCATGATTTCCTCCAAATCTACTTCGGCCTTAACTCCAAATCCGATGTATGATTTACCAAATTTGGTCATTAACGGATGTGCAAATCAATGAAGATGGGAATGGTATAATGTGCAAGTTGGTGTATGAATGTATATGCATTTTGTGTGTATGGATGTGAATACATGTTCTTATCCTGGTTGTGATACAATTAGGAATTTGTGATATAATCGAGGATTAATTGGATCATGCCATTATAGATTTGTCTGTTTTGAAAATATTGAAACCATACCATTATAATTTCACAGCTATTCTAAACATGCCACTTCTTACACCTTCAATGTGTTCATTCAATAATCTTCTTTTTTGTCCACACCTCTCTCCTAGTATCCATACCAAACCACCAAATGAAGAGCTGGAAATCGATCTTGTCAGGCCTTCCATATGTGCGAGTAGTCCGTTATGGAGTCCTTCATCGAATGGATCCCTGTTTAAGAGAGTAGCTGAATTGCTTGATCTATTCACCGGCCAGAATGCCTCAATATATGGAGAGTTACAGATAACACAACTCATGCCAAATCTCAACAGAAAGCTAAGCCGGCGCATGCAATAACAGATGCAGGCGATAACAACCGGCGCGCTGGAACAGATCACGATGGTTACAACAGAAAAGCTTAGCGCTAGCAAATATTTCGCTCACACCCCCCTCAATTGATGCAGTAGGTGGCGAGAATGTCGTGAAATTCGTTGAAGAGAGCCTTGGGCAGTCCTTTGGCCATTATATCCATGAACTGATGAGTGGTAGGTACATGTAAAACATGAAGTTGTCCGAGCGCCGTGTTCTCACGAACGAAATGAATGTCGAGCTCCACATGTTTTGTCCGACGATGATGAATAGGATTGTCAGCGAGGTAGACAGCTGAGACATTGTCACATAAAATAATACTGGCCTTTTCAACGGGAATCGATAGTTCGGTGAGGAGATTTCGTAACCAGCATAACTCTGCAGCAGCATTTGCAACTCCACAATACTCTGCTTCGGCACTTGATCTGGAGACCACGGGTTGTCGCTTGGAGGACCACGAGATGATGGAATCACCGAGGAAAACATAATACCCCGATGTTGAGCACCGTGTATCCGGACATCCAGCCCAATCCGCATTGCTGTAGGCCTGTAAGTGAGTAGAGGGGGAACGACGAAGAGTGATCCCGAAGTCAATTGTACCATGAATGTTGCGAAGCACTCGTTTAACCATATTCGAATGAACATCATGTGGCGCATGCGTATGTAGACAAAATTGATGGACGACATAAGCAATATCTGGGCGGGTCATAGTGAGGTACTGCAAAGCTTCGACTATGCTTCTGTAATGGGTAGCGTCGGGAATGGGTGTGCCGGCGATGGAGGAGACCTTTGGAGATATATCGACAGGGGTTGTAGCAGGTTTGCAATTCGCCATGCCGGCCCTTTCCAGAATGTCTTGCACATACTGACTTTGGTGTTGAAAGAAACCAGAGGATGAGCGGCGCACTTGTATGCCGAGGAAGTAGCTGACTGGGCCGAGGTCCTTCATTGCGAAATCGGAGTGAACGTTGTGGATTATATGGTGGAGAAGACAAGTGGTGGAAGCAGTGAGGACAATGTCGTCGATGCAGAGAAGGAGCCAAGCCACATCCTTGCCGTGGCGATAGACAAAGAGGGAGGTATCTAAGCCTGTGGGTTCAAAACCAATAGAACGAAGATGAGTGGTGAACCGAAGATACCAAGCGCGAGGGGCTTGCCACAGGCCGTAGATGGACTTGGAGAGGAGGCAGACATCGATAGGGCAGGATTGGTCGATGAAGCCGGCCGGTTGTTTATAGTAGACTTGTTTAGTGAGATCGTCGTGGAGAAACGCGTTCTTGACATCAAGTTGATGCACTGGCCAGCTGTGCGATGCCGCAAGAGTAAGAACAACATGAACAGTAGCTGGTTTAACCACAAGAGAGAATGTTTGATCAAAATACCCCCCAGGGCGTTGATGAAAACCGTGGACTACCCATCGAGCTTTGCGACGTTCA
The DNA here is from genome assembly GCA_019925245.2 of Oryza australiensis. Classification (NCBI taxonomy): domain Eukaryota; kingdom Viridiplantae; phylum Streptophyta; class Magnoliopsida; order Poales; family Poaceae; genus Oryza; species Oryza australiensis. Next base: position 405,488 of record JAIFGZ020000010.1, read on the forward strand.
AGAGAACCATCGGGATTGAGCTTGTTCTTGAATATCCATTTTCCAGTGATTACGTTGGCACAGGGAGGATGGGGAATGAGTTGCCAAGTGCGATTGCGTTGCAGGGCGTCAAACTCGGCTTGCATGGCGATGCGCCACAACGGATCTCATAGCGCGCAGCGGACGATGGTTGGGGCAGGTGGTGTAGTAGAAATAGCAGTGGCGAGAGCATAGCGGGGGTTGGGACAAAAGATGCCCGAGCGTGCGCATGTTTGCATGTGATGGCGAGGGGGAGAAGGTGGTGCGGGTGGAGAGCTGGCAGAATTAGCGGGAACTTGTGTGGGTGCTGGTGAGTGTGAACTAGAGGTAGATGTGGCGGTGGGATGTGAGGTGGAAGATGAAGGCGTTTGTTGCTGTGGTGAAGGTGGGTGTCGAGGAGGTGTTGGAGCTGAATGGATAGGTATGTATTGGACGTCCGATGACGAAGACGATCGTGGGGAAGCCTGGTCCGGTGATTGAACCTGAAAAGGAAAAGAGGTTTCGTCCAACACAACGTGTCGAGAGACGACAACACGACAAGTTCACAAATTATAGCATTTGTAGCCTTTTGTGTCAGCGGGGTAACCAAGAAAGACGCAGGCAGCTGAGCGGTGGCGAGTTTATGTGCGGCGGCGTCAGTGAGATTAGGATAGCATAAGCAACTGAAAACACGCAAGTGATCATATGAAGGAGGCTGACCGTATAGGATTTGATGAGGTGTGAAATTGGAGACTAATGAACTCGCCGCCATTGTCGGTTTGAATAGCACGAATAGGAACTCCAAACTGCGTGTGAGCATAAGCATGAAAACAAACGAAGGTAGCAAGAACGTCGAATTTATGTCGAGGGGAAAAGACCAAACAAAATGAGAGTGATCGTCCAAAATGACTACATAAAAATTATAACCAGAATTGCTACTGATCGGAGAAGTCCAGACATCAAGGTGTAATAGTTGAAATGAGGCATCGGCGATGGTGTTGGAGCGCTGGAAGGGTTGCCGCACATGCTTGCCAAGCTGACAAGCGTGACAGACGTGGCTGGAGTCGGTGGCGGGAGAAAAACGGAGAAGATCGCTGAGCTTGGAGAGCGATGAGGAGCTGGGATGACCAAGACGCGCGTGCCAACGATCGGTGGAGATAAATGTGTGGAGAAGAGTGGTGGCGCGGGTGTTGAGGGAGCACAGAGGGTAAAGGTCATCGGTGGAGTCACATCGGAGAAGAACGGTCCGCGTTCTGCGATCCTTTATGGAAAAACCAAGGTCATCAAATTTGACGGTGACACAATTGTCGCACGTTAGAGCTCGAACGAAAATAAGATTCTTAACAAGGGAGGCAAAAACAAGAATATTGCGTAGAAAAAGATGTTGAGTTGTAGTGGAAAGAGAGGCATTGCCACAATGAGACACAGGGAGATGATTGTTGTCACCGACAACAACATGTATAGGAGTGATGCAAGAGAGAGGAGAGAGATGTGAGATACCAGAGGTTGAAGACATATGGTTGGTGGCGCCGGTGTCGAGGAACCAGTCGCCGCCGCCAGAGTAGGAGTCGGGTTGCTGCTGTGCCTGTAGTGCTTGGAGTAGTGCAGTCAGCGCAGAGGTATCAACGGTCGGTGGAGGTAGTGCAGGCGGAGTGGCAGTGAAGTGTGCCTGCGGACTGGCTGAGAGAGGGCGAGGGCCGAGGACACCGGTGGTCGGGGGCGGGCGCCATGACGAAGCGGACGAAAGCGGCCAAGCCTGAACCGCCCCCGTCCACGGATTGTAGGTGGAGGTCCAAGGATGCAGCGATGGACGGTACGATGAGCCGGAGAAGCGACCACGATGGCCACGCCTGGCGCCATAGCGAGCAAGAGCAGACCCAGGTGGCGTGGCAACAGATGGGGGCGTGGTAGTAGGAGGATCCGACAACGAGCCTTGAGCGAGGAGAGCAGTAGTAGTAGTCATGGCATGCTCACGTTCCTGACGCCGTTCCTGCTGAAGCAAAAAAGAACGAGCAAAAAGAAAGGAAGGAGGCGGGTCCTTGATGGCAAGGTCACTGGCCGCGTAGGCAAATTTGGGATTGAGTCCACGGAGAAGGTTGGCGACGAGGGTGGAATCCATAATAGGTTGGCCAACATTCCACAAGGTATTGGCAAGGTTCTTGAGGCGGCCACTGTAATTGGTGATGGATAAATCGCCTTGGTACAGAGAATGAAGGTCTTGAATGGCGAAGGTGGAACGTTGCATGGAATTGTTGAGGAAGAGATTGCCGATTTGGAGCCAAAGAGCATGGGCAGTGGTCTGGCATTGTAGTACCATGTCATGGATCTCCTTGGCGATGGTGGTGTAGAGCCAACAGACAATGCACTGATTGACCTGAAGCCATTCAACATTGAGGGATTGTTGCTGAGCATCCACAGAACCATCGACATGTTCAAAGATGCCGAAGCGGCGAAAGGTAAGTTCAAAGAACGTGCTCCACTCAGTATAGTTGGAGTCAGAAAAACTAAGAATCTCCGGGAGATGGGATTATATGTTGATCAGTTGGATGGAAGAGGCAGGGAAGTTGGAGGGAGGTGAGTGAAAGGGATTGAGGGTGCCAGCACTATCGCTAGGGGGAAGGGGCGTCGACATTAGAGGAAGAGCTAGAGGCCATTGGATCGAGATGTAGCTGATACCATGTAAGAGAGTAGCTGAATTGCTTGATCTATTCACCGGCCAGAATGCCTCAATATATGGAGAGTTACAGACAACACAGCTCACGCCATTTCTCAACAGAAAGCTAAGCCGACGCATGCGATAACAACCGGCGAGATGGAACAGATCACGGTGGTTACAACAGAAAAGCTTAGCGCTAGCAAATATTTTGCTCACACCATGTACTGCTGCTTCCATGATGACACGTCCACGCTGGTAGTGAAGCTTGCCGTCACCGCACCCGATGCCTCTGCCTTGCAGAACCTCCCTATCGCCTCGTCCGCCATGGCGACCTGGTCCAAGTATCTTGCGCAAAGTTGTGGTTGGCCACCATCAGGAGGGAGAAGTAGCTGGTGGCCGCTGATGGCTGATCACATGTGGGCGTGTGGACCATCAATGCAGCCGCCATGGCCAACAACGTGCCTGCCATCGATGCTCGTCGAGGAATCGCTCCTCCTCACCGAGGGATGGTCCGGTGAGCCCCAAGCCTCCAAAAGCCCCTCCGCTCCTCCATGCCAATGTCGACCCAAAGAGGGCCTGCGACCTGCCCCGGCGCTCTACCTCACCAGCCACCAACATGTTTGTTGCCTTTGAGGTAGACAACGCCCAACCCCGACAACCCCAACAGGGCCTCCACCAACATCGGCTATAGACCACATGGTGCCACCGTTGTTTGCTTTCCCATAGTCGTGCCATCCCTAGATCTTTGGCAAATAAGCTGTCCCCTACCAGATCCAAAGATGAAAAAGAGAGGAGCGATGCTCCGATGCTCTCTGCTGGTAGTATTATATTATCGGTAAAAATAATTGAAAGAAATCATTATTAAGGATAATTAGTAATTTATTGATAATTATTAAGGGTAAATTAGTAATTTACTAATATAGAAATTAGAGGTAACTTTTTTATTTATGTTTTTTCTTGGTTAGATCGATTTGTGGTCATCATTACGCATGCATCGCTCATATTTCATCGAAAAATCCAAAAAAGAAGAAAAAAAAGGTTTAGTCACTACTAAATGACGATTATACCTCTCCACTTCTTTTTTTAACAATAATGTCCCTCCATGTTTGTACTACACTAGCTGGGATGATAGTACAAATAGATCTGAACCCTTCGATCAAATAAGACTAAAGATTCATATTGATTTCTACTAATAGTAGAAAGCACCGCAGTGAGGCTAAAAAAAGAGAGAGGAGGCGGACAAAGCAAAAAGGTGAGAACAATTTGGTCCAAAAAGTTTGATAACCTATTTTAAGGGCTAATAATATTTTCTTAGATAGATAAATTTATAAATGACATGGATCTAGCGGCGGAGGGCCTAGTATGGCGAGATATGGCCCAAGCCATACCTCAGCCCGGCCCTTCCTCTCTTGTGCTGCTGGCCCGCGGAACAGAATAGAGATGTACAAAGTCGACCGAGACACCGAGCTAGGCTTGGGCTGCGGCGTGGTGGGCAGCGGCTGCCGAGCGAGCGGTGTTCAGCACCACACCGCGCCAAGCAGGGGCAAGGGCAATGGGCTGCAGCGCCGCGGCTGGTAGGGGTAGGTGCGGCGCCGTGGTGGGGCAGGGCGGCGGGCTGCGGCGGTGCCACGGCTGGTAGGGGCAGGGGCAGGGCGGCGGCCCGCTATTGTTGATCCCCAACTCGCCTTCACGATCTGTCCGCGGTTTTAGGTGAGTGTTCAAAGTTATTGTTAGTTTTGTTATTGTGTGTCATAACTCATAACAACAGGCTGGGTTTGACTGTAAATGCCTACTGATCTGCTTGCGTTTTGTGAAGGAACAATTAATCACAGTGTATGTGAACTTGGATATTCATCATGCTGTCGCGGGCTGGGTGAACATTTGGTTGCTTTCAGGTATGCGGGCATCTTAATTCGTCTTTGGGTTCCTGATGATATGAGATTTAGATCTATCTCCACCCCGTGGTCAGTTGTAAACGAGAAACATATTTAATGCTCAATATATGATTTGAGTTACGAGACTTTGTGCATTTGGGGATGATTATGCTTTCATTTCTTTTCACATGCAGTGAGGGTGATATTTGCAGGACTACAGATAGAGGATGATCACTTATAGACAATTTATGCAATATATATCTGACACGGGATTGTATGTACTTTAATTGCTGCTTAATTAAAAGAAAAAGGGATGAGCATTATAATACTAAAACAATATTTAGGATTTTTTTAATTAAGTGTTTGCCATACCTCGATATTTTTTCGTGCTCCGCCACTCCAAGGATTTAATTAACCTTTAACGAATCAGCATCGGTGGTTATCCATCAATGTTACTCATCCTATCGTCGTTTTTATTTGTTTTTATTTTCCTTCAGAAGGGGCATCACTACAGGTTTAGCAACCGGCAGTAGTAGTCATTAGTAGCCGTGGACTATCATTTTCGCTTGCGTACTGCCCGATGAGAAAACCCCGGCAGTAAGTAATGCGCCGTTTTTTTAATCCTAGTTGTGAAGTCTCATAATATAATCCAAGTCATCAGCAACCTACATCTACAGTAAACATCTGTCGGCTATCAATATGACTCTGAAGACAATTTGTATAAGATCTGGACGAGATAAAACCTAGCTATCCAGTGCATCGCACTGTCGGTTTGATCGTAGCTAGCTGTACCAGAGCAACACACTGTCTATGTCTGTTTCCAACAAAACATTAAAAAGAGAAAGTCCACGGGAATCGGAGAATTAAGTTCGTGCACACCGCGTATTTTATGTAGACATGCATGATTGCCAGTTTGCCACGTTCCTCTTAATTAGCTAACTAGCTGCCCCAGTGTCCCCAAGATTCCGGTCAATAATTAACCACCATGCTGTTTTCCTTTTGTCCTCGAGCTAGGAATGACAGATAGGTGACCATTATTATTGTTCCTGCTGCCTGAGCATAAACTACCGACTTACCTTGCTAACTAAACATATACTTGGATAATCGGTGTAGCTCGATCAGCAGTATATATAAGCAGTGTAGGTTGGTTTCGATCTCACACTAGCACCAGAAAACATAGAGGAGATCAAAGCACATACTCGATCAGGGTCTCTCGGACTTCGCAGCGAGTAGTGCAGAGTGTACGTAAAAAATGAAGGTTTTCGTGGTAGTGTGCATGTTGGCGGTGGCCTTCCGGCTAGCCGCCGCCGTTGTGGTGCCGTCTGCGGCGCCGTGGGCGTTGTCGGTGGGTTACTACGATGGCAAGTGCAACGTCAGCGTCGAGTCCATCGTGTACGATACCGTGAAGGCCTTCCTCGATGCTGACAAATCCAAGGGCGCCGCCCTCGTGCGCTTGTTGTTCCATGACTGCTTCGTCAGGGTAAACACAATTAATGCTCTCGCAACCATGCATGATATAATTTATGCGTGCTCTAATCGTTAATGTTTCGACGGTATTGTTACATATCAGTCGTCTGATTACTATTGTTTGTTTTTACACTAGGGTTGTGATGGCTCGATCCTTCTTGATAATTCGACCGCAAATCCTTCACCGGAGAAGATGTCAGGCGCAAACATCGGCATCGCCGGGCTCGACGTGATCGACGCGATCAAGACCAAGCTCGAGACTGCGTGCCCCGGCGTCGTCTCCTGCGCCGACATCGTCGTGTTCGCTGGCCGCGACGCGTCGAGGTACATGAGCAACGGCGGCGTCAACTTCGAAGTCCCGGCCGGCCGCCTCGACGGCATCGTCTCGTCTTCCAAGGACGCCGACGAGACCCTCCCGGACTCCAAGGCCGAGGTCGGCACGCTCATCGCCAACTTCGCGGTGAAGGGGTTCACCCCGGAGGAGCTGGTCATCCTCTCCGGCGCGCACTCCATCGGCAAGGCGCACTGCTCCTCCTTCGACGACCGCCTCGCCGCGCCGGACACCGAGATCAATAAAAACTACCGCGACAACGTCCTGAACAAGACATGCTACGCCGCCGCGAACCCGACGTTGGCGAACAACATCCGCGACATCGACGCGGCTACACTGGGGTACCTGACGAGCTACGTCGTCCCGGCCGTCGGCGGCGACTACCTGGACAACAGCTACTACAAGAACAACAAGAACAACCTGGTGCTGTTCCACTCCGACTGGGGGCTCGTCGGCAACAACGCCACGCTCCAGCATGTCAACGAGTACGCCGAGAACGGCACGCTCTGGAACATCGACTTCGCCGAGGCGCTCGTCAAGCTCAGCAAGCTGGCCATGCCGGCGGGGAGCGTCGGCCAGATCAGGAAGACGTGCCGCACCATCAACTAATTCGTTATCTCTGCATCGCCGACGTGCGCTCTGGCATTTACGTGCGTCGATGGTAACAGTTGATATCGCATCGATCCGACGTTTTGGTGTACGGCATGGTCGGTGTCTGTCAATCATCGTTTTTTGAGTGTGTTTTTTGTTTGACCTACGGTTAATTAATCTCCGAAATTTGTACCGTGATTACAGATGTTCATGTATTCAGGCATTTGATATGATTCATAATCGTTAATTATATGTTTCAGTCCATTCCTCTATTCTTTTGTTTAATATTAACTTCGTAATATAAAAAGTAATATAAAAAGTTCTAGGATAAATTTATTAGAAAAAGAATTAAATGGGGAGATCTTATAATTAATTAAAAAGTGAAATAAGTGAAATAAGTGAACATGAAGGGTTGTGATTGGCTGAAAAAAGAATGTTGGTGAAGAAGTTTGTTATATTTTAGAATAAATTTTGAGGGCTAAAAATTGTTATATTTTTGGACAAATGAAGTACAAGTTGGCTAACGGTTTAGCAATATAGCTGTGCACATAAATCAACAAGGACAAAACTTGCGATGTTTGAATGAGTCTGCTATATATTTGTCGATAAATTTTTTTAAAAAAATTTAACACACGTAATAATACAGTATAATCGTAGTGTAATTATATTGTAATAAATAATTTTAAACCATTCGATTTGCTTTAAAATTCATGCAAGCGAGGAAGAAAAAAATTACAGCGTACGCACATATAAAGAATTAAGTCCCATCACGTTTGTTTTAAAGAAGTAGCATGTTATTGAGAGATTTTTGAAAGTTACTTTATAAACTCCTGGTGGCCAAAACTCTCGTTTGGAACGTCACTATTGGAGAAACAATTTTTCCATATGGGCTGAAAGGCATCTTCCCATATGGAAGGTCTGCTCGCATGCGTGAAAAGGTCTGGGAAAGACCATTTCCACGTGCGGGCGGCCTAGCCACACGGAAAGATCGATTATCCCGTGCGGTCGGCTTAAGAGCCCGCACGGAAAGATCGATTATTTCATGCGGCCCACTTTACCAGACAGAACGGGATAATCGATCTTCTCATGCGGTCCGTTAAGTTGACCGCACGGAAAGATGGTCTCCCATGCGCCCATTATTTTATACATAGATCTGTAGCTATATATATTGTCCTCGCTCTCCTCTCTCTCTCCTCTCGTCTCTGTCCTCTCTGTCTCCTCTCCTTTCTGTCCTCTCTCTCTCCTCTCCTCTTTATCCTCTCTCTCTCCTCTCCTCTCTCTCGGTAATATTATCGGTCGATTGATGCATGTATATATATATATTTCGCACGATAAAAAACAATTAATTATATTATTTCCTCATAAAAGATATAAATGTACATAGATCATGCATTATATACATATCAAGTTTTGTCTCGTAAATATTACATAAGTCGAGCAACAATTTACAAATCTTTTGAAGTCTAGCAACAATTTAGATAGATCATTCATGGTGGTGCTCTTTTTCCCACTCCCTAAGTCTTTTGAATTTATCGTCCGTCGCAAGCTCGCCCTCCGGATTGTAGAAATCGCCCAAATGGTTACAGACATCGTGACGGATGAATCGACAAAGATCTGCAAGCAAGTTAAGCATGGTCTGATTGTCGAACCGGTTCGCTACAATTGGAGCGGAATCAATCTGTCTAAGGAAGAATACACATACATACGATTAGGAAAATTATACAAGATCGATCTTAATATGTAAAAAGATATTTTCTCTGAACTTAGTTGTTCAAACTTTGTAGTGTATCTCCCATAGATTCTTAGCATCTCGCACACGTAGTAGCCGCATAGGCTAGTGCCTGGTGGTTACTTATAACACTGTGTTGAATAAAATTTATTGCATACGTCAGTAATTGAAATTAAACACAGTATAAAATATCGGCAAATAGCGAGCATATAATTACCGGCCAATTTGTCTTCACCAGAAGCTTCTTCTTTTGTGAATCCTTGACCGGTCCATCGTTTCTTACATAATTTGCATGTGCTCTATGTAGACAAACTAATTGTTTCACTCAATTGTTTATTCGAGAGTAAAAACAGACAAAACTTATTAAATGGTGCATGATAGTACTTACAAATTTAACACGATGAGGAACTCTTTGAATGTTTCCTGGCTGTAGTGTGCCGGATCAAGCACTATGGCCACGTGGTCCCATGGATATACCAGAAATAGTATGTAGTGATCGCTGCGATAGAAGAGATATGTTAACTGTAGGTGATATCGTAGTAAAATATCGATTTTACGGACGAATATTACGTACCGCAACGCATAAGGGACCATGAGGACATTTTTGTCTCCGTGCTCCAACATAGCTCTGCCCAAGTAGAATGCTACCGCGATCATCTTGTCCTTGTGCATTTGTTTGATGATCGCCTCTTTTTGTTCCTTCGTTTTGCCTTTGAGCTCATCGCAATATGCACGAAGATGAACCTCGTGTTCCATCTAGCATATCCTTGTTGGGTTAACGTATGCAGCTGGATAGTTGGTCTTTTTCGCGTCTGCGTATTGCATCCTAAGTAATACAGCAAGTAATTAATTATTCACAAGTTAGTTTGCAAATAAATACATTAAGTGCAATTGATACTTATAGTTAAAACGCAGCAATGAGATTTATATTCATTTTTTCCATCTTAAATAATGCGTGAAGGTCGTTGAAATCGATGACCAGCATCCCATTTGGGCCACTGGTGAAAGCGTTATCTGGGACCTTCACCGTAAGCATGCTGAGCCCCAATCTGGACGCCTTTAGGTACCAGTCGTGCATTAGCCTAATTTCCCAGGGCATGTCTTCCATGACGTGCCATGGCAGGAACAACTTGCCGTACTCGTACTTTGTTGGCACTTCGTCCGAAGTCCAATGTTGCAGGTACTCCACTTGGTTCTTCACCGATTGTTGTGACTCTGACAACTTTGACGGTTGATCCTGTGGCTCGCCAGTCGGCCCCTCCCCCTGAATGCCAGGAACACTAAGTTTTCTTGTCTTTGGCCATTAATTCCTTATCATAGCTTGATCGAATCATCTTTGGATTAATCTGACAAGGTTGAAGCTTGCTCGGACTTGGAAGGCTTGTTGTTTTCAAAAGAGGGCTTTGAGGTACCACCAATGCTGACTGTGGTGTCGGAGTAGATTGGTGAATATGTTGGACATCCGTTGGAGTCTGTTCTGCGACAACTTCAGTTGCTGACAACATTGGTGAATTAGGACCTTTATCCTTAGGAGGGGAGTGAGGTGGGGAAGCAGGCCGAGGTGGGGAGCGAGGTGGGGAAGCGTGTTTTCTACCACTTCTTTCTTCCTCTTACCTGAAGCTGTCTTTTCCTTGCCGAACACGACCTTTATGTTCTTTGTCAGCTTGAACACCGTGGAACCATCTTTGCTTCAGGGGCAGTACCTTCCTCGACAGTTTTGTCAAAAAAGGTAGCCATCGCACGATACCTATGCTTATGTGCTAGGAAACGACGATGACGCATGTAAACTAACTTTTTTGACGAGGTCAGGTATATGTACGATGTGTTGTGCAGACATATCAGACATCCGTTCTTTTCTTTAATCTGTCCGGATAGGGAAAAATTGGCTGGTAGATCGTTTATAGTAACGAATATGATAGTACGCAGAGTAAAATACTCCTGGCGGTACGCATCAAATAATCGTAGACCCTCTTCCCACATTTCTTGCATATCCTCCATCAAAGGTTCAAGAAACACATCTAGGTCGATGCGAGGCTGTTTTGGCCCTTATATAAGGATAGTCAACAAAATATACTTTCGCTTCTGACATAACTATGTCGGAAGGTTATACATGGTGAGCAGAACTGGCCAAGTGTTGTGCGAGCTGCTTAGGTCACCGAACGGATTGATTCCATCCGTGCTCAATGCAAACCTAACATTTCTCGGATCATTTGCAAATTCTGGGTGCTTTGAATCAAAGTTTTTCCATTGTCGAGCATCGATGGGATGTCGAATCATACCATCTGTCTTTTGACCCTCTTGATGCTATCTCATCAATTCGGCGTTGGTGGGGTTTGAGAACAATCGCTTCATTGGATCTTTCATTGGCAAGTACCACATCACCATGGCCGGAATCTTTTTTCCTGGCTCGACCAATGCATTTGGTTCAGCAACATCAGTATCGGTGGCACTGTTATCCTTTTTGTACCTACTCGCCCCACAAGTTGGACACTTCTCCAAGTCAGTGTATTCCTTGCGATAAAGTACACTGTGATTAATACATGCATGGATCTTTTTCACAGCAAGTGATAATGGACACATCAGTTTCTTGGCTTGATAGGTGTTAGCTGGCTACAAGTTAGGCTTAGGAAGCATAGCTCCCAGGAGACCTATCAAGTCGTTGAAACTAGTATCAGACCATCCGTGCCTGGCCTTCAATCTAAGAGGTTCTAGCACCGACCGCAACACTGTATAATCCATATCACATCCCTTTGCTTGATCATACAAAAGATCTTTCGCTGCTTTCTGCAATGCCTCCCAATTGTTTAAATCTCTTGCTTTCTCTGTTAGGACCTCTGGTTCAGCGTGCCGCAACATATCCTCAAGATCAAGATCAATATCAACCTCTGCATCGTCAAAACCAGAGCCGCCAAATCACCCGTCATATCACGGAACATGTCCTCAATTATAAAATTCTCTGCCTCATCGAACCAAATATCAGGATTCTCTTCCGGAGGGGTGACTTCCCCGTGATAAGTCTAAACTGTGTATTTCTCCACAAATTCACACTTAATTATGTGTCCGAGAATTACATTCGGATCTTTTAACATCTTCTGATTCTTGCAATCAACGCAAGGACAAAAAAATATCCTTTCTATTCTCCCTCAAAGCGTGTGTCTTAGCCTTATCAATAAATGTTGATGCTTCTCTCATGAATACCGAATGAGTTCTCCGTGTCTCATACATCCATATCCTATCCATCTAAAAAAAGTGACAATATAAATTAATATTATATTGCCGATGTTTTCTAAATAACAAATCCTACTTAAATCCTACTTTATAACTAAAATCTCATGGACAACAAATAATAATAATAAGACAAAATTAGTTACCAAAAAATGGTTCAATAAAAAAATATTTGACCTACAAATTACAAAAATAGCTCAAAATATATAACAATTCAAACAAGTTTAAATATCTTTGCATTAAACCGATAAAATTTTACAAAAAGAGAAGCAAATGAAGGAGATGATCAAGCACAATACCTTTTATATTGATTTCAGTTGAAGATTTAATGTCTAAGCCTCCCACAAAAATAAAATGCCTATTGTTGAAGAGAGAAACCGAGTTAAAAAATTCAAATATCTTCGCATTCAACCAATAAAAATTTTTAAAAAAGGAAGCAAATGGAAGAGGAGATCAAGTATGGTACCTTTTGTATTGATTCCAATTGAAAAATTCAAGTTGAAAACCTTTCACCTATAATAGCCCTTTTTTTGAGAGAGAAACCACCATGGTAAATGTGCAACTGTCGGGTGAGGCGGGGAATTTATGGTGCACCATCGCATGCGGTCCACTTAATGGCCCGCACGAGAAAATGCATTATCCTGTGTGGGTGGGTCCTTAGGTGGACTGCACGGGATAATGCACCATTATTCCGTGTGGGCTGTTATGTGGGCCGCACGGGATAATCGCATTATCCTGTGAGGTCCACTTAAGTGACAGCATGGGATAATAGCCCGTGCAGTCGCTTAAGAGGACCGCACGGGATAATGCATTATCCCATACGGTCTAATAGCCGGCCCCTCGGGACCGGTCTTTCCAGGTGCAACCACTTATGGCCCGCCTGGAACCAATTGGGGTCTCGTCCAGAAAAATCATTTCTCCAGTAGTGCGTCCTGGATCATGGCCCATTTTTTAAGGTCTGCCACTGTAATATATAATGCATGTATGTCACTTGTGATAGTTCATTGCATTTTTAGGATAGCTCTATTGCAGCTTAATTAATTCTAATTAGTTTCTTTGTTATGTCTGCGTGTGTTCATCTATATGTGTTTTATGATTCTATAAATCAGAATTTGTTTATTTCATATTATTGGGATTTAGTACTAGCTGCTATTTGTTTCAATATATAAATAAATATATGAGTTGTTGGATGCGGATAGATATATAGTGGCCGGTTGAAAAGAAATTATTAAGAGATAAGAAAAACAATGTTCAGTCCACTTGATTAACAGATGGCATGCAACTGTTTTTATTTTCACTACTGGAGAAACGATTTTTCTGAACGAGGACTCAAATAGGTTCCAGGCGGGCCATAAGAGGTAGCGTCTGGAAAAACCGGCCTCGGGGGGCCGGCTATTGGCCCGCACGGGATAACCGTATTATCCCGTGCGGTCCACTTAAGAGACCGCACGGGATATTATCTCATGCGATCATTTAAGAGGACCGCACGGGATAATGCGATTATCCAGTGCGGCCCACTTAACAAACCACACGGGATAATAGCGCATTATCCCGTGCGGTCAACTTAAGGACCCGCACAGGATAATGCATTTTTCCGTGCGGGCCTTTAAGTGGACCGTATGTGATGATGCCAACTTTTGCTATATTTCTTTGATTTATTTTATTTTCATGAATTTTTTGCCAAGTCTCACATTTGAACTACAAGTGATTAAAAAAATAGAATAAAATTAGTGGAAAAATTATATTCTGTTGTTTAGACATGCTTGAGTCATTATCCTGTAAATGAGAATAAATTTTGAATTTTTCTTCATGAAACATGATTAGGAACCTATTAACCAAATGATTTTAAAATTGTATAAATAGCAAACGAAATTGGAAAATCATGAAAATTGTCTGGATGTCAGGATATTATACGTAGAGGCTATGGTAAAAAATTGATCCGGCTTCCAATATTTTATGAGATACGTTATCGCGTGCGGTCGGCTTAAGGGCCACGGCACTCGGCAAAATTTTGAAAAAAATTTCTTCTCCACCCTCCAAACTTTCTCTACTATGTGAATACAACATTTAACTCCTAATTATAAAATTTGGTAATCTTTTGATTGGTTTTGCTATATTTATTTGATTTATTTTATTTTCATGATTTTTTTGCCAAGTCTCACATTTGAACAACAAGTGATTAAAAAAATAGAATAAAATTTGTGGAAAAATTATATTCATGTTGTTTAGACATGCTTGAGTCATTATCCTATAAATGAGAATAAATTTTGAATTTTTCTTCATGAAACATGATTAGGAACCTATTGACCAAATGAGTTTTAAAATTGTATAAATAGCAAACGAAATCGGAAAATCATGAAAATTGTCTGGATGTCATGATATTATATGTAGATGTTGTGTTAAAAAACTTAGAAGGTTTTGACTATTTTATCACATACGACGCTCACAAAACCGAAGATTCTCGAGAGAAGATTAGAAGTGTTGAGAAAGATTGTTTAGATTTGGAGAGAAAGTGACGGCCGAATTGTCTTTTGATTTCAAAAATTTTTCCATAGGCAATAATTAGCATCTATTGATGTATGGAAAAATTTTGTAATTTTTGGATCAGTTTGATAATTTTTTCATTAATATCCAATTTGATGCAATAAAAAAGAGAGGGGTCGATTATCGCGTGTGGGCCGCTTAAAGCGCCCGCACGGGAAAATATCTTCTGTGCGGGCCGCTTAAAGCGCCGCACGGGAAGATCGTTTTCCATGCGGGCCACTTAAACCGCCCGCACGGGAAGATCGTTTTTCCATGCGGTCCTCTTAAACCACCCGCACAAGAAGATCATTTTCCCATGCGGTCGTTTAAGCCGACCGCACAGAAAGATGTTGGCCTATATATACTCGCGCGCGGGCTCCCAAATTTTTCTAAGTCCCCAGGCGAAAATCCAAACAACCACCGCGTCGTCAGGCTGCCAAAATCTAGCGCCGCCGCCGGATCCCCGCCCTGTTCGCCATCTTGCACCGCCAGATCTAGCGCCGCCGCCGCCGCCGGTCATCCCTAACCCTCGTCGCCGCCGCCGTCGCCGCTCAACCCTAATCCTCACCTCACCGCCCCATCCTCTCTCTCTCCGTCGGCGGACAACAAAACTGCCACGCCGCCGTCCGTACCCCTTCACCGACCTCACCGGCCGTCGTCCGTCCCTTCACCGCCCCCCTCTCTCTCTCCGTCGCCACGCGTCGGCCTCAAGACCGCCCACCACCGCCAGCCCGCCCGCAAGGCCAACTTCACCGAGATGGCCGCCCCTCCACTACTCCATCGTCATCTTCACCTTTCAACGGCTCATCGTCGCCGCCGCCTTCAAGACCGCTGCCTGTCCATCCCCGCGCGACCTCCGCCGGCCACCGGTTAGTACTCCACCCCGGGAATGTGGATGTTTGCTATGTTCTTGCGAGAAGGAGAAGATGATTATGCTAAGTTGATTATATGGATGTGGATGAATGAATTATGGATGTGATTGTACTGTGATGGATGGATTATGGATGTGATTGTACTGTGATGAATGGATTAGATAAATTTTGGATGAATGTTAGAAAATTTTTTGATGAATTTTTGATATAACTGTAAAATGAACTTTTATTTATTTGATGGAACTCTTGTTAATGTAAAATGGACTGTTTATTTTTTGATGGATTTGTCGATGAATTTTTTGTGTGAAATGATGTGTAGGAATTCAACTTTTTGATGGAAATGTAAAATGGACTGCTTTTTTTATGAATTTTTTCATGTGAAATAGTTGCTGTGAAATTTTTTATGTGAATTAGTTGATGTGAACGAACGGACGCACGGCCGAGCGAACGAACGAGTGTTCATCCATTCGTTCGTTCGTGGACAAATGGACAAATAGACGTGGACGAACGGACGGACGAACGAACGACCGAACGAATGACCGAACGACCGAACGATTGACCGACCGAACAAACGAACGAACGAACGAACGCTTCGTGCGTCCGTCCGTTCGTTGGGTCGGTCGGTCGTTCGTTGGTTTGATCGTTCATTTGGTCGTTCGTTCGGTCGTTTGTTTTAGGATGACTTTTAGATTTTAGGTTAGAACTTAAATTTTCAAACACATATACCCACCGTCTACTCGGTATATTCTAATCTCCCTCTCTCCTCTCCCTCTCCTCGGTCTCTCATCTCTCATCTCTTTTCCTCCCCCAATCTCACCTCTTTTCTGTGAACAAAATAGGCAAACATATATATTTTCATCTCTCGTCTCTAATAAAGAGAAGAAGGAAATAAATACATTTTTTTCATTCGGTTGTCTCTATATTGTTTATGCATGTCCTTAATATTAGATAATATTACAAGTTGTGTGTTCACAAATTTCACAAGTTGTATTTATTAACAACCGTAGATCAAATGTCGAACGAGAAAGCTCCCTCCGAGGCACGCAACATCGAATCAATGGAGAAGTCTTCGAGCGAAGACACATGGCATGAACCAAGCGATCCATTCATCGAAGTTATGCAAGCACCAACACCACCAGTTGAAGAAGACCCAGACTACATCCCTATCGAGCAAGCAGTAAGTCTAGCCATATTGTTATGATCCCTATCGTAGGATCTCGTTTAATGGTATCTGTTGACATACAGATGGAAGCAAGGCGCCGCTCAAAAAGAAAGGCTGCCAAGTCTGTCGTCCGGTCTACTGAAATCGAGACGGACACAGCAACGTCCGCTCCGGTAGAAACCGACACGTCTGCGAGCGCTGGAGGACGTCAAAAAAGAAGACGTGGTCAGAGAAGTAAGAACCAACCCCCCAAGGAGACATATTATATCACCTCTCTGAACCATGATGGAAAGCCATTAGAGCCCAAGGTCACAATGACAAAGTTCAGCAGCGCTTGTGGGGTACTGGCCAGAACCCACGGACATTTAAATGTAGATTCCTGGGAGCAGGTGGATGACAACTTGAAGAACTTCATATGGAACGAGCTGCAGAAGTGGCTTGTATATCCACCTGGTTCAGAGGCTCTGAGAAAAGAGTTTGCATTAAAAATGATTGGGGGGAGGTGGAGGCGTGGAAATCGGATCGAACACTAACTACGTGCAAAGAACAAGTCCCCATTCGAAGACTACGGCGGGATTACGCTGCCGAATGGGATAGGTTCGTGGCGAAGATGACAAGCCACGAAGCCTTAGCACGGAGGAAGAAGATGTCGACCTCGCGAAAGGAACAAGTACCCGCACCGGTTGGGCTCTAGCGGCTACGATGGCCACGTAGAGAAGTGGCGAGCAACCGAAGAACAGTTTGCCGCCCAATGAAAGACCCTGCTTGTGGATGCACTAAAAGAAAGAAGCAAAAACTGGGTGTGGGCATGCAGTACGGGACAGGTCACCAACGAGGGAGAGATCCTGTTCGAGGATCCAGATATAGAGCATGTGACACAAGTCTAAAAGACATAGCTGAAAAGGAGAAGACTGGGGAATTTATTGCTAAAAGGGAACACGATCATTTGACAGCTGCATTGGGCAACCCTGAACATTCTGTACGAGTAAGGGGTGTATCGTCAAAGACAAGTTGGAAAGAAGGGTTTTCTGGGGAAGCTGCAAATTACAAGAAAAGGGACAGGTACAAACATAAACTTGAAGAAAAGATAACAAAACAAGTTGAAGAACATTTCTACTCTCTTGTTGCACAGAATCGCCAAGTCTTCCCTAACTTCTTTCAGCAATCTGAAGAACCCACAGTACACATGCCCAGTAGCGTCGGGTCAGTTGACACCGCACCCTATCCCATGGATACCATAACTGGCCCCACGCCGTTCAGCCTCCTCGTGCCGATAGGAAGGGCCGGGAAGAGAAACGAGGTGGGTACAGGACTTGCTATACCAGGGCGACAATTTCACAACACTCCAATCCCTAAGGAATATGCAAGGGTGCAGGTGGCCAAGGTGCATGCAGAGCATAAAAGCTTAGAGCTAGACATTCTAGCACCTGAAGGGATAGAATTGCTTGGGGATGCGGTGAATCAATTCATTCTGTGGCATCGACGAGATATCTTACTGGTCGGTACATCGTCAGCATCCCCAGTACAGTCGGTTCCTCAGATTGCTGCTGCGCCTGCACCGCCTTCTCCACCAGGGCCTTCTTCCCCACCTCGCTCCCCACCTCGGCCTGCTTCCGCACCTCGCTCCCCACCTCGGCATGCTTCCCCACCTCGCTCCCCTCCTAAGGATAAAGGTCCTGATTTGCCAATGACGTCAGCCCCTGAAGTCATTGCACAACATATTCACCAATCTCCTCCGACACCGCAGTCGGCATTGGCGGTACCCCAAAGGCCTCTTCTACAAACAACAAGCCTTCCAATGCTGAGCAAGCTCTCTCGTCAGATTATCCCAAAGATGATTCGATCAATCTATGACAAGGAATTAATGGCCAAAGACGAGAGAGACTTAGGGTTCTTGGCTTTTAGGGAGTGGGGGCCGACTAACAAGCCGCAGGATCAACCGACCAAGTTGTCGAACTCACAACAATCACTGAAGAACATAGCGGAGGACCTGCAAAAATTGAAATTCAGATGAAGTGCCAACAAAGTACGAGTACGGCAAGCCGTTCGCCGTGGCACGTCATGGAAGACATGCCCTGGAAATCGAGGCTAATGCACGGCGGTACCTAAAGGCATCCAAATTGGGGCTCAGCATGCTTACTGTGAAGGTCCCGGATGATGCGTTCACCAGTGGCCCAAATGGGATGCTAGTCATCGATTTCAACGACCTTCACACATTATTCAGGATGGAGAAAATGGATATAAATCTCGTTGCAACGTTTTGCCTGTAAGTATCTGCTTAACTTAATGTCATTAAAGAATTGATTTACAAACTAACTTGTGAATAATTAATTACTCGCTGCATTACTTAGGATGCAATACGCAGACGCGAAAAAGACTAACTATCCAGCTGCGTTCGTTAACCCAACAGGGATATGCTGGACGGAACATGAGTTACATATTCGTGAAGACTCCGCTGAGTTCAAAGGCAAAACGAAGAAACAAAAGGACGCGATCATCAAACAATTGCACAGGGACAAGATGATCGTGGTAGCATTCTACTTGGGCCGTGCTATGTTCGAGCACAGAGACAAAGATGTCCTAATGGTTCCTTATGCATTGCAGTAAGTAATATTCATCCATAAAACCGATATTTTACCAATATCCCCTACAATTAACATATCTATTCGATCTTTCGCAGCGATCACTACATACTATTTCTGGTATATCCGCGGGACCACTTGACTGTAGTGCTTGATCCGGCACACTACAGCCAGGAAAAATTTAAAGAGTTCCTTGTCATTTTAAATTTGTAAGTGCTATCATGCACCATTTAATAAGTTTTGTCTGTTTTTACTATCGAATAATTAAACAATTGATCAGTAAACATGCAATTATTTTGTCTACAAAGCACACCATAATTATGTAAGGCAAGGTGGACCGGTCAAGGATCCACAAAAGAGGAGGCTTCTTGTGAAGACAAATTGGCCGGTAATTATATGCTCAATATATGCCGACATTTCATACTGTGTTTAACTTCAAATTACTGACGCATGCACATAATAAATTTTATTCAACACAGTGTTATAGGCAACCACCAGGCACTAACCTTTGCGGCTACTACGTGTGTGAGATGCTCAGAATCTACGGGAGATACACTACTAAGTTCGAAGAAGTAAGTTCATCAGAGAAATATATCTCTACATGTTATCGATCTTGTATAATTTTCCTAATCGTATGTATATGTGTACTATTTTTTCTTAAACAGCTCACGGAAGTTCCAGTTGTAGCGAACCGGTTCGACGATAGAACCATGCTTAACTTTGTTGCAGATCTTTGCCGCTTCATCCGTCGCGATGTCTGCAACCATTTGGGCGATTTCTACGATCCGGAGAGTGAGCTAGCGACGGACGATAAATTCAAACGACTTAGGGAGTGGGAAAAAGAGCACCACCATTAAATTTGTAAATTATTTGTTGCTACAGCTATACTTTTGTTATAATTTGCGAGACGAAACTAGCTAGAGCTTGATATGTATATAAACATACGCATGATCGATCGATCTGTGTTATATACACATATTTTATGATGAAATAATATTAAATGTCCTTTTTTTCTCGTTCGTGAAATATATATATATATTGATCCATTTAACATTACTGAGAGGAACAATAGGGGGCTAACAGAATGTATACATAAAATAATGGGCACGACCATCTTCCCGTGTGGTCGGCTAAGCGGCCCGCACTGAATATTATATTATCCCGTGCGGGCAGCTTAAGAAGACCGCAGGGGATAATCGATCGTCCCGTGCGGGCAACTTAAGCCGATCGCACGGGATAGTCGATCTTCCCGTGACGCGAAAATGATCTTTTCCCAGACCATTTCGCACATGCGGTCAGGCCTTCCGCACGGGAAGATGCCTTTCGGCCCGCATGGAAAAACCGTTTCTCCAGTAGTGTTTGATGTTGACTAAACTCTATATAATTAAAAGGGAAAAATAATTAGATATCAGGTTTAGTCAGAGATGAATTATATATATATGCTTAGAAATTGGGTTGTTAATCCAACAACCGGAGGACCGGTTTCAGTCGTGAAGATGGAAGAATTAGGCAGCGGATTCAACCGGTGAAATTTTGCCAATGATTGTCAGCAATTATAGAACATACAACCGTGATGTGAGCGTCCGAATATGGAGAATCTCATGCCGAAGGGGATTTAAAGCCATATATATACTCGATTCCTCAGGTACCATCTTCCGTTTCATGGAGACACATGGAAGATGCATCATGCTAATAATCTCCTGGAACAGTGTAGAATAATAGTGATAAATCGACCGTGCCATTATAAACACTACAACGGTCATCCTCATCTCAATCGGACGGTAACCCTTAGCTGTATCGGGTATGGCGCTCGTTACGACAAAAAGATCACCGAAGTAAGACATTATCTCTATCAGGCAAAAGTCCACCATCGATTTTAATTATCTTTGTCGGACCTAAACTTACGCCCGTCACCGATAGGTTTGACCCAAAAGACCAGTCAAAAAAAGGCCCGACACCGATGATATAATCTCAAATGGGCATAAATTAGTGCCTGTCACGAATGACTAGTATCTCAATCGGCTTTAACTTACGCCCGTTATTAATGACTAATATCTCCATCGGGCTTAATTTAAAGCCCGTCAGCGATGAGTTTTTCCCCCAAAAGAATTATTTTATTTTTTGGCTACCCTCAGGCCTTTGCTAGCCATGCCCGCTGCAAAAATGATGGAAGGTATATTATATCTGACATTCACATACATTCACATACATCTGACAACATCTATTCACATACACATCCATTATTTACATATTTCACATTGCAAGTATAAAACACATTGGATAATTTTAATTTAATAATATCATAAGTGTTACATATTTACATGTCTTTAACATTAATTTCAAAATGTTAAAAAAAGTTCATCGACAATAAATTCTGCTATCTTTTCTCTAATCCCATCGAAGCTTTTAGGCACATCATTGGATATAGTATCCTACATGTACATACTTCAAAATTAGTCGATCGATATATATATAATTCGAAGTAGGTAGTATATATCAAAATTGAGATCACAAATCTCAAGTTTAGCCATAGTCGTGAACTTGTTGTTGTACAGAATTCGCATATTGTAGCACACATGGAATCCGCACTGGTCACCTATTTGTTGTTTGACGGGGAAGTCCATTTTGTGGATGAGGCTTTTTTGGTAATTGTTATGCCGACCTCCTTTCTCCATATATGTTCTCCATGCTTCGTTGATTGCTTCTTGGATCGGGGTCCAGTCATATGTCTTAGTGATTTTGGAGTTTATGTAATGACATATACTCCACTTTGGCGTAATGACCAGAAGGATCTAATGGGTACTGCGACATTAATATAGTGAAAGTTAAATTCTAAAGCACTACGTGTCATGCAATTACATATATTTAGGGTACACATTTACTATTGATTATATGCGCATAGAAAGTACTCCTTGTTTTAGTTGAACAACAAGGTGTCAACTATGTAGTCCACCATGGCCTTCCTGTCGTGATGAAGATTGGCAACCGTGAATAATTGTGGATCCAGGAAGACCACTTCCGGTGCATATATCTGGAACCACTTCCAACTATGCCTACACACAAGACAATGTCACTTATAAGCGTGTTATAAGGATTGTTGTTACCAAAATTAAGAAACACAAGAATACTTACAAGGAGTAGCACTTGAGAAGATTTGTGTCCACCGCTCGTAGTCTGTAGAGGTCAAACAGATCCTTGAAGTCTATGGCAATATAGTTTTCAGGCCAAGAAAATAGTTTTCCATCGTGATAGCCTATGATGTCATTCTCCTTGTTTGTCCTCTTGCTTGTCCTCTCCATGTAGTAGAGGTGGAGCTCCCTGCAAGTTTTGCCCATCATTCATAGGGCGCCGTCTCCAACCAAAGGCATGCCTAGTTGGAACAACACCGGAGGAACATTCTTTGTCATTTCTAGCTTCTTCGGAGCTAGACGCGAGGGTTGCTTCTTTCCTTGGGCTCTTCCTCTGACACTTGTCGCACGTTTTTCATTAGTTATTTGCGGAGGAGAGGAACATGCCTTCCTTGATTTCTTGAGCGGTGGGGGATTAATGGCCGTGTTGTCGGCCTCCATGTCACCTTGTCAAACAGCGGGAGTTGGAGAGGCTGGAGGGGCTGAAGGAGCAGGTGCCGGTTGGGGCGGCGGCCGAGTGCTCTGTGGAGTGGCTGATCTCGGAGTCAACTTAATTTCAATGAGGTCCTTCTGCTATTGGATAAAGGTTCCACGTGCAGCTCCTAGGGTTAGGATCTCATCGTTTGGTGGATGCTGCAGTGGCAAATGGGCCCATTCGTTCTTCACCGTGTCTACTTGCACTTTCGCCTGGTCAGGCGTCAGTTGCGCCCCATGCACTCTTGTATCTGGGGTCGGCTTAAAGGCAAGTCCCTTAGCCACCAGAACTGTGAAGGTTGGCATCACCTTAATTGTTAGCACGTAGTTAGTCGGTTCCTGCAATAGATTGATCCATAATTTTAGAATACTATATTATAAGGATTTGTTAGGACTGTGTTAATGACCAAATTTGGTAAATCATGCATCAGACGTGAAAATAAGGCCGAAGCCGATTTGGAGGGAATTGGGTATTTCGGAAACAGAGTGCACGTCAATTGCAGACCGAATCGGCTAGAGAGTCCATCGGTTGATGACCAAATCGGTTAAGGTGTTCGTCGGCCGATACTGAATCGGACAAGATAAGCCGATGTAGCCGATTCTGGTAAGATAACATTGGAATCGTCTTCGGATTTGTTTTAAGTATTATAAGGATTTGTTAAGACTGTGTTAACGACCAAATTTGGTAAATCATGCATCGGACGTGAAAATAAGGCCGAAGCCGATTTGGAGGGAATTGGGTATTTCGGAAACAGAGTGCGCGCCAATTGCAGACCGAATCGGCTAGAGAGTTCATTGGTTGATGACCAAATCGGTTAAGGTGTTCGTCGGCCGATATCGAATCGGACAAGATAAGCCGATGTAGCTGATTCCGGTAAGATAACATTGGAATCGTCTTCGGATTTGTTTGAAGTGTTTCATGAGGATTGCCATACATGGATAGAGTCCATGAAAGGCAATTGTATCTATTAATTAGGTTATTTTAAATAGTTTCCTTGTAGATAATGTCGATAAGAGTCTGTTTTAGGCAATTATCTGTAATTTGAATTATAGAGATAGGAATCGTGTACGTCAAGGACATATCTTGTATCTGGGTATAAATACGACCAAGGACCTTGTAATTTATCAACAATCAGTTCAATACAATATCGGCGCATCGCCACCTTTTTCCTTTAATTATTTCAACAAGTTCTTGCTTCGAGTTGGGCTGCATCGGGATCGATCTCCAGCGAAAGGTAAAACTTGTTATGGCGGCTTGCGCTCTCGGGATTAGTGCTTCCATCATTATGACACTATAATCCTAATTATGTAAATCGTTAAGTTATCATATATGTTATATAATCTAGATCGATATTGCGATCTAACCCTAATCGGCTAGTCTATTATTAGATAACAGTCGATAGGTTAGATATCATCGTCGACTTATCATCTCGAAGGATTTTCATCGACTTGTTCAGATCTTATGCTTCTCTTTATGCTTAATGTTACATCGGTTAAGTTTGACCTATTAAGTAATAATTAGAATCACAATATCTATCATGTCTTATGATTACTATTAGAGATAGCATCGGGGATTTAGCCGATCTTACCTGTTTTAGCTATCTTGTTTATTATATGTTTACTCGATATGCTAAATATGCCCTTTATATTAAGATCTCAATGCGACGGAATATGTTAAGCTTGCTATCAATCTGTTAGGTTATCTTAGCATTTGATTGGTTCCTGTTTAACGTATTTAATCTGTAGTGATATCCTAGTATAAAGCGGTATCGGAGTACTAGCCACTTTATACTATAAATATGCATAATCTTTATCTTTAAGAACTTTTAGACATAAGTGATTTATATTGTCTCGGTACACTACCGATCTATCCCAATCACTTGGTCTAAATGTATTTCAAGATTTAGATTATATATTATGAATATCTACAGCCGATTGATTAGATTTAATTTCCCTCAGCCGATTCAGTGCATGTTGCATCGGCTCAATATTGAACGATACGTCATCGGCCACCAGCCAATCCGTTATCGTTTATGGACTAACACTGTCTTCTTTCTTTGCTTCTTGTTGGTTGCAGGATCAAATAAACTGGCACATCCTACGAACCTAAATACAATATTTGGACCTGCACTAGAGTAAAGCAAATCTCTTAGGCCAGTGCGTGACATTTACCGTTAACACGCTTTTGGCACGCCCAGTGGGACACGGTTACAAGACAGACACCATGGTGGACATCAAGACTTCCGATAATGACCAGGAGAACATTATTCCTATGACCATGGATAAGCTAACGCCGGAGCAGAAGGCCGAATAAGAGGAGACGATGAATAAACTGCAGAAACAGTTCTTGCACTCCTTTGTTCAAACTCGGTCCGAGAAAGTCATTCAAAGGTACAAAGTAACTTTGCCAAACACTTATGAGCCCGAGACAAGTTCCGGCAATGGCAAAAATCTTTAGGATACCAAACAGGAGAGGACACTGAACTCAACAATCTCCAAGACCGCATTGATTATGCTGTACACCATGCTCTGATCAACCAATCGGGAATTCTTGTTAACACCTTGAATAACATGATCGATTTGGTTGTTGATGCTAAGATTGCTGAACATTAGGCCAAGGGCCCAATATTCCTTCCTGAAGGAAAATTTCCACCGTATAGGACTCTGGCTACCGACGGGTTGCAACCTATCTCAGGCATAGTCCAAGGACAGCCGATGGCATCAGCACCGGCACTCGGAAAGCAGATCGCATCCTCAACCGTGCCAAAATAGCCAGAGTTCAATCCTACGCTTTTGGTTAAGCAGCAATCTCAACTCGTGGGACATAACATCCATCAAGTTCCTCAAGAACAGGATGCTGCCATGTTCAGGACAAACCAGCCGATTATTGAGCCAAGTCAGCACGCACCAATTCAACATGCTTTCGGCATGCAGCATCAACCGATCGGCTCTCAGTTTGTTCCTGACCAACAGCCTCCCATGATGCATCAGTCTCCTCAGCATCACGTAGACGTAATGAGGGAACAATTTGGCCTCAAGCCGAAGGACACCAGCAATATGTATCGATACCCATATTTGGAATACTTTGAGAGGGTGCCACTGCCAAGACAATACAATGTGCCAGATTTCTTAAAATTCTCAGGGCAGGATAACATGTCAACTTATGAACATGTTAGCCGATTCCTGGCTCAATGCGGTGAGGCATCGGCTACTGACGCTCTGCGGGTAAGATTATTCCCTCTCTCCTTATTTGGATCGACTTTCACTTGGTTTCTTCTCTACCATATAATTCCGTGCAAAGCTGGGCCAATTTGGAGAAGAAATTTCATAGGTACTTTTACAGTGGTATTCACATGATGAGGCTGTCCGATCTGACAGCTATCGGGCAGAAGCATGATGAATCTGTTCAGGATTACATTCAAAGGTTCATGGACATGAGGAACAGATGCTATAGCCTGGTTTTGTCGGACTCCCAGCTAGCTGATCTCGCTTTCCAGGGCTTGTTGACGTCCATCAGAGAGAGGTTTTCAGCCAAAGACTTTGAGAGCTTGGCTCACTTGGCCCAAAAGGTAACAACACACGAGCAAAGATTCCAAGAGGTCAAGAAAGCTTTCAAATAGGTTAGCCATGTTGCATACGCCTCCGAATTGGAAGAGGACAGTGACTCCAAAGTGACAGCAGCCGAATGGGCTAGAAGTAAGAAGGTTATTACATGCCAATGGTTTAAGAATCCGGCCAATGAAGAAAAATATAATTTTTATATCACCAAGGCCAATAAGATTTTTGACCTGCTACTTCGGGAGAAGCAAATCTAGCTTCCAGCCGGCCATGTCATCACATCGGCTGAGGAGTTGAAAAATAGGAAGTATTACAAGTGACACAACACTGGATCTCACTGCACCAACAACTACAAAGTTTTTAGACAACAGATCCAATCAGCTATCAAGGCGAGAAACATTAAATTTGAAGACTCAAAGAAGCTGATGAAAGTTGATGGCAATCCCTTTCGTGTCAACATAGTCCACACAAGTGGTAGAGCAGCCGATAGAAGGGATTATCTGCCCACACAGCCTAATTCTGTCAGGATCATCAATAAGTCTAACAGAAAATATGATAGGTAGAAAGAAGATGACAGCTTTGATCCCCATTGGAGCTGTGAATTTTTCAGATTTTGCTGGAACGAAGGGATGAGGCTGCCATCAATAGAAAACTGTCCAGCATGCAGCAATTATGGTGGAAACTACGCTGGGGAGTCTAGCCGATCTCGTCCTCAGGGAAATCGGCTGCAACAGAGGAAACTCCCTGTTTCCCAGAGGTTGGGTCCAATTCATCAAGATTTTTTGTAGGACTTTGAGGAAGATGAAGACGAGACCATGAACCCACATTGGTGCCCTTCTCATAATTTCACAAAGAGTCAGAAAAGGAGGGTACAGAGGATGAAGGGCAGGGGACGTTTCCAGGAAGTTCAGGCCAAGATCGATCATCGACTGAAGAAGAAGAAGCATGAACGCCCAACGAAAGAGTAGCGTGTTAAGAGCGAGGTGCTCTCAGCCGATGAGGTTGAAGCCGACAAGGCCAAAAGGTTGGCTAAGGGAAAGGTGGTTGTTTCTGCATTGGTTAACATGGTATTTGTGTTACCAGCCAAATATGAGGCCAGCCAAGCCGATGCAGATCTTGTGGAAGAATCCCTGGCCAAGTTGGTATTGTCCCCAAAGCAGGCTATTTTTGAAAAACAAGAGGGGACAGGGCATCGGCACCTCAAGCCACTATATGTCAAGGGGTTTGTCAATGGTAAGCTGATGTCCAAAATGTTGGTTGATGGTGGAGCTGTCGTGAATTGGATGCCATATGCCACATTCAAGAAGTTGGGCAGGAGTTCAGACGACCTCATCAAGACCAACATGGTCCTCAAGGACTTTGGAGGAAATCCATCGGAGACCAAAGGAGTTTTGAACGTAGAGCTGACAATCGACAGCAACACTGTTCCCACAACATTTTTTGTCGCCAATTGTTGTATCCCTTCGACCATGCATCAGAGCTTAATCCAATGGCAAGGTGACAAGGTGGAAATCGTGCCAGCCGACAGGTCAGTAAACATTGTCAATGCCGATTTAACCTTTTGAAAGATGGAGATAATTGATTGCTTGTCTAGCAAGATTTGGCAAGGAGATTTTCTAAAGGTGTCCTGTGACATATAGCTAGTTGGAGACGAAGAGCCCTGACTATTGGTTTGAGGGCGTCATAGAGGGTTCATGTTTCTACACCGAAGACACTGTAGATGATCTCGATGGCAAATTGGGACGAGGCTTCATGTCGGCCGACGACTTAGAAGAAGTTGATATAGGTCTAGGAGATAGGCCTAGGCCAACATTTATCAGTAAAAATTTGTCTTCTCACTTTAGAACCAAGCTAATAGAACTTTTGAAAGAATATAAAGATTATTTTGCTTGGGAGTATTTTGAGATGCCAGGACTTAGCCGATCGATTGTCGAACATCGACTTCTATCAAATCTGCATATCGACCGTTTAAGCAATTACCTAGGAGATTCAAAGCCAATATGTATGATGCAATTAAGACCGAAAGCACTCGATTATATGATGCTGGTTTCATTCGGCCATGCCGGTATGCTGAATGGGTTTCCAACATAGTTCCGGTGTTCAAGAAAAATGACAAACTTAGGGTGTGTATTGATTTTCGAGATCTGAAAAAAGCTATCCCTAAGGATGAATACCCAATGTCGATTGCCGGTTTGTTGGTTGATGCTGCTTCAGAGCATAAAATTATTAGTTTTATGGATGACAACGCTGGATAATCAAATTTTCATGGCAAAAGAAGACATCCACAAGACTGCCTTTAGATGCCCCGGTGCAATCGGCTTATACGAGTGGGTTGTGATGACTTTCGGCTTGAAGAATGTTAGAGCTACATATCAAAGAGCCATGAACTACATATTCCATGATCTATCGGCTTGTTGGTTGAAATCTACATAGATAATGTGGTCGTAAAATCGAAGGAGGTTGATGACCATATAGCCAATTTGAGAAAAGTGCTTGAAAGAACAAGGAAATATGACCTGAAGATGAATCCCATGAAGTGTGCCTTTGGCGTATCGGCTGGACAATTTATGGGCTTTCTTGTTCATGAAAGGGGGATCGAGGTAACACAAAGGGATATCAACGCGATCAAAAATATTCAACCTCCACAAGACAAGAAGCAGTTGCAATCTCTGGTCAGCAAGGTGAATTTCATCAGGAGATTTATCTCTAATCTGTCTGGAAAGATGGAGCCCTTTACACCTTTGCTAAGGTTGAAAGCCGATCAGCAGTTTACTTGGGGGGGCAAAGCAACAAAGGGCTTTGGACAACATCAAGGAGTATTCGAGTTCCCCTCCAGTGCTGATTCCTCCACAGAAAGGGGTGCCTTTCAAGTCATACTTGTCAGCCGATGAAAAGTCAATCGGCTCGGTCTTGATCGAGGAGTTCGAGGGCAAGGAAAGAGCAATATTTTATTTAAGCAGAAGGTTTCTGGATGTAGAGACAAGGTATTCTTCGGTGGAGAAGTATGCTTATGCCTGTATTTTTCTTGCATGAAGTTAAGGCACTATTTGTTATCCAATGAATGCATCGTAGTCTGCAAAGCCGACGTTGTCAAATATATGCTATCGGCTCCAGTGCTGAAAGGGCGAGTTGGAAAATGGATCTATGCCTTAACAGAATTCGATCTCAGGTATGAATCCCCCAAAGCGGTCAAAAAATAGGTGTTGATGAGAATTTTTCCCACGTGCTAGCACAGGAGGTGCAGCTTAACTCCGGTGCGGGTCCAAAATTGGTCGCCTTTGGTGGTTGCGTGGGTGTGCCAGTTGGTTTGATCCTGCAACCAACAAGAAACAAAGAATAGCCAATTAAGTTAAAATTAGATCCTACTCGATCGGCTAAAGATATTCATAATATATAATTACCATTCCAAAGTACATTTAGACTAAGTGATTAGGATAGATCGGTAGTATACCGAGACAACATAAATCACTTATATCTAAAAACACATCAGAATACTAATTACATATATTTATAGCTTAGCCGATGTCGCAGATCTAATGTAAATCGGCTAATACTCCGATATGTTTTATAAGAAGATATCAATCCAAACTAAATACACTAAACCAAGATCAATCAGCTGTTAGTGTAACTTAACAGATTGATGCCAGGCTTAATATATTTAAATAGATTAAGATCTTAATATAAAAGGCAGTTTTAATACATCTAGCAACAATAATACATAAAAGATGATTAAAACAGGTAAGACCCACTGAAACTCCGGTGCTATCTCTAATAATAATCATTGAGCCGAATAGATCTATATGATTCTAAGAGCGACTTAATAGGTCAATTTGATGCAACATTAAGTACAAAAATAAGCACAAGATCTATTTAGACTAATGAGAACTCCATGAGATGGTAGGTACGCCATATAACCTAAATCAACTAGCTCTGTCGGCTGCTATCTTGAGGGAGATATTAGCCGATCAGGAGATAGATCTAGACATTGATCTAGATTATATGTTGCATATGATAAATTAAATAATTTATAACATCAAGATCAGAGTATCATGATGATGGAAGCACTAACCCCGATAACACAAACTGCTTGTAACAAGAAGTTACCTTGTCTTGAGATCGAAATTCGAGGAAGCCCGGGAACGAGGCAAGAACTCGTCGAGAAAGTAAAAACGAAAGGATGGTGATGCACCGAAGTTGTATTGATGTGTGTTGTTGTTTTTTGCAAGGTGTCGTGTCATATTTATACCCAGATACACGATGAGTCTATAACGGACATGATTCCTATTACAGATTAAATCTCAAATATCTCTAAACAAACCGACATTATCTATAAAGGAAACTATACAAAATATCCTAACTTAAAGATATAATTATCGTTGCAGGACCTTATCCGTAGATGGCAACATCTTTGAAGTACTTTGGAAACCGAATCCAATAATTATCTCTAAGCTTTCCTTCCGGAACTGGCTCCTCCTTCTGCACCCAATCGGAATCGGCTATCGACTATCCTGGTCCGACTCGGACTCAACCGATTGACTCCGTAGGCGATTCGGACTTAGCCGATGCAGTCTCTCTTTCCAAGGATCCCATGTTTCCTCCGATTACGCTCCAATCTCTGCTTCAAACTCGGGGATTTGTGTTGACCCCCGTTTTTGAGGACGGGAATCATTCGTGTTCATAGTACCATATCCCTGGATCGAGTAGTTTGGTACCCACGAATACAGTTGTGAATTACCAGGTGCTAAGTGCACGAATAGTCTTACATCGAAATTATTACAATAAAAGGCCCAAAGGCAATATCCAATACATATAGGACCTACTATTCCGGATACAACCAAAAGCGGAATTTAGATAAGATAGCAGTCGGAAGGCAGCAGCATGTCGATTGCCACAGGCAACGACCGGGGACTAAGACCTAGTAGACGCCTTCTCCTCCTTCGCCCATCTGGCAGTAAGCATAGGGGTCCTCCAGTTCATCGCTTCCTGCAACTGAAGGTTTGTGCGTATAGCAAGGGTGAGTACCCAAGGCACTCAGCAAGCTGACACGGAATGATGCACATGATAGGGTCATTGAGAGGATGGCTATGGTTCATTTGCACAAAGCCAATTTTCACAAATCATTTCACAAACCTAATATCTAGCTAGTCAAGTTTTAGTTCCATAGTACATTAAAACGGCGACGGTTCTGTCCACCATCCATCGTGATTTCCAAGGATGGCTTCCCGCCTCCGGTTCGTCATGGTTTTTTGGGGAGTCCACCCCATTCTCACAGTTCGAGAAGTTGAGTCTACCAGCACATAACATCATTATGCATTCCCATCCCATCATTTTAAAATTTATGAGTCTAGCCACGGGAGAAACTTGTCACGTTGCTCATTAACCGCGAGCATGGCTATTCGAATAGATTGATTTACTGACACTGCAGTGGATGTACACATTACCTGTACTCCGCAACTACTCATTGAATGAGCTTTCATCCCTTCATATGGGATGGTCACGGCAAAGCCTTTCGATAACTTTGCTTCGGCAGTACCCGCTCCATGAACTTAAATCCTCTTGCACTCTAGCCGTCCTTTCCTAGAAATGAGAGGAGTTCTGGCGCTCCCGGGGTAAGGGAAAACTTTCACAATATTCTCATTCATTACTCAACACTTAGGCCGCAGCCTTATCTCAATAACCAGAACCACCTCTTCACTCAAGAACCACTTTGCAGGGATACTGCCTTCGCTCGGCTATCTACTCCGCTAGGTCTATACCCATTCGAGAAGTACGGTTGTACTGGCTCGTACCAGGTTATAAGTCTCATGGCTCGGTCCTTAATTGACCAGGGACGGTTCTTGCCTTTACCGAAATCCACCCAAATCCATCCATCCGCCCCAGTCCAAAACATTGGTATTGTACTTTTTGTTTTTCCATCAAAACTATTTTCATCATGATCAAGGCAATATGGCGCTCATGTCTCCACATGCCGTATTCCAACTATTTTCATCATGATCAATTGAATTTGATCGGAATTCAATAAAATACCAAGAGATCGAAAAGAACCATAAAACGGCTCCGAATATTTAGCCTAAAATTCTACTGGAGTTCAGGAGAGAGTTTTAGGATAAAATCCGATTTAAAAAGCGAGTTTGGGAATTTAGGGTTTTCGCAAAATGTCGATCCTAATTTGATTAAGGGAATAAATTTTAAAAAGCGTTGATCAAAAGAATTGGTACTCGAAGTTTTGGAGGTCCGAGTACCAATAGATTATATTTTTAATGGCAGAAAGAAAATAGATTCCGATTAAAAACGACGCGAGAACAAAATCTCCGAAAGTCCTATTTTTGAATTTCGAGATCGCACGGAGAAAATACATGAGAAAACATTATATTTTTGCCCAAATATTTTTCAAATATTTTTCCTAATTTTCTGAATTTTTCCATATTTTTCTTTTTCTTTTCTTTTCCTTTTTCCTTTTTTTTCTTTTTCCCTTTCTTTTTCTTTTTCTTTTCTTTTTCTCCCCTTCCTTCTGTTTTGCCCGCGCGCCCTCCCTTCCTCTCTGTTTGGCGACGGCCGGCGCTAGCGTAAGGCGGTCGCCAGGACTTGCGCGGGCGACGGCGGCGACGAGGATGCGGCGGAGCTCGGTGCACGGCGCACGGCGGTGGCGGCTACGGCGCACGGCGGCGACGGCTTGCGGCGGCTTCGGCGCATGGTGGCGACGGTATGTGGCGGCTTCGGCGCACGGCGGCGACGGCTTGCGGCGGCTTCGGCACACGACGGCGACGGCTTGCGGCGGCTTTGGCGCACGGCGGCGATGGCTTGCGGCGGGGAGAACCGTTGAGGGAGAGGGGAAAAAGAGGCGGCGAGGTGGGGGGAAGAACGGGGAGGGCTTGGTCCCTTTTATAGGCGACCGGGGAGGGAAGGAGAAGGGAAAGGAGGGGTCTGGCGCGGCGACTGGTGAAGGGTTACGCGGAGGCTACGCTAGCCGAAAACAAAAACTTTTCTACCGCGCAAACCGGGAACACTTGCAAGTAAGGGCCGATAGATCGTTACCGATTGGAGTATGCGGCGGAAATAGCCAATCGAGCTATCCGATCTGGAAGCGTGGCCGGCCGATGACGATCGATTCCGGGGACGGATCGATTCACCAATCGCCGATTCACGGATGCGGCCGATTCGTCGAGTCGTCTGACCACGTTCTCGCGCCTCGCTTCGATGCGCTCGACCGCAGCCGATCTGCCGTAGACGCCTTGCTCCGAAGTACCACAGCCGATGAACAGCGCGCAATGAAGCAGCGCCTCTACCGGTATCCACACGTCCGGGGACAGAACGCCAAACACCCGTGTGCTAGCACGCGATGCAAGGCTAGAGTTTGGCTTGAAAGTGGGGAGGGTTTTCATGGAGATTGATCTCGGCGACTTCTATTGCGCATTCGGTTCAATGCAGTACAACAACTCTCCACCCCTCGCCCCCTTTACATAGAGTTGGACGACTGGGACTAGTGGCCGATCAGGAATCTATTTTGAATCGGATCTCATCCGAATCTCATAGAGTTGGCCGCCCATACGTCGTAAGACCATAGGACTCTATCCGATCAGATCCATATCTAATCGAGCCGTATCCGAGTCCAACTCGAATGCTTGTTCTTATCCCCTTAAGCGTGCGACCCTGTAGGTTCAGGTATACTCGGTTTTGGCTATAGTCTAACTTAGCCGATCGTCGGCTCGAGTCCAACTCAGCCGACCCATCAACAGCGGCGCCTAGCAGCACATATTGACACCATAGTATACAAGAATAATATCGGCTCTGAACCTGTAATGTGTACACAAATCCCTTCTCCTCACGATACCAGTTAAGCTATAGGCAAGATGTGTGCCATCCCTTCAATAGCTTAACCATTCACTCGAACCGTATTGGATTATATGTCTGTTGATTGACTCCTCAATCAACTTAGCATGGCCATGCATTTCCATAATCCATTACCTCGAGGGGCCAAGAGATATCTCTCCAAAGGAGGGGCAAATTCCATCTTGATCACTCACATCCCACTCCATGTTTTACAAAGAAACCCGAAAACTACCTTTATAACTACCCGATTCGGAATAGCGTTTGGTAGTTCCAAAGTAGGCTACTACACATGTTGGAATCCATGGTAATCTCGGGACTAAGGACTTTGTACAAACACTACCCGAGACCAACCGATGGCACATTAATTCTGTAGTGTCTCATGGTGGGTCTATCCAATAATGTGTTCTCTAACACATGTGTCCATGTTTATTGATTTGGTATCTCCATACCCATGATCTATGAGACATGATCATCAATCAATAAACATGCTGATCTTAGAGTCATATTTGTTCCAACAATACGACATATGATCGGGATCATTTAGAAATAGATTCATACATATAGAGTCTCATAAATAAGTCACGTACTTATTGATCAATACAAGATGTCTATTTCATGGAACTGAATAACACTTTATTCATTTATACATAAACATTGACCATGATATCCAACATCTCCATGTTGCCTCTAGGGCATATCACTAACAATCTCCCACTTGCACTAGAGTCAATCATGTAAGTATCTAATACCCATTGCTCTTGTGTGCGCCTCATGTTTGGTGAGGAGAGGTTTTGTCGGGATCGGCTATGTTGAGATCCGTGTGCACTTTGCATATCTTGACACCACCTCGTCCACCATCTCGCGGATGAGATGATATCGCCGAAGTATGTGTTTGAACTTCGATGTGACCTCGGCTCCTTGGCTTGCGCAATGGCTCCACTATTGTCACAATAGAGAGACATTGGACCGATCGTACTAGTTATCACACCAAGATCGAAACGAATTTCTTGATCCAAACAGCTTCCTTTGCGGCTTCCGAAGCAGCAATATACTCGTCCTCCGTTGTAGAATCAGCAACGGTATCCGCCTTGAACTCTTCCAGTTGATGCGCCTCCGTTTAGAAGAACACGAACCCAGATTGCGATCTATAATCATCCTTGTCTGTTTGGAAGCTAGCATCGGTGTAACCACTTACAATG
Organism: Oryza australiensis; assembly: GCA_019925245.2. NCBI lineage: Eukaryota > Viridiplantae > Streptophyta > Magnoliopsida > Poales > Poaceae > Oryza > Oryza australiensis. The sequence goes on from JAIFGZ020000010.1 coordinate 440,686, forward strand.
AGCTCTTCTTCACCCCATAGACTAGGAACATATCCTTAGTTCTTCTCAAGTACTTAAGGATATTCTTTACGGTATCTGCTCGTAGCGCTCAAAGCGTACGAGACATCTGGACGTGTACAAAGCATGGCATACATGATGGATCCAATTGCCGAAGCATATGGAACCATTCCCGTCTTATTCCGCTCATCATGTGTCTAAGGACATTGATTCTTGCTAAGATTAATGCCATGTGACATGGGCAAGAAACCTTTCTTGGAATCATGCATGTTGAACCTTTTCAACACCTTGTCAATGTATGTACTTTGGCTTAATCCAATTAGCCTTTTGGATCTATCTATATAGATCCGAATGCCCAATAGGTATGCTGCCTCCCCTAAATCTTTCATGGAAAAACTTTTTTTCAATGAAGACTTGACGCATTCAAGCATCGGGATATCATTTCCAATCAACAATATGTCATCCACATATAAGATTAGAAATACAATTGCGCTCCCACTTACCTTTTTGTAAATATAGGCCTGCTCTTCGTTTTGATGAAACTAAACCCTTTGATTACTTCATCAAAACGAATATTCCAACTCCGAGATGCTTGCTTCAATCCATAAATGGATTTCGTAGCTTGTATATCTTTCCAGGGCGATTCGGATCGACAAAACCCGAGAGGTTGTATCATGTATACATCCTCGCTTAGGTTTCCATTTAGGAAAGCCGTTTTGACACCCATCCGCCATATCTCATAATCGAAATATGCAGCAATCGCTAGGATAATCCAAATAGACTTAAGCATTGCGATGGGCGAGAAGGTTTCATCATAATCAACTCCTTGAATCTGTTTAAAACCTTTCGTCACCAATCACGCCTTATAGATGTGAACATTTCCATTCATATCGGCCTTTTCTTAAAAACCCATTTACAATCAATGGTCGATCAATGGTTTTGACACCATCGAGTGGATCAACCAAGTTCCAAACTTGATTGTCGTACATGGATTCTATTTCGGATTTCATGGCTCCAAGCCACTTGTTGGAATCGGGTCCCACCATCGCTTCGTCATAGGTCTTAGGTTCATCATTGTCTAACAACAATATATCACGTTGTTCCGCACTTTGTGTACTGTCGGTGCACGACGTGATCTTTCGGACCTACGTGGGGTGGTGTATCTACAAGCTGGTGGTGCAACACTTTGCTCCTCCTGTTGTGGTTCCGTGGTTTGAAACATTTTCCGGTGTTTTTGAACTTCTTCAAGATGCACCCTGCTCCCACTAACCCTTCTTGAAAGAAACTCTTTCTCCAAGAAGACACCGTGTCGGGCGACAAACACTTTGCCTTGTTCCCGATTATAAAAGTAATATCCCTTAGTTTCCTTAGGATATCCCACAAAGAAGCAGTTGTTAGATTTGGGTGTGAGTTTGTCGATCGTAAACGTTTTACATAAGCTTCGCATCCCGATTTTGAGAAAAGACAAACTAGGGGGTTGCCCCTGTCGATATCTCATATGGTGTCTTTTCAAGCGACTTAGATGGAACTCTATTTAGTGTGAGCGCATGTTTGTTTCAAGAGCATATCCCCGAAGGATAACGAAAGATCACTTTGGCTCATCATCGACCGCACCTTGTCCAACAAGGTGCGATTTCTCCGTTCGGACACTCCGTTCCATTGTGGAGTTTCTGGCGGAGTCAACCGTGGAACAATTCCACAATCTTTCGAGATGATTACCAAACTCTTTGCTCAAGTATTCCCCTCCACGATCTGATCGTAGAAACTTGATTGTTTTCCCTAAATGATTCTGTAATTCATTCTGGAATTCCTTGAACTTTTCAAAGGATTCGGACTTATGCCTCATTAAGTAGATATAACCATATCTACTAAAGTCATCGGTAAACGTGGGGTTTGTATTATTAGAGAGTTGCCTTTCGTATTAATGTTATAGATGGGAGACGCTTCAAGATTGAAAACGTATAATCCATTCACCAATGGAGCATGAAAATAGAACATATCTCGAGATATATTGAACAACCATTGTCCATTGATCTAAAATCATATCCTTCCGCTTGCAAACATGAAGCGGAAATAACGTTTTGACATAGTGTTGGAACACAATAACAATTATTTAATTCCAAAACTAATCCAGAAGGTAGATGAAGTGGTACTATGCCGACGGCAAGAATCGTAGCAACGCATGCTCCATTGCCGACGCGTAGGTTCACCTCGCCCCTTCTTAATCCTCTACTTCTTCTCATTCCCCGCAACGATTTGCAAATATGAGCTACGATCCGGTATCAAATACCCAAGAGTCAGAGGTGAAGTAGCAAGATTAATGTCTATAACATTAATACCGGCGTAAGTCGTACTATGCTTCTTTTTAAGATCCTCCATGTACTTCTTGCAGTTCCTTTTCCAGTGGCTGTCTCCTTGCGGTAGAAGCAAACGGCATCGATGCCGCCGACCCCTTCTTGCCTTTCTTTGCATTGGAGGCACTCGCGATCTCATTGGGAGTTAACTTCCTCTTGGTGCAAAGTTTCTTGACAGGTGGTTTGCGCTTAGCCTTCGCATCATCATCACATGATGACCGTTTTCTCGGATACTCTCCTCAGTGTCTTTAGCATCCCATGCAATTCAGCCAAGGTCTTATCCATACTTGTTCATGTGATAATTCAATATGAATGGCTCGAAGCTCGGAGGGAGCGCGGAGAATCACATCGTAGCCAACTCTTGGCTAAGGGGAAAACCTAGTTTTTCCAAACTCTCGATAAAGCCAATCATCTTTATCACATGCGGATCGACGGGATTCCCCTCAACAAGCTCGCACGCAAACAAGGACTTTGAGGTGTTGAACCTCTCGGCCCGAGCTTGGTTCTCAAACATGCCACGCAGCCCCGAATAATAGTGTGAGCATCGCTGCTCTCATATTGCTTCGAAGCTCGGGGACATTGTAGCTAGCATGAGACACTTATATCTAGGGCATCATTAGTCCGCTTCTCGTAAGCTCTCCGTGGTACTGCAGTGGCATTATTAGGCAAATCCTCCGGATAAGGTACTTCAAGAACGTACTCCTTACGCTCTTGCTTGAGAACAATTCTCAAGTTGCGATACCAATCCATAAAGTTTGTTCCGTTTAATTCTTCCTTTTCGAGAATAGATCGCAAATTAAAGGTATTGGGTGTAGTATTAGCCGCCATTTATTCTACAACAGAAAAAGCAAAGTTTAGCACAATGTTTATGCTATGTCTTTTGTTAAACAATTTAACATAAGACTCCCATTACGTATTTTCCACCTCCCCTCTAGGTTACGTATTGGGTCAAGATCCACATGTTAATTAATTTCTACTGAGCTTTGGCATCACGGCTCGAAGATTAATAATATCGGTAAGCAACTCCTTGCTAATCACGGTTCTCGTTGGTTGCTGCGGCTCTGCGGCGATGTGCCATCTGAAGAAGATAGATGAATCAAGAGATCGGACCTGTTAAGGTCATGGTTCCTAGGGGATTTTTCTTCAAGTTGTTTTTAAATGATCTTCAATCAACAAGCATGGTAAAATAATAGTAAGCTCACGAATTAAGATACCGCAAAGCGATGCTTAGGTCCATCATATTACATAAAGGGGTACACGTGTACATGCACAGTCCTTCATGCCATGATAACAACAACTACATCGTCTAACCGCATTAACTAGTTAAGGGGGAATAGAGTGTAGTCCTTGCCGCGAGCCGTCCGAGCGAGGTCAAGCTGGGGTGGTCCTCCCACCTAGTCGTCCAACCATCCGCAAGAGCCAGGTGCGGGAAGTGGGTGGTCCGCTGCTGAAGCAAATCGGAGTCCCCATGGCTCGGAGGTGGTGGCCTCGGAGTCATGTCGAATCTTCTGCTCGGTGGCCGCGTACTCTTGCGAGCGGTGCGGCGGGTGAGGGGGCCTCCGGTGTGAGTCGGGCGACGAGTGGGAGCTTCCTCCTCCATTGGATCGGTGTCGTTGGACTCCCATTTGACCTCCATAGGTTCCGCCTCGGACTCCGAGTCGGTGTGGATCGGATGGGGTTCTCCTCTCCCGATCCAGGCTCGGATGGCACCGCTACGGAGCTCGAGGTGGGTCCCATGGACGTGGCAGAGTGGGGTCTATCAGGTACGGCGCAGGCTCTGTGCTCAACATAAAAGCTTGCTCCATCATGGCTTGAAAGGTATCCAAGCATGCTGGAGTCATAAGGTAATAGTGGTCGGGCACAGGAGTAGGAGGTCTTGGTACAATCTCGGTGGAAGTACTGCGGCGTGGACGGGCGAGTGCGTAGGCTCCTCCAGTGGTCGACTTCGCTTGCTCTTCTGAGCTGCTCCTCCAGCTCTACCAGGGCTTCCCCACGGGCCATGTAGCGGTCCGAGAGTTGCTCATATTGGGCACCATTGGCTTGCAGCTGAGTCTGCAGCATGTTTATCTGATCCCCACAGCCTTGGTGGCTCTCGACCAGATCATTGAGGCGTGACTGCTGGTCGTTGATCTCAAGCAAGGCCTCTTCGTAGCAGTCATCTGCCGTCTCCGCCCACCGTGATAGACGTGTGACCATCGGGTTGTAGCAGCAGGGGGTGGTCTCCACGGTGCAAGCTGGGTTGCCTTCTTCGTGATAGGGATGATGGACAAACTCTGTCACCGTGAGTTCGGCACGATGTATCGCATTAAGGCGAAGAAATGCTTCGCGGGCCGCATCTTGGATGGCTGCCTCTGCTAAATCCCGGTGATAACGGGTGTGGAAGCAGAAAGATGTTTCACTTCCCATGCGGGCTTCTATGGAAACGGCCGCCTCCCATACTGGATATCCTTCGGAGCCATGCCTTTTGATGTGGTAGGTGGGTGGTTCCGGGTATCTCAAACACCACAGCAGGGACTGAAGCTGTGCCACAAACCCCTCGTCTCGTGGGATAGTGACCTCCCAAGCTCCGTCATGGTTCGACATATGCTCTTGAAGGCAACTTAGGGTTAGAGGGAGAGAGCTATTATAGTCATTTGGTAAATAAAAGGAAATACAGATGTAGAAAAGGTATATTTGTATTTTCGGAAATAATACTTTAAAAATGATCCTATGTAGGGATATTTCCCTTTAGCCAACTAGTCAGGGGTAGGGCGCCATTTGGTCTTAGCCTACGGTCGCATGGCTCTGATACCAGCTCTGTGGACCCCCTTTTTGAGACGGGAATCTTTCGTGTTCATAGTACCATTTCCCTGGATCGAGTAGTTGGTACCCACGAGTACAGTACTGGATAATCAGGTGCACATGCACGAATAGTCTTACATCAACATTATTACATCAATAGGCCCGAAGGCAATGTTCAACCCACAGGACCTTATGGTCCGAATACAACACAAAAACAGAATTTAGGTACGGCAGCGGAATAGAGGCAGCGGCTTGTCATTCGCACAGGCAACGACCGGAGCTAAGATCTAGTATGCGCCGTCAGATCCTTCACCCTCCTGGTAATATGCGTATGGGTCCTCCGGCTCTTCATTTCCATCAGCTGAAGGTTTGTGCGTATAGCAAGGGTGAGTACCAACCGTACTCAGCAAGCCAACATGGAATTGATGCATATGATAGGGTTATTCAAAGAATGGTGGGGTTCTTTTGCATAAAGCCAATTTTCACAATTCTTTTCACAAGCCTATCAACTAGCCAAATCAAGTTTTAATTTCACAGTTCATTAATCCGGTGACGGTTCTGTCTACCATCCATCGTGATTCCAAGGATGGCTTCCGCCTCCGATTCGTCATGATTTTGGGAATCTACCCCTTCTCGCATCTCGAGAAGTTGATCCACCAATGAATGAAATCATCATGCAACCCATCCCAGCAGTCTTAAGTTTGAAAATCTAGCCAAGCGAAAGTCTTGTCACGATGCTCAATATCCGCAAGCACGGCTATTCGAATAGATTGATTCACTCACACTTTGCGGTGGATGTACACTTTACCCGTACTCGCGACAGCCCAACAAATGAGCCTACGCCTCAACACATGAGACGGTCACGGCAAAGCCTTTCGATAACCTTGCTTTGGCGTCCGCTCCATGAACTTAAGCCCTCATGCACTCTAGCCGTCCTTTTCTAGCGGTGAGAGGAGTTACGGCGCACCGGGATAAGGGAAAACTTCCTCAATCCTTAAGTTTGGTTAATATCGATTTAATTCCACCAACAAAGGCCGCAGCCTCATTCCCATCACATAACCACATCATAGAGAACCATCTATGCAAGGATACTGCCTCCGCTCGGCTATCTAGTCAGCTAGGTCTATACCCATTCGAGAAGTACGGTTGTACTGGCTCGTTTCCCGGCTATCTCATGGCTCGGTCCTTAATTGACCAGGGTCGGCACTTGCCTTTTCCGGAATCCACCCAAATCATCCAGCCGCCCCAGTCTAAAACATTTGTATAGCATTTTCAATTTTCATCAAGCCTAGTTCAACATTCTCATGGCCATGTGGCGCTCATGTCTCCACAGGCCGTATTTCAACTACCTTCCCTAAGGTAGTTGCCCGAGCACAAAGCTTTCTTGCAAAATCATGAGTATGCAGGGATCTAGTGTAAGCGGGACTAAGCGTTTGTAGAAGTTATCCTCCGGTCATATCCCATCGAAGGTTACAAAGAATAAATTCTAATGGTGATCAATATCAAACGCGGGTATATCAAGCATATGTACTTGTTTGTGTAAGGCATGCAATTTGTAATTTGAAATCAACATCATTTCACAAAGGAGGATCAATATGTTCAAAGAGTGTGATGACTTGCCTTGCTCGCACGCTTGAGGGTGGTATCTTCAACGGGGTCGACGCCGGTTTCTTCGGATGCTACCCGTACGTGCGAAAGATCAATTGAATTCAATAAAATACCGAGAGATCGAAAAGAACCATAAAGGCCATGAAAACGACTCCAAATGTTTTGCCTAAAATTCTACTTGAGTCGGACAAAGGTCGCTTTAGGAAAAATCCGAGTTTTGAAATCGAGTCGATTTCCTAGGGTTTCGCAAAGACGGCGATCGAATAATTTGGGAATTTAGGTTTAAAAATATCAGCGGAGGAAATTCGTGCTCGAGGTTTGAGGGTTTGAGCACAAAAGAGAAGCCTTTTTAAATGGCGAGAAAGAATTAAACGGAGTCCGGATTTAAAAACGACGCGAAACGAAATTCGGAAAACGTCCGATTTCGATTTTTCAAACTTTGCACCGAGAAAACATGCGAGAAAATAATTTATTTTTGCCCAAAATTTTACTCAAGACGACTATTCATTGAAAAACTAATTTAATTTTCATTAATCCGGTGACGGTTCGTGATTCCAAGGATGGCTTCCGCCTCCTTCGTCCTTTCTCGCATCTCGAGAAGTTGATTGAAATCATCATGCAAACCCAAAGTTTTCCCAAGCGAAAGTCTTGTCACGATGCTCAATATCCGCGAGCACGGCTATTCGAATAGATTGATTCGCGGTGGATGTACACTTTTACTCTGAGCCTTCTTTTTCGATAACCTTGCTTTGGCGTACCCGCTCCATGAACTTAAGCCCTCATGCACTCTAGCCGTCCTTTTCTAGCGCGGCGCACCGGGTAAGGAAAACTTCCTCAATCTTTAAGGATTTAATTCCGCAGCCTCATTCGAGAACCATCTATGCAAGGAAGCTCGGCTATCTAGGCTAGGTCTATACCCAGAATCTCATGGCTCGGTCCTTAATTGACGGGCGGCACTTGAAGAGTCTAAAACATTTGTATAGCGAGGGCCATGTGGCGCTCATGGCCGTAGGTAGGCGGCTGCAAAATCATGAGTATGCCTAGTGCGGGCTAAGCCGCGGTCGAAGGTTACAAAGAGGTGATCAATATCAAAGCGGGGTATATCAAGCATAGGTACTTGTTTGCATGCACGTAGGATCAATATGTTCAAAGAGCTTGCCTTGGCAGAGGGTGGTGGAGGTTTCTTCGGATGCGTACGTGCGAAAGATCAATTGAGAGAGATCGAAAAGAACCGGCCATGAAAACGACTCCAAATGTTTTGCCTAAAATTCTACTTGCGGTCGCTAGGAGCGAGTCGGGCGCACGCGATCGAATAATTTGGCAGCGGCGTGCTCGCACATGGCGCGCCGGCGACGAAACGTCGGGCAGGCGAGGCGCGGCGAGGCCTGGTGCGGTCACGGCGGTCGCGGGCGGCGGCGAATGGCGAGTGCGCGGCGGGGTCCGGGGCGGCGCGGCGCGCGAGGGCACGGTCGCGGGCGGCATGGCGCGCGGCGCACGCGTGGCGGCATGGTCGTGGGGCGCGGTGTGCGGGCGGTACGGCCGCGTGGGCGCGCGCGGCGCGCGTGCGCGAGCGCGGCGCGGCGCGGAGCGCGGGTCCGCGCGGGCGTGGGCGCGCGTGCCGCGCGTCGCATGCGCGCGCGGGGTAGGGGCTGGGCGCGCGCGCGCGCGCGCGCGGCGCGTGGCGTGCGCGCGTGGGCGGGCGGTACGGCGTCGAACACTGGCGCATATGCAGTGAACTTTTTGATTTTCAGATTTTCTATTTTCCTTTCCCATTTTCTATTTTCTTTTCTTCTAAAAATTCCAAAATAAATTCCTATAATTCAAAAATAATTTTTAACACAATATTTTCAACTTTTCTCTACTTTTATTTTCCCACAATATTTTTCATATTTATTTCTTTTAAAATCCCTTTTTTTCAAATTTCAATATCCTCTCCTATATTTTTCCAAAACTTTCCCGGATTTCGAGTATGACTCCGAGAATTTTATTATTTATTTTGTGTCTTAATTTATCTTCTCCCAATCAAAAATTTTGTTTTATATTTCCCAAAATGCGTTTTTATAAATCCGCGCTTTTCACGATTCCCCTTTTTTAAAAACCCCGATGCGGCTTTCGCACCTCCATTTCGACAACTCCAAATTATCCAAAAACACCGAAAGGGGATTGACCACGATTAAATTTATGCAACCGAGCGGCAAATAAGAAGCAACAAACCCGAGAAAAAGCAACAAGCGAAGGTTTTTGAAAGTTCCGATTTCGGTTCTTCGATTTTCAGGATGTTACAAACCTACCCCTAACAATAAATCTCGTCCTCGAGATTTCTTACCGGTTCTTGAGTAGGTGTGGGTATTACGTCCTCGGGAACTCTTCGCTCTCCCGGGTAGCCTCTTCTTCCGTGTGATTGCTCCATTGTACTTTGTACATGCGCCATGACTTGGTCTCGTGTCTTCTTTTCGCCTCGTCTAGTATCTTGATTGGATGCTCAGGGTAGGTAAGATCACTTTGTGGACATGGATGGTTTCTAATGGGGTTTGCTCTTCCGAGTACCCGCAAACATTTCTTCAGCCTGCGATACGTGGAATACTGGGTGGACATCGGAGAGGTTCTCGGGCAGCTCAAGCGGTAGGCCACTTCTCCTCTCCTAGCGTTTATCAAGAATGGGCCCACGTATCGTGGTGCGAGTTTCCCTTTGACCTTGAACCTCGAGTTCCCGTAGTGGTGAGACCTTCAAATACACGTAGTCACCTTCTTTAAACTCTAATTCTCTTCGGCGGGTGTCCGCGTAGCTCTTTTGTTGTGATTGAGCGGTTTGTAATCGGTCCCGGATTAGGCGAACTTTTTCCTCGGCCTCTTTGATTATGTCGGGCCCGAATACGGTTCGTTCACCGGTTTCGACCACATTAATGGGGTTCGGCATCGGCGACCAAATAGAGCCTCGTTTGGCGACATCTTCGGGCGGCTTGATAGCTATTGTTGTAGGAGAACTCGGCGTACGGCAAACATTTCTCCCAATCCTTGGTGAAATCCAACGCACGAGCTCTCGGCATATCTTCTAGTACTTGATTCGTCCTTTCAGTCTGTCCGTCAGTCTGTGGGTGGTAAGCGGTACTGAAGGCGAGGTGACTTCCGAGTGCCTCGTGGACTTTGCTCCAAAAATGAGACGTGAATTGGGTACCACGATCCGATATAATCCTCTTTGGTACACCATGGAGACATACAATCCTACTCATGTATAGTTCCGCTAGCTTGGCTTGTTGTAGTTAGTTTTACGGGAATAAATCGCGAGTCTTAGTGAGCCGATCTACTATTACCCAAATGGAATCGTAACCGGTCGTAGTTTTGGGTAGTCCTACTATGAAATCCATGCCTATCTCGTCCCATTTCCATTCGGGAATCTTGAGCGGCTGCAGCAAGCAAGCTGCGGTCGTTGATGCTCGGCTTTCACCCTTTGGCACACATCGCACACGCCTACGTATTCGGTTACATCTCTCTTCATATTGGGCCACCGGTATTCTCCCTTCAAATCTGGTACATTTTCGTGCTTCCGGGATGTAACGAATATGCCGATTCGTGGGCTTCTTTTAAGATCAATCCTCTCAAACCACCTCGTTCAGGCACGCAGATTCTTTTCTTGTACCACAGGATTCCCTTGTCGTCTACGAAAACTCCTTAGCACGTCCAGCGCCATGCGTTCCTTGATTTCTGGGTTTCCCCATTCCCTTTTGGGCTTCTTCTATTTGAGTCCTCGAAGGGGTTGGATTTCCAGTGAGTTCACTTCTCCGTGAGGAATCAGGTGCAGATTAAGTCGAGCCATTTCTTCTTGGAGCTCATTGGCCATACCTCCCAATCCCATGTGGTTGCATTGGGCTTTGCGGCTCAGCGCATCGGCCACTACATTTGCCTTGCCGGGATGGTAATGGATTCCTAGATTGTAATCCTTGATCAACTCCAACCATCGTCTCTCGTCGTAGGTTGAGATCAGTGAGTAAAGAAATATTTTAGGCTCTTGTGATCGGTATACACATCACGGTGGTTCCCGATCGAGATAGTGTCTCCAGATCTTCAATGCGTGAACAACCGCGGCTAATTCCAGATCGTGCGTGGGATAATTCTCCTCGTGGGGTCGTAAGCGTCGCGAGGCATACGCTACGACCTTCCCATCCTGCATTAACACGCCTCCTAGTCCTTGCCGAGACGCATCACGGTACATTACGAAATCCTTAGGTTGTCGGGTAAGGTTAAGATTGGGGCAAGTGGTTAACTTTTCTTTTAGTTGGTCGAAAGCCTTTTGACACTTCTCGTTCCATTCAAACTTCGTTTCCTTCTTCGAAGTTGAGTCATAGGTCGGGCTACGGTGGAAAACCCTTCGATAAACCGTCGATAATAACCGGCCAAGCCCAAGAAACTCGAACTTCCGTCACGACTTGGGGGCCTTCCATTCCGTGACGGCTTCGACCTTGGCGGGGTCTACCGCTACTCCTCCGGCTGAAACCACGTGGCCAAGAAAAGCGACTTCCTTGAGCGAACTCGCATTTGCTAAATTTTGCATACATGGTGCTCTCGTAGCTTTTCCGTACAGTAGTAGATGCTCCGCGTGTTCCTCATCGTTCTTGGAGTAGATAAGTATATCGTCGATGAATACCACTACAAATTTGTCCAGGTATTCCATGAATACCTTGTTCATCGAGTTCATAAAATATGCCGGGGCATTGGTCAATCCAAAAGACATAAGCGTAAACTCGTATAAGCCGTAACGGGTAGAGAACGCCATCTTAGGAATATCTCCGGCTCTAATCTTCAAGCGATGATATCCCGACCGAAGATCAATCTTTGAGAACACCTACGCGCCCTTAAGTTGATCGAATAGGTCATCGATTCGAGGTAGTGGGTACTTGTTTTTGATAGTCACTTCATTCAACGATCGGTAGTCCACACACATCCTCATACTCCCATCCTTCTTCTTGACGAAGAGTACTGGGGCTCCCCAGGGAGAAGAAGCTGGGGCGTACAAATCCCTTCTCTTGTAGTTCTCATATTTGCTTCTTGAGTTCCTCTAACTCGTTGGCCGGCATTCGATAAGGCCTCTTGGATATGGGGACAAGACGGCATTAGGTCTATGATAAACTCTATGTCGTGATCCGGGGCATTGGGCAATTCCTCGGGAAATACGTCCGGGTATTCTTGTACTACTGGCATCCCGCCTAGAGGTAGCATGGTGAACACTCCCGCAGCTTGTTCGCATAGCTTCGGGTTTTGATCCATAGTTATGCTCATCGGTGATCCCCATGGGGTGGATACCGTGACTTCCCTTCGATTGCAGTCTATAATTCCATTATTCTTGGTCAACCAATCCATCCGAGTATGACATCAATGGTTTGGGGTGATAGCACCATAAGGTTTGAAAGAAACACCACGTCCCTAATCCGTATGAGCACATTGATGCAAGCATGGGGTACGGTTATGTCTCCCCAGGGAGTGTACCAACATAGGCCTCTTAAGTGCTACTTGGTGTAGGTGGTGTTGTTTGCTTACTTCGGAAGATATGAATGAATGCGAGGCTCGAATCGAATAAAACCTTAAGCGGGGTAGAGTTGATAGAGAACATACCCATCGACGCTCCGGTCCTCCCGAGCTTCTTCAGACGCACATGATTCACCGACCACGTCGAAACCCGGTGGCGGCCTCGTTGGGTAGCGGGGTCTGAACAACCCGCGTCCCCGCAGCAGGGGTGGGGGTTCCTCGGACGGGCGTTGCGTTGGCGCCGGTGCGCACGGGAGTGTTGCGTGGTTTTGGGCAGCTATTGGAGTAGTGCCCGAATTCCCCACAATTGAAGCGGCTCACATTCCTTCTTCCCTGGAGCGGCTAGGGTTGGTGTTGGCGTAGCGAGGTGTAGCGGCTGCCGCGACATGGTCGGGAGCAGGGGAACGACCGGTTGCCGGGACGTTTGGCTTCCATCCCGACGGGGTGGCTCCCTTGGGACGTTGTGGTGCTCCACGAAATGGGCGAGCCATAGCGAGCCTCCTCTTGCGGTTATTTTCTACCATCTTTTGGTCGTGTTCAAGCCGAACGACCTTGTTGATGAGGCTTTGGAAACCGATGTGGTCTGCCCGATCATTGGTCCTCTCGGCTCGTCATTCGAGTCCCTCAATGAATTTATCCATCTTCTCTTCCTCGTCCGTCAGGTCACTTGTGGCGTAACGGGCAAGCTGGGTAAACTTGTTCAGATACTCTTGTCGAGGTGTTTCCTTGACGCAGCCTGCGGAACTCGTTTTTCTTCATCCTCATAGCTGCATGCGCACGAAATTCTCACGGAACGCAGCCGTGAATTCTTCCCATGTCGGTTCTCCAGGCATCTTCAGCTCGAGTTTCCTTGTAGGTGTCCCACCGTCACTTGCGGGACCCTCTAGCTGGTTAGTGGCAAAGACCACTCTATCGGCTTCTCGAACTCGGACGAGAGTTAGCTTTTTCTCGATCACTCTCGGCCGAGTCCTCACCATCCATGGGTTCTTCGGCCGTGGAGAAGGTTGGTGGCTTAGCTCGCATGAACTCTCCTAGACTTGATCCTCCTCGACCTCCTGGTTGTTGGCAATTGCTTGGAGCGAGTTGGGTTTGTAAAGCCATAACTTCCGCGAGTGGAGGGGTTGGGTTCCGGCGGGTTCTCGTTGGTTGCTGCGGCTCTGCGGCGGTGTGCCATCTGAAGAGGATAGATGAATTAAGAGATCGGACCTGTTAAGGTCATGGTTCCTAGGGAATTTTTCTTCAAGTTGTTTTTAAATGATCTTCAATCAACAAGCATGGTAAAATAATAGTAAGCTCACGAATTAAGATACCGCAAAGCGATGCTTACGTCCATCATATTACATCAAAGGGGTACACGGACTGTACATGCACAGTCCTTCATGCCATGATAACAACAACTACATCGTCTAACTGCATTAACTAGTTAAGGGGGATAGAGTGGGGTCCTTGCTGCCGAGCCGTCCGAGCGAGGTCAAGCCGGGGTGGTCCTCCCACCTAGTCGTCCAACCATCCGCAAGAGCCGGGTGCGGGAAGTGGGTGGTCCGCGCTGAAGCAAATCGGAGTCCCCATGGCTCGAAGGTGGTGGCCTCGGAGTCATGCCGAATCTTCCTGCTCGGTGGCCGCGTACTCTTGCGAGCGGTCTGGCGGGTGAGGGGGCCTCCAGTGTGAGTCAGGCGACGAGTGGGAGCTTCCTCCTCCATTGGATCGGTGTCGCTGGACTCCCATTTGACCTCCATAGGTTCCGCCTCAGACTCCGAGTCGGTGTGGATCTGGATGGGGTTCTCCTCTCCCGATCCAGGCTCGGATGGCACCGCTACGGAGCTCGAGGTGGGTCCCATGGACGTGGCAGCGGTGGGGTCTATCGTGTACGGCGCAGCTCGTGCTCAACATAAAGCTTGCTCCATCATGGCTTGAAAGGTATCCAAGCATGCTGGAGTCATAAGGTAATAGTGGTCGGGCACGGGAGCGAGGAGGTGTTGGTACAATCTCGGTGGAAGTACTGCGGCGTGGACGGGGCGAGTGCGCAGTTGCTCCTCCAGTGGTCGACTTGCTGCTTGCTCTTCCTGAACTGCTCCTCCAGCTCTACCAGGGCTTCCCCACGGGCCATGTAGCGGTCCGAGAGTTGCTCATATTGGGCACCATTGGCTTGCGGCTAAGTCTGCGGCATGTTTATCTCGATCCCCACGGCCTTGGTGGCTCTCGACCGAGATCATTGAGGCGTGACTCGCCGGTCGTTGATCTCAAGCAAGGCCTCTTCGTAGCGATCATCTGCCGTCTCCGCCCCACATGATAGACGTGTGACCATCGGGTTGTAGCAGCAGGGGTGGCCTCCACGGTGCAAACTGGGTTGCCTTCTTCGCGATAGGGATGATGCACGAACTCTGTCACCGTGAGTTTGGCACGATGTATCGCATTAAGGCGAAGAAATGCTTCGCGGGCCGCATCTTGGATGGCTGCTCTGCTAAATCCCGGTGATAACGGGTGTGGAAGCGAAAGATGTTTCACTTCCCATGCGGGCTTCTATGGAAACGGCCGCCTCCCATGCTGGATATCCTTCGGAGCCATGCCTTTTGATGTGGTAGGTGGGTGGTTCCGGGTATCTCAAACACCACAGCGGGGGCGAAGCGTGCCACAAACCCCTCGTCTCGTGGGATAGTGACCTCCCAAGCTCCGTCATGGTTCGACATCCGCTCTTGAAGGCAACTTAGGGTTAGAGGGAGAGATCTATTATAGTCATTTGGTAAATAAAAGGAAATACGGATGTAGAAAAGGTATATTTGTATTTTCAAAAATAATAATTTAAAAATGATCCTATGTAGGGATATTTCCCTTTAGCCAACTAGTCGGGGTATGGCGCCATTTGGTCTTAGCCTACGGTCGCATGGCTCGATACTGCGCTCTGTGGACCCCGTTTTTGAGACGGGAATCTTTCGTGTTCATAGTACCATTTCCCTGGATCGAGTAGTTGGTACCCACGAGTACAGATCTTGGATAATCAGTGCACATGCACGAATAGTCTTACATCAACATTATTACATCAATAGGCCCGAAGGCAATGTTCAACCCACAGGACCTTATGGTCCGAATACAACACAAAAACAGAATTTAGGTACGGCGGCGGAATAGAGGCGGCTTGTCATTCGCCACGAGCAACGCCAGGAGCTAAGATCTAGTATGCACCGTCGATCCTTCACCCTCCCGGTAATACGCGTATGGGTCCTTCGGCTCTTCATTTCCATCAGTGAAGGTTTGTGCGTATAGCAAGGGTGAGTACCAACCGTACTCGGCAAGCCAACACGGAATTGATGCATATGATAGGGTTATTCAAAGAATGGTGGGGTTCTTTTGCATAAAGCCAATTTTCACAATTCTTTTCACAAGCCTATCAACTAGCCAAATCAAGTTTTAATTTCATAGTTCATTAATCCGGTGACGGTTCTGTCTACCATCCATCGTGATTCCAAGGATGGCTTCCCGCCTCCGATTCGTCATGATTTTCTCGGGAATCTACCCCTTCTCGCATCTCGAGAAGTTGATCCACCACGAATGAAATCATCATGCAACCCATCCCAGCAGTCTTAAGTTTGAAAATCTAGCCAAGCGAAAGTCTTGTCACGATGCTCAATATCCGCGAGCACGGCTATTCGAATAGATTGATTCACTCACACTTGCGGTGGATGTACACTTTACCCATACTCCGCGACGGCCCAACAAATGAGCCTACGCCTCAACACATGAGACGGTCACGGCAAAGCCTTTCGATAACCTTGCTTTGGCGTACAGCCGCTCCATGAACTTAAGCCCTCATGCACTCTAGCCGTCCTTTTCTAGCGGTGAGAGGAGTTCAGCGCACCGGGATAAGGGAAAACTTCCTCAATCCTTAAGTTTGGTTAATATCGATTTAATTCCACCAACAAAGGCCGCAGCCTCATTCTCATCACATAACAACATCATAGAGAACCATCTATGCAAGGATACCGCCTCCGCTCGGCTATCTAGTCGGCTAGGTCTATACCCATTCGAGAAGTACGGTTGTGCGGCTTGTTTCCGGCTATCTCATGGCTCGGTCCTTAATTGACCGGGGACGGCACTTGCCTTTTCCGGAATCCACCCAAATCATCCAGCCGCCCCAGTCTAAAACATTTGTATAGCATTTTCAATTTTCATCAAGCCTAGTTCAACATTCTCATTGCCATGTGGCGCTCATGTCTCCACAGCCGTATTTCAACTACCTTCCCTAAGGTAGTTGCCCGAACACAAAGTTTTCTTGCAAAATCATGAGTATGCAGGGATCTAGTGTAAGCGGGACTAAGCGTTTGTACCGAAGTTATCCTCCGGTCATATCACATCGAAGGTTACAAAGAATAAATTCTAATGGTGATCAATATCAAAGCGGTATATCAAGCATATGTCTTGTTTGTGTAAGGCATGCAATTTGTAATTTGAAATCAACATCATTTCACAAAGTTGGATCAATATGTTCAAAGAGTGTGATGACTTGCCTTGCTCGCACGCTTGAGGGGTGGTATCGTCAACGGGGTCGACGCCGGTTTCTTCGGATGCTACCCGTACGTGCGAAAGATCAATTGAATTCAATAAAATACCGAGAGATCGAAAAGAACCATAAAGGCCATGAAAACGACTCCAAATGTTTTGCCTAAAATTCTACTTGAGTCGGGACAAAGGTCGCTTTAGGAAAAATCCGAGTTTTGAAATCGAGTCGATTTCCTAGGGTTTTCGCAAAGACGGCGATCGAATAATTTGGGAATTTAGGTTTAAAAATATCAGCGGAGGAAATTCGTGCTCGAGGTTTGAGGGTTTGAGCACAAAAGAGAAGCCTTTTTAAATGGCGAGAAAGAATTAAACGGAGTCCGGATTTAAAAACGACGCGAAACGAAATTCGGAAAACGTCCGATTTCGATTTTTCAAACTTTGCACTGAGAAAACATGCGAGAAAATAATTTATTTTTGCCCAAAATTTTACTCAAGACTTCCCAAAATATTTTTCAAAATTTCCCAAAAATTTTTCCAAATTTTTCCCTGTTTTTCTTTTTTTTTCATTTTCTTTTTTTCACCGCCGGCACTATTCATTGGCCTCAAGGTGTTCGGACAGGGTCCTCCTTCTCCTCTCGCCGGCCGGAGACCAGCGCCGGCGCGAGGAAAGGGGCAGCGGCTCGGGGACTTACCAGTGGCGGCGGAATGGCGAGGAGAGGCGGCGGCGCACCGGTGGATAGCGGCGGCGGCGGCGCTCGGAGGGCGAAGGGAGAGGGGCGGCTAGGGACGGCGAGGGCGCTCGGGAGGGGAAAAAGGAGGCGGCGACGGTGTGGGGGAAAATGGAGGGGCTCGGCCTATATATATGTGCGGCGGAGAGAGAAAGCGGGAGAGAAAAAGGGGGCGCGCGGGCTGCCACGCGGTGGCGCGAGCGGGCCGGGCACGCGGATGCGGGTGCGCACGGGGCGGGGAGAGCGCGGCGACACATGGCGAGTGCGCGGCGGGGTCCGGCACGGGCACGGCGCGCGAGGGCACGGTCGCGGACGGGGCCGCGCGCAGCGGCGCAAGCGTGGCGGCGCGGTCGCGGGCGCGGTGTGCGGCGGTACGGCGCGTGCGCGCGCGGCGGCGCGGGAGTGCGGGTCGCGCGGGCGGGCGCGCACGCGGCGCGTGGCGCGCGTGCCCGCGCGCGAAGGCGTGGCGTGCGCGCGCGGGCGGGCTAGTACGGCGTCGAACACTGGCGCAATATGAACGGTGAACTTTTTGATTTTTCCCGATTTTCTATTTTCCTTTCCCACTTTCTATTTTCTTTTCTTCTAAAAATTCCAAAATAAATTCCTCTAATTCAAAAATAATTTTTAACACAATATTTTCAACTTTTCTCTACTTTTATTTTCCCACAATATTTTTCATATTTATTTCTTTTAAAATCCCTTTTTTTCAAATTTCAATATCCTCTCCTATATTTTTCCAAAACTTTCCCGGATTTCGAGTACGACTCCGAGAATTTTATTATTTATTTTGTGTCTTAATTTATCTTCTCCCAATCAAAAATTTTGTTTTATATTTCCCAAAACGCGTTTTTATAAATCCGCGCTTTTCGCGATTTCCCTTTTTAAAAAACCACGATGCGGCTTTCGCACCTCCATTTCGACAACTCCAAATTATCCAAAAACATCGAAAGGGGGATTGACCACGACTAAATTTATGCAACCGAGCTGGCAAATAAGAAGCAACAAACCCGAGAAAAAGCAACAAGCGAAGGTTTTTAAAGTTCCGATTTTTACGTTCCGATTTCGGTTCTTCGATTTTCAGGATGTTACATATACCCCCTCGTGTTATGATAGAGAATGACACTCTGCTTTGGCAGACCCACCATTGACGAGCATAACGGTGACGGGTGCAACATTTGGAAGGGCATCATTACTACTTAATTTTGCGAGGGATGCTATCCTATCAAACAAACATATCACATATATGAAAGCATGTAGAATAGCATATAATGAAATAGTATGGCCCCCTTCACATGGTGATCTCCATCTTCATGTCGGTGTAGAGGATCTCCATCTTCATCACCGTTCTTCCAAGTGCCGAATGCTTGATTTCTTCAAACTAAGCTACTACTATAGAAGCTCTAATTGAAGATTACATCGACTCGTAGGTCGTGAAAGAATATTATAAGCATTGCACGTATGAAAGAATATTACAGGGATTGCCCATATGAAAGAATATTACATGCATCACATGCATCTCATACATCTCATACATACAATAGGGCCATACCATCTCAAAGCATTCTCTGCAAAAACAAGTTAGGCATAGAAACGTTTTCTACCTATCGCAGAGATACGGCATCGAGACGACCTATAAGGGGTACACACACAGCGGTTTTCTACCTCGCGGGCTTCCGGGCAGCGCCCAGAACACCACACAAAAATCATAGATCCAATCTATGAAATCACTTACGGAAACCATATCGGCATAATCACATTATGCCGTCCCGATACACTATCAAGGGAGATGGTTTGCGTAGGCACGAGCCACCAAACAAGATTGGACTACGAGATAGCTTTGGTATAATCACATTATACTGTTCCGATACACTATCAAGGAACGCTATCTCGAAGCCGACTCAAACCGAGTTCTATGGATATTGCTTCGACGTAATCACATTACGCCGTTCCGATACACTATCAAGGAACGCAATTACCATCAACTCTCCTCAACAGATCCCGTAAAACCGATTGATCTAATCAACCCGTGCACAAAACTTGTTCCAGATCAAATCTAAAACCCGAACTAAGCAAGATTAGCTCTGATACCACTGAAGGGTTACGCGGAGGCTACGCTAGACGAAAACAAAAACTTTTCTATCGTGCAAACCAGGACCACTTGTAAGTAAGGGTCGATAGATCGTTACCGATTGGAGTATGCAGCAGAAATAGCCAATCAGGGCTATCCGATCTGGAACTGTGCTGGCCGATGATAGCCGATTCCCGAGGACAGCCGATTCGAGGATGTAGTCGATTCACCGAGTCGTCTGACCACGTTCTTGCGCCTCGCTCCAATGCGCTCGACCGTAGCCGATCTGCCGCAGTCGCCTTGCTCCTAAGTACCACAGCCGATGAACAACGCGCAACGAAGCAGCTCCTCTACCGGTATCCACACGTCCGGGGACTGAACGCCGAACACCCGTGTGCTAGCACGTGATGCAAGCCTAGAGTTTGCCTCGAAAGTGGGGAGGGTTTCCGTGAAGATTGATCTCGGCGACTTCTATTGCGGATTCGGTTCAATGCAGTACAACAACTCTCCACCCTCGCCCCCTTTATATAGAGTTGGCCGACTGGGACTAGTGGCCGATCAGGACTCTATTTTGAATCGGATCTCATCCGAATCTCATAGAGTTGGCCACCCATACATCGTAAGACCATAGGACACTATCCGATCAGATCCCTATCCAATCGAGCCGTATCCGAGTCCAACTCGAATGCCTGTTCTTATCCCCTTAAGCGTGCGACCCTGTAGGTTCAGGTATACTCGGTTTCGGCTATAGTCCAACTTAGCCGATCGTCGGCTTGAGTCCAACTCAGCCGACCCGTCAACAGCGGCGCATAGCAGCACATACTGACACCATAGTATACAAGAATAATATTGGCTCAGAATCTCTAATGTGTATACAAATCCCTTTGCCTCACGATACTAGTTAAGCTATTGGCTAGATGTGTGCCATCCCTTCAATAGCTTAACCATTCACTCGAACCGTATTGGATTATATGTCTGTTGATTGACTCCTCAATCAACTTAGCATGGCCATGCATTTCCATAATCCATTACCTCGAGGGGCCCAGAGATATCTCTCCAAAGGAGGGGCAAATTCCATCTTGATCACTCACATCCCACTCCATGTTTCATAGCAAACCCGAAAACTACCTTTATAACTACCCGATTACGGAATAGCGTTTGGTAGTCCCAAAGTAGGCTACAACACATGTTGGAATCCATGGTGATCTCATGTCTAAGGACTTTGTACAAACACTACCTGAGACCAACTAATGGCACATTAATTCCTGTAGTGTCTCATGGTGGGTCTATCTAACAATGTGTTCTCTAACACATGTGTCCATGTTTATTGATTTGGTACCTCCATACCCATGATCTATGAGACATGATCATCAATCAATAAACATGCCGATCTTAGAGTCATATTTGTTCCAACAATATGACATATGATCAGGGATCATTTAGAAATAGATTCATACATATAGAGTCTCATAAATAAGTCACGTACTTATTGATCAATACAAGATGTCTATTTCATGGAACTGAATAACACTTTATTCATTTATACATAAACATTGACCATGATATCTAACATCTCCATGTTGCCTCTAGGGTATATCACTAACAACTGGCAAGCAGCGGCGCGGGATGACGGGGCCGGGCGCGGCGAATGAGCGGCGCGCGCGCGAGGACGGCGGGGTCTGGCGCGGGGCAACGCGTGCCGCGGCATGGGGCGGTGTCCGGGCGCGGTACGGCGTCAAGCACGTGGCGCATAATGAAGAGTGCTATTTCCAAATTTCCCGATTTAATTCCTAATTTCCAAATTCTATTTCCTTTCACCCCTAAATTTTGTAATAAAATATAGTACACCCAAAATTTAAGTTGTAAAATATATTTTCAACTTTTCACTCACTTTTATTATTTTAAAAATATATCTCACATATTTAATTTAATCCTTTTTCCTAAATTCCAGAAAATGCAAATTTGATTCCAAATAATTTCTAGACTTCATGTATATCCTTTAAAATATTGTATCACTCATTTTATTCACTAATTAATATTACTCAACCACCAAAATAATGTTTTGATCTCAAATATATATTTTTATAAATCCATAACCCTTTTCCTATTTTATATTAAAATTTCCAACTCTAAACTCCAAAATTTTTCTCCCAGTGTAAATTCAAATCATTTGGTTTTTCTCAAACGTCAAGATGAATCGCTCATCAAATAAATTTTATGCAACAAAGTCGGCAAATAAGAAGCAATAAACACAATAGGAAGCAATGAGCCAAAAGTTATTGTGAGTAATTCCCGATTTTAAATTCTTCGATTTTTAGGGTGTTACAAACCTACCCCTCTAACAGTAAATGTCGTCCCCGAGATTTCTTACCGCTCGCGAAATAGGTTCGGGTACTCTGTCTTCAAAAAGTCTTCTTTTTCCCAAGTGGTTTCATCTTCAGTGTGGTTGCTCCATTGCACCTTGTACATTCGCCACGTCTTGGTCCTAGTCTTTTTCTCGGTTTCGTCCAAAATCTTCATGGGGTGTTTGGGGTATGTGAGGTCTTCGCTGATAAGGACGTCTTTCGAGGGATTTTGCTCTTCCGGTACTCGCAAACATTTCTTCAGCTGTGATACGTGAAAGACAAGGTGTACATCGGAAAGATTTTCCGGTAGGTCCAGTTGATAGGCCACTTCGCCTCTTCTGGCGCTTATCGTGAAAGGTCCAATATATCTTGGCGCCAGTTTTCCTTTGACCTTGAACCTCTTGGTTCCTCTTAGTGGTGAAACTTTTAGGTACACAAACTCGCCTATTTTGAATTCCAACTCTCTTCGGCGAGTGTCCGCATAGCTCTTTTGCCGAGACTGGGCTTCCTTAAGCCGATCTCTTATCAGACGAAATTTCTCTTCAGCTTCCCAAATGATGTCTGGTCCAAATACGGCTCGCTCACCGGTCTCCGACCACATCAACGGTGTTCAGCATCTTTGTCCAAACAAAGCCTTGCTCGGCGACATCTTCAGACTAGCCTGGTAGCTGTTGTTATAGGAGAACTCTGCATAGGGCAGGCATTTCTCCCAGTCCTTAGTGAAATCCAATGCACAGGCTCTTAGCATGTCCTCCAGGACCTGGTTCGTCCTCTCAGTTTGTCCATCAGTCTGAGGGTGATAAGCAGTACTGAAGGCGAGGTGAGTTCCCAACGCCTCGTGAAACTTATCCCAGAAGTGAGATGTGAATGAGTACCACGGTCTGACACAATCCTTTTGGGTACTCCATGTAGGCACACGATTCTGGACATGTATGTAGGATCGAATGCCCAACGAAAAGCCAACCAGAGGGGGAGATTGTAAAATCAAAGTGTGTTTGATTCTTTATTTAATGATGAACAATTGGTATTTGGGATTTATTGATTTGAGTGTTTTGATTTTGAAAGAGTTAAATTTTTGGATGATGGACAATGTTCGATCGGCCCGGCCAGGTCCTAGGGCGTGTTACCGTCGGCCGGAGGTCGCCGGTCGACCGGGCGGTTGCGGTCGAGCCGAGAGCTAGTCCGGCGGTTGCCGATTTCGTTTCGGTTTTGGTTTCGGTTTGTTTCCTTATACATACATGGAAGTTTCGTGTTCCTAGGCACGTGTCTGGTTGTTTATGCTAACAATGAGTCAAGGTTGGATAGCTTGTGCTCGGATATGGTATTCTTTAGTTAATTGTGTGCAAGTATTCTTTACGCCTCGAGAAAGTGTTCTCGGTGATCGAGTCGGAGTCAACTTGGAGATAAGGTGACGTTCGAGATGGGGATCATGCGGGATGCTGAAGGGTAGAGATTAGTGCACATGATTGGAAAGTTTCCATATGGCATACAATGGAGATATTGTTGCGTATGGAAAGCAGAATTTCGGTTTTAGGAAAATCGAGATTGTTACGGTCGGTTTATGTATAGTTTGTTTCTTGTACGGGAAAGTTTCCTAGTGGATTAGATCTTCTTGTATGAGTAGGATTCGTGGCTCTTGGCTGCGGATTTTGTGTATAAATAGTGAGGGGAGGCATGGCCTCTTGGTATCGCATATATCGCCTTTGAGTTCAAGTTTTAGAGTTTCTCAAGTTAGGGTTTCAAGTTTAGATTGAGATTTTGTGAGGAGTGCTTTGTTCGCACTTTGTAAACACAGAGAGTTTCAATAAAGATCAATTTTCTTGATAGTTCTTTGTGTCTACTTCTTCCTCGGTGCGGTGGCGTAATTCGGATCCGCTAAGCGGTCGGACCGCGGACGATACGGCGGTCGGACCGCGTCTTCTTCCCGGTTAGACCGCGAGTACATTGGCGGTCGACCGGCGGGCATTGGTCTTCATCGGCATTGGCTACTACGGGCAAATCGGCCGAGGCGATTTGCTACGCGCGATCGGACCGAAGGCTATCGGGCGGTCGGGCCAGGGTGAACGCTCGGTCGGACCGGTTCGACACCTGCGGTCAGACCGGACGTCAGAAAACAGAGGTAAAGTTTTATTTCTGCTAAAACTTTATTTTTGGGGTACTCAACCATTCACCCCCCTCTGGTTGGCTTTTATTTGGGAATTCAATCCTACAATGTATAGCTGTGCCAATTTAGCGCTGCTATACTGAGTCTTGACCGGGATAAATCGGGCATTCTTGGTCAGTCTATCCACGATCACCCAAATGGAATCGTATCCGGTAGCAGTTTTGGGTAGTCCCACTATAAAGTCCATGCCTATTTCATCCCATTTCCACTCAAGGATTTTGAGTGGTTGCAGTAATCCTGCTGGTCACTGATGCTCAGCCTTGACTCATTGGCATACATCACATATGGCCACATATTCCGCTACGTCTCTTTTGATGTTGGGCCACCAGTACTCGTTTTCAAATCTTGGTACATTTTGGTGCTGCCCGGGTTTAGCGAGTAAGCTGACTCATGGGCTTCTTTTAAGATTAGCCTTCTCAATCCACCTTTCTCCGATACGTAAATTATTTTACGATACCATAGGATTCCATCGTCGTCGGCTGCGAATTCTTTGGCTAGTCCTTCGGCCATTCGCTCCTTGATTAGCCAGATTTCCTCACAATCCTTCTATGCTTCCTTAATCTGACTTCGTAGGAGAGGTTGTATCTCCAGCGAACTCAGTTTTTCCGTGAGGAATCAACTGTAGGTTAAGCCGAGCCATTTCCTCTTGAAGCTCGTTGGCCATACATTCCATCCTTAGTTGGTTGCACTTGGCTTTGCGGCTCAAAGCGTCAGCTACAACATTAGCCTTACCAGGGTGGTAATGGATTCCTAGGTCATAATCCTTGATTAGCTCTAGCAATCTCCTCTGGCACAGGTTAAGATCTGTCTGGGTAAAGAAATATTTTCAAGCTCTTGTAGTCCGTGTATATATCAAAGTGGTTTCCGATCAGGTAGTGCCTCCAAATCTTCAAGGCTTGCACCACTATGGCCAATTCTAAGTCATGGGGGGGATAATCCTCCTCATGTGGTCGCAGTTGTCTTGAGGCGTAAGCCACAACCTTTCCATCTTGCATCAACACGCCTCCTAATCCTTGTCGGGATGCATCACAGTATATGACGAAGTCTTTCCGGTTGTCCGGTAGGACTAAGATTGGGTGGTGGTTAACTTTTCTTTGAGCTGGTCAAATGCTGTTGACACCTTGCTCGGTCCACGAATACTTCTTTTCCTTCTTCGTAGTTGGGTCGGGGGTCGAGCTATCTTAGAAAATCCTTCAATAAACCTCCGGTAATATCCAGCAATTCCCAAGAAACTTCTAATCTCTGTTACTGACTAGGGTGCTTTCCACTTGGTAACAGCTTCGACCTTGGCGGGGTCTACTGCTACGCCTCCTGCTGAGATTACATGTCCGAGGAAAGCTACTTCCTTAAGCCAGAATTCACACTTGCTAAATTTGGCATATAGCTGATGCTCTCACAACTTCTCTAGTACCAGGCACAAATGTTCTGCGTGTTCTTCATCATCCTTGGAATAGATGAGGATATCATCAATGAACACTACCATGAACTTGTCCAGATATTCCATAAATACTTTGTTCATGAGGTTCATGAAGTAGGCTAGGGCATTGGTCAGTGCAAAAGACATTACTGTGAACTCGTACAAGCTGTAGCGTGTAGAGAACGCAATCTTGGGTATATCCTCAATCCTAATTTTCAGCTGATGGTATCCAGGTCGAAGATCAATCTTTGAGAACACTCGGGCTCCCTTGAGCTGATCGAACAGGTCGTTGATTCGAGGAAACGGATATTTGTTCTCAATGGTAACTTCATTCAATGACCAATAGTCTATGCACATTCTCATGCTTTTGTCTTTTTTCTTAACAAACAGCACTGGGGCTCCCCACAGCGAAGAACTAGGGCATACGAAGCCTTTCTCTTGCAGTTCCCTTATTTGCTTCTAAAGTTCTTCCAGTTCGTTTACCGGCATCCGATAGGGTCTCTTAGCTATGGGGGCGGTGCCAGGCATGAGGTCAATGATGAACTCTATGTCTTGGTCTGGGGGTATTCTCGGTAGTTCCTCAGGAAATACATCAGGGTAATCTTGAATTACTGGCATTCCAACTATGGGTAACATGGGTAATACTCCCGTAGCTCGGTCACAGAGCATAGGGTATTGATCCATGGCTACTGTCATCAGTGATCCCCATGGGGTAGATAAGGTAACTTCTCTTCATCCACAGTCTAGTACCCCTTGATTCTTGGTTAACCAATCCTTTCCTAGTATGATGCCCAGCGTTTGGGGTGGCAAAACCATAAGGTTCGAAAGGAATAACACATCCTTGATCCGAATGGGCACATTAATGCCTGCATGGGGTATAGTTATATCTCCCCCGGGTGAATGTACTACCATTGGTCTCTTAAGGTCTACTCGGTGCAAATTGTGCTCTTTGCTTACTCTCGACGATATGAATGAATGCGAAGCTCTAGAATCAAACAAAACTTTAACTGGTGCAGAATGGATAGAGAACATACCCATTAGCACGCTTTGGTCCCCCTGAGCTTCCTCAGCACGCGCATGGTTAACCTAACCACGGTAGAATCCGGTTGCAGCTTCCTTTGGTTGGGGCGTTCTGAACAAACTGCGTCCAGGTGCCAGAGCAGGGGTTCCTCGTACTGCGATGGCGTTGGCTCCGGTGCGGTTGGGGGTGTTGCGTGGCTTAGGGTAGCTGTTGGCGTAATGCCCAAATTCTCCGCAGTTGAAGCAATTGACATTCCTGGTTCCTGGGGCTGCCAAAGTAGGTGCCGGAGTGCGAGACGGTGTTGCAGGAGATCTGCTGACATTGCCGGGTGTGGCAGGGCGATTGGTTGCCACTATGGCTGGCTTCCAACCTGTCGGGGTTGCTCCTCTGGGTCGCTGGGGTGTTCCTTTAATTGGACGGGCCATTACAAGCCTTCTCTTTCGGTTGTTTTCAACCATCCTTTGGTCATGCTCAAGCCTCACGACCTTGTTGATGAGGCTCTGGAAGCTGGCGTGGTCTTGGCTAATCATCGGTCCTCTATCCTTGTCGTTCAGTCCTTCGATAAACTTATCCATGTTCTCTTCTTCGTTTGCCAGGTCGCTTGTGGCATAACGTGCAAGCTACGTGAACCTGTTAAGGTACTTTTGTACCGTGGTGTTGCCTTGGCGCAGCCTACGGAACTCATTCTTCTTCAACCTCATGACTGCAGCAGGTACGAAGTTTTCACGGAAGGTAGCCGTGAATTCTTAACAAGTGGGTTCACCGGCATCTTCAGCCCGGGTTTCCTTGTAGGTGTCCAACCAGTCACTTGCGGGTCCTTCCAGCTGATTGGTGGTGAAGACGACTCTGTCAGCTTCCCGTACTCGGACGAGAGTCAACCTTTTCTCTATTACCCTCAGCCAATCTTCAGTATCCATGGGTTCATCTGCCGAGGAGAATGTCGGCGGCTTTGCCCTCATAAATTCGCCGAGGTTTGATCCTCCGCGTTGTCCTTGGTTGTTGGCGATAGCTTGAAGCAGTTGGGTCTGTAAAGCCATGACTTCCGCTAGGGTGGAGGGGTTAGGCTCTGGCGGGTTCTCAGTAGCTGTTGGGGCTCTGCGACGATGCGCCATCGGAACAACGTGGTCAAGGTAAGAGACTTGATTTGCTAACGTCATGATACTAAGGAATTTTTCTTTGAGTTGTTTAAGGTGATATTTCAAAGCAAGCTTGGTGGAATAAACTCATTTATGACATAACATGGAACTTCATATCAGTTCATAGATGTTACATCAGGGGATACATGGACATCTGTAGTCCATACAACACAATACAACAACACTAACATCGATCTAGGGTCTCATACATAAAGGGTTAGGGGCATGGTCATTGCTGTCTTAACTCCATCCAAAGCAAGACCAGAGCTGCTGCTGGTATCAAAACTAGTCATCCAGCCATCCGCATGATCCAGGTGCTGTTTTGCCTCTTGTGGACTACCGATGGTGCAGGTCATGCGGCGGGTAGGAGCTTCCTCCTCTGATGGATCTGTGTCGCTGAGCTCCCACTTGATCTCCATGGGTTCTGTCTCGGATTCAGAGTCAGTGTTGATCTGGATGGGGTTATCCTCTCCCGAACCAGGCTCGGATGGTACAGCCGTGGAAATTGGGGTGGGCTCCGATCAGGTAGCAGCAGTAGGGTCGATCAGGTATGGTCCTGACTCAGTGCTCAGCATGAAGGCTGCTCCATCATGGCTTGAAAGGTGGCCAAGCATGCTGGCGTCATGAAGTAGTAGTGGTCGGGCACAGGAGCAGGGGGTGTCAGTGTAGCTGAAGTAGAAGTACTAGCGGCAGGGACAGGGTTGAAGCGAAGTTGTTCTTCCAGTTGGCCAACCTGTTGCTGGCTCTTCCGAAGCTGTTCCTCCAACTCAACCAAGGCTTCTCCACGAGCCACATAACAATCAGAGAGCTGCTCGTATTGGGCACCGTTAGCTTGCAGCTAGGTCTTCAGCAAGTCGATCTGGTCTCCACAATTTTGGTGTTCCTCCTCGAGATCATTCAGGCGTCGCTGCTGCTCGTCTATCTCGAGTAATGCCTCTTCATAGCAATCATCAGTTGTTTCCGCCCAGTGGGACAAACGGGTAACCATGGGGTTATAGCAGCAAGGGGTGGCCTCCACGGTGCAGACTGGGTTGCCTTCCTCCCGTTAGGGATGGTGTACAAACTCGGTTACTGTAAGCTCAGCACGGTGGATGGCATTGAGGTGTAGGAATGCCTCGCGGGCTGCGTCCTGAAGGGCTGCCTCTATCAAATCTCTGTGGTAACGTGTATGGAAGAAATAGGGCGTCTTGCTCCCAATATGAGCCTCAACTGAATCTGCAGCTTCCCATATTGGGTGTCCCTCAGTGCCATGTCTTCTGATCCGGTAGGTGGGTGCGTCCGGGTATCTTAGGCACCATAGCATCCGATGGAGTTGTGACACGAATCCTTCCTCCCGCGGAACCTTGATCTCCCAAACTCCAACATGGTCTGACATCTGTTTTGAAGGTAACTTAGGGTCAGAGAGGGGTAATATCAAACAATTTTAGTAGAGGATTGGGGATAAGAGTATGAGGGAAAACATATTTGTTTTGTGAAAATAGTTTGTATTTTCAAAATAATCCTATGTAGGAATATTTCCCTTTAACCAGCTATTCAGGGGTAGGGCGCTAGTTGGTCTTATCCAACAGTCGCACTGCTCTGATACCAGCTCTGTCGACCCCCCTTTTTGAGGACGGGAATCATTCGTGTTCATAGTACCATATCCCTGGATTGAGTAGTTTGGTACCCACAAGTACAATTCTGAATTACCAGGTGCAAAGTGCACGAATAGTCTTACATCAAAATTATTACAATAATAGGCCCGAAGCCAATATCCAATACATATAGGACCTACTGGTTCGGATACAACCAAAAGCAGAACTTAGATAAGATAGCAGTCGGAAGGTAGCAGCATGTCGATTGCCACAGGCAACGACCGGGGACTAAGACCTAGTAGACGTCTTCTCCTCCTTCGCCCATCTGGCAGTAAGCATAGGGGTCCTCCAGTTCTTCGCTCCCTCCATCTGAAGGTTTGTGCATATAGCAAGGGTGAGTACCCAACGTACTCAGCAAGCCGACACGGAATGATGCACATGATAGGGTAATTCAGAGGATGGCTATGGTTCATTTGCACAAAGCCAATTTTCACAAATCATTTCACAAACCTAATATCTAGCCAGTCAAGTTTTAGTTCCATAGTACATTAAAATGGCGACGGTTCTGTCCACCATCCATCGTGATTTCCAAGGATGGCTTTCCGCCTCCGGTTCGTCATGGTTTTCTGGGGAGTCCACCCCATTCTCACAGTTCGAGAAGTTGAGTCTACCAGCACATAACATCATTATGCATTCCCATCCCATCATTTTAAAATTTATGAGTCTAGCCACGAGAGAAACTTGTCACGTTGCTCATTAACCGCGAGCATGGCTATTCGAATAGATTGATTTACTCACACTGCAGTGGATGTACACTTTACCCGTACTCCGCAACTACTCATTGAATGAGCTTTCATCCCTTCATATGGGATGGTCACGGTAAAGCCTTTCGATAACTTTGCTTCGGCAGTACCCGCTCCATGAACTTAAATCCTCTTGCACTCTAGCCGTCCTTTCCTAGCAATGAGAGGAGTTCTGGCGCTCCCGGTGTAAGGGAAAACTTTCACAACATTCTCATTCATTACTCAACACTTAGGCCGCAGCCTTATCTCAATAACCAGAACCATCTCTTCACTCAAGAACCACTTTGCAGGGATACTGCCTCCGCTCGGCTATCTACTCCGCTAGGTCTATACCCATTCGAGAAGTACGGTTGTACTGGCTCGTTCCAGGTTATAAGTCTCATGGCTCGGTCCTTAATTGACCAGGGACGGTTCTTGCCTTTACCGAAATCCACCCAAATCCATCCATCCGCCCCAGTCCAAAACATTGGTCATGTACTTTTTGTTTTTCCATCAAAACTATTTTCATCATGATCAAGGCAAGGTGGCACTCATGTCTCCACATGCCGTATTCCAACTATCTTCCCAACGATAGTTGCCCAAGCACGAAGCTTCTTTGTAAAATCATGAGTATGCACGAATCTAAAATAAGCAGGGCTAAGCATTTTACCGAAGTTATCCTCCGGTTATATCACATCGAAGGTTACAAAGATTATATCTAAGGGTAATCAATATCAAGGCATGGTATATCAAGCATAGGTACTCATTTGTGTATAGCATGCATATTTGAAGTGTAAATCGACATCCTTTCGCAAAGTAGGATCAATATGTTCAAAGGGATGTGTTGACTTGCCTTGGTCGCACACTTGTTGGATGGGGTCTTCAACGTAGTCAGTGCCTGCTTCCTCGGTTGCTATCCGTACGTGCGAAAAATCAATTGAATTCGATCAGAACTCAATAAAATACCAAGAGATCGAAAAGAACCATAAAAATGGCTCCAAATATTTAGCCTAAAATTCTACTCGAGTTCGGGCGAGAGTTTTGGGATAAAATCCGATTTAAAAAGTGAGTTTGGGATTTTAGGGTTTTCGCAAAATGTCGATCCTAATTTGATTAAGGGAATAAATTTTAAAAAGCATTGATCAAAAGAATTGGTACTCGAAGTTTTGGAGGTCTGAGTACCAACAGATTATATTTTTAATGGCGGAAAGAAAATAGATAAACTCTGGATTAAAAACGACGCGGGAACGAAATCTCCGAAAGTCCTATTTTTGAATTCCGAGATCGCATAGAGAAAATACACAAGAAAACATTATATTTTTGCCCAAATATTTTCCCAAATATTTTCTAAATATTTTTCCTAATTTTTCTGAATTTTTTCATATTTTCCCTATTTTTCCCTTTTTCCTTTTTTTCTTTTCTTTTTTTTTTTTTTTTTCTTTTTCCTTTTTCTTTTTCTTTTTCATTTCTTTTTTTTCTCTGTTTTGCCCATGCGCCCTCCCTTCCTCTCTGTTTCGGCGCCGGCGCGCTAGCGCAAGGGCGGCAGCCCGGACTTACCGGCGGGCGACGCGCGGCGGCGAGGACGCGGCGGAGCTCCGGCGCATGGCGCACGACGATGGCGGCTTCGGCGCACGGCGGCGATGGCTTGCGGCGGCTTGCGACGGGGAGAACCGGTGAGGGATAGGGGAAAAAGAGGCGGCAGGTGGGGGAAGAACGGGGAGGGCTTGGTCCCTTTTATAGGCGGACGGGAGGGAAGGAGAGGGAAAGGGGGGTCCGGCGTGGCGACTCGAACGTGGCGACGTGGGATGGCGGGGCCGGGCGCGGCGACGCGGGCGCGCGTGCGAGGACGGCGGGGTCCGGACGCGGGCGGGGCGCGGGCGGCGGGGACCGGCGCGATGCGGCGCGTGGCGTGTATGGAGCATGGGGTCCGGCGCGGCGTGCACGGCGCGCGCGCGCGATGGCAGGGCCGGGCGACGCGCGCGTGGCGCGCACGGGAGTGGGGGCCAAGCGCGGCGAGCGCGGGCGCGCAACGCGAGGACAGGGCGGGACGCGGCGGGCGGCGCGGCGCGTGTCGCGCGCGCAGCGGGCGCGGTACGGCGCGAGCACGTGGCGCATAATGAAGAGTGCTATTTCCGAATTTCCCGATTTAATTCCTAATCTCCAAATTCTATTTCCTTTCACCCCTAAAATTTGAAATAAAATATAGTACACCCAAAAATTAAGTTGTAAAATATATTTTCAACTTTTCACCCACTTTTATTATTTTAAAAATATATCTCACATATTTAATTTAATCCTTTTTCATAAATTCAGAAAATGAAAATTTGATTCCAAATAATTTCTAGACTTCATATATCCTTTAAAATATTTTATCACTCATTTTATTCACTAATTAATATTACTCAACCACCAAAATAATGTTTTGATCCCAAATATATATTTTTATAAATCCACAACCCTTTTCCTTTTTTATATTAAAGTTCCAAATCTAAACTCCGAAATTTTCTCCGAGTGGAAATTCAAATCGTTTGGTTTTTCTCAAACATCGAGATGAATCACTCATCAAATAAATTTTATGCAACAAAGCCAGCAAATAAGAAGCAATAAACACGATAGGAAGCAATGAGCCAAAAGTTGTTGCGATTTCTGATTTTTAATTCCCGATTTTAAATTCTCTGATTTTTAGGGTGTTACAATTTGCTTACCAAATTTGGTCGTTAACAACAGGCCATAACCGATTTCATTGTTGAGCATCGTGATGACTCAATCGGCTTGGTTGATATAGTACCTTGGACTTTGTTCTTTGATGTGGTATTGACAGTTAGTGATATATCCCAGAGGCAATATGGAGATGTTGGATATCATGGTCAATGTTTATGTTTAAATGAATAAAGTGTTATTCAGTTCCATAAAATAGATATCTTGTATTGATCAATAAGTATGTGACTTATTTATGAGACTCTATATGTATGAATCTATTTCTAAATGATCCCTGATCATATATCATATTATTGGAACTAATATGATTCTAAGATCGGCATGTTTATTGATTGATGATAATGTCTCATAGATCATGGCACGGAGATACCAAATCAATATACATGGACATGTGTTAGAGAACACATTGTTGGATAGACCCACCATGAGACACTACAAGAATTAATATGCCATTAGTTGGTCTCAAGTAGTATTGGTACAAAGTCCTTAGACCTGAGATCATCACAGATTCCAACATATGTAGTAGCCTACTTTGGGACTACCAAACGTTGTTCCGTAACTGGGTAGTTATAAAACTAGTCTTCAGGTTTGCTATGAAACATGGAGTGGAATGTGAATGATCAAGATGGAATTTGCCCCTCCTTTGGAGAAATATCTCTGGGCCCCTCGAGGTAATGGATTATGGAAGTGCATGGCCATGCCGAGTTGATTGAGGAGTCAATCAACAGATAAATAATCCAATACGGTTCGAGTGAATGGTTAAGCTATTGAAGGGATGGCACATATCTTGCCTATAACTTAATTAGTATCGTGAGGCAAAGGGATTTGTGTACACATTATAGGTTCAAAGTCGATATTATATTCTTTTATACTATGGTGTCAATATGTGCTGCTAGACGCCACTATTGACGGTCGGCTGAGTTGGACTCGAGCCGAAACCGAGTATACCTGAACCTACAGGGTCGCACGCTTAAGGGGATAAGAATAGGCATTCGAGTTGGACTCGAATACGGCTCGATCGGATAGGGATCCGATCGGATAGAGTCCTATTGGCTTACGAAGTCCGGCCGGCCAACTCTATGAGATTCGGATAGTATCCGATTCAAAATAGAGTCCCGATGGGCCTCTAGGCCCAACCGGCAACTCTATATAAAGGGGTGACGGGTGGAGAGCTGCGGCATGCAATTGGAACCGAATCAGTCTGATCACGCGTGTCTTCAGAAGTCGGCGAGATCAATCTCCATGGAAACCCTCCCCACCTCCGAGCCAAAACCGTAGTCTTGCATCTTGTGCTAGCACGCGGGTGTTCGGCATTCTGTCGCCGGACGTGTGGATACCGGTAGAGCCGTTGCTACGTTGTCGTGTTGTTCGTTGGCTACGAATCGGCTGTGGTGGAATCGGCTGCGGTCGGGCGCATCGGAGCGAGGCGCGCGAGCGCGGTCGGACGACTCGGCGAATCGGTTACTCGGTGAATCGGCTGATTGGTGAATCAGCTGTTCCCAGGAATCGGCTGTCGGCTTGCGGGAATCGGCTGTCATCGGCCAGCACTGTTCCAGATCAGATAGCTCCTGATTGGCTATTTCCACTGTATACTCTAATCGGTAACGATGTATCGACCCTTACTTGCAAGTGTTCCTAGTTTACGCGGTAGAAAAGTTTTATTTTTAGCTAGTGTAGCCTCCGCGTAACCCTTCATCGGCTTGGTCATCATATCACCTAAGGGGGCAAGTTTTGAGTTCGCCTATACTAGTAAGCCCTATGCTACCTATAATCAAGCTCAGTATGAGGCAGTTCTCAAAGGATTGAAACTCTTGAAGGAAGTTGAAGCCGATGACGTGGAAATCATGGGTGATGCTTTGTTGGTCATCAATCAATTAGCTGGAAAATATGAGTGCAAGAATGATGCATTGAGGATCTACTATGAAAAGTGCCGAGAGTTGATGGAAAGTTTTCGGCTAGTGACTTTGACACATATTCCTTGAGAGGAAAATGTTGAAGCTAACGATTTAGCTCAGGGGCATCGGGATACAAGCCGATGGTCAAGGACATCGAGGTAGAAATTGCTACAATCACAGCCGATGATTGGAGGTATGATGTTTTCAATTATTTGAAGAATCCTTCTCAATCCGCTTCAAGAAAATTACGTTACAAAGCTTTGGGATATGTTTCACTGGATATTGATCTATATTATCGGACGATTGATGGAGTATTGCTAAGAAGTTTGAGTGCCGATCAAGCCAAGGTCATGATGGGCGAAGTGCATGAAAGAATATGTGGTACCCATCAATCGGCTCACAAGATGAAATGGCTACTTCGACGAGTTGGGTATTTTTGGCCGACGATGTTGAAAGATTGCTTCAGATATTATAAAGGTTGTCAAGATTGTTAGAAGTTTGGAGCAATTCAAAGAGCACCAGCGTCGGCTATGAATCCCATAATCAAGCCATGGCCGTTCAGAGGTTGGGAAATTGACATGATCGGCCAGATCAATCCACCCTCAAGTAAAGGACATAAGTATATATTGGTGGCAACCGATTATTTCACGAAGTGGGTGGAGGCAATTTTGTTGAAGAAGGTTGATTCTGGGCATGCAATTCAGTTCGTCAAAGAGCATATCATATACCAATTTGGTGTTCCTCAGACTATTACAATCGATCCGGGATCTATTTTTTGTATCCGATGAGTTTGTCCAGTTTGCAGAAAGCATGGAGATCAAGTTGTTGCATTCATCACTGTACTATGCACAAGCTAATGGACAAGCAGAAGCATCCAACAAAAGTCTGATCAAGTTGATCAAGAGGAAGATCTCTGAATTTCAAGCAGTGGCAAAGCCGATTAGCTGAGGCTTTATGGTCTGGTAGGATGGCTTGTCACAGATCGGTCCAAGTTCCCCCTTACAAGTTAGTTTGTGGACATGAAGCTGTGTTGCCATGGGAAAGTGTCATCGGCTCAAGAAGAATTGATTTGCAGGATGAGTTGATAGCCGATGACTATCACAATCTCATGGTAGATGAATCGGAAAACTTGGTTCAATCCAGGATGCGTGCTTTGGAAAAGGTGACAAGGGATAAGGAGAGAATTGCTCATCATTACAACAAGAAGGTTGTGCCAAAATCTCTTTCAGAAGGTGAGTTGGTTTGGAAGTTGATCTTGCCGATTGGGACTCAAGATAATAAATTCGGGAAGTGGTCATCTAACTAGGAAGGGCCTTTTAGAATCTACAAGTCTTCTAAAGGAGCTTATATGTTGCAAGGGCTTGATGGAGAAGTTTTTGGAAGGGCTCTTAATGGGAAATACTTGAAGAAATCTTATCCAAGTGTTTGGATCAATTCATGATTCGGTTGTGTTATGCCGATACATGGTAGCCGATGTGTTTGCATCGCCTATAGATGGCCGATATAAGTTGTACCGCCCTTAGTCTCTTCAAATTTATCATAATCGGCTGTGCTCTGCCGACATGTGATGACCGATATGAGTTATATCGCCCTTAGTCTTTTTAACTTATCATAATCGGTTGAGTTGTGCCGGTGTGTGATTGCCGATATTGTGTGATATCGTCCTCAGTCAAGCCATAATTTTATCAATGTTTGACATTGTAAAATTAGGGGGCATACATACATGCATATGAAAATAGGTGGACTTCAAAAAATTTCAACGCAAGCAAGTTATGTCATAGCAATTTGCAGGAGTTCACAAGGATTACAAGAATCGGTAGAAGTTATATTACAGAAGTTTATGAGATCGCTACAAAAGTTCACAAATGTTTGACTTCTAAGCCCTATTACATTAATCAGTTTAGCCGGATATAAACTCATTGATTGTCGATATCGCTATTCGCCGAATTTGATCAATGTCTTCAATGGCTTTGGCGTCGGCTGCATCATTCCTAGGGACCACCTTTAAGGCCTTCGTAAGATCTGACAAATTCCTCATCGAAGCCTTCAACTTGGATTTTTGCTCTGATATTGCCCTTGGGAGATCAGCAATCCTTTGCTCTTCAGATGCTATATCAACATCACACTTGGTGAGCTTAGCTAGCAGCTCTTCTCTGCGTTTGCGCAGCTGATCAAGATTGGAATTGGGCTCAGCCATCATCTCATCAAGTGTAGCCTTATCTTCAAGAATTGTTCGCCGATTGGCTTCGATAGTGGCTTCAAGAGCAGTTTTTTCCCATCGATCGGGAATTCTTTGACGAGCCCTTTCGAACTTATGCCAATGTTGTTCGAGGTATGCAGCTTGAGAGATGGCATCGACTATGTGATCTGGAAGCTGATCTTGAATTTCTTCGAATCTGGCTCTAGCCCACAGGTGGTAACAAGGTAGTCCAGGGAGCTTTCTAGCCGACGAGCCAAGTCTTGCAGTGAAGCTTTTAAGTCATCGGCAATAGGAGCTAGAGCTTTGTCAGTAGTATCTTCCTCGTCATCCATAAACTCTTTGATGTCAAAAGGAAACATGTCGGCTAGAACCTAAAAAGAAGAACATTGAGATTGTTAAATGCTGAAAACTTTGAAGATAGCCGATATGGAGTTAAGAGAAAGGACTTACAGGGATAACGGGAGCCGATGCTACTTCTGCCTCCATGTTATGGCTACCCCTAGCCGATGGAGTTCGTTCACTTGATGCATGAGGGCGGGCGTTGGAGAGCGAGGAGGCTACACAAAAGAGAGACAAGATTGATTAAGCATCGGTTAGTTGAGAATTGAGAAGAGCTTGAGTGTAGAATTACCGATGGAGTGGAGCCTATTTCTTCCCGGTTGCCAATTTCTTCTTCGAAAGTAGAGGAGTATGGTTACAATTGAAATGAAAAATATTTGGAAAGAATCAAACCTCAAGAAAAATGCATACTGGCTTTGGACGAATCTGACGTCTTGGAGGGGATGGTGTTTTCTGAGAAGCCTGATCATCGGCTGGCGTTGTCTGCACGGATCTCCTTAGCTCACTTGTTTCGGTCGCAGCCTCATCAACAGCTTCCTCCATCTCTTCTTGATTCAAGACCTCCTCCAAGGGTGGTAGATCATCAGTTGTAGTTGTCTTCTCTTTCTTCGAAGCTTTTTTCTGTACAGCTGATGGATTGGCAGCTGATGGATTGGATCGTTTCTTTCTTTGGAGTGGCTCGCGGGTTTGGCCATGTAGTAGAGAAGCTACTTTGGGGGCATTAAAGCCGATCACTGAAGGAGCGAGGCCACCAACGTTTGGAATTATCCCGGCAGCATAGCAGATGGTGGATCCAGCGTTGCTGACATGGGGAG
Source organism: Oryza australiensis (assembly GCA_019925245.2). Lineage (NCBI taxonomy): Eukaryota > Viridiplantae > Streptophyta > Magnoliopsida > Poales > Poaceae > Oryza > Oryza australiensis. Next base: position 478,642 of record JAIFGZ020000010.1, read on the forward strand.
GGGAGGAATCGGTAGTCTGCATATAGAGAGAAAGATAGAGTTAAATGTTAAAGAAGGATAGCCGATAATGATTAATTTGACAAAAGAAGGCGAAGTGCTTACTTGTGGAATATGTTAGTGATATGCCCTAGAGGCAACATGGAGATGTTGGATATCATGTCAATGTTTATGTATAAATGAATAAAGTGTTATTCAGTTCCATGAAATAGACGTCTTGTATTGATCAATAAGTACGTGACTTATTTATGAGACTCTTTATGCATGAATCTATTTCTAAACGATCCCTGATCATATGTCATATTGTTGGAACAAATATGATTCTAAGATCGGCATGTTTATTGATTGATGATCATGTCTCATAGATCATGGGTATGGAGATACCAAATCAATAAACATGGACACATGTGTTAGAGAACACATTGTTGGATAGACCCACCATGAGACACTACAGGAATTAATGTGCCATTAGTTGGTCTCAGGTAGTGTTGGTACAAAGTCCTTAGACCTGAGATCACCATGGATTCCAACATGTGTAGTAGCCTACTTTGGGACTACCAAACGCTATTCCGTAACTGGGTAGTTATAAAGGTAGTTTTCGGGTTTGCTTGAAACATGGAGTGGGATGTGAGTGATCAAGATGGAATTTGCCCCTCCTTTGGAGAGATATCTCTGGGCCCCTCGAGGTACTGGATTATGGAAATGCATGGCCATGCTGAGTTGATTGAGGAGTCAATCAACAGACAGATAATCCAATACGGTTCGTGAGGCAAAGGGATGGCACACATCTTGCCTATAGCTTAACTGGTATCGTGAGGCAAAGGGATTTGTGTACACATTATAGGTTCAGAGCCGATATTATTCTTGTATACTATGGTGTCAATATGTGCTGCTAGGCGCCGCTGTTGACGGGTCGGCTGAGTTGGACTCAGGCCGACGATCGGCTAAGTTAGACTATAGCCGAAACCGAGTATACCTGAACCTACAGGGTCGCACGCTTAAGGGGATAAGAACAGGCATTCGAGTTGGACTCGGATACGGCTCGATCGGAAAGGGATCCGATCGGATAGAGTCCTATGGGCTTACGGCGTATGGGCGGCCAACTCTGTGAGATTTGGATAGGATTCGATTCAAAATAGAGTCCTGATCGGCCACTAGTCCTACTCGGCCAACTCTATATAAAGGAGGGAGGGGTGGAGAGCTGCGACATGTCAATTGCATCGCGTGCAACAGAAGTCGCCGGGATCAATCTCCACAGAAACCCTCCCCACTTTCGAGCCAAACCCTAGCCTTGCATCGCGTGCTAGCACACGGGTGTTCGGCGTTCTGTCCCCGGACGTGTGGATACCGGTAGAGGCGCTGCTACGTTGCGCGCTGTTGATCGGCTTCGGATCGGCTGCAATCGGAGCGATCGGCTGTGGTGGAATCGGCTGCGGTCGACGCATCGGAGCGAGGCGTGAGAACGCGGCCGGACGACTCGAATTGGCTGATTGGCGAATCGGCTGTCTCCGAGAATCGGCTACACTGTTCTGGATCGGATTGCCCTGATTGGCTATTCCGCTGCACTCTACTCCAATCGGTAACGATCTATCGGCCCTTACCTGCAAGTGTTCCTGGTTTGCGCGGTTAAAAGTTTTTGTTTTCGGCTAGCGTAGCCTCCACGTAACCCTTCAGTGGTATCAGAGCTAATCTTGCTTAGTTCGGGTTTTAGATTGGATCTGAAACAAGTTTTGTACACGGGTTGATTAGATCAATCGGTTTTACGGGATCTGTTGAGGAGAGTTGATGGTAATTGCGTTCCTTGATAGTGTATCGGAACGGCGTAATGTGATTACGTCGAAGCAATATTCATAGATCGCGTGATATGCCCTAGAGGCAACATGGAGATGTTGGATATCACGTCAATGTTTATGTATAAATGAATACGTGTTATTCAGTTTCATGAAATAGACATCTTGTATTGATCAATAAGTACGTGACTTATTTATGAGACTCTTTATGTATGAATCTATTTCTAAACGATCCTCGATCATATATCATATTGTTGGAACAAATATGATTCTAAGATCGGCATGTTTATTGATTGATGATCATGTCTTATAGATCATGGGTATGGAGATACCAAATCAATAAACATGGACATATGTGTTAGAGAACACATTGTTGGATAGACCCACCATGAGACACTACGAAATTAATGTGTCATTAGTTGGTCTCGAGGTAGTGTTGGTACAAAGTCCTTAGACCCGAGATCACCATGGATTCCAACATGTGCAGTAGCCTATTTTGGGACTACCAAACGCTATTCCGTAATCGGGTAGTTATAAAGGTAGTTTTCGGTTTGCTATGAAACATGGAGTGGGATGTGAGTGATCAAGATGGAATTTGCCCCTCCTTTGGAGAGATATCTCGGCCCCTCGAGGTACCGGATTATGGAAATGCATGGCCATGCCGAGTTGATTGAGGAGTCAATCAAGATGATAATCCAATACGGTTCGAGTGAAAGGCTAAGCTATTGAAGGGATGGCACACATCTTGTCTATAGCTTAACCGGTATCGTGAGGCAAAGGGATTTGTGTACACATTACAGTTCGTGAGCCGATATTATTCTTGTATACTATGGTTCAATATGTGCTGCTAGGCGCCGCGTTGACGGTCGGTTGAGTTGGACTCGAGCCGACGATTGGCTAAGCTAGACTATAGCCGAAACCGAGTATACCGAACCTACGTGGTCGCACGCTTAAGGGGATAAGAACAGGCATTCGAGTTGGACTCGAACACGGCTCGATCGGATAGGGATCCGATCGGATAGAGTCCTATGGGCTTACAACGTATGGGCGGCCAACTCTATGAGATTCGGATGGGATCCGATTCAAAATAGAGTCCCGATCAGCCACGAGTCCGAGTCGGCCAACTCTATATAAAGGGGTGAGGGGTGGAGAGCTGCGTAGGAAATCAAGTCAATTGATTGCGCCGAAATCAATCCGATCACATGCATCTTTAGAAGTTGTCGAGATCAATCTCCACAGAAACCCTCCCCACCTTCGGGCCTAGCCTTGCATCGCGTGCTAGCACACGGGTGTTCGGCGTTCGTCCCCGGACGTGTGGATACCGGTAGAGGCGCCGCTACGTTGCGCGCCGTTGATCGGCCGGATCGGCCGCAATCGGAGCGATTGGCTGATTGGCGAATCGGCTGTCCCCCGGTATTGGCCGTCGGCTCGCGGAATCGGCTACACAAATTCCAGATCGGATAGCTCTGATTGGCTATTTCCGCTACATGCTCCAATCGGTAACGATCTATCGGCCCTTACTTGCAAGTGTTCCTAGTTTGCGTGGTAGAAAATTTTTGTTTTCGGCTAGCGTAGCCTCCGCGTAACCCTTCAAGTGGTATCGAGCTAATCTTGCTTAGTTCGGGTTTTAGATTGGATCTGGAACAAGTTTTGCGCACGGGTTGATTAGATCAATCGGTTTTACGGGATCTCGTTGAGGAGAGTTAATGGTAATTGCGTTCCTTGATAGTGTATCGGAACGGCGTAATGTGATTACGTCGAAGCAATTTCCAAATAACTCGGTTTGAGTTGGGTTCGAGATAGCGTTCCTTGATAGTGTATCGGAACGGTATAATGTGATTATACTCGAAGCTATCTCATAGTCCAACTTTGTTGCTGCCTCGCGCCTACGCAAACCATCTCCCTTGATAGTGTATCGGACGGCATAATGTGATTATGCCGATATGGTTTCCATAAGCGATTTCATAGATTGGATCTATGAATTTCGTGTGGTGTTCCAGACCGCCGTGTGCATACCCTCTTATAGGTCGTCTCGGTGCCGTATCTCGCGATAGGTAGAAAACATTTCTACGCCTAACTTGTTTTTGCAGAGAATGCTTTGAGATGGTATGGCCCTATTGTATGTATGAGATGCATGTGATGCATGTAATATTCTTTCATATGTGCAATCCCCGTAATATTCTTTCATACGTGCAATGCTTGTAATATTCTTTCACGACCTACGAGTCGATGTAATCTTCAATTAGAGCTTCTATAGTAGTAGCTTAGTTTGAAGATATCAAGCATTCGGCACTTGGAAGATGGTGCCGAAGATGGAGATCCTCGCCGACATGGAGATGGAGATCACCATGTGAAGGGTGCCATACTATTTCATTATATGCTATTCTACCTGCTTTCATATATGTGATATGTTTGTTTGATAGGATAGCATCCCTCTCAAAATTAAGTAGTAATGATGCCCTTCCAAATGTTGCACCCGTCACCGTTATGCTCGTCAATGGTGGGTCCGCCAAAGCAGAGTGTCATTCTCTATCATAACACGAGGGGGTATATGTTAGACGTATACATGCAGGAGCATTTGGTTTACTTAACAAGGCTATCAAAACAGTTTTGGGCCTTGGGGCATAGGTTGGCGCCGGGCATGGAGATGCCACACCAACAACAAGAGTCACATAGAAATGTGATTAGCAAGGAGTTGCTTATCGATGTTATTAATTTTCTAGCAGTGATGCCAAAGCTCACTAGAAAATTAATTAACATGTGGATCTTGACCCAATACGTAACCTAGAGGGAAGGTGTAAAATACGTAATGGGAGTCTAATGTTAAATTGTTTAACAATAGACATAGCATAAACATTGTGCTAAACTTTGCTTTTCTCGTTGTAGAATAAATGGCGGCTAATACTACACCCAGTACCTTTAATTTGCGATCTATTCTCGAAAAGGAAAAATTAAATGGAACAAACTTTATGGATTGGTATCGCAACTTGAGAATTGTTCTCAAGTAAGAGCGTAAGGAGTACGTTCTTGAAGTACCCTATCCCGAGGATTTGCCAAATAATGCCACCGCAATCGCACGGAGGGCTTATGAGAAGCACACTAATGATGCCCTAGATATAAGCTGTCTCATGCTTGCTACAATGTCCCCTGAGCTTCAGAAGCAATATGAGAGCAGCGATGCTCACACTATTATTCAAGGACTGCGTGGCATGTTTGAGAACCAAGCTCGGGCCGAGAGGTTCAACACCTCAAAGTCCTTGTTTGCGTGCAGGCTTGTTGAGGGGAATCCCGTCAGTCCGCATGTGATAAAAATGATTGGCTACATTGAGAGTCTGGAAAAACTAGGTTTTCCCCTTAGCCAAGAGTTGGCTACTGATGTGATTCTCCAGTCGCTCCCTCCGAGCTTCGAGCCATTCATATTGAATTATCACATGAACAATATGGATAGAACCTTGGCTTAATTGCATGGGATGCTAAAGACAAATGAGGAAAGTATCCAGAAAATGGTCATCATGTGATGATGATGCGAAGGCTTAGCGCAAACCACCGTCAAGAAACTTTGCACCAAGAGGAAGTTAACTCCCGATGAGATCACGAGTGCCTCCAATGCAAAGAAGGGCAAGAAGGGGTCGGCGGCATCGATGCCGTTTGCTTCTATTGCAAGGAGACAAGCCACTGGAAGAGGAACTGCAAGAAGTACATGGAGGATCTCAAAAAGAAGCAAAGTACGACTTCGCTTCAGGTATTAATGTTATAGACATTAATCTTGCTACTTCACCTATCGACTCTTGGGTATTTGATACCGGATCGTAGCTCATATTTGCAAATCGTTGCGGGAATGAGAAGAAGTAGAGGATTGAGAAGGGGCGAGGTGAACTCGCGCGTCGGCAATGGAGCAAGCGTTGCTACAGCGCTGTCGGCACAAGTACCACTTTATCTACCTTCGTGATTAGTTTTGGAATTAAATAATTGTTATTGTGTTCCAACACTATGTCAAAACGTTATTTCCGCTTCATGTTTGCAAGCGTAAGGATATGATTTTACATCAATGAACAATGATTGTTCAATATATCTTAGAGATATGTTCTATTTTCATGCTCCATTGGTGAATGGATTATACGTTTTTAATCTTGAAGCGTCTCCCATCTATAACATTAATACGTAAAGGCAACTCTCTAATGATATAAACCCCACGTTTATCCGGCATTGTCTCTTAGGCCATATAAATAAGAAACGCATGGAGAAGCTCCATAAGGATGGATTGCTTCACTCTTTTGATTTTGAATCATTTGAGACATGTGAGTCTTGTTTACTTGGTAAGATGACAAAGGCACCTTTCACGGGACACAAGTGAAAGAGCAAGTGACTTGTTGGCACTCATACATACCGATGTATGTGGACCAATGAGCTCAACGGCCGAGGTGGTTATCGACTTCATTACCTTCACCGAATCCTTTGAAAAGTTCAAAGAATTCCGAATGAAGTACAGAATCATTTAGGGAAAACAATCAAGTTTCTACGATCGATCGTGGAGGGAATACTTGAGCCAAGAGTTTGGTAATCATCGAAAGATTGTGGAATTGTTCCACGTTGACTCCGCCAGAACTCCACAATGGAATGGGGTGTCCGAACGGAGAAATCGCACCTTGTTGGACATGGTGCGGTCAATGATGAGCCAAAGTGATCTTCCGTTATCCTTCGGGGATATGCTCTTGAAACAACATGCGCTCACACTAAATAGAGTTCCATCTAAGTCGGTTGAAAAGACACCATATGAGATATGGACAGGGCAACCCCTAGTTTGTCTTTTCTCAAAATTTGGGGATGCGAAGCTTATGTAAAACGTTTACTACCGACAAGCTCACACCGAAATCGACAAGTGCTTCTTTGTGGGATATCCTAAGGAAACTAAGGGATATTACTTTTATAATCGGGAACAAGGCAAAGTGTTTGTCGCCCGACACGGTGTCTTCTTGGAGAAAGAGTTTCTTTCAAGAAGGGTTAGTGGGAGCAGGGTGCATCTTGAAGAAGTTTAGGGAACAATTAAAACGTTTCGGCGACCACGTAACCACAACAGAGGAGCAAAGTGTTGCGCCATCGGTTGTAGATACACCAGCCCACGGAGGAACCGAAAGATCACGTCATGCGCCCGACAGTACACAAAGGAACAACGTGATATATTGTTGTTGGACAACGATGAGCCTAAGACCTATGAGGAAGCGATGGTGGGACCCGATTCCAACAAGTGGCTTGGAGCCATGAAATCCGAAATAGAATCCATGTATGACAATCAAGTTTGGAACTTGGTTGATCCACCGATGGTGTCAAAACCATTGAGTGTAAATGGGTTTTTAAGAAAAGGCCGATATGGATGGAAATCTTCACATCTATAAGGCGCGATTGGTGGCGAAAGGTTTTAAACAGATTCAAGGAGTTGATTATGATGAAACCTTCTCGCCCATCGCAATGCTTAAATCTATTCGGATTATCCTAGCAATTGCTGCATATTTCGATTATGAGATATGGCAGATGGATGTCAAAACGGCTTTCCGAATGGAAACCTAAGCGAGGATGTATACATGATACAACCTCGGGTTTTGTCGATCCAGAATCGCTCGAAAGATATGCAAGCTACAAAAATCCATTTATGGATTGAAGCAAGCATCTCGGAGTTGGAATATTCATTTTGATGAAGTAATCAAAGGGTTTGGTTTCATCAAAAACGAAGAGGAGGCCTGTGTTTACAAAAAGGTCAATGGGAGCGCAATTGTATTTCTAATCTTACATGTGGATGACATATTGTTGATTGGAAATGATATCCCTATGCTAGAATCCGTCAAGTCTTCATTGAAAAATAGTTTTTCCATGAAAGACTTAGGGAGGCAAGATACATTTTAGCATTCGGATCTATAGAGATAGATCCAAGAGGCTAATTGGATTAAGCCAAAGTACATACATTGACAAGGTGTTGAAAAGGTTCAACATGCATGATTCCAAGAAAGGTTTCTTGCCCATGTCGATGGCATTAATCTTAGCAAGAATCGTGTCCTCGACACATGATGAGCGGAATAAGATGGGTATGGTTCCATATGCTTGGCAATTGGATCCATCATGTATGCCATGCTTTGTACACGCCCGCATGTCTCGTACGCTTTGAGTGCTACGAGCAGATACCGCCGATCCAGGTGAAGGTCACTGGATCGCCGTAAAGAATATCCTTAAGTACTTGAGAAGAACTAAGGATATGTTCCTAGTCTATGGAGGTGAAGAAGAGCTCGTTGTAAGTGGTTACACCGATGCTAGCTTCCAAACAGACAAGGATGATTATAGATCGCAATCTGGGTTTGTGTTTTGCCCGAACGGAGGCGTAGTCAGTGGAAGAGTTCCAAGCAGGATACCGTTGCTGATTCTACAACGGAGGCCGAGTACATTGCTGCTTCGGAAGCTGCAAAGGAGGCCGTTTGGATCAAGAAATTCGTTTCGAGCTTGGTGTGATGACTAGTGCGACCGGTCCAATATCTCTCTATTGTGATAATAGTGGAGCCATTGCGCAAGCCAAGGAGCCAAGGTCACATCGAAGTCCAAACACATAATTCGGCGATATCATCTCATCCGTGAGATAGTGGACGAGGTGATGTCAAGATATGCAAAGTGCACACGGATCTCAACATAGCCGATCCGCCGACAAAACCTCTCCCCTGATGAAACATGAGGCGCACACAAGAACAATGGGTATTAGATACTTACATGATTGACTCTAGTACAAGTGAAAGATTGTTAGTGATATGCCCTAGAGGCAACATGGAGATGTTGGATATCACGTCAATGTTTATGTATAAATGAATAAAGTGTTATTGGTTCCATGAAATAGACATCTTGTATTGATCAATAAGTACGTGACTTATTTATGAGACTCTTTATATATGAATCTATTTCTAAACGATCCTCGATCATATATCATATTGTTGGAACAAATATGATTCTAAGATCGGCATGTTTATTGATTGATGATCATGTCTCATAGATCATGGGTATGGAGATACCAAATCAATAAATATGGACATATGTGTTAGAGAACACATTGTTGGATAGACCCACCATGAGACACTACAGAATTAATGTGTCATTAGTTGGTCTCGGTAGTGTTGGTACAAAGTCCTTAGACCCGAGATCACCATGGATTCCAACATGTGCAGTAGCCTATTTTGGGACTACCAAACGCTATTCCGTAATCGGGTAGTTATAAAGGTAGTATTCGGGTTTGCTATGAAACATGGAGTGGGATGTGAGTGATCAAGATGGAATTTGCCCCTCCTTTGGAGAGATATCTCTCGGGCCCTCGAGGTACGGATTATGGAAATGCATGGCCATGCCGAGTTGATTGAGGAGTCAATCAACGATGATAATCCAATACGGTTCGAGTGAAAGGTTAAGCTATTGAAGGGATGGCACACATCTTGCCTATAGCTTAACCGGTATCGTGAGGCAAAGGGATTTGTGTACACATTACAGGTTGTGAGCCGATATTATTCTTGTATACTATGGTTCAATATGTGCTGCTAGGCGCCGCCGTTGACGGGTCGGTTGAGTTGGACTCGAGCCGACGATTGGCTAAGCTAGACTATAGCCGAAACCGAGTATGCCCGAACCTACAGGATCACACGCTTAAGGGGATAAGAACAGGCATTCGAGTTGGACTCGACATGGCTCGATCGGATAGGGATCCGATCGGATAGAGTCCTATGGGCTTACGACGTATGGGCGACCAACTCTATGAGATTCGGATGGGATCCGATTCAAAATAGAGTCCCGATCAGCCACGAATCCCGCCGGCCAACTCTATATAAAGGGGTGAGGGGTGGAGAGCTGCGTAGGAAATCAAGTCAATTGATTGCGCCGAAATCAATCCGATCACACGCGGCTTTAGAAGTCGTCGAGATCAATCTCCACGAAACCCTCCCCACCTTCGAGCCTAGCCTTGCATCGCGTGCTAGCACACGGGTGTTCGGCGTTCGTCCCCTGACGTGTGGATACCGGAGAGGCGCCGCTACGTTGCGCGCCGTTGATCGGCTTTGATCGGCCGCACCGGAGCGATTGGCTGATTGGCGAATAGGCTGTCCCCGGGTATCGGCTGTCGGCTCACGGGAATCGGCTACACAGTTCCAGATCGGATAGCCCTGATTGGATATTTCCGCTGCATACTCTAATCGGTAACGATCTATCGGCCCTTACTTGCAAGTGTTCCTGGTTTGCGCGGTAGAAAATTTTTGTTTTCGGCTAGCGTAGCCTCCGCGTAACCCTTCAAGATCTCGGTTTGAGTCGGCTTCGAGATAGCGTTCCTTGATAGTGTATCGGAACGGTATAATGTGATTATGCCGAAGCTATCTCGTAGTCCGATCTTGTTTGCTGCCTCGCGCCTGCGCAAACCATCTCCCTTGATAGTGTATCGGGACGGCATAATGTGATTATGCCGATATGGTTTCCGTAAGCGATTTCATAGATTGGATCTATGAATTTCGTGCGGGACCGCCGTGTGCGTACCCCCTTATAGGTCGTCTCGATGCTGAATCTCTGCGATAGGTAGAAAACGTTTCTACGCCTAACTTGTTTTTGCAAAGAATGCTTTGAGATGGTATGGCCCTATTGTATGTATGAGATGCATGTGATGCATGTAATATTCTTTCATATGTGCAATCCCCGTAATATTCTTTCATACGTGCAATGCTTGTAATATTCTTTCACGACCATGCGAGTCGATGTAATCTTCAATTAGAGCTTCTATAGTAGTAGCTTAGTTTGAAGAAATCAAGAATTAGGACTTCGGAAGAACGGTGATGAAGATGGAGATCCTCTACACCGGCATGGAGATGGAGATCACCATGTGAAGGGGGCCATACTATTTCATGTTATTCTACCTGCTTTCATATATGTGATATGTTTGTTTGATAGGATAGCATCCCTCACAAAATTAAGTAGTAATGATGCCCTTCCAAATGTTGCACCCGTCACCGTTATGCTCGTCAATGGTGGGTCTGCCAAAGCAGAGTGCCATTCTCTATCATAACACGAGGGGGTATATGTCGGACATATATAGCAGGAGCATTTGGTTTACTTAACAAGGCTATCAAAACAGTTTTGGGCCTTGGGGCATAGGTTGGGGCCGGGGCATGGAGATGCCACACCAACAACAAGAGTCACATAGAGATGTGATTAGCAAGGTGTTGCTTACCGATGTTATTAATCTTCTAGCAGTGATGCCAAAGCTCACTAGAAAATTAATTAACATGTGGATCTTGACCCAATACGTAACCTAGAGGGAAGGTGGAAAATACGTAATGGGAGTTTTATGTTAAATTGTTTAACAAAAGACATAGCATAAACATTGTGCTAAACTTTGCTTTTTCTCGTTGTGGAATAAATGGCGGCTAATACTACACCCAAGACCTTTAATTTGCGATCTATTCTTGAAAAGAAAAATTAAATGGAACAAACTTTATGGATTGGTATCGCAACTTGAGAATTGTTCTCAAGCAAGAGCGTAAGGAGTACGTTCTTGAAGTACCCTATCCTGAGGATTTGCTAAATAATGCCACTGCAACTGCACGGAGGGCTTATGAGAAGCACACTACCGATGCCCTAGATATAAGCTGTCTCATGCTTGCTACAATGTCCCCCGAGCTTCGTAAGAAATATGAGAGCAGCGATGCTCACACTATTATGCGGGACTGCGTGGTATGTTTGAGAACCAAGCTCGGGCCGAGAGGTTCAACACCTCAAAGTCCTTGTTTGCGTGCGGCAGCTTGTTGAGGGGAATCCCGTCATCCGCATGTGATAAAAATGATTGGCTACATTGAGAGTCCGGAAAACTAGGTTTTCCCTTAGCCAAGAGTTGGCTACCGATGTGATTCTCCGCCGTCCCTCCGAGCTTCGAGCCATTCATATTGAATTATCACATGAACAATATGGATAGAACCTTGGCTGAATTGCATGGGATGCTAAAGACATGAGGAGAGTATCCAGAAGAATGGTCATCATGTGATGATGATGCGAAGGCTAAGCGCAAATCACTGTCAAGAAACTTTGCACCAAGAGGAAGTTAACTCCCGATGAGATCGCGAGTGCCTCCAATGCAAAGAAGGGCAAGAAGGGGTCGTGGCATCGATGTCGTTTGCTTCTATTGCAAGGAGACAGCCACTGGAAGAGGAACCGCAAGAAGTACATGGAGGATCTCAAAAAGAAGCAAAGTACGACTTCGCTTGGTATTAATGTTATAGACATTAATCTTGCTACTTCACCTACGACTCTTGGGTATTTGATACCGGATCAGTAGCTCATATTTGCAAATCGTTGCGGGAATGAGAAGAAGTAGAGGATTGAGAAGGGGCGAGGTGAACCGCGCGTCGGCAATGGAGCAAGCGTTGCTACGTTCGTCGGCAAGCACCACTTTATCTACCTTCGGGATTAGTTTTGGAATTAAATAATTGTTATTGTGTTCCAACACTATGTCAAAACGTTATTTCCGCTTCATGTTTCCAAGCGTAAGGATATGATTTTACATCAATGAACAATGATTGTTCAATATATCTTAGAGATATGTTCTATTTTCATGCTCCATTGGTGAATGGATTATACGTTTTTAATCTTGAAGCGTCTCCCATCTATAACATTAATACGTAAAGGCAACTCTCTAATGATATAAACCCCACGTTTATCCGGCATTGTCGCTTAGGCCATATAAATAAGAAACGCATGGAGAAGCTCCATAAGGATGGATTGCTTCACTCTTTTGATTTTGAATCATTTGAGACATGTGAGTCTTGTTTACTTGGTAAGATGACAAAGACACCTTTCACGGGACACAGTGAGAGAGCAAGTGACTTATTGGCACTCGTACATACCGATGTGTGTGGACCAATGAGCTCAACGGCCGAGGTGGTTATCGCACTTCATTACCTTTACCGATGACTTTAGTAGATATGGTTATATCTACTTAATGAGGCATAAGTCCGAATCCTTTGAAAAGTTCAAAGAATTTCAGAATGAAGTACGAGAATCATTTAGGGAAAACAATCAAGTTTCTATGATCGATCGTGGAGGGGAATACTTGAGCCAAGAGTTTGCTAATCATCGAAAGATTGTGGAATTGTTCCACGTTGACTCCGCCAGAACTCCACAATGGAATGGGGTGTCCGAACGAAGAAATCGCACCTTGTTGGACATGGTGCGGTCGATGATGAGCCAAAGTGATCTTCCGTTATCCTTCCGGGGATATGCTCTTGAAACATCGCTCACACTAAATAGAGTTCCATCTAAGTCGGTTGAAAAGACACCATATGAGATATGGACAGGGCAACCCCTAGTTTGTCTTTTCTCAAAATTTGGGGATGCGAAGCTTATGTAAAACGTTTACGTCCGACAAGCTCACACCGAAATCGACAAGTGCTTCTTTGTGGGATATCCTAAGGAAACTAAGGGATATTACTTTTATAATCGGGAACAAGGCAAAGTGTTTGTCGCCCGACACGGTGTCTTCTTAGAGAAAGAGTTTCTTTCAAGAAGGGTTAGTGGGAGCAGGGTGCATCTTGAAGAAGTTCAAGAAACACCGTAAAACGTTTCGCGACCACGTAACCACAACAGGAGGAGCAAAGTGTTGCGCCACAAGTTGTAGATACACCAGCCCACGGAGGTCCGAAAGATCACGTCGTGCGCCCGACAAGTACACAAAGTGCGGAACAACGTAATATATTGTTGTTGGACAACGATGAGCCTAAGACCTATGAGGAAGCGATGGTGGGACCCGATTCCAACAAGGGGCTTGGAGCCATGAAATCCGAAATAGAATCCATGTACGACAATCAAGTTTGGAACTTGGTTGATCCACCGATGGTGTCAAAACCATTGAGTGTAAATGGGTTTTTAAGAAAAAGGCCGATATGGATGGAAATGTTCACATCTATAAGGCGCGATTGGTGGCGAAAGGTTTTAAACAGATTCAAGGAGTTGATTATGATGAAACCTTTCTCGCCCGTCGCAATGCTTAAATCTATTCGGATTATCCTAGTGATTGCTGCATATTTTTATTATTAGATTTGCAGATGGATGTCCAAACGGCTTTCCTAAATGGAAACCTAAGCGAGGATGTATACATGATACAACCTCGGGTTTTGTCGATCCACAATCGCTCGGAAAGATATGCAAGCTACGAAGTCCATTTATGGATTGAAGCAAGCATCTCGGAGTTGGAATATTCGTTTTGATGAAGTAATCAAAGGGTTTGGTTTCATCAAAAATGAAGAAGAGGCCTGTGTTTACAAAAAGGTCAGTGGGAGTGCAATTGTATTTCTAATCTTATATGTGGATGACATATTACCGATTGGAAATGATATCCCTATGCTAGAATCCGTCAAGTCTTCATTGAAAAATAGTTTTTCCATGAAAGACTTAGGGAGGCAACATACATATTAGCATTCGGATCTATAGAGATAGATCCAAGAGGCTAATTGGATTAAGCCAAAGTACATACATTGACAAGGTGTTGAAAAGGTTCAACATGCATGATTCCAAGAAAGGTTTCTTGCCCATGTCACATGGCATTAATCTTAGCAAGAATCGGTGTCCTCGGACACATGATGAGCGGAATAAGATGGGTATGGTTCCATATGCTTTGGCAATTGGATCCATCATGTATGCCATGCTTTGTACACGCCCGATGTCTCGTACGCTTTGAGTGCTACGAGTAGATACTAGTCGATCCAGTGAAGGTCACTGGATCGCCAGTAAAGAATATCCTTAAGTACTTGAGAAGAACTAAGGATATGTTCCTAGTCTATGGAGGTGAAGAAGAGCTCGTTGTAAGTGGTTACACCGATGCTAGCTTCCAAACGGACAAGGATGACTATAGATCGTAATCTGGGTTCGTGTTCGCCCGAACGGAGGCGCAGCAGTGGAAGAGTTCCAAGCGGATACCGTTGCGACTCTACAACGGAGGCCGAGTACATTTCTGCTTCGGAAGCCGCAAAGGAGGCCGTTTGGATCAAGAAATTCGTTTCGAGCTTGGTGTGATGACTAGTACGACGGTCCAATGTCTCTCTATTGTGATAATAGTGGAGCCATTGCGCAAGCCAAGGAGCCGAGGTCACATCGAAATCCAAACACATACTTCGGCGATATCATCTCATCCGCGAGATAGTGGACAGAGGTGATGTCAAGATATGCAAAGTGCACACGGATCTCAACATAGCCGATCCGCCGACAAAACCTCTCCCTCACCGAAGCATGAGACGCACACAAGAGCAATGGGTATTAGATACTTACATGATTGACTCTAGTGCAAGTGGGAGATTGTTAGTGATATGCCCTAGAGGCAACATGGAGATGTTGGATATCACATCAATGTTTATGTATAAATGAATGAAGTGTTATTCGGTTCCATGAAATAGACGTCTTGTATTGATCAATAAGTACGTGACTTATTTATGAGACTCTTTGTGCATGAATCTATTTCTAAACGATCCTCGATCATATGTCATATTGTTGGAACAAATATGATTCTAAGATCGGCATGTTTATTGATTGATGATCATGTCTCATAGATCATGGGTATGGAGATACCAAATCAATAAACATGGACACATGTGTTAGAGAACACATTGTTGGATAGACCCACCATGAGACACTACAGAATTAATGTGCCATTAGTTGGTCTCGGGTAGTGTTGGTACAAAGTCCTTAGACCGAGATCACCATGGATTCCAACATGTGTAGTAGCCTACTTTGGGACTACCAAACGCTATTCCGTAATCGGGTAGTTATAAAGGTAGTTTTCGGGTTTGCTATGAAACATGGAGTGGGATGTGAGTGATCAAGATGGAATTTGCCCCTCCTTTGGAGAGATATCTGGCCCCTCGAGGTAATGGATTATGGAAATGCATGGCCATGCTAAGTTGATTGAGGAGTCAATCAACAGACAGATAATCCAATACGGTTCGAGTGAATGGTTAAGCTATTGAAGGGATGGCACACATCTTGCCTATAGCTTAACTGGTATCGTGAGGCAAAGGGATTTGTGTACACATTACAGGTTCGAGCCGATATTATTCTTGTATACTATGGTGTCAATATGTGCTGCTAGGCGCCCGTTGACGGGCGGCTGAGTTGGACTCGGGCCGACGATCGGCTATGTTAGACTATAGCCGAAACCGAGTATACCTGAACCTACAGTGTCGCACGCTTAAGGGGATAGAATAGATATTCGAGTTGGACTCGGATACGGCTCGATCGGATAGGGATCCGATCGGATAGAGTCCTATGGGCTTACGACGTATGGGCGGCCAACTCTATGAGATACGGATAGGATCCGATTCATAATAGAGTCCTGATCGACCACTAGTCCTACTCGGCCAACTCTATATAAAGGAGGGAGCGGTGGAGAGCTGCGACATGTCAATTGCATCGCATGCAAGAAGTCGCCGAGATCAATCTCCACGGAAACCCTCCCCACTTTCGAGCCAAACCCTAGCCTTGCATCGCGTGCTAGCACACGGGTGTTCGGCTTTCGTCCCCTGACGTGTGGATACCGCAGAGGCGCCGCTACGTTGCGCGCCGTTGATTGGCTTTGGATCGGCCGCAATCGGAGCGATCGGGCCGTGGTGGAATCGGCCGCGGTCGGTGCATCGGAGCGAGGCGTGAGAACGCGGCCGACGACTCGAATCGGCCGATTGGCGAATCGGCTGTCTCCGAGAATCGGCTACACTGTTCCGGATCGGATTGCCCTGATTGGCTATTCCGCTTCACTCTACTCCAATCAGTAACGATCTATCGGCCCTTACCTGCAAGTGTTCCTGGTTTGCACGGTTAAAAGTTTTTGTTTTCGGCTAGCGTAGCCTCCGCGTAACCCTTCAGAATCAAGTCTAGGTACATGATGGTCCGGTACATTGAAGTCGATTGGTGAAATAGGTGTTTTTCCATTCAATCCACCATCAGCTGAAGGCTGCACTTCTCGTTATTACCAGTTCAATGTTATCTATGCTGCCAAGTGGTTGGCCTTCAATACTTAGCAACCTTTCCATCATGAGGCCTGAGCCGATTTCGCCTATGGTTTGAATCTTGCCAGCAAAATACAGATCGATCGGCAGATGTCCCATGCCCAGTTGTCTGGCCGTGCTCATGGTATGATAGAACTCATATGAGACTTGTAAATTTGTTCCTTGGTGGATGCCAACTAGGAGAATGCAAGGAGAGATAGCCGACGTGAAGACTTCCCTAGACTTGTCAAATTTCTCAGAGTTTATTTCATCAAGTCTGAAGTCACTAGGGAGTTCAAAATCTTCGGAATTATCATATGCAAACCAAATCCTTGAGGCCCTTGGAAATCCATCATAAAATTTGCCAAACCAGTCCTTGAATAGATTAGCCTATAGTTTGGATCTGGCATATGAGGATGCTGCTTCTCCAAAAGACATGCATCGGCATGTTAAGATTTCATCTTCATCCTCGTCTGTCATCGGCTGTGCTAATGGGAAGTTGGCCTCGATTAGTTCTGCCCTCTGAGCAACTTTATATGTGTGCAAGTTCAGCCATATCTGCAATAGCCACCATGGGCCACCGGTGCCGATAGCCGAATTTGTGGCAATCCTAGCGGATGCATTGTTCAACATCTGGTAGAGATATCCTAATAAATATTTGCCCAAAGGGATATGTTTCTTCTCTACCAAGGCTTCGGCTACGTGCTGCTAGTTGGTTGTAGGACCACAGCTTGGGCCACAAAAGAGAAATTTTTCCAACCACATCAGGAGGAAGGCTACATGTTCCTTGGGGGTTACTGGCCCTGTTCCCATGTTCTGGCTAATGAATCCGTTCCAACCGCCGATGGCCCGGATCTTAATGGAAAATTGGCTCTTAGTATTTAAAATTATCGGGTTGGCCGATGTTGTCATATCCAGACCCGTGATCATAGCTACATCCAAAAGGGTGGGTGCCATTGGCCCTTGGTTGAATAGGAAGGCGTTCAAGGTGTTGGACAAGAAATAGGATGCAACCGATAGCATTGGTTCGTCCTTAGTCATATCAGCTATTGTCAAGGCCAGGCACTGTGCTATTCCAAGCTCGTCCCAATGACTTTGTTTGCTAACTGATATTCTGTTATACCAAGCTGGCCAGGTTTGTGGTTTGATGGCCAAGATTTAAATGTGTTGGCCCAATGTGTCAAGCTTGGGTTTGCTAGTCTGAAAGGAACCGTATTTGTTTCAGCATTGATAAATTCTGTGGGGTCTGGGTTGCTGATTGGCCCTAAAAGGAATTGGTTGGGATGGATGAGATTGGGGATCGCAATTTGGTTTGAGAGGTGCTACAATGAAAAAGAAAGAAAAAGGACAAATTATAAAGAGCAAAAACAAATTGCGGTAAAGAAGGGAGCTAAAGCCGATGGGGCTTACCTCTGGGAACTCGGCCGACGGCG
The DNA here is from genome assembly GCA_019925245.2 of Oryza australiensis. Classification (NCBI taxonomy): domain Eukaryota; kingdom Viridiplantae; phylum Streptophyta; class Magnoliopsida; order Poales; family Poaceae; genus Oryza; species Oryza australiensis. Next base: position 496,885 of record JAIFGZ020000010.1, read on the forward strand.
CCGTGGAGGGAGTAGTCGAGGTCAACATCGCGGGGAGTGAGGTCGTCGCCGCACGAAGGTTGCTTGCGAGATTGCCGAGGGCTTCGAGGAGGTCGCCGGTGAAGATTGGAGATGTTTTGTGGCTAAGGCGGTGAAAGCAAAAGTGACGGCGTGAAAAGCTCTAAGGCGGTGGTTATTATTTAAAGAGGTGCGATAACCGACTGATGAAAAGCCCTAGATTTTCTTGGAAGATGAGATTCGGCAAATCTGTAACATTATTAATATGGCGGACTTGGGGGGGCATGTGTTAACGACTAAATTTGGTAAATCATGCATCGGACGTGAAGATAAGGCCAAAGCCGATTTGGAGGGAATTGGGTTTTTCGGAAACAGAGTGCGTGCCAATTGCAGACCGAATCGGCTGGAGAGTTCATCGATTGAAAACCGAATCGGTTAAGGTGTTCGTCGGTCTATACTGAATCGGACCGAATAAAGCCGATGTAGCCGATTTTGGTAAGATAACATTGGAATCGTCTTCGAATTCGTTTGAAGTGCTTCATGAGAATTGCCATACATGGATAGAGTCCAAGAAAGGCAATTGTATCTATTAATTAGGTTACTTTAAATAGTTTCCTTATAGATAATGTCGGTAAGAGTCTGTTTTAGGCAATTATCTGTAATTTGAATTGTAATAGATATAGGAATCGTGCCCGTCAAGGACATATCTTGTATCTAGGTATAAATACGACCCAGGACCTTGTAATTTATCAACAATCAGTTGTTGACGCCAAATCCGTACCGCCGCTGGTGTGCCAAAAAATGTGTTGACGTCGAATCACACTGGCCTGGGAGATCTGCTTAGCTCCAATGCAGGTCCTAAAATCATTGAAGCGTGGGTGTGCCAGTCGGTTTGATTCTGCCAATGACAAGATATGCAAAACAGCAGAGCATAAATCATATCGGCCGATAGGCCGATAATCAAAACAACCGATCTGTTGACAGCCGATTGTGTGATTCCAGCTGATGTCGATGTCCAAATAACTCGTCGGCTGAAACCCCGATCAAACCCTTATTGGTAGCCATCAGGCAGGCTAGAGACTACGATTCTAATTACGACGTAGTAGGTCAAACTGAATTGATGCAGCACTAAGTATGAAAAGAAACGCAAGATCTAGACAATCAAGCCCTTGACTAATTTTCAGGGTGGTATATATCTAAACTAATATAATCTAGTAAACAGTTTAGTCGGTATCAGCAGGGATCTTAAAGCGAGAGACAACCGATAGAGCTAAATTGAGATACTAGGACTAGATTAACAGAGACAAATGATAAGACCGGCTAGCCCTTCGACGAAACATTAGCATGAACCTATCGGCTTAACAAGACTTAGATCATCGATAACAATCTAGTAGGTCGGACCTAACCGATGCAGCACGAGATTGCATATGATAATCTAATACTCGATGAGCCAATAGATCTGTCTAATGTGATGGAAATAACAGATCTACCTAAAGTGACATTATGTTTACAGAAACATCGAATTGATAAGAATATTGGACCTAACTGAGAAAGTCGTAACTAAGCCGATATATCTATGAACGGTAATGAAACTAAAGATAGATACGATATACCTGGGCCGGCGGGACTTCGGACTTACCCCTTTGCCAGAGATCGAAGCCGATGTAGCCCCGTGTTGGGTGCCAAGTTCCGCCGGATGATGAACAAAGTAGCCAAAAGTAAAAAGGTGGTGAGGCACTGAGTTGTATTGATCGTGAGGATCGATTACATGAACCCCGGGCTTACATATTTATACCCGCAGGCCAACAAAGATCCTAACAGATTACAATTCAAACTTTCCTAAAGATAAAAGGAAATAAACCGAATCCTTATTGGATACTAACACAGTTTCCTAAAGATAAAATAGAAAGCTAACAAAATTCTTTCTAATTAATAGATACGATAAAATAGAAAGCTAACAAAACTCTTTCTAATTAATAGATACAAGCTGCATCCTCGCTAGATTCGGTCTGTTCGGGATAAGATCTTTCTAAACCGAATCTAACGAGAATCCGACTACTGGAGATACTGTTGACGATCTCTCAGGCCAGTGCGTGAGAAATTTTCTCATCAACAGGTACTGATAAGGGAAAATCTCCATCGGCTGACCAAAACTCGAAACCGATACTGGCTCTGAGCCGATTTGAACCTTGAGCCGATGAGGACTTCAGGGCTTACCAAATTTTGGCGTTAACACATGGCCCCTAGTTTTGGAGTATGAGAAGTCATGCTTCAAAATTGTTCTTGCCTTGATCGCCCCAAAACTGATTATTCTCTTCTTCTTGACATCGACTTTAGTAAGCTGATACATTTCATAATAGATGAGCCAGGCTGCCGAACTCATGGAAGAAAAATCTATCTTTGATAACTGTCGACAATCCTTCGAATGCAAGATCTGCTAGCTCCTCATCACTTAGACATAAACTATAACATCGGCTACGAACATTACGAAACCTTTGAATGTATTCCCTAGTCGATTCTCCTTTTTGCTGTTTAACTGATATCAAATCTGCAAGTGTCATCTCGCTAATCCCAACAAAAAAGTTATAAGTGAAATTGCTTCTCAAGATCGGCCCAACCTCTGATAGAATTTGGTGGCAATGACGAAAACCATTGCATCACTAAGTATGAAAAGAAACACAGTATCTAGACAATCAAGCCCTTGACTAATTCTTAGGGTGGTAGATGTCTAAACTAATCTAATCTGGTAAACAGTTTAGCCGGTATCGGCAGAGACTCTAAAGCGAGAGACAGCCGCTAGAGCTAAATTGAGATACTAGGACTAGATTAACAGAGACATATGATAACACCAACTAACCCTCCAGTGAAACATTAGCATGAACCTATCGGCTTAACAAGACTTATATTATCGATAACAATCTAGTAGGTTGGACCTTACCGATGCAGCACGAGATTGTATATGATAATCTAATACTTGATGAGCCGATAGATCTGGATAATCTGATGGATATAACAAATCTAACTAAAGCAACATTACATTTACAGAAACATTGACTTGATCATAATATCTGACCTAACCGAGAAAGTCCTAACTAAGTCGACCAGCCAAATAAATACAATTAAATCAGAGAACAGCGGAAGCTTGATTACCCAACCCTCAAGCACACCAACTAGGGGTTTCCCCGTTAAGTTCAATCCTAGAAGAAGAGTCAATTACCCGCATCACTCAAAGGACTAAGTCTAAGACCTGCAAACAAAATAGATATTAAACAGGTTAATGTACTGGCAAGTGCACAATCAAACCTACATACATGAAGGCTATATCACAAAGGAAAGCTATTTGTGTAGTTCATTTTCAGCATAAAGCAAATTTTATTTTGCAATTCGTTTACAAAGGAGTTGATAATTCAATTAACAAAGACAAGTTTTAAGTTTCATCATTAATTTCACTATAGTTCCATCATAATCAATATCTCGTTGTCCTCCATGACAAGTCCCATATATCACCATACACACAAAACTCAACACAATTTGTCATTTTCAAAACAAGTCACATGTCCACATTTTGTAAATATAGAGTCTATACTCATGACACTTCACCAAAGCGCTCTTGACCGTGAGGACGGCTAATCGAATAGTTTTAGAGAACTTTGCAGAGTTTGTACAACTTTACCCACATGATGTGAATTGCTCTAGTTTTGTCCGGTACCCGTCGGTATCACGATACTCTACACATTGAGTACAGTCTAGAGGTCACAACGAAACCTTTACACTACTTAATCCCTAGCCTTGCACCAGCACGACTTGTGTTCCTCCATCCTAGGCATACTGGAATATAACCTAGAACCATCAAGTAGTGTGGCCCCGCTTTAAAGTTGACGTCGTGGTGGCGGACACAACAGGAACCCACCCACGTGGCACAATATCATTGTACTGGATAGACTTAATCGCCTAAACTACCAACGGGGTAAATAGGAAGTTCCTCTGGGTTATCCAAACCCATACTCACCATGCCTACCATAATGCAAGGCTAGGTGCTAAGTAGATTATTCAGCTTAGGTCATCCCATACTAACACATGTGGATGTATGGTTAGCTTTAAGTTGGTGACACAAGTTTGGTCCTTACGGACTCAGGCAAACACTCTCCCTATCGGCATACAAATACATCAATTGCATGCCACTTGTCGCCCAGGTCAAAATAATACTTTTACACATTTTACTTCGCAAATACTCATCATTTTAAACCCATTTCAGCAAGGGCACACGTTAACAAAAACTCACATATTAAAGGTAGATGGAACAAGTATTTGCAAATTCTAAGCAAGGCTAAGAAAGTGGTTGCATAAATCATGTATAAACCCATTCGAGCACAAAGAGTGTACTCTAACCAATTATAGGGGTACAATCAGCAAGGAAATCAATTAATAAAAGGAGAAAATGCATCAAATTAGGTCATGACTACCATAACCAATTTTAAATATCGATATAGCCTAAGTTCACATGCAACTTTGCAAACAAATATTTTCATCCCTCAAAATACGGGATTCAATGTGTTCAAAGGAAAGAGGGGAATAACTTGCCTGGATCTTGAGAAATGTTAGCACCTAATCCACTCCATCACCGTTTATGCAATTATCAAAACAAAATACACGAGATGCAATTAAACACCGAAAACAGGCAAAAATCCAAAATGCTCTAAAATACATGATTTTTGTACATTGAGTGGGTACTGGTCTAAAATGAATTTGGGTGAAACAATTTCTAATTTATTTTATTTTATTTGGGAGTTATGTATTTTTGATGTTTTATCGGGACGCAGGGGTATAGAGTTAGGTGTTGTTTGGACAGTGCTTCTATAATTTGATTTTTATTAATTGACTTCACAGGGGCAAGGTAATGCATTTTCTAAGTCTAACACAATTGGTTCAATAATTTTTAGAGTTGACATGAAATTCCTATGGGTTTTACAATTTTTAATGGGTTCTAGGCATATAGTCTTATGTGTACATGGCTTTGGAGGTTTTGGTCCAGAAATTGTTTCATTTGTTTATGATGTAAAAAATGAATAATTTGGTCAACCAATCTAATCTTGGTTAATAGATCTTTGGGATTGGATTATTTTTATATACATTCTATAAACTAGGGGTGTTCTATGTTAGAATCTTTACATGTTAACCTAGAGATTATTATGTGAACTATGTGTACTAAGTTTTGGTATTTAGGGATGGATCATATGGTTTCCCTGGTCTAACATGTTTTATTTTGATTTACTTAGAGCTAGGATACAATTTATATAGACATTTATACATGCATAAACATGGTGCTTAGCTTATCTACTGTGATTAACATCTAGGTTATCTATTTAAGGTTTTCCTACATATTTAGTGTATGAGTTGTCATATTTTATTTTACCTAATTGAAATTCATCACTTGCTGGTTTTATAAAGAATTAGTTCACTTCAAAAGGATTAAAAATGAATCTACTACAAATTTTACAAGTTGTAGTGTACTCTAAATTGTTTATTCCTCATATAAATATTTAAGTGATATTTCTATACAGTAGGCATATGTTTTTATTTTATAATTTGAAAACATGGGTTTTGGTGAATCTACAAAACTTGAGTTTATTCAAAAAGGAGTTAGAATGCATTTTAAATAAATCCCTAAAGTTCAGCTCACTTAAAACTCATCATTTTCTTAATAATAGTTTTAAAAGCATTTGGCTCAAACGAATTATATATTTTTATTTTTCCCTAATTAGAGAGGGTGAGTTGAGGAGTCTATAGAATTTAAGTTGGTCCAAAAATATGTTAAATTGAATTTTTATGTATTTTATAAATTTGTCCAATCCCTATGTGTGACTTTCTTTATTTAAATTTTTGGTACTAAATTTGCAATGTGAGTGTTAACACTGAAATTTGGTAATTGAGTCCCTAAGTCTGCAAAGGCGAAGCAGAATCGGATCGGCTGGTTTGGTGTGGAAACAAAGGCCGCATCGGCTAAAGAGTGATCGGCTACGAGGCCAATCGGCTAAGGTTGGATTGGACAATGGCAGCCGATAGCAGATTCCAGGTCCGGAAGAGATAAAACCGTTTATGGCGCAACAGTTTGAGGATAAATGGAAGATTCGGTTGTTAGTTGCGCGTTAAATGATATTGCCACCTATGGATAGAGTCCTGTAACGGCGATTGTATCTATAATTTAGGAGTTTGTTTAAACTGTTAGTTGTAACACGGCATGGGTCCTTCTCGGGATAATGGTGTGTTTTAAATAGTAGTTTAGATAGAGTCCAGGGTTTGTACAGATAATTGTATCTTGGGTATAATTAGGACCCGAGACCCCCTGTAATAAAAAAACACAATCAATCAAACCTTCGGCGCATTGCCAACTTTTTCTTCAGACGAGTAGTTTGTTTGGCTACGGGCTGCATCGTTTTGATCCCCAGATCTAGGTAAATGCTTGTCATTAGTGGTATGATCTGTTGTTTCTAGTGCTTCCATCGTAATGACACATTAGATTCAAGAGTTCATACTGCGCTACTTATCATATAGCGCACATAAATTAGACTAATGTTTAGATCTATCCTGCCATTGGCTAGTTCTATTAAGAACATGCAGCCGATAGGGCTAGATCTAAAGGTTGGTTGGTTTATATGCGATATCCACCGTCTCGAGGGATATAAATCGTCTGCAACAGATCAGTTTTTTCTTTTTATACTTAATGTTGCATCGGGTTCGAACTATTAAGTTGTTTTTACAACTATCAATGATCTGTTCGGCTAAGATTTATATTGTTTAGAGACAGCGGGGTTTCAGCCAGCCTTATCTGCCCTGATATGTTTCTTTTAATATATTTATTATTAGATTTATATTAGGACTGCCTCTTATATTAAGATCGCATTCTTGTCGAACGTTACTTATCGGCGGCCGCCGGTCGATTTCCGGGCCATGCGCATCTGGTTCAAGAGTGGTATCTTTTCATAAGATTCATTGGAGTACTAGCCGATCCATCGTTAGCTTTCCAGTATCGGCTAAATTATCGATTCATATATTTATTATCCTTTACTGTATTTAGGTTACACGACTAATGCTGTCTTGGCGTAGCCGATCCATTCCAGTCGTTTGGCTTAAATATATTTTAGGATATCATATATATGCTCATGGATTCCCTCGGCCGATCCAGTGGTGATCTAACCTAACACTTAATGCATATTCCCTTGTTTCTCTTGTTGGTTAACAGACCAAATCAACTCGCACGCCCTGCACAGCACAGGTAGCCGAGAAGGACCTGCACTGGAGTTAAGCAGATCTCCTAGGCCAGCGCGTGAGAGAAATTTCTCATCAACACGCTTCTTGGCACGCTCGGTGGCACTTTCTCTGTCAGCTCGACTCGGACACATAGATTCAGCCGGCAAGATGGTCGACTCCAAAAGCCCCAGCATTTCCCAGGACAACATCGTGCCTATGAAGATGGAGCAGTTATCGGCTGAACAACAAGCCGATTATAAGAAGATGGTGGAAGAGCTCCAGGCTAACAAGATCTGGGGCCATGCATCAAAATATAAGTTCAGCATGAACGACCTTAAGGCATCCTCCTCTGGTGAGACAAAAGGCAAACAGAAGACGGAGGAGCCGACCCAGGAACAGGACGATTTGGTTGTATGTTCTCTACAAGACAGGATCGACTCGGCCGTCCATCACGCGTTAGTCAATCAAAGTAACATTCTGGTCAACACTCTCAACAACATGATTGCTACTGTGGTCGACGCCAAGATAGCCGACCAGCTGCAACGAGGGCTGACGTACTTCACAGACGGCCAATTTCCTGGTTACAGGACACTGGTCACACAGAATCGGCCGATCCCACCACTAGCACAACAAGGGCTGCCGGGAGGAGTCCTCGGTCAGCCGAATCCAGGTGAATCAACTATAAGGCCAGCAATTACTGTGCTGAACCGACAGCAGCCACTGCCCCAAGATCAGATTGCCAATATGTTCAACGACAATCGGTAGTCAGAGTTGATTGATCCAAATAGACGGTACAACACCGGTGGCTGACAGCTGTTTCCAGGACCACCAACGCCACCACCGGCGCATCGGCCGCCTCCCGCTGATCATCACTACTAGTACCAAGGAGGCCGTCAAGATCATCATTACAGGCCTCAGACACCACCACTATATCGGCAAGCACCCGCGCCGTGTGACCCATACAAGCCAATACAGCAAGACAACCGAACCTGGGCCGATCTGATTGCAGATGTCATGCGCGATCAATTCGGCCTCAAGCCGAAAGACTCATGGAACATGTATCAGTATCCCTATCCAGAGCACTTCGAGTGGATCCTGTTGCCCAACCGATACAAGATCCCAGATTTTTCGAAGTTCTCAGGGCAGGACAACGTTTCAACTTATGAGCATGTTAGCCGATTCTTGGCACAGTGCGGCGAAGCATCAGCTACGGACGCCTTGAGAGTCCGATTGTTCCCTCTTTCTCTTTCAGGATCGGCTTTTACATGGTTCTCCTCATTGCCCTACAACTCAATTCAGAGCTGGGCCGATCTTAAAAAACAATTCCACAGCTACTTGTACTCCGGCAGCCACGAGATGAGGTTGTTGGACCTCACCAGCATCAGGCAAAAACACAATGAATCGGTCCAAGAATACATCCAACGGTTTAGAGAGATGAGGAACCGATGCTACAGCCTGGTGCTATCGGATGCCCAGCTGGCCGATTTGGCTTTTCATGGATTGATCGCTCCGATCCAAGAGCGATTCTCTGCGCAGGATTTTGACAGCTTAGCCCACTTGGCGCAGAAGGTGACGGCCCACGAGCAACGATTCCAAGACGCCAGGAAGGCCGTCAAAAATATAACTCAGGTCGTCGTCGAATCAGGCTACGAGTCCGACGACGATGACGCAGAAGTGGCGGCAGCCAAATGGGCCAAGAACAAAAAGGCCATTGTCTGCCAATGGCTGCTGAAGACGGTCAAGGAAGAGCGATATGATTTTGACATCACCAAGGCCGACAAGATCTTCGACTTGCTGCTCAAGGAGAAGCAGATTCAGTTACCTAAAAATCACTTGATCCCGTCGGTCGAAGAGTTGACAAAAAAGAAATATTGCAAGTGGCACAACTCCACATCCCACGCCACCAACAACTGCAAAGTCTTCAGGCAACAAATCCAATCGGCGATTGAGGCTAGGAAGCTGAAGTTCGCCGATTCAAGTCGGCCGATGAAAGTAGACGGCAATCTTTTCCCGGTCAACACGGTCCAAGCCGGTCCCAGGAAAGCTGATCGACTGAATAGAATGGCGCACAACTTAGTCAATACATCGATCGGGGCCAAGGCAGAAGACGAGCAGATTGGATGTCACGCCGCGCTGATTAATATGGTGCGCCCAGTTATCAGATCGGTTGATCCATGGCCGATCCACGAACGCAGCCGACACCGTCATCAACATCGGTCTTGGAAGGAAGAGGCTTACAATGAAACATCTCGTCAGCGCGAGCCAAATACCCAAAGCCGCCGGTACGAGGCAAATTGCGACAATGCCAATCCGCATTGGCATTGTGATTTTTTCACGTACTGCTGGAAATCCGGTATGAGACTACCAACACTGGACGATTGCCCAGGATGTAACGATCGCCGCGACGGCGGGCACAGGAACTCATCGGCTGCAAGCCCAACCCGGTTCGTCCCCAGAGCCGTTCAGCTAAACCAAAGGCGGCGGTCTATCCATGATCGGCTCGGTCTGATCCACCAAGACTTCTTCGTCGACGAAAACCGCGATGGCAACAACCGCGACGATGAAGAGGCCGACGAGGAGGAATCGGCCAACCCCCAATGGTGCCCGTCCGATCTCTTCACAAAGACGCAGAAAAGAAGGGAGAGAAGACGAAGTTCAGCAAATGATCCACGAACAACGCCGTCGGCTGGGAAAAATCAAAAGGCGATGGGTACCCAAAGAGAAAGCTGCCATAGCCGACGAAGAGCAAACCGATGAAGGCCCAGTCGATCAAGCCAGGAGGGCAGCCAAAGAGAAAGGCAAAATTTCTGCATCGGTTAACATGATGTTCATGCTACCAGCCGAGTTTGGCGCTCCTGAAGCCGATGCAGACACAATTGAGGACGACCTGGCGAAACTGGCAATCTTACCAGACCAGGCTGTCTTCGACAAACCCGAGGGAACCGAAAATCAGCACTTAAAGCCGTTGTACGTTAAAGGATTCGTGAACGGCAAGCCGATTTTCAAAATGCTACTTGATGGGGGAGCTACAGTCAACCTCATGCCATACGCAACATTCAGAAAACTAGGCAAGGGAGCCGAAGACCTGATAAAAACCAACATGGTGCTCAAAGACTTCGGCGGCAACCCATCGAAAACTAAGGGCGTCCTCAACGTTGAACTGACCATCGGCAATAAGACCGTGCCAACAACGTTCTTTGTCATCAACGGGAAGGGGTCTGACAGCATGCTGCTCGGAAGGGACTGGATACACGCTAACTGCTGCATCCCTTCTACAATGCATCAGAGCCTGATCCAATGGGACGGCGACAAGATCGAGATCGTACCAGCCGATAGGTCAGTTAGTGTCGTCAGTGCCGATTTGCCGCTTTGGGAAATCGAAGGCATCGATTGTTTATCCGAGAAAATCTGGCAAGCCGATTTTCTAAATGTGTCCAATTCCACAATACAGCCGATTGGAAATGACGAGCCGCAGCTGCTGCTTTGAACAAGACATGATGGTGGGCTCAAGCGTTCTCGGCATGGACATCGCGGACGAAGACGATGAAAAGCTAGGGCAAGGTTTCACGTCGGCCGACGAATTAGAGGAAATTGACATCGGCTCTGGTGATAAGCCGAGGCCGACGTACATTAGCAAAAATCTGTCTCCTCATTGTAGATCCCAGCTTATTGAGTTGTTAAAAGAATATAAAGACTGTTTTGCTTGGGAGTACTTCGAGATGCCCGACCTCAGCCGATCGATAGTGGTCCATCAGCTGCCAATTAAGGCAGGCTATCGGCCGTTCAAACAGCCTCCCAGGAGGTTTAAGGCCGATATGTACGATGCAATTAAGGCCGAAATCACTCGGCTATACGACGCAGGATTCATTCGGCCTTGCCGATACGCCGAGTGACTCTCAAACATCGTCCCAGTGTTGAAGAAAAAGGTAAACTTAGGGTGTGCATCGATTTCAGAGATCTAAACAAGGCAACCCCTAAAGACGAATACCCAATGCTGATAGCCAACCTGCTTGTTGATGCTGCTTCAGGCCACAAAATTATCAGTTTCATGGATGGCAATGCAGGGTATAATCAAATATTCATGGCCGACGAGGACATCCACAAGACCGCTTTTCGATGTCCCGGCGCAATCGGCTTGTACGAATGGGTAGTAATGACGTTCGGCTTGAAGAATGCTGGGGCAACATATCAACGGGCCATGAATTACATCTTTCACGATATGATCGGCTCGCTAGTAGAGAGATACATTGACGATGTGGTTGTCAAGTCAAGGGAGATAGAAGGCCACATGGCCGATCTGAGACAAGTGTTAGAACGGACGAGGAAGTATGGTCTGAAGATGAATCCGCTTAAGTTCGCTTTCGGCGTATCGGCCGAACAATTCTTGGGATTTCTTGTCCATGAAAGAGGAATTGAAGTTACACCAAGAAGCCTAAATGCTATCAAGACAATTCATCCTCCGAAGGACAAAAAACAACTCCAATCATTGATCGGCAAGATAAACTTCATCAAACGGTTCATAGCCAATCTCTCAGAAAAGATGGAGCCGTTCACACCACTACTTCGGCTGAAAGCCGATCAAACATTCACATGGGGGGCAGAACAGCAAAGGGCGTTAGACAACATAAAAGATTATCTGAGTTCTCCTCCAGTTTTAATGCCTCCACAAAAGGGAATACCATTCAAACTGTACCTATTAGCCAATGACAAATCAATCGGCTCCGTCCTAATCCAAGAGGTCAACGGCAAAGAAAAGGCCATCTTCTATCTCAGCCGACGGTTGCTAGACGCGGAGACGAGGTATTCACCTGCGGAGAAGCTATGCCTATGCCTCTATTTTTCATGTACGAAGTTAAGGCACTATCTGCTATCCAATGAGTGCACAATAGTCTGCAAAGCCGATGTAGTTAAGTATATGCTATCGGCTCTAGTGCTCAAGGGAAGAATTGGGAAGTGGATTTTCGCGCTAACAGAATTCGACCTGGGGTATCAGGCACCAAGGGCAGTCAAGGGGCAAGCCATAGCCGATTTCATTGTGGAGCACAGAAATGACTCAATCGGCTCAGTGGAAATTATGCCTTGGACTTTGACGTTCGACGGCTCAGTTTGCACCAACGGCTGTGGCATCGGCTTGGTCATTATTTCGTCCAGGGGGGCAAGCTTCGAGTTTGCTTTTCCCATCAACCCCCATGCTACAAACAACCAAGCCGAATACGAAGCCATCCTTAAAAGATTACATCTACTCAAAGAAGTTGAAGCCGACGCCATCGAAATAATGGGAGATTCATTGTTGGTCATCAGCCAATTATCAGGAGAATATGAATGCAAAAATGACGCGCTGATGGTCTATTATCGGCAGTGCCGGGAACTACTGGACGGTTTTTGGCTGGTTACTTTGAAACATATCCCCAGAGAGTAGAACTCAAAGGCCAATGACTTGGCTCAGGGGGCATCAGGCTATCGGCCGATGCCAAAAGAAATCGACATAGACGGTGCCGCCATCGCAGCCGATGATTGGAGGTTTGAAGTTTACAACTATCTCAAAAACCCCTCTCAATCGGCTACAAGGAAGCTACGATACAAGGCATTGTGATACGTGTTGCTCGATGAAGATATGTACTATCGGACGATTGACGGCGTGCTACTCAATTGTTTGGGAGCCGATCAGGCTACAGTTGCCATCGGAGAAGTACATGAAGGAATCTGTGGCACACATCAATCGGCCCACAAAATGAATTGGCTGCTTCGCCGAGCAGGGTCTTTCTGGCCGAAGATGCTGGAGGATTATTTCAAGTATTACAAGGGCTGCCAGGATTGTCAGAAGTTTGGCGCCATACAACGAGCACCAGCATCGGCTATGAACCCAATTATCAAGCCGTGGCCGTTCAGAGGATGGGGCATTGATATGATCGGCCAGATCAATCCACCCTCAAGCAAAGGACATAAATTTATCCTGGTGGCGACCGATTACTTCACAAAGTGGGTGGAGGCGATTCCCCTCAGAAAAGTGGATTCTAAGGACGCGATCGAGTTTGTCAAAGAACATATCATCTACCGATTTGGCGTTCCACAAACAATAACAACAGACCAGGGATCTATCTTTGTATCGGACGAATTTGTTCAGTTTGCCGACAGCATGGGGATCAAGCTGCTTAATTCTTCGCCGTACTATGCACAAGCCAACGGACAAGCCAAGGCCTCAAACAAAAGTTTGATCAAATTGATTAAAAGAAAGATCTCTGAGTACCCTAAACAGTGGCACAGCCGATTAGCCGAATCACTGTGGGCGTATCGGATGGCATGCCATTGGTCAATTCAAGTCCCTCCGTACAAGCTGGTCTACGGACATGAGGCAGTGCTGCCATGGGAAAGTGTCGTCGTCTCAAGGCGCATTCAGCTACAGGATCAACTCACAGCCGACGATTATTATCACATGATGGTGGACGAATCGGAAGATTTAGTTTTATCCAGGATGAGGGCCTTGGAAAAAGTCACAAAGGATAAAGAACGAGTAGCCAAACATTATAATAAAAAGGTGGTGCCTAAATCTTTTGAGGAAGGTGAACTCGTTTTTAAATTGATACTGCCGATTGGATCTAGAGACAACAAATTCGGCAAGTGGTCACCAAATTGGGAAGAGCCTTTCAAGATCCACAAATGCGTCTCTAAAGGAGCTTACATGCTAGAAGGGCTGGACGGAGAAGTATTTGGAAGGGCTCTTAATGGAAACTACCAGAAGAAATATTACCCAAGCGTATGGATCAACTCGTGATTCGGCTCTGGTTGCTTAAGCCGATTTACGATAGCCGATGTCTTGCTTTAACAAGGCATCGCCTTTAGGCATTCTTATGCAACGTTTTTCTAACTAAGTTTTCTACGACTGGCTAATGATTGGTCGATAGGGACGGCAATGATGCGCGAACGGCTCGAGCTCAATTTTGTCGACACCGAAGCTATCAACAAAACTTGGGGGGCATATATGTACACGAGCCGATTGCAAAATCGGGCATCAGGATTTTTGAAATATTTTTGAAACTTTTTAAGCCTCGTGATCGGTAGTCCGAATAAAAGCGTTGGGAGTGATTTGGATCGATAGACGTAGTTCGAGCGCTGACACCGACGGTTGTGGTGCGGCCTCAGAATGGGCAACGTGAACCGATACGGGCGGCTGAGGCCGATTTCAACAGGAGCAATTCAAGACACTACGCGCGATCGAAAGCCAATCTCATCTACAAGCACAACGGCAAAAGATTGATAAACTATATTACACATCAGTTACAGCCGATTACAAGTATGAGCAAATCGATTAAAGTCCAATCCCAGCACAAAAGTATGACAGGAATAATACACGAGGCAGTAGCCGACTTCAGAATGTTAGAATATTACAAGCTCATTGTTTTAAGAAATCGGCTATGGCCGAAAACGTCGTCCGCCTGATCTGGTCTATCTCTTCAATGGCCCTGATGTCGTCGGCCTCGGACCCTGCCACCGGCCGGATGCCCTTCACCAGGTCTCGCAAGTGTGCCACAGCCGCCTTGATGCCTTGGCGTTGAGCTTCGATCTCGGCCGGCAAACCAGCCATGTACTCCTTATGGACATCGATCTCGTTCATGACTTGAACGAGATCGGCCATCAGCTGATCTTGGCATGCAAGGAGGTGCTCGAGTTTGGCCACCGGCTCAGTCTTCAGGCGGACAAAGGTAGCTTTCCGGCTCTCAATGGCGTCCTTGGTCGACTGGAGGGTGGCTGACCGTGCCTGGTTCTCGCGGCGATCGGCTATCCGCTGCCGTGCCCGTTCGTACTTGAGCTGGTAGGCTTCCATGAAGGTGGCCGGCACAATGGCATCGGCTAGAGCTTCCAGTAGCGAGGCCTCCAGCCGGTTGCCGATGTCGGCTAGGGTGGCCCTCAGGTTCTCAGTCAGCATCACCAACGCCTCTTCGTCGATTTCGCCGGACTCCTCGAATTCCGACAGGTCAAAATTAAGGAGGTCGGCTATGTTTTGCAGAAAAGAGAGATGATCAGAAGACGTTAAGTTGACAGAAGCCGATCGTCAATTTCAGTCAGCTTACCATTGGCACCGGGGTCGGAGCGGTCGGCTCGGCTGGATCGCCGCCTGCAGCCGTCGGGGCCTCTTCGTCGGCATCGTTGCCGCCGCCCGCGACAGCCTCAGCATGCTCGCTGGACGCCTAGGGGTAGTCGACGGTGATTGTGGGGGCTGCAAATGAAAAGTTAGCAGTCGAGTCGGCTAATTTCTACAAATCAAGGTGCAAGAGATGATTACCGATGGCACAGGATGTGGAGTGCGGCCGGCCAATTTCTTGACCTGAAAAGAATGGTTCAGTCAGATGCATGTGACATCATCGTGAAGCCAAATTTGGTGAAGTGAGGGCTTACCGACTGATTTTTCGCTGGGGGACTTGGGACTGGCGGGACGTCGGCCAGAGCATTGACCGACTCATGGCTCGAGCTCCCGGGTTCAGCCGCCGCTCCAACAGCCACCGGCATTTCCTCCTTGGCGACAGCGTCGAGGAACTGCGCGACGGCCGGGTCCAAGGGGGAGGCTATCGGCTGGCGCTGCCGGTTTCTTCTCTTTCAGCTTCTTGAGGGCAGACGCGGCCAACGGCTGTGTGAGTGGCGCAGGCCTTTTCTTCTGGGCAATCGGCTTGCGCACCTGCCCTCGTAGCAATGACGCCAGCTTCGGCGCTCCCCAGCCGATGGTCGACGGAGCGAGGCCGCCCCCGTCCAGAACACCTAGACGATATTCGATGGGGTGCCCAGAATCGCTCACCGTCGGCCGCTCTATCTCTGTCTCCTGCAAATCAGGGGGCAAATGTTAATCGGCTATATCAGCCGATGATGAGAAGAAGAAAATCATTTGGGACTTAAAGCTTACCGACGGGATCTCCTCAGGCAGGAGGAGGTCGACATAACAAGACGACCGCTGGTGGAAGATATGGCGCTTGATTTCAGTCCACCATTGGTTGTAAGCCTCAGCGCCAGTGTTATCATGTCGACGTTGCCGAGGAGGGCCGGCTATATTCGATAGCCGATCCATTATCAAGTCCTGGCTTACCACTCCCCTCGTCTCAATCTTATCGGTATAAAAGAAGCCGATGGGCAGCTGCCCATGACCGAACTGCCTCGCCGCCGACACTGGGTAATAGAACTCGTAGCTCTTGGCCACTAATCGGCCCTGGTGGATCTTGGTCGGCAAGATGCAGGGGGACAGAACGGCGATGAACAGCTCCCTGCACCTCAGGTTGTCGGCTGAGTTGACGTCTTCCCAATTGAAGTTGGTCGGCAACTCGAATAGTCCCTGGTCCCGGTAAAAGTACCAGGCGCAGTTCTCGCGAGACAGCCCGTCGTAGAGGGCGATGAACCATTCGGCCAGCAGATCGTCCGATTGCCTCGAGCCCGCATGAGCAGCTGCTGCTTCCCTATAGCTCATGCATCGCGTGGTGGTGATCTGGTTGCCGTCTTCATCCTCGATCCGCTCCAGCCTTGGGAATACAGCTGCTGTCAGACGGAGCCGACCGGCTATCTTTTGGGTCGCCAGCACCAGCCAGATCTGTAGAAACCACCAGGGGCCACCGGTGTTGATTGGAGCGTTGACGGCTATTTTTGCGGCGGCCTGATGCAACATCTGATATAAATAGCCAAGGAGGTATTTCCCCAGCGCAAGTTTGCCCCCGTCGGCCAGGACTTCGGCTACGACCTGCCAGTTCGCGGTCGGCCCGCAGCTCGATCCACAGAACAAAAATTTTTCAAGCCACATCATCAAGAACGTGGCGTGCTCCCTGTGGCCGACTGATCCGTCCTTCATGTTCTGGGCGATGAAGCCACTCCACCCGCCGATGGCCTTGGTTTTGAACTGATGCTGCCCCTTTCGGCTCGAGCTGCTGGGGTTAGCCGACAACTCGATGTCCAGCCTGGTCGTCATGTACACGTCGGCCAGCGTGATTGTCATCGGCCCTTGCCGGAAGATGAAGGCGTTAAAGTTGTCGTTCCAGAAACATGTTGCAGCCGACATAAGCGGCTCATCCTTTTCCATGCTGGCGACAGATAGGGCCAACCACTGGGCGATCCCAGTCTCCTCCCACTGTGTGTATTTGGCCGATCGCACCCTTTTGTACCACTCAACCCAGGCGCGGTGGTCGGCCATGATTTGAATGTCCTGTTCCAGTGGGCGAGGGATGGCTGGATGGTGTTGAAGGGGATCCTGTTGGTTTCGGCTATAATCACATCGGCTGGATCCGTGTTGCTGATGGAGCCGAGAAAGTACCTCTGTGCTTGTGTCAGATTTGGGATAAGCACTTGATGTGACAGGTGCTACAGTTCAGAAAAAGGGGCGCTAATCAAGAACGGTTGCATATTACAGTTCGAAGAAGGAAAAAGTGCTAATCAAGAAAAAAACAAAGGAAAGTGCTACTCAAAAATGGTTGAACGTAAGATTGATGCAACATGGTTGGAGAATTAAATCCGAATGAAAAAGGAGTTCTGGATCAAATGGGAGTACCTCAGGGAACTCAGCAATGGCGGCGGTCGAAACGGCAGCGGTGGTTGGCACGGCGGCTACAGCTGGTGTGGCGGCGGTGGCCGGCGCGATGGAGGTGCTCGATGCGGCGATGGTGGAGGCCATCAGGGTCATTTGGGCAAAGATGAAGTCTGGGTTGCAAAGAATGCTGAGATTTGACGGACGCCGGTGAAACCGCCGAAGAGGAGAGAGGAGGCAGAGGCTTGTATGCGAAGAGACTGAGTGCGCTTTGAAGGCGTAAGCGTCTTGGCCGAGGAGAGTGGATATTTAAAGGGCACTTGGGGAGAAGCCGAAGCGGTTTAAGTCAAGAAAAGAGCGGGAGTTTTAACAGGCAAGCAAATCCGTAACACTTCATATCACGGACTTGGGGGAATGTGTTAACACTGAAATTTGGTAATTGAGTCCCTAAGTCTGCAAAGGCGAAGCAGAATCGGATCGGCTTGTTTGGTGTGGAAACAGAGGCCGCATCGGCTGAAGAGTGATCGGCTGCAAGGCCAATCGGCTAAGGTTGGATCGGACAATGGTAGCCGATAGCCGATTCCAGGTCCGAAAGAGATAAAACCGTTTCTGGTGCAATAGTTTGAGGATAAATGGAAGATTCGGTTGTTAATTGCGTGTTAAACGATATTGCCACCTATGGATAGAGTTCTGTAACGGCGATTGTATCTGTAATTTAGGAGTTTGTTTAAACTGTTAGTTGTAACACGGCATGGGTCCTTCTCGGGATAATGGTGTGTTTTAAATAGTAGTTTAGATAGAGTCCAGGGTTTGTACAGATAATTGTATCTTGGGTATAAATAGGACCTGAGACCCCCTGTAATAAAAAAACACAATCAATCAAACCTTCGGCGCATCGCCAACTTTTTCTTCAGACGAGTAGTTTGTTTGGCTATGGGCTGCATCGTTTCGATCCCCAGATCTAGGTAAATGCTTGTCATTGGTGGTATGATCTGTTGTTTCTAGTGCTTTCATCGTAATGACACATTAGATTCAAGAGTTCATACTGCGCTACTTATCATATAGCGCACATAAATTAGACTAATGTTTAGATCTATCTTGCCATTGGCTAGTTCTATTAAGAACTTGCAGCCGATAGGGCTAGATCTAAAGGTTGGCTGGTTTCTATGCGATATCCACCGTCTCGAGGCATATAAATCGGATGCAACAGATTAGGTTTTTCTTTTATACTTGATGTTGCATCGGGTTCGTACTATTAAGTCGTTTTTAGAAGTATCAATGGTCTCTTCAGCTAAGATTTATATTGTTTAGAGACAGCGTCGGGGTTTCAGCCAGCCTTATCTGCCCTGATATGTTTCTTTTGATATATTTATTATTAGATTTATATTAGGACTGCCTCTTATATTAAGATCGCATTCTTGTCGGACGTTACTAGCCGAAATCAGCCCGCCATCGTCGGCCGACGGCCGATTTCCGGGCCATGCTCATCTGGTTCAAGAGAGGTATCTTTTCATAAGATTCATTGGAGTACTAGCCGATTCATCGTTAGCTTTCCAGTAGCGGCTAGATTATCGATTCATATATTTATTATCCTTTACTCTATTTAGGTTACACAACTGATGCTGTCTTGGCATAGCCGATCCATTCCAGTCGTTTGGCATAAATATTTTTTAGGATAGCATATGTATGCTCATGGATCCCCTCAGCCGATCCAGTGGGGATCTAACCTAACACTTAATGCATATTCCCTTGTTTCTCTTGTTGGTTAACAGATCAAATCAACTGGCATGCCCTGCATAGCACAGGTAGCCGAGAAGGACCTGCACTGGAGTTAAGCAGTTCTCCCAGGCCAGCACGTGAGAGAAATTTCTCATCAACAGTGTTTGCTATGTTCTATAATTCCAAATTAAAATTCATTATCTAGTGACTTCATAGAAATTTGTTTCACCCCAAAATGAGTCAAATTGGATTTTATATCGATTTTACAAGTTGGCATAATTTTATGTAGGAAAGATATTGCTTTTACATTTTAAATTATGAAAATCATGGGGTCCATAGGTTAGTGGCTTGGTCATTTTTGCACATAGGCCCATGGAGTCTTTATAAATAGCACCCGACGTCCTTAGCATGTGGTGATTTAAAAGTTCTTAAGAGGCCTCAGCGTTTAAAATATTTGCATCTAAGTCCTTGGGTCCATATGGCATAGAGTGGCAGTCTTACTGATTGGTCCTTGGAGTTTTAAACTATTCTCTAAGCATGGTCCTCGCGCTTTAATTAGGTTGGGCCCACATGTCATTGAGTGTGGGAGGAGAAGGGCAGAGCACGGCGGCCGGAGCTCTTTTCTGCCCTCACCGGCGGTGAACGGCGGCGTTTCAGATGGGGCGACTATAAGAGAAAAGAAGAAGTGGCTTATTGCGAACCCGTTGGTGGTGGTTTTGTGCGCAGTGGTGGCCGGCCACGTGCCGACGGCGAGCATAGGCGGCGATGCGGCTTGGCATGCTGATGCATGTCGGGTTTTGGTTTGGTTTAGTACCAACTAGTGCATGTAAGAGTAACTACAGGGTAATAGGAGACTTACCGAACCATTATAGAAAGGCGGCGATGCTTGGTCGATGATGACGGCGTGTAGATGGGCTTAGCGGCAACGGGGAGCTCCAGGATGAACGGTGACAGCTCGATCTACTTGAAGGGCGGCGATGCATGCATGTCCAAGAGGATGATTAGATTCCAGGGATGGTGCACGTGCAAGGAATTTGACAATGGCTCACCGGAGAGGGAGGATTCGTTAGTGGCGATGGTCAAGGGTTACGCGGAAGCTACGATAGCTAATTACGAAAATTTTCTACCACGCAAACCAGGAACACTTGCAAGGTTACCGATTGGAGTAGAGTGCAATGGATTAGCCAATCAGGAGCTATCCGATCCGGAACAGTGCTGGCCAATGAGAGCCGATTTGCCGACAGCTGATTCACCGAGTAGCCGATTCGCCGAGTCATCTGACCGCGCTCGCGCGCCTCGCTCCGATGCGCCCAATCGCAGCCGATTCCACCACAGTCGATTCGTAGCCGACGAACAGCACCGCAATGTAGCAGCGCCTCTACTGGTATCCACACGTCCGGGGATAGAACGCCGAACACCCATGTGCTAGCAGAAGATGCAAGGCTAGGGTTTGGCTCGAAGGTGGGGAGGGTTTCCGTGGAGATTGATCTCATCGACTTCTGTTGTGCCAAATCAGATTGATTCGGTTCAATTGCATGCATCAACTCTCCACCCCTCACCCCTTTATATAGAGTTGCCGGTTGGGCCTAGAGGCCCATCGGGACTCTATTTTGAATCGAATCCTATCCGAATCTCATAGAGTTGGCTGGCAGGACTTCGTAAGCCCATAGGAGTCTATCCGATTGAGCCGTATCCGAGTCCAACTCGAATGCCTGTTCTTATCCCCTTAAGCGTGCGACCCTGTAGGTTCAGGTATACTCGGTATCGGCCCAAGTCGAACTCAGCCGAGGAGTCGAACTCAACCGATCGTCGGCTTGAGTCCAACTCAGCCGATCTGTCAACAGCGGCGCCTAGGAGCACATATTGACACCATAGTATACAAGAATATAATATCAGCTCTAAACCTGTAATGTGTACACAAATCCCTTTGCCTCACAATATCAATTAAGCTATAGGCAAGATGTGTGCCATCCCTTCAATAGCTTAACCATTCACTCGAACCGTATTGGATTATCTGTCTGTTGATAGACTCCTCAATCAACTCGGCATGGCCATGCACTTGCATGTTTCATAGCAAACCCGAAGACTACTTTTATAACTACCCAGTTATGGAATAGGGTTTGGTAGTCCCAAAGTAGGCTACTACACATGTTGGAATCCATGATGATCTCAGGTCTAAGGACTTTGTCCAACACTACCTGAGACCAACTAATGGCACATTAATTCATGTAGTGTCTCATGGTGGGTCTATCCAACAATGTGTTCTCTAACACATGTCCACGTATATTGATTTGGTATCTCCATACCATGATCTATGAGACATGATCATCAATCAATAGACATGTCGATCTTAGAATCATATTTGTTCCAATAATATGACATGTGATCAGGGATCATTTAGAAATAGATTCATACATAAAGAGTCTCATAAATAAGTCACGTACTTATTGATCAATACAAGATGTCTATTTTATGGAACTGAATAACACTTTATTCATTTGTACATAAACATTGACCATGATATCCAACATCTCCATGTTGCCTCTAGGGCATATCACTAACAGATGGGCGGCCAGAGTTGGGGAAGAAAAAGGGGAACTCTTTCCTCGGTACACTTCACAGTGATTCCTTTGAGTTATACCATTGTCAGGCATTGGAAAACATGTTGGCGAGAGGTTTGGTCAATGGCTCACCGTGGAAGGCTGTCGATGAGCGGGTGCGTTGCGGCGGTGCTTGGCGCGTGCTCCGGAGCTCCTGTGGGCATGACGGCGTTCCCGTTGTTGTGATGCACAAAATGTGGTGGGGTCAAAAGAGAAAATGCTCGGCATCAAGAGGAGATGATGGACCGCTAGAAAGGACAACTGCAGCTTAACCAGCAATGGCGATGATCGTCGGCTTCCTAGGCGGAGATGAAAATGGATGGAAATGGAGGCACCATGTTCTTCTCTCAGGGTTTGCTCAGCCCTGTGATGAAGTGTGAGGCTTGGCGATTTGGCTGGGAAGGTTTGAGGGTAGGAGGAGGAGTTTGTGGCACCGACACGTTGAGTACACGTGTCACCGGCGTCCAGAGCGCGGTGGGCTCGCGTGTCCTTGCGTTCCCGATCAGCTGGAGGTTTGGCATAGAGCGAGGGTTAGCCTGGGAGGCTGTCCAGAGGGTCCATGCCGTGGTGCACTAGGTGGGAATGAGAGGGATGGGTAGAAGAGTGAGTACACTTGATTTTTTATTGTATTTTTTGAATTATTCTTTACCTCGAACTTTGTTGCTGTATAGTTTAATGTGTGCTCTAGATAAATTCTTGCAAATTTTACTGGAGGTAGATGAGTATACCTAGTTTCCATTTTCTTTGGTTGCATTCAAAAATGAGTTATAGATTACTCATAGGAATTCAACAAAGATGGGGTATTTGGAATCTCGTTTGAATTTTTAGAAGGCCTAAACAGAGAACAAAAAATTCTAGAAAAATTATATTTAGCCATGATAATTAATATGGTATTTGAATAAATTACTTCACAGGTATACTTATGTGCATTTTAATTTACTTTTGGGTGATGTATGGTTTTAGCCGATTAAAAATCATAACTAGCCTACCATTAGGCTGTTTTGTCTAATTTGCTTGGGACAACAAACCTAACTTTTAAATTTTACAAAAATTATGTTAAGGTGTATATAATGTTTGGCACATTCATGAATTTTTCCATGATTTTATCTTGCATGGATTGTTCTAGAAAATTAGGGTAACTTCCCTAGCATGGATCTATTATAGTTATTTTGTTCATATTAAATTTCCTTTTGAAGTGAGGAGGTGAACCTTGGATTAAAGTTTGTATACCCACAAATCATTACCCTATGTTAGTTGTAGGCTTGTTTGGTGAATTTTAAATCCTTTAGGTTATGCTCATGAGACCTAAAATGAAAATGCGAATCCAAAATTCGAATGCACAAAGGACACTTGGTCGAAACATGTTTTATGCATAGGCATCCTCACATGTATAAATGTATCAATGCTCAAGATTAAGAATGAAAAAGGTATTATTTTGTTCTCAAAATTTTAATCATGCATTGGGTCGAAATACTTCACCTAGGTTAGAAATAAAAATTTTGGTTCACAAAATTGAAGAACTTTACTTTGATTTGGTTTTAACAAAATTTTCCTAACCCTGGATTTGGCTATGTGACAGCTCTATCCCCCTTAAAGGAAATGTTGTCCCCGAGATTTGGGTTGGGCTGTGGTTGGAAATCTGTTGGTGTAACTTGGGTCGATAGGTATGGGACTTCACCCTAACAAGGCGATGGATAAGATATTTGCTTAGGAGGAGATGGGAAATCTTTCACTGTGTTCCTAAGGGTGATCTATTCTATGCCTTTGTGATTCTTTGTCTCTGATAACCTAACCTTGTCTGCTTGTATCCTTTACAAAGTCTTTCAAACATACAAGATTTAATATATCTAACATCAAGTGTTTCTTAAGTTGTATAATAGACTTGCTTCTTCAAAAGTTAAAAGTTATGAAACTTCTACTGAACAGATGGATGGTGTTCCTACATGGCATGGTGGTGGTCCGATGTTCTAGTAAATGACCAGAGTCGGTAAAAGAGGGTTTTGTTCCATCAAGCTACCGTACGAGGCACAAACAACGGTGTGCTCCTCGGTCGGAAGCTCTACTCGCATCTTTTCCCTTATCTGGGTAGCCATGTCTTGCAGCTTCTCCTGTAATTCAGCTCTTAGCTCGGCTCTAACCTGCTTCCAGATCTTCTCGACCAGATGTGCATCTTTTCTGCCTTTGGTGGAAGCGCCAACGCCCCTAGTCTGTCCACGGTGTCTGCTGTTGCTTAACGCTTGAGTGAGGATGTCATCCTCGCGTCAAGAAGAGCAGTCCTCTTAGGTGGTTAGTCTCACGGCAACCAACTCTTTCTACAGTACAAGTGAGTTTGGTATAAATCGAGAGTACGATTTGTGTAAAGAAAATAAACATATTATGGTGAGACACTTACAATATGTTCATAAACTTGTTGATCTTGGGCATTTGGGAAAGTGACTGTTCCATTGTTGTTCTTCACAGCCCATGCCCTTGCCCAGTTCCTTGCCCTTGGGTGCGGGATATCGGCAAATGGAGGCGGCATGTTGGATGACTTTGCCGCCTCATCCTCTTTCTGCCATTGCTCAAGCTTCCTGGAATATCCCCCAGTGCCAAGCCAGTGCGGGTGCACGTTCCGAGCCTGGAGTGCCCTAAAAGCGTCGGCTTTGGCTCGGGCTTCCTCAGTTGATTTCTTCTCAACGAACTGCTCCCACACCTCTTGCATGAGCCAGGGGCATTCCCCAAATGCTCCCCTGCACTGGGGTTGTTGATGTACTCGTTGACTAGCTTGGACTTAATGTTCTTCCAAGCGGTTCCAAACGACTTGAAGGCCATAGTCTTTAGCCTTTCATCGTCGGCTGCAGGATAGTCGAAGCTCTCCTTGAACTTCAGCCATGCAGATTACTTCTCAATGTCCGGCACGTCCTCGACGTTATCAACCAAGATCGTGAAGGTTTGCCTCCCTATTATCCCGCATATGGAGCTAAATTTCCTGCACACGTTCTTGGGTGTGATCGGCTTTCCTAAGTGATCCACCTCTTTTATGGTGTACCTCTCGCTTGGGATTCTAGTGTCGCTCCTAGGGCCTCATGTCTTTGTGGACCCACTAGTTGTCGCCAACGGTGTTCCATCGTGCTGACATCCTCTAAATAGGTTGCAACATAATAAAATGAAAAAAAATAATTTACTCAATTGAGATGAGGGATTGGAAATACAAAAATTATTTTTTAAAGGGTGGAGAATAAATCTTTGAATATAATTTTGAAAGGTAGGAGATAATACAGATAATAGGCCGGTCACCAACTAACATCAATACAACTATAAGAGTCCTAGAACAATCACTAATAGATGCATTTAATTTCAAGACAATAAAGATCACATGCTTCATATATATTCCCTTATTTTTTAAAAGAGAAAGGAAAGGACTACCTCAAATATAATAAGACAACACCATAATATGCTCATTTGTAAAAAGTGTCCGGAAACTATATATGTCACTACAACATTATATTGGTGCCAACATCAAAATATAACAAAGCTACATTCATCTACACCATTACACAGTATTATCCCGAGCCCATTATACACATACAACATTATCATGGCATCTCAGAGTCTCGAATTCATAGTATGGCAATATCTCAGATTCATATACATGCATGGCACATCTCACATTCAACACCATTATATTGCGGGAACATGAGGGAGATGGAGACCAATCTGCTGGAGCTCGGTGGCGACGAGGGAAGAAGATGGCGCGAGCTCGAGGAGGATGGCGACGAACTCGGGGACAATGGCGCCGGGCTTGGGGACGACGGTGCAGGGCTCGGGGATAACGGCGACGTGCTCAGGGACGACGTGCTAGGATTCTGAGTGAGTGAGGACTTAGAATTTTTTCGCACTAATGTATAGAGCTAAAGAGATTTGGAATCATATCTGTGATGGGCTTTAGATTAAGCCCAATTGAGATGAGTCATCTCAATCGGGCTTAATATAGAGCCCGTCACAGATGATGTCTAGTTCGGCGCCAAACGGTCGATGGAAAAATTATATCGTTAACGGGCTTGATATAACGCCTGTCACGGATGAATTTATCGGTGATGGGCTTAAAGATTAAGCCCGATTAGTAAATTAATCATCTCTGTCGGAATGAAATTAAGGCCCGCCACTGATGACTCATCGGTGACGGGCGTAAATTTAAACCCGATTAGTGCATTAATCATCTATGTCAGGCTCAAAGCTTAAGCCCGTTTGGAGAGACATCTTCCCTATCGTTCTTTAATATATAGCATGTCAACGATATAATTTTCCCTTGTACAATTTATATATTTCACTCAATAATTCACTAAATAATTCTCCATGTTCAATAAAATTTAATACAAAATATTTTATCCATTACAAAATTTATTTATTTCACTGAAGTATTCACTAAATAATTCTCCATGTTCAATAAATTATTTAATTCACTAAATAATTCTCCATGTTAACTAACTTCAATATATAAACTACTATTTTCATGTAATTCACTAAATAATTAACAGAAAAGGTTGCTAATGCGAAATAGTTCATTTATTACAAGAAATAGCAAAACAAAAAAGTACAAAGGCATCAGTCACAAGGTTATGCCTTCCGTTGATGAGAAATTTCTCTCACGCGCTGGCCTAGGAGATCTGCTTAGCTCCAGTGCAGGTCCTTCTCGGCTGCCTGTTCGGTGCATGGCGTGCCAGTTGATTTGATCTGTTAATCAACAAGAAAAACAAAGGAATATACGTTAAGTGTTAGGTTAGATCCCCACGGGATCGGCTGAGGGAATCATTGAACATATATATGCTATTCTAAACTATATTTAAGCCAAGCGACGGAATGGATCGGCCACACCGAGACAAAGATCGCCACTTAACCCAAATACGGCAAAGAATAATAAATATATGGATCGATAACCTAGCCGATACTGGAAAGCTAACAAGGAATCGGCTAGTACTCTGATGAATCTTATAGAAAGATACCACTCTTGAAACATGCATAGTTTGGAAATCGGCCATCGACTGTTGATAGTAGGCCGATTTCGGCGGGCAACACCCGACAAGAATGTGATCTTAACATAAGAGGCAGTCCTAATACAAATATAATAATAAATATATTAAAAGAAACATATCAGGGCAGATATGGCCAGCTGAAACCCCGGCACTGTCTCTAAACAATATAAATCTTAGCCGAACAGATCATCGATAGTTCTAAAAACGACTTAATAGTTCGAACCTAATACAACATTAAGTATGTTGTAGCCGATTTATACCTCTCGAGACGGTGGATACCGCATATAAACCAGCCAACCTTTAGATCTAGCCCTATTGGCTGCAAGTCCTTGCTAGAACTGGCCAATGGCAGGATAGATCTAAACATTGGTCTAATTTATATGTGCTATATGATAAATAGCGCAGTATAAACTCCTGATTCTAATGTGTCATTACGATAGAAGCACTAGAAACAGTAAATCATACCACTAATGACAAGCATTTACCTAGACCTGGGGATCAAAACGATGCAGCCCTTAGCCAAACAAAGTGCTCCTCTGAAGAAAAGGTTGGCAATGCGCCGAAAGATTGATTGTGATTGAACTGAATTGAATGTCTAATTACAGGAGGTCTCGGGTCCTATTTATACCCAAGATACAATTATCTGTACAAACCTTGGACTCTATCTAAACTATTATTTAAAACACAACATTATCCCAAGAGGGACCCACGCCGTGTTACGACTAACAGCTTAAACAAACCCCTAAATTACAGATACAATTGCTGTTACAGGACTCTATCCATAAGTGGCAGTATCGTTTAATGCGCAATTAACAATCGAATCTTCTATTTATCTTCAATCTGCTGCACCAGAAACAGTTTCATCTCTTTTGGACCTGGAATCGGCTATCGGCTACCCCTGTTCGATCTAATCCTTAGCCGATTGGCCTCGCAGCCAATCACTCTTCAGCCGATGCGACCCCTGTTTCCAGCCAATCCGACTCTGCTTCGCCTTTGCAGACTTGGGGATTCGATTATCAAATTTCAGTGTTAACACATGCCCCCCAAGTCCGTGATACGAAGTGTTACTGATTTGCTTGCCTATTCAAACTCCCGCTTCTTTCTTGACCTAGACCGCTTCGGCTTCTCCCCAGATGCTCTTTAAATACCCACTCCCCTCGGCCGAGCCGCCTACGCCTTCAAAGCGCACTCAGCCTCCTTCGCAAACAAGCTTCTTGCCTTCTCTCTCTTCTCCAGCGATTTCACCGGCGCCTGTCGAGCTCCGTCGCGTTCTTTAGATCCATCTTCACCCCCAAGCATTCCGATGGCCTCCACCGTTGCTGCATCGAGCACCTCCGTCTCACCGGCCACCGCCACCACGCCAGCCGCAGCCACTGCGCCATCCGCCGCCGCCATTTCGGCCGCCGTCATAACTGAGTTCCCTGAGGTACTCCCTTCCGATCCATAATTTTACTTTCAAATCTGCTTCTTCAAACATTTTGCATCAATATTACGTTCGGCTATTTTTCAAGTAGCATTTTACTTCGTATTCTTATCAATTAGTACTTTTTCCTTCCTCGAACCGTAATATGCAACCGTTCCTGATTAGCGCCTCTCTTCTCTTTTTCTGAACTGTAGCACCTGTCACATCAAGTGCTTATCCCCAATCTGTCACAAGCGCAAAGATACTTTCTCGGCCCCATCGGCAACACAGATCCAGCCGATGTAATCATAGCCAAAACTAACCGGATCCCCTTCAACACCGCCAAGCCATCCCTCACCCACTGGAACAAAACATTCAAAGCATGGCCGACCACCGACGCAGCCTGGATTGAATGAAACAAGAGGGTGCGATCGGCCAAGTATACACAGCGGGAGGAGCCCGGGATAGCCCAAGGCTTGGCTTTGTCTATTGCCAACATGGAGAAGGACGAGCCACTTCTGTCGGCCACAACATATTTCTGGAATGACCGCTTCAATGCCTTCATGTTTCGTCAAGGGCCGATGACCATCACGCTGGCCGACGTGTTCATGACAACTGGTTTGGACATTGAGTCATCGGCCAACCCCAGCAACTTGAGCTGAAAGGGGCAGCACCAATTCAAAACCAAGGCCATCGGCGGGTGGAGCGGCTTCATTGCCCAAAACATGAAGGATGGAACCGTCAGCCACAGAGAGCATGCTGCATTCTTGATGGTGTGGCTTGAAAAATTTGTATTTTGTGGATCGAGCTGTGGGCCGACCGCCAACTAGCAGGTCGTAGCCGAAGTCCTAGCCGACGGGGGAAAACTTGCGCTGGGGAAGTACCTCATCGGCTACTTGTATCAGACATTGAATCAGGCCGCCATGAAGAGAGCCGCCAACGCCCCCATCACTACTGGCGGCCCTTGGTGATTCCTTCAGATCTGGTTAGTGCTGGCAGCACAAAAGATATCCAGTTTGCTCCCCCTGACAGCAGCCGTGTTCCCAAGGCTGGAGCCGATCGAGGATGAAGAGGGCAACCAGATTACCACAACCAGGTGCATGAGCTATGGAGAGGCAGCAGCCGCTCACGTGGGCTCAAAGCAATCGGCCGAGCTGCTGGCCGAGTGGTTTATAGCCCTCTATGATGGGAACCGTGCCTGGTATTTTTACTAGGACCGGGGGCTGTTCGAGTTGCCGACCGACTTCAACTGGGAAGACGTCAACTCAGCCGACAACCCGAGGTGTAGGGAATTGTTCATCGCCACCCTGTCCCCCTACATCTTGCCGACCGGGATCCACCAGGGCCGATCAGTGACCAGGAGCTACGAATTCTATTACCCGGCATCGGCGGCAAGAAATCTTGGTATTGGGCAGCTGTCCATTGGCTTTGTTTATGCCGATAAGATCGAAACGAGGGGAGTGGTAGGCCAGGACCTGATAATGGATCGGCTGCTAAACATAGCCGGCCCTCCCCTCGGCGACGTCGGCGTGATAACATTGTCGCTAAGGAAGAGCGCCGTTTACGACCGATGGTGGACTGAAATCAAGCGCCATATCTTCCACCAACGGTCGTCTTGTTACGTCGACCTGCTTCTGCCTGACGAGATCCCCTCAGTAAGCTTCAAGTTCAAAATAATTTTCTTCTTGTCATCATCGGCTGACATAGCCGATTAACATCTACCCTTTGGTCTGCATGAGACAGAGACGAAGCGGCCGACGGTGAGCAACTTCGGACGCCCCATCGGATATCGTTTAGGTGTTCTGGCCGGGGACGGCCTCACTCCGTCGGCCATCGGCTAGGAGGCGCCGAAGCTGGCTTCGTTGCTACGAGGGCAGATGCGCCAGCCGATCACCCAGAAGAAAAGGGCCGCACCACCTCCACGGCCATAGGCCACGCCTGCCCCCAAGAGGCTAAAACAGAAGGAGCCGGCAGCGCCAGCCGATAGCCTCCCCCCTTGGATCCGGCCATCGCGTTGTTCCTCGACACCGTCGCCAGCGAGGAAATGCCGGTGGCTGTTGGAGCAGCGGCCGAACCCGGGATTTCGAGTCCTGAGTCGGTCAATGCTCCAGCCGATGTCCCGCCGGTCCCAAGTCCCCCAGCAAAACATTGGCCGGTAAGCCTTCACTTCACCAGATTTGGCTTCATGATAATCCCTTGCATCTGATCGGACCATTCTTTTCAGGTCACGAAATTGGTCGGCCGCACTTCACGCCTCACGCCATAGGTAACCATCTCTCGCCACTTGACCTGTAGTGGCTAGCCGATTTGTCCGCTAACCCTTCTCCATCGGCTGCCCCCCAGGCGTCCAGTGAGCATGCCGCGCCTGCCGGGGGCGGTGGCGACAACGCCGACGAAGAGGCCCCGACGGCCGCGGGCAACGATCCAGCTGAGCCAACTGCTTCGACCCTGGTGCCAATGGTAAGCCAACTGAATTTGGTGATCGGCTTTGTCAGCTTAATATCTTCTTGATCATCTTCTTCTTTGCCGCAGAACATAGCCGACCTCCTCAACTTTTTCGGAGTTCGAGGAGTCCAGCGACATCGGCGAGAAGGCGTTGGTGAAGCCGACTGAGGACTTGAGGGCCACCCTAGCCGACATCGACAATCGGCTGGAAGCCTCGCTGGACGCGCTGGTGGTCGACACCGGCTCGATACGCGCGTGGTTCAAAGACATCCAAGGCCAGCTGCCGGAAGCCCAAGTCGAAGTCATTGTGTCGGCGACCTTCATGGAAGCCCATCAGTTTAAGTACGAGCGGGCACGGTAGCCGATTCTGCGTGACCAGCGTCCTCTAACCAGGAAATTGGCCGTCTGTGAAGTACGTCGGCCCTCGTTGTAGCTGGTCGGCTATCTTGGCGTCGACCATAGTAGCGATCATGTTATTCGCCTGGGAGATCTGCTTAGCTCCAGTGCAGGTCCTTCTCGGCTGCCTGTTCGGTGCAGGGCGTGCCAGTTGATTTGATATGTTAATCAACAAGAAAAACAAAGGAATATGCGTTAAGTGTTAGGTTAGATCCCCACGGGATCGGCTGAGGGAATCCATGAACATATATATGCTATTCTAAACTATATTTAAGCCACATTGAGACAGCATCAGCCGCTTAACCCAAATACGGCAAAGAATAATAAATATATGGATCGATAACCTAGCCGATACTGGAAAGCTAACAAGGAATCGGCTAGTACTCCGATGAATCTTATAGAAAGATACCACTCTTGAAACATGCATAGTCCGGAAATCGGCCATCGGCTGTTGATAGTAGGCCAATTTCGGCTGGCAACATCCGACAAGAATGCGATCTTAACATAAGAGGCAGTTCTAATACAAATATAATAATAAATATATTAAAAGAAACATATCAGGGCAGATAAGGCCTGCTGAAACCCCGACACTATCTCTAAACAATATAAATCTTAGCCGAACAGATCATCGATAGTTCTAAAAATGACTTAATAGTTTGAATCCGATGCAGCATTAAGTATAAAAAGAAAAACCTGATCTGCTGTAGCCGATTTATACCTCTCAAGACGGTGGATACCACATATAAACCAGCCAACCTTTAGATCTAGCCCCATTGGCTGCAAGTCCTTGCTAGAACTGGCCAATGGCAGGATAGATCTAAACATTGGTCTAATTTATATGCACTATATGATACATAGCGCAGTATAAACTCCTGATTCTAATGTGTCATTACGCTGGAAGCACTAGAAACAGTAAATCATACCACTAATGACAAGCATTTACCTAGACCCGGGGATCGAAACGATACAACCCTTAGCCAAACAAAGTGCTCGTCTGAAAAAAAGGTTGGCGATGCGCCGAAAGATTGATTGTGATTGAACTGAATTGAATGTCTAATTACAGGAGGTCTCGGGTCCTATTTATACCCAAGATACAATTATCTGTACAAACCATGGACTCTATCTAAACTATTATTTAAAACACAACATTATCCCAAGTGGGACCCACGCCATGTTACGACTAAAAGCTTAAACAAACCCCTAAATTACAGATACAATTGCCATTATAGGACTCTATCCATAAATGGCAATATCATTTAACGCGCAATTAACAACCGAATCTTCTATTTATCTTCAATCTGCTGCATCAGAAATGGTTTCATCTCTTCCGGACCTGGAATCAGCTATCGGCTACCCCTGTTCGATCCAATCCTTAGCCGATTGGCCTCGCAGCCGATCACTCTTCAGCCGATGCGACCCCTATTTCCAGCCAATCCGACTCTGCTTCGCCTTTGTAGACTTGGGGATTCGATTACCAAATTTCAGTGTTAACAGTGACCAAGCTGTTGACGAGAAAAATCAACACGCCGGCCTGAGATATCTGCTTAGCTCCAGTGCAGGTCCTAGAAGCGATGAAGCGCGGGCGTGCCAGTCAGTTTCATCCTGCCACTGACAAGATATAGAAAGCAGCCAGAAGTGAAGCATATCAGCCAATAGGTCAATAACCAATATAGTCGATCGGCCAATCAACCGATGGCACGATCCCAGCCGATACTGATGCCAGCCGATGTAGCTAGGGTTTCAATCCATCGGCTGTACGCTGAGCAAACAGCTATGTAAAGGTGATCGGCGAATGATAACATGATGATATAGCAATGTAATATGGCACATTGCAATCACATGATAAAATATATACTGATCTAAAGATTAAAACACACATCGGCTAGAAGTCCGATCTCATTAAATCCAAATGATTAAATATCCAATGAAGCCTCTGCTGTCATCACTAGATCCAACTTGTGTACATTCCTTGCAAGCCGATGTGATATCCGAATAACTCATCGGCTGAAACCCCGATGAAACCCTTGGTGACAACTTACAGGCAGGCTAGATATTATGGTTCTAATCACAACTTAGTAGGTCAAACTGAATTAATGCAACACTAGGTATGAAAAGAAACATAATATCTAGACAATCAAGCCTTTGACTGATTTTCAGGGTGGTTGATGCCTAAGCTAATCTAATCTAGTAAACAATTTAGCCAATATCAGTAGAAACCCTAAAGTGAGAGATAATCAATAGAACTAAATTGAAATACCAGGATTAGATTAACAGATGCATATGATAAATAGGCAGGCAAACATGTTAACCAAACCGAAATAATCCAAGAGGTCGAATGTACTGATGCAGCCTTGGACAACGCTGACGTAGCCAATACAATTGCCTCGGCCGGCGGAACATTGGACTTACCCCTTCGTCGAAGATCGAGGCCGATGCAGCCCTACGTCGGGTGCCAAATCCTGCCAGGTGATGAATAAAGTAGAAAAGGTAAAGGGTGGCGATGCGTCAAATTGTATTGATCGAGAGATATCATACATGAACCCCGGGCTTACATGTTTATACCCACAGGCTAACAAAGATCCTAACAGATTTCAATCCGAACTTTCCTAGAGATGAAAAGGAAACTAACAAACTCTTCCTAATTAATAGATACAATTGCCTTTATAGGACTCTATCCTTATATGAAAATCCTCATGAATTACATCATCTTGATCCGACGGTTGCTCCAATGTTGTCGTACCGGAATCGGCTATATCGGCTTGCCTTGTCCGATTCGGTATCAGCCGATGGACACCTTAGCCGATTCGGGCTCTGGGACTTACCAAATTTTGGCGTTAACACATGCCCCCCAGTTTTGGAGTACGAGAAGTCATGCTTCAAAATTATCGTTGTCTTGATCATCCCAAAACTGATTCTTTCTTTCCTCTTGACCTCGGCTCTCGTAAGCCGATACCTTTTGCATTAGATGACCTAGGCTATCAAACTCATGGAAGAAAAATCTAATTTTGATTGGTATTGACAGCCCTTGAAATGCGAGTTCTGCAAACTGCTCATCACATAGACTCAAACCATAACATCGGTTACGAACATTACGAAACCTATGAATGTATTCTTTAGTCGATTCCCCTTCTTGCTGTCTAACCGATACCAAGTCTGCAAGCTTCAATTCACCAATCCCAGCAAAAAAAGTACATATGAAACTGCTTCTCAAGATCGGCCCAACTTCTGATAGAATTTGGTGGTAATGACGAAAACCATGTGAAGGCCGATCCAGTCAAAGACATCGGAAAAAATCTAACTTTCAGAGCTTCTTCAGCCGATGCCTCCCCACATTGATCTAAGAATCGACAAATATGCTTCCTTGTAGAGACACCATCCTGCCCTAAAAACATAGAGAAATCTAGAACCTTATACCGGCTTGGAAGTGGAACCCTATCAAACCACTCACGATATGGCAGCCGATACACATATATTTGATATTTGCGTTTAATTCCAAACTGCTCCTCCATCACATTTGCAATTATTTGGGCCCAATCCTCTTTGGACTGATATATTTGAGTTTCCTCTAGCCGATATTTGTGGGGTCTCCTAAAAGGATCAACTCCCACAATACCACATAACCTCACGGGAGTCTGGTTATGTGTGAGATAATACAGATACAAGAACTTTGCGTAATTATACAAACTTATAAAGTTCAAATACAACACATACAATACAAGAAAACTTGCAACACTTCCATAGGGATAGCCTGAGTGTAGAGTCAACCTAGAAATCGTACTCGTCTTCCCAATCCACTAGGGTACTTGGGAGTTCTTCCTCTGCATCTGGGTTACCTAAATATAAATATAATTATGCAAGGGTGAGTACCGAAGGTACTCAACAAGCCAAACTGGATACAATTCATTCTAAGTATTTATGCATGCTATATTAACAAGAGAAACAATTTATCAAAAATAACTCTAACATGTTAATATATCCTATTCGTTAATAGAATATCTAATGCAATTGTTTAACAGTTTGAATTATGAATTTAAGTCTATGCTCCATCCCATTCCTAAAGATACCTAGATATGCATATTTTATTTGATAATATTTTTAAGAAAGGGTGCTCATGCCATTGTACTGGATTCACCCATAGACATAACTCCTTTGACCGGGAGTACGGCGTATTCCAATACCAATCGACTCTGCAGTGTCTGCCCAGCTTTACCCGAGGATTAACCCAAGGTTGCAAGGCTAAGGATAACATGGCTTTTATATAGTTCTAACCTTTTCGGATGTGTGATCGAGACCTGAGTTCTATCTTAATAGGAGCACCAATTCTAACCAGTAATTGGTGGATCTGTCTCCTATTTAATATATGCTCGTCACACACTTGCCCCGGCTTGGTGGAACCTGAATTCTATCTTAATAGACGGTACCGATCTGGTTAGTATCGACGTTTTATCCGCTGTTTACATAGCTGCCCATCAATAAGACTTTATCAACACTACAATCTCCAAATGTTGTTATGCACATTATAAATCTCCTAAGTCCCCAGAGAGATCGGAGAGAAATATATAAATGCCATGCCGGTTTAACCGGTCCATCGGATGGGCGAAACTATGTCCTTATTCTGGCACAAGTATTTTTAAGTTTTCTAGCATACAGCCAAAACCATTATTATATCACATGAGCTGATAGGACTTATGTTTACCTATCATATAATATAATGAATCATCTTTCTACTTTACTACGTGAAATGATTTTATAAATGAAATACTAACATATGCAATGGTGTCTATTTTATCATTATGATGGTCTATAATTAAACCTAGTTATCTAGTTATTTTCTAAGAAGGATAATATATCTGAATATAAGGCAAACTCCTTTTTATTTACATATAAGGTGTTCCTAGAGCATGAAATATTTGTAATGCATGAAATATTCTTTTAAGGTATATGGATTACTAAACACATGAAATGATGCTTTATAGGATTGAAAAGGAAAATATATCTAAAAATATAAAATGATAATTTTCACATGAAATGATATAATACTTCTAATGCATAGAAATATATTATGTCTAACCCATTCCACGATATATTTCTAACTAAACTAAATAGAACAGGATAATTTATTGTCTTTAAATAAAGTATTCAAAAATAGTTTAAATAAAGTATTCAAAAATAGTTTGACTTGCCTTGCGTGTCAGCGGTCTCAAAACTCGTATTTGGTTGGAGAGCGATAAGGGCGTTTATATCAACCTTCGGGTTGTGTTCTAATTCTTCCGAGAATATAGCGTCACAATCTATCGATAAATATAAAATAAAAGGAATTAATAAGTAAATCCAAATAATAATAAAAAATACCAGGAAAGAAAGAATATTTTAGGGAGAATAGATTCTTTTAAAATTTAGAAAATATTATTCCTTTAATCTAAAGATTTTTAAATTTTATAATAATATAAAGGGGTTTTGAAATAAATATTTTTTAAAAGTAATAAAATAGGATTAAAAGAATATAAAGATTTGAAAGTAGGGTTTAAAAAGGTTTGTAGAGGTCAAACTATTTTCTTCTACGGATTGTTTCTAGGATTTTCTATTTTTCCCTTTCTTTCTTCTGTATCTAACGAAATTTAAAACAGAAAAGAAAAAGATTTTCTATTTTCCCTTTCTTTCTTCTATCTCTAACGAAATTTAAAATAGAAAAGAAAAAGGAATTAAAAAAGGGTAGAGGCTGGGTCGAACACAGGACCTCCCCTTGTCTCCTCTCTGTCCTTCCACTAGGCTACAAGTACACTTTTCTCTTTTTCTTGTCTCCTTTCTTTTCTTTGCTCTTTCTTCCCTCTTTGCCTACTGTTCATCATCTTCTTTGTTCTCTTCTCTCACTCCCGAAGCCAGCGGCTGGATGGGGATGGTGCGCACGGCACAGCGTGGCTAGATCATAGGGTTTAATAGGTTTTTATCCATATAGGATCTACAGGGTTCCATTTTTGAGGCTGAACGAGCCGGCGAAGTTCGAAGGTGAGCCGGTGTGCTACGGTGAGGTTTTAACCAGTAAAATGAGCCTACAAGCATCTATGAACCTTGGGAAACCTAACTAGCATACAGGTTGAATCAGAAACGCACTGGAGAAGGCTAGCACCATGCGGCTCCGACCGGAAAAACAGAGCATGGCCGGCGGCTATCATCGCCAGCACCCTCTAGTGATCAAACACTTAAAATCTGTTGGGTAAAAGTAGGCCTAGGGCTCTTAGATCATCATCATACCTCGAATTTGAAAGATTACTTGTCGAAGATTTCTAAGATAGTTCCCTCGATGCGGCTTGTTCTAGGGTTCTTCGGATCCGACTCTGAGTTTTGGCTAAATTGGCAGTGTGTGGTCTATAATAGTTGGGGGGTTTTGGGGGGGTGTTTTATATGGGAAGATGGTGATCCAAAATGGTATACAAAATTCAAGCTATCGGGGTCTATTTATAGGAGTTCAAGGTCGGTTTTCTTCGGGGATATGCTCGTTGGCTATGGCGGTGCAGTTCATGTCGGTTCGGCGACGATAGGGATGATGCCGTGGCCGAGCCAATGGCTTGATAACACGTTCACAAGGTTGAGGTCATAGTTTTGAATTTGTTTGGTGTGCCAATGTGTGAAGCATATATTCTTGAAGGATGAAACTTCGGCTGCGACATTGGGTTGTGTTGCTTTGGTTTGCCGAAGATTACAACGATGAGTCACTGATTCGATCAAGATAGCCATGCCTGTGTTGATAGGGTAGTCACTATGTTGGTTAGAATTGCTTCAGTGGGCAAAGATTAGCCCACAGGCCGTTGGCCGTGGTATGGCATAGCCGTGGGTTGCTCTGTAAGCAAAGGTAGAAGAAAACTGGGATGGGAGAAGAGAAAGGAAAGAAAAAGGAAGGGAAAAAGAAAAGAAAAAGAAAAGAAAAAGAAAAACGGAAATAAAATAAAAAGGGGAAATTAAGAAAAGTTTTGATAAACTTTTTTTGGATTTTAAAGTTAATTTTTAAATTTTAACTTTTATATATTTCCTTGATTTAAGAATTATATTTAAGATTTCTAAAGAATAACAACCAATCACTTAATATATTTGATTTTCTAGATTGATTTTAGGAAAATTTAAAAGTATTTGAGAATTTTTGAATACTTTAAACTAAATATAATACAAAATTGATTCGCAAAAATTTTCTTCACTATTTTATTCATATTTAAGGTTATAAATTTGAGACTATTACAGACCTTCCCTCCTTAAAAGAATCTCGTCCCCGAGATTCTACTGAGTTCCAAATAACTGAGGAAATTTTTCTTGTATCTCTCACTCTTTTTCCTAGGTTGCCTCTTGTTCTGTATGATTTTTCCATTGTATCCGACAAAATTTTATATTTTCGTTTCTTAATTTCTTTTCGGGTACTTCTAAGATTTTCTGAGGCTCTTCCATATAAGTCAAATCAGATTGTAACTTAATACTTTGTAATGGTATCTCCCCAGTTGGTTGCCTTAAGCACTTCTTAAGTTGCGATACATGAAACACTGGGTGTACTTCACTTAATTCCAACGGTAAATTTAACCAATAGGAACTTCTCCTCTTCTCTTTCGAATTTGGTATGGACCAATATACCTAGGAGCTAGTTTCCCTTTTATTTGAAACCTATGTACACCCTTAAATGGTGTTACTTTTAAATAAACAAAATCTCCAACTTTGAAGCATAAGTCCCTTCTTCGGTTGTCACTGTAATTTTTCTGTCGTTCTTGGGCAGCTTTCAATTTGTCTCTTATAATTCTAACATGAGCTTCAGCATCATGTGCCAGTTGTAGTCCTATTAACTGTCTTTCCCCGACTTCTGTCTAATTGAGAGGGGTTCTGCATTTTCTACCATATAATACATCAAAGGGTGCCATTCTAGACTAGATTGGTAACTGTTGTTATAGGAAAATTGTGCA
Source organism: Oryza australiensis (assembly GCA_019925245.2). Lineage (NCBI taxonomy): Eukaryota > Viridiplantae > Streptophyta > Magnoliopsida > Poales > Poaceae > Oryza > Oryza australiensis. Next base: position 536,133 of record JAIFGZ020000010.1, read on the forward strand.
AAGGGTAAACAAATATTCCAGACTGGTCTATATACTAATACACAAGCTCTTAGCACATCCTCAAGGATTTGATTTACCCTTTCTGTTTGTCCTCCAGTCTGTGGGTGATAGGCTGAACTGAATCCTAACTTAGTACCCATGAGTTCCTGAAATGTTTTCCAAAACCTTGAAGTAAATTGTGATCCTCGATCCGATACAATCCTCAGGGGTACTCCATGTTGTATAACTATTCTAGTTAGGTATATTTAAGCCAATTTATCCCCTCCATAAGTTTGTTTAATAGGGATAAAATATGCTACCTTGGTTAACCTATCAACAATTACCCATATGGCATCATATCCTTCCTTAGTTTTTGGTAAGTCTGTAATAAAATCCATTCCAATTTCATCCCATTTCCATTCTGGGCAAGGAAGTGGTTGCATTAATCCTACAGGTTTCAAATGATCTGCCTTTACTTTTTGACAAACTTCACACAAGCTCACGTACTCAGCTATCTCTTTCTTTATATTGGTCCACCAAAATATCTCCTTAAGGTCTTGATACATTTTCGTATTTCCAGGATGAATAGAAAATAGTGAATCATGGGCTTCCTATAAGATTACCTCTTTTATTTCTTTTACTTCTGGAACACAGATTCGTCCTTGAAATCTAAGTAACCCATTACTATCTTCTGTAAATCCTCGTGCCTTGTCTTTTTGCATTTCTTGTTTAATCTTCAGAATTTGTGGGTCATTTTGTTGTGCTCTCTTTATTTCATCTTCCAGAGTAGGCTTTACTTCCATTTGGGCCATGCTTGCTTTTCCCACAAATTCCAATCTTAATTTATAAATTTCTACTTGTAATGGTTCTGGACACTCCTTAATCATACTATTACTGCAATATGCTTTCCGGCTTAAGGCATCAGCTACAACATTAGCTTTTCCCGGATGATATCGGATGTCCAAATAATAATCCTTTATTAACTCCAACCATCTCCTTTGTCTTAGGTTTAGATTGGGTTAAGTGAAAATATACTTAAGACTTTGGTGATCTGTAAACATTTCACATTTATTCCCGATCAAATAATGCCTTCATATTTTTAAGGCATGAACCACTGCAGCTAGTTCCAAATTATGTGTAGGGTAATTCTGCTTATGTGGTCTTAGTTGACGGGATGTGTAGGCAACAACCCTCCCTTCTTGCATTAATACGCATCCTAATCCTTGACGACTAGCGTCACATATACCTAGAAATCCTTTCTATTATCTGAAAATGCTAATACTAGAGCAGTGATCAATCTTTTCTTTAGCTCTTGAAAACTCTTCTCACACTTTTTTGTCCATTCAAAAGGTATATCCTTCTTTAATAGATTGCTAAGGGCCTTGCTCTTTTTGAAAATCCTTCAATTAAATCGTTGATAGTGCCCTGCCATTCAAAAAAAAACTTCTAATATCTTTCACTGTTGAGGGTTGTTCCCACTCTGACATTGTTGTTACTTTTTCTGGATCCACTTTAACTCCTTCAGCACTTATAATATGCCTAAGAACTGTACTTCTTCCATCCAAAACTTAAATTTTGAGAACTTAGCATAGAGTTTTTGTTCTCTTAATTTTTCCAGGGCTAATCTTAAATGGTCCTAGAATCGATGAAGCACGTGCGTGCCAGTCAATTTGATCCCGCCATTGACAAGATATACAAAGCAGCCAGAAGTAAAGCATATCATCCAATAGGTCAATAACCAATATAGCCGATCGGTCAATCAGCCGATGACGCGATCCCAATCGATACTGACGCCAGCCGATGCAGCTAGGGTTTCAATCCATCGGTTGTACGCTGAGCAAGCATCTATGTAAAGGTGATCGGCCAACGATAACATGATGATATAGCAATATAATATGGCACATAGCAATCACATGATAAAATAGATACTGATCTAAAGATTAAAACACACATCGGCTAGAAGTCCGACATCATTGAATCCAAATGATTAAATATCCAATGAAGCCTCTACTGCCATCGGCTAGATCCAACTTCTGTACATTCCTTGCAAGCCGATGCGATATCCAAATAACTCATCGGCTAGAACCCCGATGAAACCCTTAGTGGCAACTTATAGGCAGGATAGAGATTATGGTTCTAATCACAACTTAGTAGGTCAAACCGAGTTGATGCAGCACTAAGTATGAAAAGAAACACAATATCTAGACAATCAAGCCTTTGACTGATTTTCAGGGTGGTACATACCTAAGCTAATCTAATCTAGTAAACAATTTAGCCGATATCAGTAGAAACCCTAAAGTGAGAGACAACCGATAGAAATAAATTAAAATACCAGGATTAGATTAACAGATGCATATGATAAATAGACAGGCAAACATGTTAACCAAATCGAAATAATCCAAGAGGTCAAATGTACTAATGCAGCCTTGGACAACGCTGATATAGCCAATACAATTGCCTGGTCCGGTGGAACATTGGACTTACCCCTTCGCCGGAGATCGAGGCCGATGCAGCCCTACGTCGGGTGCCAAATCCTACCGGGTGATGAATAAAGTAGCAAAGGTAAAGGGTGGCGATGCGCCGAATTGTATTGATCGAGAGATACATCGGCTACATCGGCTTGCCTTGTCTGGTTCGGTATCAGCCGATGGACACCTTAGCTGATTTGGGCTCCGGGGCTTACCAAATTCTGGCGTTAATACATGCCCCCTAGTTTTGGAGTATGAGATGTCATGCTTCAAAATTATAGTTGTCTTGATCTGTAACATCCTGATAATCGGAACTTAAAAATCGCAATCTAAAAACCAGAGCCCACAAAAACTTTTTGAATCATTGCACTGGGAGAAATGTCTGCCCCATGCGGAATTCTCCTTTAACAATAGCTACCAAGCCAGCCTGAAAATGTCACCAAATGAAGCCTTGTTTGGACGGCGATGCCGAACCCTGCTAATGTGGTCAGAAACTGGTGAATGAGCTGTATTTGGACCATATATCATTAAGGAAGCCGAGGAGAAGGTCCGTTTAATAAGAGATCGGTTAAAAGTAGCCCACTCCCGCCAAAAGAGCTACGCGGATACTCACCGAAGAGATTTAGAATTCAACGTGGGCGACTACGTATATCTAAAGGTCTCACCACTACGAGGGACTAAGAGGTACAAGGTTAAAGGGAAACTGGCACCAACATATGTTGGACCCTTTCCGGTAAGCGCCAGGAGAGGCGAAGTGGCCTATCAGCTAGACCTACCAGAAAACCTCTCTGACGTACATCCGGTGTTCCATGTATCGCAACTGAAAAAGTGTTTGCAAATGCCGGAAGAACAAGTCCCTACGAGAGACGTCCTAATTAACGAAAGACCTCACCTACTCTGAACATCCAATAAAGATCTTGGACGAGGCAGAAAAGAGGACCCGAACCAAGACGTGGCGGATGTACAAAGTGCAATGGAGCAACCACACCGAAGAGGAAGCCACCTGGGAAAGCGAAGACTTTTTAGCAACCGAGTACTCACACCTACTTAACGATCGGTACGAAATCTCGAGGACGAGATTTATTATTAGGGGTAGGTTTGTAACATCCTGAAAATTGAAACTTAAAAATCGCAATCTAAAAACCGAGCGCACAAAAACTTTTTGAATCATTGCATCTTGTTGTGCTTATTTGCCTCTTATTTGCAAGTTTTATTACATGTTATAAATAAAAATACACTTATTTGAAAAAAGAAATCAAAAGGGCTAAAACCCTAAAAGGGAATAAAACTCCAAATTAAATAAAAATTTTAAAATATACAATTATAAAAAGAAAACTAAGGTTGATAAGCATTTAATTTGAATCAAAACTATATTTTGGAAAATACGAAAAAATAAAATAGAATGGAATAAAAGGAAGAATGGAAATAGAAAGAATATATAGAAAGAATAGAAAGAATATATAAAAAAGTTGGACAAAAGATTGAAAATTTAGAGTTAAACTAAATCTATTAATTGGCCAAATTATGTTTTATATTAGGAGAAATATAAAAGGAATGAATAAAAATAAAAAATTAAAAAAGGAAAGGGGAAAAGGAAAAGAAAATCGAGAAAATCGAAAATCACTTGTTCATCGCCCGCCGGTGTTCGACGTCGGGGACGTACCGCGCGCACGTCACGCGTCGTACGCGTGTGCGCCCGGCCTGTCCCGGCGTCAACGTGCCGTACGCCGTGCCCACGCCACGCGCGTCGGCCACGCGCCGCGCCGCCGCGCCGTACTCCGCCGTCGCCTCGCCGTCGCGTCACCGTACCGCGCCGTACTCCGCCGTCGCCTCGCTGTTGCGTTTTCGTACTGCGCCGTACTGCCGTGCCCATGCCGCCGCGCTATAGCCACGCCCGCTGTGCGTCGGCCTCCCCTCCCCTACCCGCGCATGCCGTCACCCCTAGCGTCGCTTGCCACGGCTGCCAAGCATGAGCTCGTGCGGACCGCAATAAATAGCGCTCCACGGCCGAAGTTCACAACACAAAAATTGTGTCTAATAGCCTCATCTATGTCACAGCCCGATTTTCATTCGGGATTAAAAATCATTAAGTAAATCATTTTCCAGAAATTAAATAAAAAGGAAAAATAAGTTATCAAGTGAAAGCATTAAGGAAATTCAAATTTCCTTTAAAAATCATGGTTAGAAATATTTTTGAAATATTCTCCATGCCGTAAAGTATTCTCTGAAATTTTTCGTAAAATTTTGGAGCTCCAGAAAATTATTTAAAATGCTACAAAGAGCATTCCAGTAATTATGTAATAAATAAATTGATCACCAAATGGTCTGGAGATATCTTTTATTAAATACTTTGAGTGTCCTTATATTTTCAAGAATTTCCTTGGAATTATTTGAGCATTGAAAGTATTTATAAAAATTCCAAAACCATTTATGCGATTAATTTAAATGGAAAACAAATTAAAAATCCTTCTCTTGTTCCCGGGCCGGTTTCGGCCCAAACCTTTGAAAGTCTGTTTGACCTCCCTGCCAGCGCGCGCCCTTTTCTCCCTCCTTCCCCGGGCCGGCCCAGAGGCCGCGGCCCATCTCCCGCGCGCGCGCGCCAAGTCCACCCGGCCTCCCTCAGTCTCTCGGCCGATGACAGGTGGGGCCCACCTGTCATCCCCGTCCTCCGGCTGCACCGCCATTGCCGCCGACCTCCCGCTCTCTCGCCGCCGTGATTTCCGCCGCCCCCGCTTATCCCGCGCTCGTCCTAAAGCCGCGCAATCAAGCCGCCGGCTTCCTCCTTTATTTTTCCCCAAATCTCGCGCCTTCAATCGCCATTTAAACCCTCCGCGCCTTTTCCGCCGCCGCCACCGCTCTCCCGCGAATCCAGCCGCCCTCGGCCACCACCGCCTCCCCGAGCCTATAAAACGCCCCTACCGAGCTCCCTCTCCTTTTTCCCCAATTTTCCCGAGCCCGCCGCGCTCTCCGCCTCTCCCGCGTTGCCCCTCTCCCGCCGCTCGCCGTCGCCCCGGGCTAAGCGCCACCGCTGTTCGAGCCCCGTCGCGAGCGCCAAGGCCGCCGTCGCGTTCCCCGCGTCTCGCCGCACCCCGGCCGCCGCTCCCCTCGCTCGGATCGCCGTCGGAGCACCTTGCTGCCGTGCGACCCGAGCCGCCACCGCCATAGCCGCCTCCGGCCGCCGCTTCCCGCAGCCTCGCCGTCAGCTGAGCCACGCCACCTCCTCCATCGGCTCCGCCGCATGCCCTCGTGCATCGGCCGCCCATCGGCCGTCGCCGATCGTGGTCGGACCGCCCTGCCGCCGTGCGCCCGGACGCCGGCCGCCTCCTTCGGTCGCCGATCGCCACGCCGCTTTTTCCCGTCGGCCGGTGAGCCCTCCCCTCTTTCCGCCTCCTCCGCCGACGACCATCGGGCCGCGTGCGCCGTCGTCGACCGTCGCCGCCTCTCCGCCGCCCGATATGCCTCGGGGCAGATCGTGGCCGTCCATCCGGCCACCCACGTGGCTGCCGCGTGGTCGCCGCGTGGCTGCCGCGTTGGCGCCGCGTGTGCGCCACGTAGCACGCCCGCCCGTGGACCACCGTGGACTTGGTCCACGGTGGACCGGCCGTGGACCGCGCGCCGCCGTGCGCGTCGGTCGGCCTAGCCGGCGACGTCGGCATCCGGCCGGCGACGTCATGCCGCGCCGGTGCCCGTAGACGTCAGCCCTCGGCTGCTGACGTCAGCATCAGCCTTTTTCCTTTGAAAAATAATTAAAAATTGTGCAATAAATCAAATTAATTTCTAGAATTCATTTAAATGGTCCAAAACTTTTAAAATTCATATCTTATTCATTTAAACTCCAAATTGGGCCATTCAAATTGTAAAATTTATCTAAAATTGAGCTCTACATGTTGGTTTACTTTTCATGTACTGTTATTTGGTTTTTATTAGGGTTTTTCCTAATTTTTCGTGCCAGCGTGTAGTTTCCGTCGTTTCGGAGGTTCGCGGTCGCGAAGAGTTCAGAAGTTGGTTGGAAGAAGCAAGGCAAGTCACACTCCCATTGAAGCATATTGGACCTATTTTACAAATGTTTTACTGTTTGCAAATAAAATTGCATGTTTTGCGAATTACATGAAATGTTGGGTTTACCTATCTGTTTGCTTGTGCCTTACCCTTTTGATATCCGTCCTTTGTCAAACCTTGGGTGATAATTTGACTAGCTTTAGTCACTTACGTGACTTTCGCTAGAAGTATATGCTTAGCCATGCGTAATTACCACTAGCTCACTAAATGAGATAATCACCTTATCTATAATTAGTCCCGATGAGCTGCTGGCTCGGAACACCTGGCCATATCTTTTTGGTCATAATTATCCCAACTAAAATATGACTTTCAGTCGGCCCCGGTATAAGGGTTGCTGGACTGCCGGATTCACCGCGGCACTCGGGGGGGCTGCCCACATCCCAGGAACCGGGAGTGGGGGCGAAACCTTGGTGTGGATTCGCTTGGTTAGGGGGAGTTATGCTATAGGTCTTGTCACGATTTCCCCCTTTGCAGTATTGTGGCGATACTTCGGGGCATGGCAACATGTGTGAAATCATGTCTTATGGGTAAAGTAGCGCACCTCTGATCAAAGTAAAACTATTCGAATAGCCGTGCCCACGGTTATGGGCGATCGACCAGCTTCACCATGATTAGTCCCACCCTTAATAATTTGGCTTACTAATCTGGATTAGACCAGGTGGAAATTGGTTGGGCCTGTTCAACGTGGGGATAACGTTGTTCAGTGGAGGATTAATATTGACTTAACTACTCAATAGTTTTCCCAGTTTCCGAAATAAAGTGTTTTGCAACCGCTTTTTCGGAAAGTAGCCCCAAGCCCCTCCTTGCCTCCCCTCGCATGCCTGCATTCCTTGGTGTGGCTTGTTGAGTACGTGGTTGTACTCAGCCTTGCATTTTCTCCCCCTTCAGAAGTGTAGTGCTTCTGAGTTGAAGACGGTGTTTGAAGACCAAGGCTCAGACCCCAGTTGAGTTTGCCTGTGGAGTGGAGCTGAAGCCCCGCTAGGATCGTTCTTCTTTTCCGCTGCTGTTCCCCTTTTGGGTGTGAGGACTAAGTGCCTCTTTTGTAAGTATTTATACGTTTTATTTATATGTATGGATCTTTGTATAGATTTGTCATTCTGTGTACCCTGGTTGATGCCTGGACAAGGATTAAATACACAGAATAGTCTGGAAATTTGGGTTTGAATTTCTGGGCGTGACAAGTTGGTATCAGAGCCATCTTGACTGTAGGTTGAGCCAAATGGTCAAAACTCTTAAGGATTAGTTTTGTAAAAACCCTACTTGTGAAAATATCTCTTCTATCCCGCTGGAGCTTTTGAAAAACAATTTGTCAAAATTTCTCTCTTTTCCCCTCCAACTCTCTAGTAGTTAATCCTGGAGCGCCATCCGAAAGCCAAGTCCAGTCCAAGCTTCAAGCAAGGAGTTCAAGCCAAGCAACTCAGAGTCAGCGCTTCCCGAGTTTTCAAGCAAAGTCTTCCCTGAGCTGGCCTAGAACCCAATCCTTCCTGGAAGAGTAGTTTCGGTAGTTCCTAAGTCGTGTGTTGTTTGCTGTGTGCAGGGGTATGGTTTACATGAGTGGTGGGGATTTGACCATACTAGGTTGTTTGCTTAATCAACTTGATCAATAAAAATGCACCCACATCACATCAGTAATCAAACGGACTAAGGTCTCATCTTTAGTTTAACCTCTTCTATCCCCTTTCCCCTCTTCTCCGATAACAGATGGGTAAAGTCACGAGCAGTGCCAGTAAATCAAGACCACAACAGTTCCTTGGATCAGCTAAGAGCAACCCGGTGAGGACTCCATCTCCTTCTCCTGTGGACTCAATCCTAGCCCAGGTAGTGGCCAATCAGACGCAATTAGTGGCCATGATGATACAACTGATGCAAGGGCAGTATCAACAGCAGCAGCAGATGCTCGCCCTGGTGACTCCCGCGAGTTTGTCATCAAGATTTCAGGAGATGAGGGCACCAACCCGCCATCCAGCCAAAGGGAAACACATGACCTCTGCTACGGCTATAAGGAGCAAGGTCATGATGTAAGACACAGTTCATGGAAAGTGTACGCCAGGACACAGACCAATGATGAGATGCAGTGTCCCCGAAGGAAGAAAGTTTGCGGCCAACCAATTAGCCAGAGTTTTGGTATGCCACAGTCCAACTCAAAGAAGAGAAAGGCACCAGAATGGAACACAAGATGTGCCAGCAAGATGATCGTCACTGGTATAGAGTTTACTCCCGAAGATGCATAGAAGATTCCCGACGCCTAAGAAAGAATACTTTTCGTGGTGCACGTCGCTAAACGACATCTCGGGCTTCATGGACCACCCAAGCCAGAGGATGATGAGTCAAAAGAGGTATCCTCTGACGAGGAGGAAGCAATCCTTGAAAACTTCAGTGAAAAAGAAATGAGGCTCAAAGCATGTACTCGCTGTGGAGAAGTTGGACACCCGATGAGCATGTGCAACCACACCTGCTTTTGTGGTAACGACACCCATGTACCAGAAGAATGCCCCATGAGCAAGGTCACATGTTTCTTGTGTGAGGGAACAGACCATGTGCCCAAGAGCTGTCGGTTGAATTCGGTTCTAAACAAAAACGAGAAAGACCATGGGACAACCCGACAGTGTGTCGGTCCACTTGTGGTTGGTACCATCCATGGCGATGATGCTTCTGGTCATCAACCAACTCCAACCTCTGTGAAGACCACCAGCAGTAACAAAGGCATGGAAAACAAGGCTCGCAAGCCAGTGCACATTTCAGTTCCAGTTGTGAGTCTGCAGACCTAGACGAGTGCACACCATGATAAAACGGATCTGATTTGTTTCAACTGTTGCAATCCAGGACATTATTCCAACAAATGTCCCTTTTCAAGGCTAGCAAAAGATGCTCGTCGCTGCTTCAACTGTAGGGAAATAGGACACGTACACGGAAGATGTCCAATGCCCAAGTGCCACCATCCTTTAAGTACCGGCGCTATCTGCAACACCATTATTCCACAAGCTGTTTCAGTTCCAGGGCTGCAGGGTCCAATCCAACCAAAAGGTGCCCGTCAGCCCAAGGATAACAGTCATCGCCTGTGCATGAAATCTCCACCACGGTGTGTTGTCATTAATAGCACCGTAAATGCTCTAAGGGTCACCCGCAAACCTACCCCCAAGTTACTGAATCCAACAACGAAGGAAAAGCGATGCCAAGGCGCGGTGATCCACCCCAAGCCGGAAGGAACGATACTCTCCTTCAGCAGAGATCGCAGCGATTGTCGCCAGCACCGAGTCATGAGGTTACCATAAAGACTAGGAAGGCGCCCGTGTTGCCTCAACCCAGATGCTTAGCAATCCACCGAACAAGAGTAACACCCCAAGCAAGAAGGTCCTACCTACTGCAGCTACCAAGGAGGCCGAAGTGTCTGCATGTGAAGCAGTGTTCCTGTTGGAACACCAGTTTGTAAGCAACGACAAATCAGGTCAACCTGGCCAGAAGCTCAGGAGTAAAGATCACAATGGTCAAGACGTCTGCTTGTCAAACAGGCAACAGTCTACAAGTGTGTCATCCTTAAGGAAGTTTACGCTTGTACATAGAAGTTTCATGACAAGTTATGTAATAAGTAGGGATTGTGGAATAAAGATTGAGATGCACAGTCTCTCTCATGTTATGATTCATCTCGGACATCCCAAAAGCAAGCTAGCTTGTGTGACTGCTAACGTTATATGAAACCTAGAGTTTCACTCTCCGCGCTGATTCCAGTTTCGGTTAGGCCTCAAGACAAAATTGCTAACAACAAGAAGTAAACGGTTGATCAAGGATGTGTGAATGGTTAGACCATTGAAACCTTTAACCTCAGGAGATACATCAAAAGGGTCATATAATGGATACCCGAAGAGTATGGGAAGGTGCACCAAATGTTCGAGTGGAACATTATATAAGGATTACTGGAATCCCATAACCTTTAAAGTCGTAAAGACGTGGGGGATTGGCAATAGCACCTTAGTGGTGTGAACACGGACCAAGGAAATGCGAAGGTCCAGACCACAATAATATTTAGCTGATGCGACCTCCTTAAAAGATAGAATTAGTAGCATCCCTAGGAAAAGGGAAGAATGATGAAAGTTTGGTAATGACATCATGGAAGAAACGTTCGCACTCTCAATCTTGTAAGTTTCACAAGAAAGCATGAAGTGTAGCGGCACCCTAGCAGTGAGTCTGGATCAGGAATGGCTATCCTCAGTTCAAGGCCACCATTCCAGTCCTTGGAAACCACCTCGATGTTTCCTAGAAGACATCAGAAAAATTCCCCGTCACCCTGTGCAGAAGCGAATGGATCCAAATGTCAGGCTAGAACATCCAGCCACCTGAGTATGCTATGGAAAATTCGTCTCGGCAAGCCAACCCTACTCAAGGTTTGAAAGTGAACTTGTGAACCCGACAATAGGAACCCTTGGTTGCTTCAAAGGCAGTTCTCGACAGTTCATTAGTTTCATCAAAGTTTGGGAACCTATCAACATTCAAAGTTAGAAAATGACACGAGAACCAACGAAATAAGAATTTGCTAGAGAACTATTTTATTGAGGTTTGATAAGTAGCCAGTGTTTGTTCTACAGACCAACCGCTAAGCAACTCAAGCAGAACGTTGACCACCTCAGTAAAGCCAGAAGCAGAAGAGTCATGTCAGAAGTCACCACTAATGGGAAAGGCCAATCACAAGTCGGTATGCTCATTAGTGGTATGAGAGTCACCCTTTCGGAAGGATTCCGAATCATCGGTTGAGTGTTGAGTTCCAAAAGTCACTGGTTTAAAAATGCGCAGTCATTGCCTCTTTTTGATCGACCAATGGAGTATCCCAGTGTTTAAAGTCAATATTCTTAATAAATAAGAGAGATGAGGTACAACCTCAAGGATGGCGTATGTTTGTGCTAGGTCGGGCGAAAGCGGGCGACTTGTTGTAAAGGTGAGCCGAATCACTTTCACAAGGAACTTCCCATCGTTAAGCTGGAAGGTGTATTCCAAGCCTTTCCCGGAGTGAAAGGACCTGGTCAGTATTTCATTTCGAGGGAATGACGAAGCGTCAGATCTACGGATCAAAGTTTCCCAGAAATCAGAGAGACCGATTAATCTCAAAGGCAGTAGCTTCATCAGTCACAGTCAGGCTAAAGCCTAACCACACCCGGTAAAGTGAGCGTGAAGACAAATTTGAATTACCCCGTGAATGTTTTGCTCGAGGTTCAACCCTATGAAGCGAGCGGGCGTAATCAAGGGAGTCGTTGCAAGCCATTGTCGAGCTACATCCATCCTAAGTTAACAAGCTCGAATCTAAGGCACACCCCAAGCGAGTCATATCTCAGTTTAGCCCAAAAGAAGCAATAACTCAAGGCACACGCAGTTCAAATAAAAGCAGATCAAGCATCTCTTTGAAAAGCATGCCAGGTCCAGAGCAGTTCAAAGCGGAACTCAAAGACCGTTGTTCCTGAAAGAGAAATTCAAGGTTTCCAGAACAATTTCATCACTTTCGAGTCAGAAGGAATTCTCAGATTGGAGAAGAGGTTGTTGTTAAATGTGCAGCATAAGGGAAGAAAGATCTTACTGCCTCTGCAGCCAGATCAAGGTCAGAATGATCATGACTAGCTAGCGAAGTTTTGGCAACGGCAGTAAAGCACAAAGTTTGGTGCCAGTAGGCTCAACTGTCCGAGTTCAGTCAGTTCCCGTCAAATGAGCCAAAAGGAAACCATAGAAGTTAGTCGGCCAACCAAATCCAACCAAACCCTCTCTCTTTCTAGCCCCGAATCTCGGGACGAGATTCTGTAAGGGGTAGATTTGTCACACCCGATTTTCATTCGGGATTAAAAATCATTAAGTAAATCATTTTCCAAAAATTAAATAAAAAGGAAAAATAAGTTATCAAGTGAAAGCATTAAGGAAATTCAAATTTCCTTTAAAAATCATGGCTGGAAATATTTTTGAAATATCTCCATGCCGTAAAGTATTCACTGAAATTTTTCATAAAATTCTGGAGCTCCAGAAAATAATTTAAAATGCTACAAAGAGCATTCCAGTAATTATGTAATAAATAACTTGATCACTAAATGGTCTGGAGATATTTTTTATTAAATACTTTGAGTGTCCTTATATTTTCAAGAATTTCCTTGGAATTATTTGAGCATTGAAAGTATTTATAAAAATTCCAAAACCATTTATGCGATTAATTTAAATGGAAAACAAATTAAAAATCCTTCTCCTGTTCCCGGGCCGGTTTCGGCCCAAACCTTTGAAAGTCTGTTTGACCTCCCTGCCAGCGCGCGCCCTTTTCTCTCTCCTTCCCCGGGCCGGCCCAAAGGCCGCGGCACATCTCCCGCGCACGCGCGCCAAGTCCACCCGGCCTCCCTCAGTCTCTCGGCCGATGACAGGTGGGGCCCACCTGTCATCCCGTCCTCCGGCCGCACCGCCATTGCCGCCGACCTCCCGCTCTCTCGCCGCCGTGATTTCCGCCGCCCCGCTTATCCCGCGCTCGTCCTAAAGCCGCGCAATCAAGCCGCCGGCTTCCTCCTTTATTTTCCCCCAAATCTTGCGCCTTCAATCACCATTTAAACCCCCCGCGCCTTTTCCGCCGCCGGCCACCGCCTCTCCCCACGAATCCAGCTGCCCTCGGTCACCACCGCCTCTCCCGAGCCTATAAAACGCCCTGCCGAGCTCCCTCTCCTTTTTCCCCAATTTTCCCGAGCCCGCCGCGCTCTCACCGCCTCTCCCGCGTGTGCCCCTCTCCCCGCAGCTCGCCGTCGCCCTCGGGCTAAGCGCCACTGCCGTTCCGAGCCCCGCCGCTGAGTGCCAAGGTCGCCGTCGCGTTCCCCGCGTCTCGCCGCACCCCGGCCGCCGCACCCCTTGCTCGGATCGCCGCCGGAGCGCCTTGCCGCCGTGCGACCCGAGCCGCCGCCGCCATAGCCGCCTCCGGCCGTCGCTTCCCGCCGCCTCGCCGTCACCTGAGCCACGCCACCTCCTCCATCGGCTCCGCCGCATGCCCTCGTGCATCGGTCGCCCATCGGCGGTCGCCGATCGTGGTCGGACTGCCCTGCCGCCGTGCGCCCGGACGCCGGCCGCCTCCTCCGCTCGCCGCTGATCGTCGCGCCGCTTTTTCCCGTCGGCCGGTGAGCCCTCCCCTCTTTCTGCCTCCTCCGCCGCCATCCGCAGCTCGCCGCCACGCCGATGGCCATCGCCGGCGACCATCGGGCCGCGTGCACCGTCGCCGGCTGTCGTCGGCCGTCGCCGCCTCTCCGCCGCCCGATCTGCCTCGGGGCAGATCGTGGCCGTCCATCCGGCCGCCCACGTGGCTGCCGCGTGGTCGCCGCGTGGCTGCGGCGTCGGCGCCATGTGTGCGCCACGTGGCGCGCCCGCCCGTGGACCACCGTGGACTTGGTCCACGATGGACCGGCCCATGGACCGCGCCGCCTCCGCGGCTGACGTTAGCCCTAGCCGCTGACGTCAGCATCCGGTTCGTTGACGTCATGCCGCGCCCGTGCCCGCTGACGTCAGCCCTTGGCTGCTGACGTCAGCATCAGCCTTTTTCCTTTGAAAAATAATTAAAAATTGCGCAATAAATCTAATTAATTTCTAGAATTCATTTAAATGGTCCAAAGTTTTAAAATTCATATATAATTCATTTAAACTCCAAATTGGGCCATTCAAATTGCAAAATTTATCTAAAATTGAGCTCTACATGTTGGTTTACTTTTTATGTACTGTTATTTGGTTTTTATTAGGGTTTTTCCTCGTTTTGCGTGCCAGCGTGTAGTTTTCGTCGTTTCGGAGGTTCGCGGTCGCGAAGAGTTCAGAAGTTGGTTGGAAGAAGCAAGGGAAGTCACACTCCCCTTGAAGCATATTGGACCTATTTTACAAATGTTTTACTGTTTGCAAATAAAATTGCATGTTTTGCGAATTACATGAAATGTTGGGTTTACCTATCTGTTTGCTTGTGCCTTACCCTTTTGATATCCGTCCTTTGTCAAACCTTGGGTGATAATTTGACTAGCTTTAGTCACTTACGTGACTTTTGCTAGAAGTATATGCTTAGCCATGCGTAATTACCACTAGCTCACTAAATGGGATAATCACCTTCTCCATAATTAGTCCCGATGAGCTGCTGGCTCGGAACACCTGGCCATATCTTTTTGGTCATAATTATCCCAACTAAAATATGACTAAATGGTGGGCTGTGGGTGCATGGTTTTGGCTTGTAGCACCCATGGCAATTAAGGACCGGTTCATGCGAAACCCTGGAAGACATACAGTGCTTACCACAAGCAAGAATGGGCAACTGCTGGATCCGTAGTATAGCTTTTCCCTAGCCGACGATCCGTGGCGAGGGTGGGCGTGATGGAGTTTCAGTCGGCCCCGGTATAAGGGTTGCTGGGCTGCCGGATTCACCGCGGCACTCGGGGGGGCTGCCCACATCCCAGGAACCGGGAGTGGGGGCGAAACCTTGGTGTGGATTCGCTTGGTTAGGGGGAGTTATGCTATAGGTCTTGTCACGATTTTCCCCTTTGCAGTATCGTGGCGATACTTCGGGGCATGGCAACATGTGTGGAATCGTGTCTTGTGGGTAAAGTAGTGCACCTCTGATCAGAGTAAAACTATTCGAATAGCCGTGCCCACGGTTATGGGCGATCGACCAGCTTCACCATGATTAGTCCCACCCTTAATAATTTGGCTTACTAATCTGGATTAGACCAGGTGGGAATTGGTTGGGCCTGTTCAACGTGGGGATAACGTTGTTCAGTGGAGGATTAATATTGACTTAACTACTCAACAGTTTTCCCAGTTTCCGAAATAAAGTGTTTTGCAACCGCTTTTCCGGAAAGTAGCCCCAAGCCCCTCCTTGCCTCCCCTCGCATGCCTGCATTCCTTGGTGTGGCTTGTTGAGTACGTGGTTGTACTCAGCCTTGCATTTTCTCCCCCTTCAGAAGTGTAGTGCTTCTGAGTTGAAGATGGTGTTTGAAGACCAAGGCTCAGACCCCAGTTGAGTTTGCCTGTGGAGTGGAGCTGAAGCCCCGCTAGGATCGTTCTTCTTTTCCGCTGCTGTCCCCCTTTTGGGTGTGAGGACTAAGTGCCTCTTTTGTAAGTATTTATACGCTTTATTTATATGTATGGATCTGTGTATTGATTTGTCATTCTGTGTACCCTGGTTGATGCCTGGACAGGGATTAAATACACAGAATAGTCTAAAAATTCGGGTTTGAATTTCTGGGCGTGACAATCTAGGTCCTCCCCAATTTTCCCCAAAATTCGTTCACCACATCCCGTGAATTTCGCAAAACACCGAAGAACCCTAAAATCTGCCGCCAGGGGCAAGAACTCAAAATTCGTCGTCTCCAATTCGGTTTCTCTCCAATTAATTGTACGATATCAATCTATGGAGCTCTAGCTTTCATTCCCCTAGGTTTCCCGAGCCGATTAGCCGCCGAAAATCACCGGCGACGAGCGCCGCCGTGCTCTCTGTTTCGGCCGTCGCCGTTTGCACGTCGCCAGGCCACCACCGCCCATTTTCGGCCAAGCCAACCCCCTAGCTAGCACCCCCGTGTTCCGTAGAAGCTCTAGGACCCCTTTGGTTCGGTCGCATTGTCACCGGAGCACTGCCGCACCGTGCGCCTCCACCGCCGCGGCTAGGCCGCCGCCGTCGGATCGCTCCGCCGCCTCCCCGACCCGGCCATGCCTTGAAACGGGTTCCCCACATCGCATAGATGGTGTAGGGCCCTTTATTCGCCGAGCCCAAGCCGCCCTCACCGCCGTTTGCCCGTGCCCCACCGTCGGCCTCACCGGGGAAGAAGAAGGAGAAGAAAGGAGGGATGAAAAAGAAAGAAAAGAGTGGGAGGGAGTGAAGAGGGCGTTGGCCTAGTGGAGAGAGAGCTGGGTTGAGAGAGAGAGAGAGGTCGCGGGTTCGACCCCGGTTTGGGTCAAATTTTCGAAAATTTTTATTTAAATTTTTCCAAGGGGATTAAAAATAAGAATAAGTCTACTAAAAATCCTAGAAAAATAACTTTACTCTTTTAACTCCTCTAAACTTTATTTACAAGGATTCTACATCTTTTAAGAGGTTTATTTATTTACTTTGAAAATTTCTTTGCAATTAATTACGAGTTCTATAATGACTTAAATTCAAACTCTTAACTTATTCAATTTCTAAAATCTATATGTCTTTGGGAAGCTCATTTATTCACCTAATATTATATGTACAAATAAGAACCTTTTTCAAATAATTATAAACTATCTTATATAAATCCTAATCAACCCTTTTCTACATATATGTATAAAATTTAATTTGCTCCATAAAATCCTTCTCGTCTTATTTATAATTAGACCACGACACCAAGCTCACAAAAGGATTGAGAATTCAACCAGAAAATCGATGTAAACGCTCTCGTTACCCTTTAGTCAAATAAACATTTTGGATCATCGGTTATAGTGCCTCTAAACTTACATTAATTGGGGATAAGGCCACCCCATATAAATTAAATCAAAGAAAACCCAAGAGTTCAAATTAATGCAACTCGCTCGTTTCGACTCGGACTTTAGCAAAACTCGATCATTAATCCGTTTACAACCATAGATTCGTCGTAGGGACCGCTTTTGCGATTCATTTGGTTTTTATGGTTTTTATTTGAATTCTGATCGAATTCAATTGGATATTTCGCACGTAGGTATAGAATCCACAGGAGCCGTTGAGTACGCTGAAGAAACAAGTCAAGAAGGTCGCGAGCAAGGCAAGTCATCACTCCCTTTGAACATATTGATCCTATTTGCGAACTTATGTTGATTCTAAAATTAAAATGTGCATGCTATACACAAAAGAATACATGTTCTTGTTATGCCATGCCTTGATGTTGATTACCTTTAGTTATATTCTTTGTAATCCTTCGATATGATGTGACCGAAGGAAATCTTCGGTAAAATGCTTAGCCATGCCATGATTAGATTCAATGCATATTCGTACTTTTACAAAAGAGCTATATGCTTGGGTAACTACCTTAGGGAAGGTAGTTGACATACGGCATGTGGAGACATGAGCGCCACATTGCCATGAGAATGATAAAAAGAGTTTGATGAAAACTGAAAATACAAAACCAACGTTTTAGACTGGGGCGACTGGATGATTTGGGTGGATACCAGTAAAGGCAAGTACCGTCCCTGGTCAACTAAGGACCGAGCCATGAGACTTATAACATGGAACAAGCCAGTACAACCATACTTCTCGAATGGGTATAGACCTAGCGGAGTAGATAGCCGAGCGAAGGCAGTATCCCTGCATAGTGGTTCTTGTGTTGAGATGTGGTTGGTGGTTGAGATGAGGCTATGGCCTACATGTTGAAGTGATGAACTGAAATTGGAAATTAATTATAACTTAAAGACTGAGTGAGTTTTCCCTTACCCCGGGAGCGCCAGAACTCCTCTCACTGCTAGGAAAAGACGGCTAGAGTGCAAGAGGATTTAAGTTCATGGAGCGGGTACTGCCAAAGTGAGGTTATCGAAAGGCTTTGCCGTGACCGTCTCATGTGTTGGGACGTAGGCTCATTCGTTGGGCAGTCACGGAGTACGGGTAAAGTGTACATCCACTGCAGTGTGAGTAAATCAATCTATTCGAATAGCCGTGCTCACGGATAATGAGCAGCGTGACAAGTTTCTCTGTTGGCTAGATTCTAAATTTTAAAATGATGGGATGGATTTGCATGATGATTTTTATGTACTAACGAACCAACTTCTCAAGATACGAGAAGGGTAGACTCCCGAGAAAACCATGACGATCCGGTGGCGGGATGCTATCCTTGGGATCACAATGGATGGTGGACAGAACCATTGCCGACTTGACCAGGCTAGATGTTAAGGTTGTGAAAAGATTTACAAAGTTGGCTTTGTGCAAATGAACCATAGCCATCCTTTAAGAATCCCCTATCATATGCATCTTTGTTGTGTTGGCTTGCTGAGTACGGTTGGTACTCACCCTTGCTATACGCACAAACATTCAGATGTGGATAATGAGGACCCAGAAGACCCGTACGCCTACTACCAGGAGGGTGAGGAAGACGAAGGTGCCTAATAGGTGTTAGTCCCCAGTCGTTGCATGTGGCAATCGACAAGCCGCTGCCTTCCATTCCGCTGCCTTACCTACCTTCTATATTTGGTTGTATCCGGTCCATGAAGACCTATATGTGTTGGATATTGCCTTCGGGCTTATTATTGTAATATACTTTTGGGTGTGAGACTATTCGTGCACTTTGCACCTGACAATTCAGTATTGTATTCGTGGGTACCAAACTACTCGATCCAGGGAAATGGTACTATGAACACGAATGATTCCTGTCCTCAAAAACGGGGGTCGATATGATCACCCCAAAACCGATTCTTCCTTTCTTTTTGACATCGGCTCTCGTAAGCCGATACCTTTTGCATTAGATGAGCTAGGCTGTCAAACTCATGGAAGAAAAATCTATTTTTGATTGGTATTGACAACCCTTGGAATGCGAGTTCTGCTAACTGCTCATCACTTAGACTCAAACCATAACATCGGCTGCAAACATTACGAATCCTCTTAAGGTATTCCTTAGTCAATCCCCTTCTTGTTGTCTAACCGATACCAAGACTGCAAGCTTCAATTCACCAATCCCAGCAAAAAAGTACATATGAAACTGCTTCTCAAGATCGGCCCAACATCTGATAGAATTTGGTGGTAATGACGAAAACCATGTGAAGGCCGATCCAGTCAAAGACATCGAAAAAAATCTAACTTTCAGAGCTTCTTCAGCCGATGCCTCCCAACATTGAGCTAAGAATTGGCAAATATGCTCCATTGTAGAGACACCATCCTACCCTGAAAACATAGAGACATCTAGAACCTTATATCGGCTTGGTAGTGGAACCCTATCAAACCACTCAGGATATGGTAGCCGATACATAGAAATTTGATATTTGCGTTTAATTCCAAACTGCTTCTCCATCACATTTGCAATTATTTTGGCCCAATCCTCTTTGGACAGATATCTTTGAGTTTTCTCTGGCCGATATTGCTGATGTGGCTCTTCATACTGATACTGATCAACTCGCCCCCCGAGCCAATATTGCTGTTGCCAATGATGCTAGGATTGCTTGACAATTTGCCCCCATGCCGATTTCTTAAGGCAATCACCCTGGGAATTGTTTCCTCAATCAAACCATGCAATGTACTCATCAAAACTCCAGATTGATCAAACACAGCACGATAAATGATGTTATCAACCTTCTCTTGAAGTGTCTCGTCATCCATCGGCTTAGTAGATTGTTCCCTGTCTTCATTCATCAACTTGGGGGATTGTTCTTCCTCGGCCCTAACTTCTTTATCAGACATATTGCGCTAATTATGGGTCCACCGAGCCGTGTAAAGAGATATGCTGTCCAAAACACGGTCCCACCGGGCGTGCCAAAAATGTGTTGATGAGAAAAATCAACACACCGGCTTGGGAGATCTGCTTAGCTCCAGTGCAGGTCCTAGAATCGATGAAGCGCGGGCGTGCCAGTCAGTTTGATCCTTCCACTGACAAGATATAGAAAGTAGCTAGAAGTAAAGCATATCAGCCAATAGCAATAACCAATATAGCCGATCGGCCAATCAGCCGATGACGCGATCCCAGGCGATACTGACGCCAGCCGGTGCAGCTAGGGTTTCAATCCATCGGCTGTACGCTGAGCAAACATCTATGTAAAGGTGATCGGCCAACGATAACATGATGATATAGCAATGTAATATGGAACATAGCAATCACATGATAAAATAGATACTGATCTAAAGATTAAAACACACATCGGCTGGAAGTCTGATGTCATTAAATCCAAAATATTAAATATCCAATGAAGCCTCTGCTGCCATCGGCTAGATCCAACTTGTGTACATTCCTTGCAAGTCGATGTGATATCCAAATAGCTCATCGCCTGAAACCCCGATGAAATCTTTAGTGGCAACCAACAAGGAGGCTAGAGATTATGGTTCTAATCACGACTTAGTAGGTCAAAGTGAATTGATGCAGCACTAGTATGAAAAGAAACATAATGTCTAGACAATCAAGCCTTTGACTGATTTTCAGGGTGGTAGATGCCTAAGCTAATCTAATTTATTAAACAATTTAGTCGATATCAGTAGAAACTCTAAAGTGAGAGACAACCGATAGAACTAAATTGAAATACCAGGATTAGATTAATAGATGCATATGATAAATAGGCAGGCAAACATGTTAACCAAACCAGAATAATCCAAGAGGATGAATGTACTGATGCAGCCTTGGACAACGCTGACGTAGCCAATACAATTGCTTGGGTCGGCGAAACATTGGACTTACCCCTTCGCCGGAGATCGAGGTCTATGCAGTCCTGCGTCGCGTGGCAAATCCTGCCGGGTGATGAATAAAGTAGAAAAGGTAAAGGGTGGCAATGCGCCGAATTATATTGATCGAGACATATCATACATGAACCCTGGGCTTACATATTTATACCCATGGGCTAACAAAGATCCTAACAGATTACAATCCGAACTTTCCTAAAGATAAAAAGAAAACTAACAAACTCTTCCTAATTAACAGATAAAATTGCCTTTTTAGGACTCTATCCTTATATGGCAATCCTCATGAAGCACATCATCTTGATCCGACGGTGTCTCCAATGTTGTCATACCAGAATCGGCTACATCGTCTGGCCTTGTCTGATTCGGTATCAGCCGATGGACACCTTAGCCGATTCGGGTTCCAGGGCTTACCAAATTCTGGCGTTAACACGAGCATATGCCACATCCTCTTGGGGATCTGTTAATGACCAAATTTGGTAAGGAAATCCCTGAGTTTGAAGCAAGATTGAAGCAGAATCGAAGGAAATGCGTGATCCTTGGAAACAGAGGCTGCATCGGCTAAATTCGAATCGGCTACGGAGCCAGTCGGCTGAGTCCGAGTTGGACCAGGATAGCCGATAGCTGATTCTGATTGGGAGCAAAAGGTGGAACTAATCCCGGAAGGAAAGCTTAGAGATAATTATTGGATTTGATTTTCAAAGTGCTTCAAAGATATTGCCATCTACAGATAATGTCCTACAACAGCAATTGTATCTTTAAATTAGGATATTTTGTATAGTTTCCTTTGTAGATAATGTTGGTTTGTTTTAGAAATATTTGTAATCTAATTTGTAATAGGAATTGTCTATGTTACAGGATCATTGTATATCCGGGTATAAATATGACCCGAGACCATGTAATCAAAAACACACATCAACTCAATACAACTTTGGCACATCGCCACCCTTTTCGTTTTTACTTTCTCGATAAGTTCTTGCCTCGTTCTTGGGCTGCATCGGGTTTTGATCTCCAGATAAGGTAATCTCTTGTTACAAGCGGTTTGTGTTATCGGTGTTAGTGCTTCCATCATCATGATACTCTGATCCTGATGTTTCAAATTGCTTAATCTATCATATGTGGCATATAATCTAGAGCAATGTCTAGATCTATCTCTCAATCAGCTAACATCTTCCTGCAGATAGCAGCCGATAGAGTTAGATCCGGAGGTTGATTTAGATTATATGGTGTATCCACCATCTCAAGGAGTTCTCATTAGTCTGAATAGATCTTATGCTTCTTTTTGTACTTAATGTTGCATCAAATTGACCTATTAAGTCGCTCTTAGAATCATATAGATCTATTCGGCTCAATGATTATTATTCGAGATAGCACTGGGGTTTCAGCTAGTCTTACCAGTTTTAGCCATCTTTTATGTATTATTACTATTTGGATGTGTTAGAACTGCCTTTTATATTAAGATCTTAATCTATTTAAATGTACTAAGCCTGGTATCAATCTGTTAAGTCATATTGACAGCTGATTGATCCTGGTTTAATGCATTTAGCTCAGGTTAATATCTTCACATAAAATATATCGGAGTACTAACCGATTTACATTGGATCTGCGACACTGGCTAAGCTATAAATATATGTAATTCATATTCTGGTGTGTTTTTAGATATAAGTGATTTATACTGTCTCGGTATACTACCGATCTATCCCAATCACTTAGTCTAAGTACACTTTGGAATTGTACTTATATATTATGAATATCTTTAGTCGATCGAGTAGGATCTAATATCAACTTAATCACCTATTCTTTGTTTCTTGTTGGTTACAGGTTCAAACCAACTGACATGCCCTTCAAATCACCAAAGGCGACCAACTTGGACCTGCACTAGAGCTAAGCAAATCTCTCAGGCCAGTGCGTGAGAAACTTTTCTCATCAACACTCTTTTGGCACGCCTAGTGGGACCATTGCCACGTCCAAGTCCAGTACAATGGTGAACATCAAGACCCTGGAGCTGGACCAGGAGAACATTATCCCTGTGACCATGGACAAGTTGTCGGCTGAAAAACAAGCCGACTATCAGCAGATGGTTGAACGATTGCAGTCTCACTATTTGCAATACTTTACCCAGACCAGATCGGGGACAATCGTTCGGAAGTACAAATTTGTGATCCCCAAAGACTTTGACTCTAGAGCCACCTCCAACGAAGACAAGGGGAAAAAGAAGGTTGAAGACATCAAGCAGGAGCAGGATGACTCAGGGCTACACACGCTCTAGGACCGGATTAACTCAGCTGTCCAAGACACGCTCATCAACCAGTAAGGGATACTGGACTGTCGACGCATGGACTATCAATTTCTCCACTAGGACAACCAACTCCTCCAAGGGGAGCCCCTATTCAGCCGAATGTACAATCATCGGCTCCAAAACCAACGCCCAAGCTTCTGACCAGGCAACAACCTCACCATCAGGGCCACAGAATCCCAGTACTAACTCAGGAGCAGATGGAGAACATGTTCAACACCAATCAACAACCTCTCATACACAAAGTGTCGGTTGGCAATTACATGCCAGACCCACCTCGCAACTCCGGTGGTGCTCGGCCTTCCCCTGAGCAGCAGCCTCCGTTGATACCACAACCGCCTCCTGCCATGAATCAAGTCCAACATCAGTACCCAGGAGGCAACTACGAGCAGTACTACCAACCTCATTCACTGCAGATGCAGTATCGGCAGGCTCCCATGCAATATGAGCAGTACGAGCCGATACCGCAGGTACAAGCTCAAGAAAACAAGCCTTGGGCCAATCTGATCGCAGATGTCCTGCGTGATCAATGCGTGATCAAGTGATAGCGACGCAGAGGTGGCGATAGCCGAGTGGACGAGAAATAAGAAGGCTATAATGTGTCAGTGGCTGAAGAAATCGACTAAGGAGGAGAGATATGACTTCGACATCACCAAAGTCGATAAGATCTTCGATCTGCTGCTGCGGGAGAAGCAAATATAGCTTCTGGCCAATCACGTCATCCCATCAGCCGAGGAGCTCAAGACAAAAGAAATATTGTAAATGGCACAGCACCACCTCCAATAGCACCAACGACTGCAAAGTCTTTCGCCAGCAAATTCAGTCGGCCATGGAAGCAGGGAAGATCAAGTTTGAAGAATCGGCTAAGCTGATGAAAGTCGACGGCAACCCCTTCCCTGTTAATGTAGTCCATGCCAGCCCAAGGCGAGGTGATTGGTAGTACAAAATGGCGCACAGCTTAGTCGAGGCCCAACAAGGAAGCGTGACCGACAAGGATTGCCAGGAACAATCCAAGAGGCCGACTAGAGCCGACCCGGCGCCCATCAATATGTTCTACACCAGTGACCGATCGGCCAATCATCAGCCCAGGCACATGGACAGCCGACTCTGATTTCAACTCAGGCTTGAAGAGGAGGAAGAAGCCTGGCGCGGCAAACCTTATCAGAGAACGACTGATCGGCTGCGGACAGCCTACATTCGTCACCATGACGGCTGCGACCCCATTGGCGGTGCGAGTTTTTTAGGTTCTGTTGGGAGCAAGGGATGTGGCTGCCCACCTTAGAAATTTGCCCAGCCTGTAGCGAATTCGGGGAAGATGAATTCAAGCAAGAGCCGATTGCGAGCCCCAGCAGATTCATCCCCCGAGCCGTTAAGCAGGACTTCTCCATCCACGAACGGCTCGGCCCGATTCACCAGGACTTCTTCCAGGGAGAGGATGAAGAAGAGGATGAAGAATAACAGTCTGTCAACCCCCAATGGTGCCCCTCTGGAGTCTTCACGAAGACCCAAACAAGAAGTCTTTAGAGAATGAAAAGTAACGGGCACGAGGAGGAATTCCAGGAGAACATCAATCATCGGTTGTAGCAGGGCAAGAAAAAATGCGCGCGTAAAGAGAAACATTGCCACAGCCGATGAGAGCCCAGCCGACAAGGCCAAAAGGGTGGCAAAAGGTAAAGGAATAGCTTCCACATCGATCAATATGGTGTTCATATTACGAGCCAAATTTGAGGTTGCCGATGCCAATGCAGACATCGTCGAAGAGTCCTTGGCCAAGCTAGTGCTGTCCCCAGAAAAAGCCATATTCTAAAAACCCAAGGGGACTGAAAATTGGCACCTGAAGCCCCTATACGTTAAAGCATTTGTAAACGGGAAGCCGATGTCAAAGATGCTAGTCGATGGAGGGGCCGACGTTAATCTCATGCCTTATGCTACTTTCAGGAAGCTGGGCAAGGGAGCCGATGACTTGATCAAAACCAACATGGTGCTCAAGGACTTCAGCGGGAATCCATCGGAGGCCAAGGGAGTTCTCAATGTCGAGCTAACTGTCGGCAGCAAAACCATGCCCACGACATTTCTCGTCATCGACGGGAAGGGATCCTACAACCTACTGCTCGGAAGGGATTCTACAATGCATCAACACTTAATCCAGTGGCA
The DNA here is from genome assembly GCA_019925245.2 of Oryza australiensis. Classification (NCBI taxonomy): domain Eukaryota; kingdom Viridiplantae; phylum Streptophyta; class Magnoliopsida; order Poales; family Poaceae; genus Oryza; species Oryza australiensis. Next base: position 561,412 of record JAIFGZ020000010.1, read on the forward strand.
AGGCGACAAGATAGAAATCATGCCAGCCAATAGGTCAGTTAACATAGCAAACGCCGACTTAACATTATGGGAAGTCGACGTCACTGATTGCCTATCTGGCAAAGTGTGGCAAGCCAATTTTCTAAAGGTGTCCGATTTTGATATACAGCCGATTGGAGACGAAGAGCCTCAATTATTACTTTGAGGGCATCGTGGAGGGCTCAAGCGTCTACACCAAGGACACCGTGGACGACATCAATGGCAAACTTCGGCAAGGTTTTATGTCGGGCGACGAGCTCGAGGAAATTGAAATAGGTCCAGGAGATAGGCCTATGCCAACATATAATGTCTTCTCATTTTAGGACCAAGCTTATTAATTTATTGAAGGAATATAAAGATTGCTTTGCTTGGGAGTATTTTGAGATGCTTGGTCTTAGCCGATCGATCATTGAACATCGGCTCCCCATTAAGCGTGGATATCGGCAATACAAACAGCCTCCCAGGAGGTTTAAAGCCGATATGTATGATGCGATTTAGGCCAAAATCACTCGGATGTATGATGCCGGTTTCGTTCGGCCCTGCGATATGCAGAGTGGGTTTCAAATATAGTTCCAGTGATAAAGAAAAACGGCAAACTTAGGGTGTGTATTGATTTCAGAGATTTAAATAAAGCTACCCCTAAGGACGAGTACCCTATGCCTATAGCCGACTTGCTGGTAGATGCAGCCTCCGGCCATAAAATTATAAGTTTTATGGATGGCAATGCTGGTTACAATCAGATCTTTATGGCCGAGGAGGATATCCATAAGATAGCTTTTAGGTGCCCAGGAGCAATCAACCTATACGAATGGGTTGTAATGACTTTTGGGTTCAAGAATGTTGGAGCTACATATCAAAGGGCCATGAATTATATTTTTCACAACCTAATCGGCTTCTTGGTGGAAATCTATATTGATGATGTTGTTGTCAAATCCAAGGAAGTGGAAGACCACATAGCCGATTTAAGAAAGGTCTTGGAGAGGACGAGAAAATATGGCCTGAAGATGAATCCCATAAAGTGCGCATTTGGTGTATCGGCTGGCCAATTCTTAGGTTTTCTAGTTCATGAGAGGGGGATCGAGGTGACGCAGAGAACCATCAATGCTATCAAGACTATTCAGCCTCCGTAGGACAAGAAGCAGCTGTAATCTTTGATCGGCAAAATCAACATCATCAGGCGCTTCATAGCTAATTTATCCGAGAAGATGGAGCCGTTTACGCCTCTACTACGGCTAAAAGCCGATCAAGTGTTCACTTGGACGGCAGAGCAGCAAAAGGCTTTGGACAACATCAAGGGCTATCTGAGCTCTCCTCCAGTATTGATTCCTTCGCAAAAGGGAGTGTCGTTCAAGCTATATCTATCAGCCGATGAGAAGTCTATTGGCTCAGTTTTGATTCAAGAGGTCAAAGAAAAGGAGAAAACAATTTTTTATCTTAGCAGACGACTTTTGGATGCAGAAACAAGGTACTCTCCAGTGAGGAAGTTGTGCTTATGCCTATATTTTTCATGTACAAAGTTGAGGCATTATTTGTTATCCAACGAGTGCATCATAGTTTGTAAAGTCGACGTAGTAAGATATATGCTATCGGCTCCAGTTCTGAAAGGACGAGTTGGAAAGTGGATATTTGCCTTAACAGAGTTTGACTTGAGGTATCAGGCGCCCAAGGTAGTAAAGAGGCAAGCAATAGCCGATTTTATTGTGGAACACAGAGATGACTCAATCGGCTCAATTGATATCATGCCTTGGACGTTAACTTTAGATGGATCGGTTTGCACGAACGGATGCGGCATCGGCTTGGTGATAGTTTCTCCCAGGGGGGCCTAGCTTTGAGTTCACTTTTACCATCATGCCCCATTCCACAAACAATCAAGCCGAATATGAAGCCGTTCTCAAAGGATTACAACTACTAAAGGAAGTCGAAGCCGATGCAATCAAAATAATGGGTGATTCAGTATTGGTCATCAGCCAGCTATCAAGAGAATACGAATGCAAGAACGACGTGCTGATGGTCTATTATCAAAAATGTCGAGAGTTGATAGATAGTTTTCGGCTAGTAACCTTAAAGCACATCCCTAGAGAGCAGAATTCGGAAGAAAATGATTTGGCTCAAGGGGCATCGGGCTACAAGCCGATGACAAAAGAAGTTGAAGTGGAGATTGCAACCATCTCAGCCGACGACTGGAGGTATGACGTCTACAGCTATCTACAGAATCCTTCCCAGTCAACTTCAAGGAAGTTGCGTTACAATGCTTTGCGATATGTTTTGCTCGACGATGATTTATACTATCGGACGATTGATGGTGTGCTATTCAAGTGCCTAAGTACGGATCAAGCTAAAGTTGCCATAGGATAGGTGCACGAAGGAATTTGTGGCACTCATCAATCGGCCCACAAGATAAAGTGGTCACTTCGGAGAGCGGGCTACTTTTGGCCGACTATGCTGGAAGATTGCTTCAAGTATTATAAGGGCTGTCAGAATTGTCAAAAGTTTGGAGCTATCCAAAGGGCACCATCATCGGCTATGAACCCTATCATCAAGCCTTGGCCATTCAGAGGTTGGGGAATAGACATGATCGGCCAGATCAATCCGCCCTGAAGTAAAGGACACAAGTTTATATTGGTGGCCACCGATTATTTTACCAAGTGGGTGGAAACAATTCCTTTAAAGAAAGTTGACTCCGGGGATGCAATAGAGTTTGTTAAGGAACATATCATATACAGATTTGGCATCCCTCAAACTATCACTATGGATCAGGGGTCTATCTTTGTCTCCGACGAGTTTGTTCAATTTGCCGACAGCATGGGGATTAAGTTGTTAAATTCTTCACCTTATTATGCTCAGGCTAATGGACAGGAAGAAGCTTCAAACAAAAGTTTAATCAAGCTGATAAAGAGGAAGATCGCTGAATACCCAAAGCAATGGAATAGCCGATTGACCGAATCACTCTGGGCTTATCGGATGGCCTGCCATGGATCTATCCAGGTGCCTCCTTACAAGTTGGTCTACGGGCACGAAGCTGTTTTGCCGTGGTAAAATATCATCGGCTCAGTTACAGGACCAATTGACAGCCGATGACTATTATAATCTGATGGTAGACGAATCTGAAGACCTAGTGTTGTCAAGGATGCGTGTCTTGGAGAAGGTGACTAGAGATAAAGAATGAGTGGCTCGTCATTACAAAAAGAAAATTGTGCCTAAGTCTTTTGAAGAAGACGAGCTAGTCTGGAAATTGAGACTGCCGATTGGTACAAGAGAGAACGAATTCGGCAAATGGTCACCTAATTGGGAAGGGTCTTTCAAGATCCACAGGATCGTCTCTAAAGGAGCCTACATGTTAGAAGGATTGGACGGAGAGGTATTTGGAAGGGCTCTTAATGGCAAATATTTGAAGAAATATTGTCCCAGCGTTTGGATTAATTCATGATTCGGCTAAGTCCTTGCCGATCCATGTTAGCTGATGTGTTGTGAGACTATACACATTCCCTCTAGGACATTTTTACTCAAGTTTTTCCCCTCTGATTTTTCAAATCGGTTGAGTTTAGCCGACAGGTGTTAGATGGTTTTTCCTTATAATTTTATCAATGCTAAAGGCAACATTGAGAAAAGTAGGGGGCATATATCATACAAAGTCAGAAACCAGAATTAGAGGACTTCAAAATTTTTTGGGCTTTGAAAACTTTTAAGGCATTCAAGATATGAAGACTGAGTAAATCAGCAAAGGACACATGATTAATATTTGAAGCACACTAGGTCGATTACAAAAGTTATGTGTACAAGCTATTGCCAAAGGTTTTTAGAGTCTAGCCCTATTACATTCCATGGAATTTTTGGATGGCCGACATCGCTTTGTCCTTGATAGCTTTAATCTGATCGACTGCTGCGAGGTCTTCCTCCTCGGTGCCTAGGATCGCCTTAGCCGATTTGTTTAGATCTCCTAAGTACTTGATGGTAGAAGTCACCTTCGCTCTTTGTTCTTCGGTGGCCTTGGGGAGATCGGCTAATATTTGCTTCTCTTCGGCGATCTTGGCCCGGCATTGCTCCAGCTTCGCTTGTAATTAGGCTTCCTCCGCTTCAAGTTGGCTGATTTTTGTTTGTGTAGCTGATGGTCCGGTCACCAACTCATCCAACTTGGCCTTTTCGGTTACAAGGTTCTTCACAGTAGCATCAATTGTAGCCGCCACGTCGACTTGAGCTTGCCGATCGATCATCCTCTGCATGGCCCGCTACAGCTTGAACCGGTGAACGTCGATGAATGCGGCTTGGGAAATTATTTCGGCCAAGTCTTCAGGAAGCTAACTTTGGACATCATTGAAGCGCGCTCGGATTGGCCCGCAATCCATGACCAATTGGTCCAAATTGATGTCCAGCCGACGGTTGATATCCAGGAGTTTTTCTTTAAGATCATCGGCTATTACGGTCTGGTCCTGGCTGGTGGCTTCTTCTTCTTTGCCAATGAACTCTTTGATATCAAATGGGATTAGATCGGCTATAGTCTACAAGAAGAATTCAGAGTCATCGAGATGAAGCGTGACAGCCGATATAAGCTCTTGGAAGAAGAGGAAGTTTTCTTACTCGGACGACAGGGACTGGTGTAGGCTCTTCTTCAGCGTGGTGGCTGCCCATAGCCGATGGAGTCCTTTCGCTTGACGTATGCGGGGCAGCCGACGAAGACCGAGGAGGCTACAAAAAGAGACAAGTGTCAGTGCAGATCGGCTAGGTAACAACAAACAAGAAAACGATAGAATTAAAGATTACCGAAGAAGTGGACGAGGAGGCCGATTGGCTAGTCTTTTGAACTAAAAGAAAGAATTTTGTCGGGAATCGAAGGATTATAATCTAGATCAAATTGAAGAAGTGAGGGTACATACCAGCCGTTTTGGGGGTGAGGGAGTCTTCTGAATCTGTTCATCGGGTGGTGGTGTGGTTGCACTTTAGTTTGAGCTGCTTGATCCTGCCGCCTCTTCAATGGCTTGGGAGATCTCTTCGTCCATGACCTCTTTATTAAGCGCTTCCTCTATGCTGGGGTCTAGAGAAGGTAGGCTATCGGTCGGTGCAGCGGGCTTTGGCTTTTTCTGTTTCTTTGAAGGTGCAGCTGATGGGGCGGCTCTCTTCTTCCTCGATACGGCCTCGCGGGTTTGGCCATAAAGCAGTGTCTTCACCTTCGGCACGTTGAAGCCGACGGCTGAAGGGGCATAACCGCCACCGTTCGGGATAAGGCCCAGCCGATACTCGATGGCGGTGCCCGAATTGCTCACTGTGGGGATCTGATTCTGTCGTCTGCAAGGAAAGAATAACTAAGTGTTAGGAAATGACGATAGCCGATTGCTCAGAGAAAAATGTTTAAGGATGAAAATACTTACAGAATGGATTTCATTCGGCAGAAGCGTGGTGAGGTACATGGAGACGCGTTGATGGAAGATGTGTTGCTTGATCTCCACCCACCACTTGTCATAGGCTGCACTCCTTTTTGTGGGCCAGCTCCAGGATCCCAATGCTGCCGAGGGGTGGGCTCTCTATCTCCATTAGCTTGTTTATTATAAGCTTTGAATCGATCACCCCTCGGGTCTCAATCTTGTTGGCATAATAGCAGCCGATGGGCAGTTGTCCTAGACCAAGTTGTCTTCTAGCCGATACAGGGTAGTAGAATTCATAAGTCTTTATCACATTCCGGCCCTGATGAATCCCATTGGGCAAGATGCAAGGAGTGAGCGCTGTGGTAAAGATTTCTCTGCATTTAGGGTATTTATCTGAGTTGATTTCGTCCAAGTTTAGTTCAATCGGCAACTCAAACTTCGCTCGGTCTTCGTAGAAAAACCAAGTGCGATTGTTCTTTGCAAGGCCGTCATAAAAGGAAATGAGCCATTCGGCCAAAATCTCATTTGATTGTTTGGACCCGGTATGAGTAGCAGCGGCTTCCCCGAAGGACAGACATCTCCTGGTGGTTACTTCATTCCCTTCATCATCCTCGGTCGGCTTTAAGAGAGGGAAGCGTGCATCGGCTAGTTTTGGCCGTCCAGAGACTTTCTGAGTTAGCAGTAAAAGCCACAGCTGTAGGAACCACCAGGGGCCTCCAGTGCCGATTGATGCATCAACTGCTATCTTGGCTGCTGCCTGGCTTAATGTCTGATGGAGGTAGCCTAGAAGGAATTTTCTGAAGGAAAGTTTCGTCGTGTTAACTAGGGCTTTGGCTACTACTTGCCAATTTGCGATCGGGCTACAACTGGAGCCGCAGAAGATAAACTTCTCTAACCACATCATGAGGAACACTATGTGCTCTCTGGCGCTGATGGGCCCGGTCCCCATATTCATGGTAACATATTCATTCCAGCCTCCAATTGCTTTAGTCTTAAAAGAAAATTGGCCATTGCTGTCTAGTCGATTACGGTTAGCCGATGACATAATGTCAAGTCCTGTTATCATGAAGACATCGGCTAGGGCTAGGGTCATTGGGCCTTGCTGGAAGAGGAAGGAATTAAGGGTGTTGTTCCAGAAATAGCTGGCAGTCGACACTAATGGTTTGTCTTTGGGCATGTCGCCTAATGAAAGGGCCAAGCACTGCGCTATGCCGATTTCGTCCTAGTGGCTATGTTTGATAGGCTGCATCCACTTGTACCATGTGGGCCATGATTTATCAGTCGAAGGCCAGGATTTGAAAGTGCTGTTCCAGTGGCCTAAATTGGGGCTCCTCATCCTATAGGGCACCGTATCGGTTTTGGCTATGATGAACTCAGTGGGGTCCTTGTTGCCGATAGGCCCTAGGAAGTATCTTTTGTCATTGATTAAGCTGGGAATTACTATTTGGTGTGCAATGTGATACAATGGAAAAAGGGGGCAGAATCTAGATTCGAAAAACCTAGAATTCAGATCTGCGACTAAGGGCGGAAGAAGAGAGGATTTGACCGATGGGGCATACCTCGGGGAACTCGGCAGGAGCAGAGCCGGATGGAGCAGTGGAGGTCGCCATTGTCGCGATCTTGGTTGCTAGAGGCAGAGGATTGCTGCAGTGGAGCCGAAAGGATCGCCGAAGAGCTTGAGGACGTTTGTTGGTTTTGTTGATCGTAAAGAAGACAGCATGAGTTTGTTCGGCACAGCCAAGGCATTATTTGAAGAGTTTTCGTAAGGCCGAAACAGATTCAACTTAGGGTTTTTCTGAGGATAAGATTGCACAAATCGCAACATTACCAATATCGCGGACTTGGGGGCATGTGTTAACGACCAAATTTGGTAAGCAAATCCTCGAGTTTGAAGCAAGATTGGAGCGGAATCGAAGGAAATGTGCGATCCTTGGAAACAGAGGCTGCATAGGCTAAACCTGAATCGGCTACGGAGCCAGTCGGCTGACTCCGAGTCGGACCGGGATAGCCGATAATCGATTCCGATCGAGAGCAAAAGGTGGAACCAATCCCGGAGTGAAAGCTTAGAGATTATTATTGGATTCGGTTTCCAAAGTGCTTCAAAGATATTGCCATCTATGAATAATGTCCTACAAGGGAATTGTATCTTTAAATTAGGATATTTTGTATAGTTTTCTTTATAGATAATGTCGGTTTGTTTAGAAATACTTGTAATCTAATCTGTAATAGGAATCGTGTCTGTTACAGGATCGTTGTATATCCAGGTATAAATATGACCCAAGACCATGTAATCAAAAACACACATCAACTCAATACAACTTCGGCGCATCGCCACCCTTTTCGTTTTTACATTCTCGACAAGTTCTTGCCTCGTTCTCGGGCTACATCAGGTTTCGATCTCCAGACAAGGTAATCTCTTGTTACAAGCGGTTTGTGTTATCGGTGTTAGTGCTTCCATCATCATGATACTCTGATCCTGATGTTTCAAATTGCTTAATCTATCATATGCGACATATAATCTAGAGCAATGTCTAGATCTATCTCTCAATTGGCTAATATCTTCCTGAAAATAGCAGCCGATAGAGTTAGATCTGGAGGTTCATTTAAATTATAATCACTGGATTCGGTTTTCAAAGAACTTCAAAGACGTTGCCATTTACGGATAATGTCCTACAACTGCAATTGTATCTTTAAATTAGGATATTTTGTATAGTTTTCTTCATAGATTATGTCGGTTTGTTTAGAAATATTTGTAATCTAATCTGTAATAGGAATCATGTCTGTTATGGATTGTTTTATATTCGGGTATAAATATGACCCGAGACCATGTAATTACAATCACATCAACTCAATACAACTCCAACGCATCACCACCCTTTCTGTTTTTACTTTTCGACAAGTTCTTACCTCGTTCTTGGGCTGCATCGGGTTTAGATCTCCAAACAAGGTAACCTTTTGTCACGAGCGGTTTGTGTTATCGGGGTTAGTGTTTACATCATCATGACAGTCTGATCTTGATTTTACAAATTGCTTAATCTATCATATGTGACATATAATCTAGATCAATTTTTAGATCTATCTCCCAATCGGCTAACGTATTCCCAAAAATAGCAGCCGATAGAGCTAGATCTGGAGGTTGATTTGGATTATATGGCGTATCCACCATCTCAAGGAATTCTCATTAGCTTATGTAGATCTCATGCTTCTTTTTGTACTTAATGCTGCATCATTCTGATCTATTAAGTTGCTCTTAGAATCATATAGATCTATTTGGCTCAACAATTATTATTAGAGATAGCACCGGAGTTTTAGCCGGTCTTACCTGTTTTAGCCATCTTTTCTGTATTATTACTGTTTGATGTGTTAAAGCCACCTTTTATAATAAGATCTTAATCTATCTAAATATGCTAAGCCCGGTATCAATCTGTTAAGTCATATTAACATCCGATTGATCTTAGGTTTAGTGTATTTAGTTTAGGTTAATATCTTCACATAAAATATATCGGAGTATTAGCCGATTTACATTAGATGTATGACATCGGCTAAGCTATAAATATGCGTAATTATTATTCTAGTGTGTTTTTATATATAAGTGATTTATACTGTCTCGGTATACTACCGATCTATCCCAATCACTTAGTCTAAATGCACTTTGGAATGGTAATTATGTATTATGGATATCTATAGCGGATCGAGTAGGATCTAATTACAATTTAATCGTCTATTTGCTATTTCTTGTTGGTTACAGGATCAAACCAATGGGCACGCCCTACAAGTCACCAAAGGCGATCCAACTTGGACATGCACTAGAGCTAAGCAGATCTCTCAAGCCACTATGTGGGAAACATTTCTCATCAATATGCTTTTGGCACGCCCGGTGGGACCTCTGCAACTTCCGAGTCCAACATAATGGTTGAAGTCAAGTCTACTGACGTGGATCAGGAGAACATCATCCCCGTCACCACGGACATGCTCACTGCCGATCAACAAGCTGAGTACCGGCAGATGGTAGAATGATTGCAAGCACACTATTTGCAATCCTTTACCCAGACCCGTTCTGGATCAATCGTTCAGAAGTACAAGGTTGATATCCCTAAAGATTTTGACTCTAGAACCACTTCCAACAAGGACAAGGGGAAGTAGAAGATGGAGGAGATCAAACAGGAGCAAGACGACTCAGAGCTTCATATGCTCCAGGATCGGATTGACTCAGCTGTCCACCACGCGCTCGTCAACCAGTCTGGGATTCCGGTGAACACTTTAAACAACATGATCAGCACTGTGGTTGATTCAAGAATAGCCGAACAACTGCCAAGGGGTCCGACCTACTTCCCTGATGGTCGATTCCCTCCCTATAGAACCCTGTCAACGCATGCACTGCCAATTCCTCCATCGGAACAGCTGACTCTCCTGGGAGGTGCCCCTGTTCGGCCGAACATGCAGTCATCGGCTACGAAGCCAACACCCATGCTCCTGACCAGGCAGCAATCTCAACACCAGGGCCACGGTGCTCTGGTACTGACTCAGGAGCTGGTAGACAACATGTTCAACACCAATCGGCAAACCCTCATACATAAGGTGCCAATTGGTAATTATACACCGGATCTGTTCCACAACTCCGGAGGCGTTAGGCTTCCCCCTGAGTAGCAGCCTCCGTTGGCATCTCAGCCGCCTCCTACCATTAATCAATTCCAACATCAGTTCCCAGGAGGTAACTTCGAGTAGTACTACCAGCCTTATTCACAACATATGCAGTATCGAAAAGCCCCCATGCAACATGAGCCATACGAGCCGATGCCGCAGGTGCAAGCTCAAGAAAACAAGCCTTGGGGCAATCTGATCGCAGATGTCATGCATGATCAGTTCGGCCTCAAGCCAAAGGACTCCGGCAACATGTACCGGTACCCGTATGCGGAGTACTTTTAGAGGGTGCCTCTGCCAAACCGGTACAAGGTGCTGGATTTTTTTAAGTTCTCTCGGCAAGATAATGTGTCAACCTACGAACACGTCAGCTGATTTCTGGCTCAGTGCGGAGGAGCATCGGCTACAGATGCGCTCAGAGTACGATTGTTTCCATTATCTCTCTCAGGATCGGCCTTCACCTAGTTTTCATCGCTGCCCTATAACTCTGTACAGAGCTGGGCCGATCTTGAAAAGCAGTTTCACAACTACTTCTACTCCGGCACACATGAAATGAAGTTGTCGGACCTTACCAGCATTAGGCAGAAGCACGAGGAATCGGTTCAAGACTACATTTAGCGCTTCAGGACATGAGGAACCGGTGCTATAGCCTGATGTTATCACATTCATAGCTAGCCGATCTAGCCTTTCATGGCCTGTTGGCACCTATTAGGGAAAGGTTTTCGGCTCAAGATTTCAAGAGCTTGGCCCATCTGGCTCAAAAAGTGACGGCCCACGAGCAGCGCTTCCAAGAATCCAAGAAGGTCTTCAAGAAAGTCAGCCACGTCGCCTATACATCCGACTCAGACTCAAGTGACAGCGATGTGGAGGTGGCAGCAATCGAGTGGACTAGAAACAAGAAGGCCATAACATGTCAGTGGCTGAAGAAATCGGCTAAAGAAGAGAAATACGATTTTGACATCACTAAAGCCGATAGGATTTTTGATCTGCTGCTTCGAGAGAAGCAAATACAGCTTTCGGCCAGTCACGTCATCCCGTCGGCCGAAGAGCTTAAGAAAAAGAAGTATTGCAAACGCCACAACACCACCTCCCATAGCACCAATGACTGCAAGGTGTTTCGCAAACAAATCCAGTCGGCCATAGAGGCGAGAAAGATCAAGTTTGAAGATTCAGCAAAGCCAATGAAGGTCGTCGGCAACCCCATTCCCGTCAACGTAGTCCATGTTGGCTTAAGGCAACAGGGAGATGTTGGATATCATGATCAATGTTTATGTATAAATGAATAATGTGTTATTCAGTTTCATGAAATAGACATCTTGTATTGATCAATAAGTATGTGACTTATTTATGAGACTCTTTATGTATGAATCTATTTCTAAACGATCCCTGATCATATGTCATATTGTTGGAACAAATATGATTCTAAGATCGGCATGTTTATTGATTGATGATCATGTCTCATAGATCATGGGTATGGAGATGCAAAATCAATATACGTGGACATGTGTTAGAGAACACATGGTTGGATAGACCCACCATGAGACAGTACAGGAATTAATGTGCTATTAGTTGGTCTCAAGTAGTGTTGGTGCAAAGTCCTTAGACCTGAGATCATCATGGATTTCAACATGTGTAGTAGCCTACTTTGGGACTGCCAAACGCTACTCCGTAACTGCGTAGTTATAAAAGTAGTCTTCGGGTTTGTTATGAAACATGGAGTGGGATGTGAGTGATCAAGATGGAATTTGCCCCTCCTTTGGAGAGATATCTCTGGGCCCCTCGAGGTAATGGATTATGGAAGTGCATGGCCATGCCGAGTTGATTGAGAAGTCAATCAACAGACAGATAATCCAATACGGTTCGAGTGAATGGTTAAGCTATTGATGTGATGACACACATCTTGCCTATAGATTAATTGGTATTGTGAGGCAAAGGGATTTGTATACACATTATAGGTTCAGAGCCGATATTATATTCTTATATACTTTGATGTCAATATGTGCTCCTAGGCGCCGCTATTGACGGTCGGCTGAGTTGGACTCGAGCCGACGACCGGCTGAGTTGGACTCGGGCCGAAACCGAGTATACCTGAACCTATAGGGTCGCACGCTTAGGGGGGTATGAACAAGCATTCGAGTTGGACTCAGATACGGCTCAATCGGATAGGGATCCGATCGGATAGAGTCCTATGGTCTTACGACGTATGGGTGGCCAACTCTATGAATTCAGATAGGATCCGATTCGAAATAGAGTCCCGATCGGCCACTAGACCCAGTCGGCCAACTCTATATAAAGGGGCGGGGGTGGAGAGTTGGAGTAATTGATTTTGCATCGGATTGCATTGAACCGAATCAATCTAATCACGACTTCAAAAGTCGGCAAGTTCAAGATCTGCACGGAAACCCTCCCCACTCCCGAGCCAAACCCTAGCCCCTTGCATCTTGTGTTAGCACACGGGTGTTAGGCGTTCTGTCCCCAGACGTCTGGATACCGGTAGAGGCACTGCTACGTTGCGGTGCTACTTGTCGGCTACGAATCGGCTGCGGTCAGAGGCGGATCGGCAGCGCGAGCGTGTTTTGGTGAGTCGGCAAATCGGCTGTGGAATCGGCGCATCGGCTGCGATGGATCACCTGTCGACTCAGCAAATCAGCTGTGATCGGCCAGTACTATTCCGGATCGGATAGCTCCTGATTGGCTATTTCCGCTGCACTCTACTCCAATCGGTAACGATCTATCGACCCTTACTTGCAAGTGTTCCTGGTTTACGCGGTAGAAAAATTTGTTATTAGCTATCGTAGCTTCCGCGTAACCCTTCAGTGGTATCAGAGCTAATCTTGCTTAGTTCGGGTTTTAGATAGGATCTGGAACAAGTTTTGCACACGGGTTGATTAGATCAATCGGTTTTACGGGATCCGTTGAGGAGAGTAGATGGTAATTGCGTTCCTTGATAGTGTATCAGAATGATTTAATGTGATTATGTCGAAGCAATTTCCATAGAACTCGGTTTGAGTCGGTTTCGAGATAGGGTTCCTTGATAGTGTATCGGAACGGTATAATGTGATTATGCCGAAGCTATCTTGTAGTCCGATCTTGATTGTCGCCTCGCGCCTACGCAAACCATCTCCCTTGATAGTGTATCGGGATGGCATAATACGATTATGCCGATATGGTTTCCGTAAGCGATTTCATAGATTGGATCTATGAATTTTTGTAATGTGAATTTCGTGTGCATCCCCCCCTTATAGGTTGTCTCGATACCGTATCTCTGCGATAAGTAGAAAACGTTCTACGCCTAACTTGTTTTTGCAGAGAATGCTTTGAGATTGTATGGCCCTGTTGTATGTATGAGATGCATATGATGCGTGTAATATTCTTTCATATGTGCAATCCCTGCAATATTCTTTCTTACGTGCAATGCTTTTAATATTTTTTCACGACCTACGAGTCGATGTAATCTTCAATTACGGCTTCTATAGTAGTAGCTTAATTTGAAGAAATCAAGCACCATGCAATTTGGAAGATGGTGCCGAAGATGGAGATCCTCAGCACCGACATGGAGATGGAGATCACCATGTGAAGGGGGCCATACTATTTCATTATATGCTATTCTACCTGCTTTCATATATGTGATATGTTTGTTTGATAGGATAGTATCCTTGACAAAATTAAGTGATAATGATGTCCTTCCAAATGTTGCAGCCGTCACCGTTATGCTCATCAATGGTGGGTCTACCAAAGCAGAGTGCCATTCTCTATCATAACACGAGGGGGTATATGTCGGACATATACAGTAGGAGCATTTGGTTTACTTAACAAGGCTATCAAAACAGTTTTGGGCCTTGGGGCATAGGTTGACGCCGGGGCATGAAGATACCACACCAACAACAAGAGTAACATAGAGATGTGATTAGCAAGGTGTTGCTTACCCATGTTACTAATATTCAAGCAGTGATGCCAAAGTTCACTAGAAATTAACTAACATGTGGATCTTGACACAATAAGTAACCTAGAGGGAAGGTGTAAAATACGTAATGGGAGTCTTATGTTAAATTGTTTAACAATAGACATAACATAAACATTGTGCTAAACTTTGCTTTTTCTGTTGTAGAATAATGGCAGCTAATACTACACCCAGTACCTTTAATTTGCAATCTATTCTCGAGAAAGAAAAATTGAATGGAACAAACTTTATGGACTGGCATCATAACTTGAGAATTGTTCTCAAGCAAGAGCGCAAGGAGTATGTTCTTGAAGTACCCTATCCGGATGATTTGCCTAATAATGGTACTGCAACTGCACGGAGGGCTTATGAGAAGCACACTAATGATCTCCTAGACATAAGCTATCTCATGCTTGCTACAACGTCCTCTGAGCTTCAGAAGCAATACGAGAGCAGCGATGCTCATACTATTATTCAGGGACTGTGTGGCATGTTTGAGAACCAAGCTAGGACCGAGAGGTTCAACACTTCAAAGTCCTTGTTTGCATGCAGACTCTTTGAGGGGAGTCCCGTCAGTCCACATGTGATAAAGATAATTGGCTACATTGAGAGTCTGGAAAAATTAGGTTTTCCCCTTAGCCAAGAGTTGGCTACTGATGTGATTCTCCACTCACTCCCTCCGAGCTTTGAGCTATTCATATTAAATTATCACATGAACAGTATGGATAAGACATTGGCTGAATTGCATGGGATGCTAAAGACGGCTGAGGAGAGTATCCAAAAAATGGTCATCATGTGATGATGATGCAGAAAGCTAAGCGCAAACCACTTCTCAAGAAACTTTGCACCAAGAGGAAACTAACTCCCGATGAGATCGCGAGTGCCTCCAACGCAAAGAAGGGCAAGAAGGGGTCGGCGGCATCAGATGCCCTTTTGCTTCTATTGCAAGGAGACAGGTCACTGGAAAAGGAACTGCAAGAAGTACATGGAGGATCTCAAAAAGAAGCAAAGTGCAACTTCTGCTTCAGGTATTAATGTTTTAGACATTACTCTTGCTACTTCACCTACTGACTCTTGGGTATTTGATACCGGATCAGTAGCTCATATTTACAAATCGTTGCAGGGAATGAGAAGAAGTAGAAGCTTGAGAAGCGGCGAGGTGAACCTACGGGTCGGCAATGGAGCAAGCGTTGCAACAATTGCTGGCACTACATCACTTCATTTACCTTCAGGATTAGTTTTGGAATTAAATAATTATTATTGTGTTCCTACTCTATGTTAAAACATTATTTCCGCTTCATGTTTGCAAGCGGAAGGATATGATTTTAGATCAATGGACAATGGTTGTTCAGTTTATCTTAGAGATATGTTCTATTTTCATACACCATTGGTGAATGGATTATATGTTTTGAATCTTGAAGCGTCTCCCATCTATAACATTAATATGGAGAGGCAACTCCCAAATGGATAAAACCCCACGTTTATCTGCCATTGTCGCTTAGGCCATATAAATCAGAAACGCATGGAGAAGCTCCATAAGGATGGATTGCTTCACACTTTATTTTGAATCATTTGAGACATGTGAGTCTTGTTTACTTGGTAAGATGACAAAGGCACCTTTCATGGGACATAGTGAGAGAGCAAATGACTTGTTGGCACTCGTACATACTGATGTATGTGAACTAATGAGCTCAACAGCCAGAGGTGGTTATCAGTACTTCATTACCTTTACCGATGACTTTAGTAGGTATGGTTATATCTACTTAATAAGGCATAAGTCCGAATCCTTTGAAAAGTTGAAAGAATTCTAGAATAAAGTACAGAATTATGTAGGGAAAACAATCAAGCTTCTATGATCAGATCGTGAAGGAGAATACTTGAGCCAAGAGTTTGGTAATCATCCGAAAGATTGTGGAATTGTTCCACGTTGACTCCGCCAGAACTCCACAATGGAATGGGGTGTCCGAACGGAAAAATCGCACCTTGTTGGACATGTTGCTGTCCATGATGAGCCAAAGTGATCTTCCGTTATCCTTCGGGAATATGCTCTTGAAACGCGCGTTCACACCAAATAGAGTTCATCTAAGTCAGTTGAAAAGACACCATATGAGATATGGACAGGGCAAACCCCTAGTTTGTCTTTCCTCATAATTTGGGGATGTGAGGCTTATGTAAAACGTTTACAGTCCGACAAGCTCACACCCAAATCTGACAAGTGCTTCTTTGTGAGATATCCTAAGGAAACTAAGGGATATTACTTTTATAATCGGGAACAAGGCAAAGTGTTTGTCGCCGACACGGTGTCTTCTTGGAGAAAGAGTTTCTTTCAAGAAGGTTTAGTGGGAGCAGGGTGAATCTTGAAGAAGTTCAAGAAACGCCGAGAAAATGTTTCAGCTATCACGAACCACGACGGGAGGAACAAGTTGTTGCGCCACCTATTGTAAATACACCAGCCCCACGGAGGTCGAAAGATCATGTCGTGCACGAGCAGTACACGAGGTGCGGAACAACGTGATATATTGTTGTTGGACAACGATGAACCTAAGACCTATGAGGAAGCGATGGTGGGACCCGATTCCAACAAGTGGCTTGGAGCCATCAAATCCGAAATAGAATCCATGTATGACAATCAAGTTTGAAACTTGGTTGATCCACACCGATGGTGTCAAAACCATTGAGTGAAAAATGGGTTTTTTAAGAAAAGGCCGATATGGATGGAAATGTTCACATCTATAAGGCGCGATTGGTGGCGAAAGGTTTTAAACAGATTCAAGGAGTTGATTATGATTAAACCTTCTCGCCCGTCGCAATGCTTAAGTCTATTTGGATTATCCTAGCGATTGCTGCATATTTCGATTATGAGATATGGCAGATGGATGTCAAAACGGCTTTCCTAAATGGAAACCTAAGCGAGGATGTATACATGATACAACCTCAGGGTTTTGTCGATCCAGAATCGCCTGGAAAGATATACAAGCTAGAGAAATCCATTTATGGATTGAAGCAAGCATCTCGGAGTTGGAATATTCGTTTTGATGAAGTAATCAAAGAGTTTGGTTTCATCAAAAATAAAGAGGAGGCCTGTGTTTACAAAAAGGTTTGTGGGAGCGCAATTGTATTTCTAATCTTATATGTGGATGACATATTAAAATCCGTCAAGTTTTTATTGAAAAAAAGTTTTTCCAAGAAAGACTTAGGGGAGGCAGCATACAGATTTGGCATTTCAGTCTATCGAGATAGATCCAAGAGGCTAATTGGATTAAGCCAAAGTACATATATTGACAAGGTGTTGAAAAGGTTCAACATGCATGATTCCAAGAAAGGTTTCTTGCCCATGTCACATGGCATTAATCTTAGCAAGAATCGGTGTCCTTCGACACAAGATGAGCGGAATAAGATGGGTATGGTTCCATATGCTTCGGCAATTGGATCCATCATGTATGCCATGCTTTGTACACGCCCAGATGTCTCATACGCTTTGAGTGCTACGAGCAGATAGAAGTCAGATCCAGTGAAGGTCACTGGACTGCCGTAAAGAGTATCTTTAAGTACTTGAGAAGAACTAAGGATATGTTCCTAGTCTATGGAGGTGAAGAAGAGCTCGTTGTAAGTGGTTACACCGATGCTAGCTTCCAAACGGACAAGGATGATTATAGATCACAATCTGGGTTCGTGTTCTGTCTGAACGGAAGCACAGTCAGCTGGAAGAGTTCCAAGTAGGATACTGTTGCTGATTCTACAACGGAGGCCGAGTACATTGCTGCTTCAGAAGCTGCAAAGGAGGCTGTTTGGATCAAAAAATTTGTTTTTGAGCTGGGTGTGATGACCAGTGCAACTGGTCCAATGTCTCTCTATTGTGATAATAGTGGAGCCATTGTGCAAGCTAAGGAGCCAAGGTCACATCAGAAGTCCAAACACATACTTCGGTGATATCATCTCATACGCGAGATTGTGGACAGAGGTGATGTCAATATATGCAAAGTGCACACGGATCTCAACATAGCAAATCCGTTGACAAAACCTCTCCCTCAGCCGAAACATGAGGCACACACAAGAGCAATGGGTATTAGATACTTACATGATTGACTCTAGTGCAAGTGGGAGATTGTTAGTGATATGCCCTAGAGGCAATATGGAGATGTTGGATATCATGGTCAATGTTTATGTATAAATGAATAAAGTGTTATTCAGTTTCATGAAATAGACATATTGTTAAAACAAATATAATTCTAAGATCGACATGTTTATTGATTGATGATCATGTCTCATAGATCATGGGTATGGAGATACCAAATCAATATACGTGGACATGTGTTAGAGAACACATTGTTGGATAGACCCACCATGAGACACTACAACAATTAATATGTCATTAGTTGGTCTCAAGTAGCGCTGGTGCAAAGTCCTTAGACCTGAGATCATCATGGATTCCGACATGTGTAGTAGCTTACTTTGGGACTGCCAAACTCTATTCCGTAACTGGGTAGTTATAAAAGTAGTCTTTAGGTTTGCTATGAAACATGGAGTGGGATGTGAGTGATCAATATGGAATTTGCCCCTCCTTTGGAGAGATATCTCTAGGCCCCTTGAGGTAATGGATTATGGAAGTGCATGGCCATGCTGAGTTGATTGAGGTGTCAATCAACAGACAGATAATCCAATACGGTTCGAGTGAATGGTTAAGCTATTGAAGGGATGGCACACATTTTGCCTATAGCTTAATTGGTATCGTGAGGCAAAGGGATTTGTGTACACATTACTGGTTCAGAGCCGATATTATATTCTTGTATACTTTGGTGTCAATATGTGCTCCTAGGCGCCGCTTTTGATGGTCGGCTGAGTTGGACACGAGCCGACGGTCGGCTGAGTTTGACTCGGGCCGAAACCGAGTATACCTAAACCTATAGGGTCGCACGCTTAAGGGGATAAGAACAAGCATTCGATCGGATACGGCTCGATCGGATAGGGATCCGATCGGATAGAGTCCTATGGGCTTACGACGTGTGGGTGGCCAACTCTATGAATTCGGATAGGATCCGATTTGAAATAGAGTCCCGATCGGCCACTAGACCCATTTGGCCAAACCTATATAAAGGGGCGTGGGGTGGAGAGTTGGAGTAATTGATTTTGCATCGGATTGCATTGAACCGAATCAATCTAATCGTGGCTTCAGAAGTCGTTGAGTTCAAGATCTCCACGGAAACCCTCCCCACTCTCGAGCCAAACCCTAGCCCCTTGCATCTTGTACTAGCACACGGGTGTTAGGCGTTCTGTCCCCGGACGTCTAGATACCGGTAGAGGCACTGCTACGTTGCGGTGCTGCTTGTCGGCTATGAATCGGCTGCGGTCAAAGGCGGGTCGGCAGCGCGAGCGTGTTTCGGTGAATCGGCAAATCGGCTATGACAGATCGGCTGTGGAATCGGTGTGTCGGCTGCGGCCGATCGGCTGTCGACTCAGCGAATCGGCTATGATCGGCCAGTACTGTTCGGGATCGGATAGCTCCTGATTGGCTATTTCCGCTGCACTCTACTCCAATTGGTAACAATCGATCGACCCTTACTTGCAAGTGTTCCTGGTTTGCGCGGTAGAAAATTTTGTTATTAGCTATCGTAGCTTCCGCGTAACCCTTCACCACTTAGTCGGATCCAAACAAGAAAACATGACCAGCACGGACTACCAAGAAACCCCTCAAAGGCCGACTAAAGCTGACCCGACTCCCATCAACATGGTCTACACCAACGGCAGCATAGCCGATCGTCAGCCCAGACACGTGGACAGCCGACTTCGGTTTCAACTGAGGGTTCAAGAGGAGGAAGCAGCCCGGCGTGACACACTTTATTAGAGAACACCTGATCGGCTGGGAACGGCTTACATCCGTCGCCATGACAACTGTGACCCCAATTGGTGATGTGAATTCTTCAGGTTCTGCTGGGAGCAAGGCATGCGGCTGCCCACCTTGAAAAATTGCCCAGCCTGTAGTGAATTCAAGGAAGACGAGTACTGGGAAGAGCCGATTGCAAGCCCCAACCGATTCATCCCCCAAGCCATTCAGCACAACCGAAGGAAACTTTGTGCACGAACAGCTCGGCCCAATTCACCAGGACTTCTTCCAAGGCGAGGACGAAGAAGAAGACGAATAAGAGCAGTCTGCTAACCCCCAATGGTGCATCTCTGGAGTGTTCACAAAGAGCCAAAAGAGAAATCTTCAAATAATGAAATGCAACGAGCAGGAGGAGGAAGTCCAAAGAGAGGATCAACCATCGGCTGCAACAGGGTAAGAAAAAGTGGTGCGTAAAGAGAAACACTACCCCAGCCGATGAGAGCCCAGCCAACAAGGCCAAAAGGGCAGCGAAAGGTAAAGGAATAGCTCCTGCATCGATCAATATGGTGTTCATAATGCCAGTCGAATTTGAGGCTGGCGAGGCCGATGCAGACACAGTTGAAGAAACCTTGGCTAAGCTAGTGTTGTCCCTAGAACAAGCAATATTTGAGAAACCTGAGGGGACTGAGAATCGACACCTGAAGCCCCTATACGTTAAAGGATCTGTGAATGGGAAGCCGATGTCAAAGAAGTTGGTCGATGGGGGAGCTGTCGTCAATCTCATGCCTTATGCTACCTTTAGGAAGCTGGGCAAAGGGGCCGATGACTTGATCAAGACAAACATGGTGCTCAAGGATTTTGGCGGGAACCCATCGGAGGATAAGGGAGTTCTCAATGTCGAGCTAACCGTCGGCAGCAAAACTGTGGCCACAACATTCTTTGTCATTGACGTGAAGGGATCTTACAGCCTGCTGCTCAGAAGGGATTGGATTCACGCCAACTGCTGCATCCCTTCTACAATGCATCAAAGCTTAATCCAGTGGCAAGGCAACAAGGTAGAAATCGTGCCAGCCGACAGGTCAATTAACGTAGCAAACGTTGGCTTAACATTATGAGAAGTCGACGGCATTGATTGCCTGTCTGGCAAAGTTTGGCAGGCCAATTTTCTAAAGGTATCCGATTCTGATATACAGCCAATTGGAGACGAAGAGCCTCAATTATTACTTTGAGGGCGTTGTGCAGGGCTCAAGCGTCTACACCAAGGACACCATGGATGATCTCGATGGCAAGCTGGGGCAGGGTTTTATGTCGGCCAATGAGCTCGAAGAAGTTGATATAGGTCCAGGAGATAGGCCTAGGCCGACATATATTAGTAAAAATCTTCCTTCTCATTCTAGAACCAAGCTTATTTATTTATTAAAGGAATATAAAGATTGCTTTGCTTGGGAATATTTTGAGATGCCTGGTCTTAGCCGATCGATTGTGGAACATCGGCTCCCCATCAAACCTGGATATCGGCACTACAAACAGCCTCCCCAGAGGTTTAAAGCCGATATGTATGGTGCAATTAAAGCCGAAATTACTCGGCTATATGATGCTGGTTTCATTCGGCCCTACCGATATGCAGAGTGGGTTTCTAATATAGTCCCAGTAATCAAGAAAAATGGCAAGCTTAGGGTGTGCATCGACTTCAAAGATTCAAATAAGGATACCCCTAAGGACGAATACCCCATGCCTATCATTGACTTGTTAGTGGATGCAGCCTCCGGCCACAAAATCATAAGTTTTACGGATGGCAACGCTAGATAAATCAGATCTTCATGGCCAAAGAAGACATTCTAAGATGGCCTTCAGGTGCCCAGGGGCAATCGGCTTATATGAATGGGTTGTTATGACTTTTGGGTTGAAGAATGTTGGGGCTATGTATCAAAGGGCTATGAACTATATTTTTCACGACCTAATCGGCTTCTTGGTGGAAATTTACATAGATGATGTTATTGTCAAATCCAAGGAAGTGGAGGATCACATAGCCGATTTAAGAATGGTTTTGGAGCGCACTAGAAAATATGGCCTGAAAATGAATCCCACAAAATGCGCATTTGGCGTATCGGCTAGCACATTCTTGGGTTTTCTTGTGCATAAGAGGGGGATTGAGATGACACAAAGGAGCATCAACGCGATAAAAACTATTCAACCTCCTCAGGATAAGAAACAGCTGTAGTCTTTGATCGGCAAAATTAACTTCATCAGGTGCTTCATTGCCAATTTATCCGAGAAGATAGAGCCGTTCACACCCTTACTACGCCTGAAAGCCGATCAACCGTTTACTTGGGGGGCAGAGCAACAAAGAACTTTGGATAACATCAAGGATTATCTGAGCTCTCCTCCAGTATTTATTCCTCCAAAAAAGGGAGTGTCGTTCAATCTATATCTATCAGCCGATGAGAGGTCTATCAACTCGGTTTTGATTCAGGAAGTTAAAGGAAAGGAGAAAGCAATTTCCTATCTTAGTAGAAGACTTCTAGATGCAGAAACAAGATACACTCCCGTAGAGAAGTTGTGCTTGTGCCTATATTTTTCATGTACCAAGTTGAGACATTATTTGTTATCCAACGAGTGCACCATAGTTTGTAAAGCCGACGTAGTAAAATATATGCTATCGGCTCCAGTTCTAAAAGGACGGGTTGGGAAGTGGATATTTGCCTTGAAAAAGTTTGACTGGAGGTATCAGGTGCCCAAGGAAGTAAAGGGGCAAGCTATAGCCGATTTTATTGTGAAACACAGAGATGACTCAATCGGCTCGGTAGATATCATGCCTTGGACATTAACTTTCGATGTATCGGTCTGCACAAACGAATGCGGCATCGGCTTGGTTATAATCTCTCCCAGGGGGGCAAGCTTTGAGTTCGCTTTTACCATCGCACCCCACGCTATAAATAATCAAGCCAAATATGAAGCCGTTTTCAAAGGTTTACAACTGCTAAAGGAAGTCGAAGCCGATGCAATCGAAATAATGGGTGATTCACTGTTGGTCATCAGCCAGCTATCAAGAGAATATGAATGCAAGAACGACACGCTGTTGGTCTATTATCAGAAATACCGAGAATTGATGGACTGTTTTTGGCTAGTGACCTTAAAGCACATCCCTTGAAAGCAGAATTCGGAAGCAAACGATTTGGCTCAAGGGGCATCGGGCTACAAGCCGATGGCGAAAGAGATTGACATAGAGATTGCAACCATCTCAGCCGACGACTGGAGGTATGACGTCTATAACTATCTACAGAATCCTTCCCAGTCGGCTTCAAGGAAATTGTGATACAAGGCTTTATGATATGTTTTGCTCGACGATGACTTATACTATCGGACGATTGGTGGTGTACTTCTCAAGTGCCTTAGTACTAATCAAGCCAAAGTTGCCATAGGAGAGCTGCACGAAGGAATTTTTGGCACTCATCAATCGGCTCACAAGATTAAGTGGCTTCTTCGGAAAGCTGGGTATTTTTGGCCGACTATGCTGGAGGACTGCTTCAAATATTACAAGGGCTGTCAAGACTGTCAGAAGTTTGGTGCTATCCAGAGGGCACCAGCGTCGGCTATGAATCCAATAATCAAGCCTTGGCCATTCAGAGGTTGGGGAATCGACATGATTGGCCAGATCAATCCACCCTCGAGCAAGGGACACAAGTTTATATTGGTGGCAACCGATTACTTTACTAAATGGGTGGAAGCAATCCCCTTAAAGAAGGTTGATTCCGAGGATGCGATCAAGTTTGTCAAGGAGCATATCATTTACCGATTTGGCGTCCCTCAAACTATCACTATGGATCAGGGATCTATCTTTGTCTCCGACGAATTTGTTCAATTTGCCAACAGCATGGGGATTAAGTTGTTAAATTCTTCACCTTATTATGCTCAGGCTAATGGACAAGCAGAAGCTTTGAACAAAAGTTTAATCAAACTGATAAAGAGGAAGATCGCTGAATACCCAAAGCAATGGCATAGCCGATTGGCCTAATCACTCTGGGCTTATCTGATGGCCTGTCACGGATCAATCCAGGTGCCTTCTTACAAGTTGGTCTATAGGCACGAAGTTGTTTTGCCGTAGGAAAATGTCATCGGCTCAAGAAGGATTTAGTTACAGGACCAGTTGACAGCCTATGACTATTATAATCTGATGGTGGACGAATCTGAAGACCTAGTGTTGTCAAGGATGCGTGCTTTGGAGAAGGTGACTAGAGATAAAGAACGAGTGGCTCGTCATTGTAATAAGAAAATTGTGCCTAAGTCTTTTGAAGAAGGCGAGCTAGTCTGGAAATTAATATTGCCGATTGGTACAAGAGATAACAAATTCGGCAAATGATCATCTAATTGGGAAGGGCCTTTCAAGATCCACAGATGTGTCTCTAAACGAGCCTACCTATTAGAAGGATTGGACGAAGAGATATTTGGAAGGGCTCTTAACGGCAAGTATTTGAAGAAGTACTATCATGGCGTTTGGATCAATTTATGATTCGGCTAAGTTCTTGCCGATCCATGTTAGACCGATGTGTTGTGTAATTATACACATTGCCTCTAGAACATTTTCACAGTTTTTCCCCTCTGATTTTTCAAATCGGCTGAGTTTAGCCAACAGGTGTTGGATAGTTTTTATAATTTTATCAATGTTGAAGGCAACATTGAGAAAATTAGGGGGGCATATATCATACAAAGTCAGAAATTAGAATCATAGGACTTCAAAACTTTTCGGGCTTTGAAAACTTTTCAGTCACAAGGTTCCGCTTATCCAACTTAGCCTTTTCAGTCACAAGGTTCTTTACAGTGGCATCAATTGCAGCCGACAAGTCGGTTTGGGTTCGTCTATCGATCATTCTTTGCATGGCCCGCTCCAACTTGAATCGGTGTAGTTCAATGAATACGGCTTGGGAAATTGTTTCGGCCAAATCTTCAGGAAGCTAACTTTGAACATCATTGAAGCGCGCTTTGATCAGTCCGCAGTCCATCACTAGTTGATCTAGATCAATGTCCAGTCGACGATTGATGTCTAGGATCTTCTCTTTGAGATCATTGGCTATTGTGGTCTGGTCCTGGCCGGTGGCCTCTTCCTCTTCACCGATGAATTCCTTGATGTCGAATGGAACCAGATCGGCTAGGGTCTACAGAGGACTTTGGGGTGATCAAAACATAACATGGATAGCCGATATAAATTCTTGAGAAAAAGAAGTATGCTTACTCGGACGGAAGGAGCTGGTGTGGGTTCTTCTTCAACATGGTGGCTGCCCGTAGCCGATGGAGTTGTCTCTCTTGACGCATGGGGGCAACCGATGGAGACCGAGGAGGCTACAAAAAAGGACAAGTGTCAGTATAAGTCGGCTAAGTAAAAATGAGCAAGAGAAAAAAACAAGTTTAGACACTACTTATGAAGTTGGACGAGGAGGCCGATTGGCTAATCTTTTGTACTGTAATAAAGAATTTGGTCAGGGATCGAATGAGTATAATTTGAAGATTGAGTTAAAGAGGGAAAGACGCGTACCAGTCGCTTCGGGGGCGAAGGGGTCTTTTGAATCTGTTCATCGGTCGGCGGTGTGGTTACACTTTGATTTGAGCTACTTGATGCCGCCGCCTCTTCAACGGCTTGGGAGATCTCTTCGTCCATGACCTCCTTGATAAGTGCTTCCTCTATGCTGGGGTCAAGAGAGGGCAGGCTATCGGCTGGTGCGACAGGCTTTGGCTTTTTTGTTTCTTTGTAGGTGCAGTCGATGGACCTGCAGCCGATGGAGCAGCTCTCTTCTTCCTCGACACGGCCTGGCGGGTTTGGCCATAAAGCAATGTCTTTACCTTCGACGTGTTGAAGCCGATGGCTGATGAAGCATAACCGCCACCATTCGGGATGAGGCCCAGCCGATACTTGATGGTAACGCTCGAATTACTCACTGTGGGGGAATCTGAGTCTGTTGTCTACAAAGGGAAAAAGTGTTAAAGTGTTAGAAGATGACGACAGCCGATTCTTCAAAGGAAAATGTTTAAGGGTAAAGATACTTACAGAAGGGATATCGTTCGGCAGAAGAGTGGTGAGGTACATTGAGGCGTGTTGATGGAAGATGTGTTGCGTGATCTCCACCCACCACTTATCATAAGCCGCACTTCTCTTGTGGGCCAGCTCTAAGATCCCAATGCTGCCGAGGGGTGGGCTATCTATCTCCATCAGTTTGTTCATCATGATCATTGGGTCAATTACCCCTCGAGTCTCGATTTTATTGGCATAATAATAGCCGATGGGCAGTTGTCCAAGACCAAGTTGCCTTCCAGCTGACGCAGGGTAATAAAATTCATAAGATTTCAACACGTTTCGGCCTTGATGTATCCCAATCGGCAGTATGCACGGAGTGAGCGCCGTGGTGAAGATTTTTCTGCATTGGGGTATTTATCTGAGTTTATTTCATCCAAGTTCAGTTCAATCAGCAACTCAAACGCTGCTCGGTCTTCATAGAAAAACCAAGTCCGATTGTTTTTCGCAAGGCCGTCCTAGAAAGATATGAACCATTCGGCTAGGAGTTCGATTGATTGTTTTGAGCCGATATGAGTAGCTGTGGCTTCCCCGAAAGATAGGCACCTAGGGGTGGTTACTTCATTTCCCTCCTCATCTTCAGTTGGCTCCAATAGGGGGAATCGAGCATCGGCTAACCGTGGCCGTCCGGAGACTTTTTGAGTTAGCAATACAAGCCACAGCTGTAGAAACCACCAAGGGCCTCCAGTGCCGATTGACGCATCAACTGCTATCTTAGCCGATGTCTGGTTCAATGTCTGATAAAGGTAGCTGTAACATCCTGAAAATCGAAGGAGTAGAATTCGGAACGTGAAAATCGGAACTCGCAAAAACTTTTTGGAATCATTGCTTCTTATCGTGTTTTTCAATTTTATTTGCCAATTCAGTTGCGTAAGAATTTCTTCTGGAATTGCTTTGATGTGAAGTTGAATAAAATCCCTAAGCTTTGAGATCCCTGCTGCGAGAAGTAATTCAAAATATATATATATATTTGAAGAAGGGTAAACATATTAATTTTGGAGAGTTACAAAAGATTCTTTGAAAAGAATATATTTGGTTAAAACCCTAAGCGATGGAAGAAAAATAATAAATATTTGAATGATAAAAATATATTTGAGAAATTAGAAACTTATATTAATCAAAGACCCCAATTTATTGATTTTAAAAGAAGAAATGGAAATATGAAAAATATATTTTTGGAAAATAAAAAGGTGAAGGGAAAAGTTTGAAAATATAATTTCAAAATTATTTTGGAAATATTGAAATTTATTTTGAATTTTTAGAGTGAAAGGAAATGGAAATAGAAAATAGGATTTCAAAATTCGGGAAAAAGAGAAAGCGCACCGTTCATTAGGCGCCAGTGTTCGACGCCGGTCATACCATACCACGCGTGCATTACCGCGACGCCGCGCGTTGCGCGCGCGTTCCGTCCCGCGCCGCGCCAACGTCGCCGTACGCTCGACGTCGCGTCGCCCGTCCGTAGCCGCGCCGTGCCGACGCCAGCCACGCCCACGCAGCGTGTGGCGCCGCGCCATGCCGTCGCCACGCCGCCGACGTCGCTGGTTCGCCCGTACGCCGCGCACGTACTCGCCGTCTGCTCGCGAGCCGCCGTGCAACGTACGCGCGCGAAGAGCTCCCGAAGTCCACGCGCCCGTACATGCACATCCGCGCACGCGCACGCACAGCTCGCCGGCTCACGCCTTGATCTGCACAAGTGTCGCTAGGACAGCCGCGCGACAGCCACGTCGCCGCGACATGCGCGCCCACGCGCGGCCGGCCGCTCGCCGCCGCATGGATACCGGCCGTTTGCCGCGCGTTCTTCCGTTCCCATGCACAATCGCCACCTATAAATAGAAGAGCAAGTTCCCGTCATATCCTCACACCTTGCCGATACCATCCCACTCCCCTATCTCCTTTGCCATCGCCGAGCGCGTCGGAACGTCGCGAGTTGTGCGATCGGCAACCGCGTCGCCGCCGTGTTCACCATCAGCCGACGATCACCGGAGCCCGCCGCGCTCGCCGCCGGTTAGTCACTACCCCATGATTCCATTTTTGGCCCTAGCTCGTGCCGCCGAGGTCGCCATTGGCCAGAACGCCGCGCCATCGCTGCCGCTCGGCCGGGCGCCGGTAGAGAAGGGGAGGGTAGACGCCGAGGGGTAGAGAGGAGAGAGAAGGAACAGTGCGGCTAGGAGAGAAAAAAAAAAGGGAAAGAGCAAAGAAAAGAAGGGAGAAAAATTAGAAAAAATAGGGAAAAATTCTAGAAAAATTGGGGAATATTTTTAGGGAATTTTGGGGAATATTTGTGCAAAAATATATAGTTTTCTCAGGTATTTTCCTCGAGTAAAATGATTTTCTATATACGATTTTTGGAAAACTTCCGTTTACGAAACTTTCTTGAAGATTTAATATTACTTTTCTTTTCCTTAAACTATACTTAACCTTTGGACTCGGCAAAGATATATCAACGAACCTCTTGAACAACATTCGCAAGATTTCCGCTTCGTCGTTTTATCGACCCTTTTTTTTACAAAAACCCTAAAGAGTTGAAACTCGTCGCTACGGCCGATTTTGCTATAAAAATCCTCCGTAACTTGAGTAGGGTCATAAGGGAAATAGTTTGGAGAATTCCTTATGATTTTTCATGCTTCTTCGTTCGTTCTTATCGGATTTTAACTAGGATCCATTTTCTTTTTCTTTTCGCTCGTATGATTAGCGACCGAAGAGGCGAACACGACCCCGCAGGAAATCCCACTCAAGAAGCGTGCGAACAAGGCAAGTCTTCACACCCTTTGAACATATTGATCCCAATTGCGAAATGATGTTATTTTAAACTCTAAACATGCATGCTTTACCGAGTTACCTATACTTGTTATGCCATACCTTGCTATTGTTTACCTTTAGAATTACTCCTTGTAACTCGCGATGTGATACAAATAACCGAAGCATAACTTCGGTAACCTGCTTAGCCATGCTATACTTAGACTCATGCATACTCATGACTTTACGAAAAAGCTTTGTGCTTGGGCAACTATCTTAGGGAAGGTAGTTGAGATTCGGCATGTGGAGACATGAGCGCCACATGGCCATAATGAATTAAGTTTGATGAAACGAAAGTACTATACAAATGTTTTAGGCTGGGGGCTGGATGATTTGGGTGGATTCCGGAAAAGGCAAGTGCCGACCCTGGTCAATTAAGGACCGAGCCATGAGATAGCCGGGAAACGAGCCAGTACAACCGTACTTCTCGAATGGGTATAGACCTAGGCCGACTAGATAGCCGAGCGGAGGCGGTATCCTTGCATAGATGGTTCTCTATGATGTGGTTATGGGATGAGAGTGAGGCTGCGGCCTTTGTTATGAATGGTGGAATTAAACTACGTTAATTAAACTTAAAGATTGGAAATGTCTTCCCTTACCCCGGGTGCGCGAACTCCTCTCACCTGCTAGAAAAGGACGGCTAGAGTGCATGAGGACATAAGTTCATGGAGCGGGTACGCCAAAGTGAGGTTATCGAAAGGCTTTGCCGTGACCGTCTCATGTGTTGGGGCGTAGGCTCATTTGTTGGGCTGTCGCGGAGTACGGGTAAAGTGTACATCCACCTGCAGTGTGAATGAATCAATCTATTCGAATAGCCGTGCTCGCGGATATTGAGCATCGTGACAAGACTTTCGCTTGGCTAGATTTTGAACTTTAAAAATCTGGGATGGGTTTGCATGATAATTTTATTTCTTGGTGGATCAACTTCTCGAGAATACGAGAAGGGGTGGACTCCCGAGAAAATCATGACGAACCGGAGGCGGGAAGCCATCCTTGGAATCACGAGGATGGTAGACGGAACCGTCGCCGGGTTAATGAACTATGAAATTAAAAGCTGGATTTTGGCTAGTCCATAGGCTTGCGAAAAGAATTGTGAAAAGCGGCTTTACGCAAAAATAACCCTAGCCATGTTCTTTGAACAACCTTATCATATGCATCAAGTTCGTGTTGGCTTGCGAGTACGGTTGGTACTCACCCTTGCTATACGCACAAACCTCCGGTGATGGAGTTGAAGAGCGGAAGATCCATACGCTTATCACCGGGAGGACGAGGAAGCGCGGCGCATATTAGACTTTAGCTCCGGTCGTTGCTCGTGGCAATGGACAAGCCGCCGCCTCTTTCCGCCGCCTTATCTAAACTCGTTTTATGTTGTATTCGGACCATAAGGTCCTGTGGATGAACAATGCCTTCGGGCCTATTTATGTAATAATGGTATTGTAAGACTATTCGTGCATGCGCACTTGATTATCCGATCTTGCATTCGTGGGTACCAACTACTTGATCCAGGAAATGGTACTATGAACACGAAAGATTCCCGACTCAAAATCGGGGTCCACGAGCGGTATCGAGCCGAGCGACCGTAGGCTAAGACCAAATGGCGCCGTACCCTAACGAGATGGCCCAAAGGGAAATATCCCTACAGTAGGATCAGTTTTAAACTATTATTTCCGAAAATGCAAATATATCTTTTCTACATCTGTATTTCTTTTTACCAAATGATTATGATAGCTCCCTCCCGCTAACCCTAAGTTGCCTGTAAAGCAGATGTCAAACCACGACGGAACTTGGGAAGTCACTGTTCCGCGAGACGAGGGGTTCGTGGTCCAACTCCAATCCCTACTATGGTGCTTGAGGTACCCGGAAGCACCCACTTATCACACCAAAAGGCATGGCTCCGAAGAGTATCCAGCCTGGGAGGCAGCTGTATCCATAGAAGCCCGCATGGGAAGCGAGACATCTTACTGCTTCCATACCCGCTACCACCGGGACCTAGCAGAAGCAGCTATTCAGGATGCAGCTCGCGAGGCCTTCCTTCGCCTTAATGCGGAACACCGTGCCGAACTCACAATGACAGAGTTCGTGCATCATCCTTACCGCGAAGAGGGCAACCCGGTCCTGCACCGTGGAGGCTACCCCCTGTTGCTACAACCCGATGGTCACGCGTCTATCGCGTTGGGCGAGACAGCGAGACGATCATTACGAGGAGGCCCCGCTCGAGATCAACGATCGCGAGTCACGCCTCAATGATCCGGTCGACAGCCACCAAGGCCGTGGAGACCGAGATAAGCATGCCGCAGACTCACTGCGCAGCCAATGGTGCTCACGAGCAACTCTCGGACCGCTACATGGCCCGAGGGGAGGCTCGGTAGAGCTGGAAGAGCAGCTCGGGAAGAGCAAGCGAGATCAACCGCCTAGAGGAACCGCTGCGCACTCGTCCCGTCTACGCCTGCAGTACCTCCACCGAGCCGTACCATCACCTCCGCCCCCGTGCCCAACCACTATTACCTTATGACTCCAGCAAGCTTAGATACTTTTCAAGCTATGATGGAGCAAGCTTTCATGTTGAGCACGAGCACCCTGCACCGTACCAGTAGACCCCACTGCTGCCACATCCATGGGACCTACCCCGAGCTCCGAGCCGGGATCGGGAGAGGGTAACCCCATCCAGATCTACACCGATACGGAGTCGAGGCGAGCCCATGGAGATCAAATGGGAGTCTAGCGACACCGACTCAATGGAGGAGGAAGTTCCCCCTCGTCGCCCGACTCACATGGGAGGCCCCCTCACCCGCCGATCGCTCGCAAGAGTACGCGGCCACCGAGTCGGAAGATTCGGCGTGACTCCGAGGCCACCACCTCCGAGCCGTGGGGACTTCGGTTTGCTTCAGGCGGACCACCCACTTCCGGCGCCTGGCTCTTGCGGATGGTTGGATGACTAGGCGGAAGAACCTTCCCAGCTCGGCAGCACTTCCTATTTCCCTTAATTAGTTGATCTAGTTGGACGATATAATTATTATTGCTATCCTGGCATGAAGGACTGTGTCTGTACAGTCCATGTACCCCCGTATGTAATATGATGAACCTGAGCATCGCCTTGCGATGTCTTAATTCGTATGCTTATTATTATTTCACCTTGTCTGTTGATTGAAGATCATTCGAAAGAACTTGAAGAAAAATTTCCCGTGAACCATAACCTAAACTAGTCCGCTCTCTTAATTCATCTCCCTTCTTCGGATGGCACATCGTCGCGAGCCGCGGCAACCAACGAAAACCCGCCGGAATCCAACCCCTCCACCCCGGCGGAGGTCATGGCTATGCACCCGGCTACTCCAAGCGATTGCTAATAATCAAGGAGGTCGAGGAGGATCGAGTCGGGGAATTCATGAGAGCTAAGCCGCCCACTTTTTCCACGGCCGAAGAACCTATGGATGCCGAAGATTGGCTAAGAGTGATAGAGAAGAAGCTAACCCTTGTCAGAATCCGAGAAGCGGATAGAGTTATCTTCGCCACTAACCAGTG
This sequence comes from Oryza australiensis, assembly GCA_019925245.2. Taxonomy (NCBI): domain Eukaryota; kingdom Viridiplantae; phylum Streptophyta; class Magnoliopsida; order Poales; family Poaceae; genus Oryza; species Oryza australiensis. The sequence continues at coordinate 593,568 of JAIFGZ020000010.1, forward strand.
GAGGGTCCCGCGAGTGATCGGTGGGACACCTACAAGGAGACACGAGCGAAGACGCCGGCGAACCAACATGGGAGGAATTCACGGCTGCGTTCCGTGAGAATTTCGTGTGCACCGCAGTGATGAGGATGAAGAAGAACGAGTTCCGGACTGCGTCAAGGGAACACCTCGGTACAAGAATATCGAACAAGTTCACCCAGCTTGCCGTTATGCCACCGGTGACGCGGACGAAGAAGAAAAGATAGATAAATTCATTGAGGGACTAAATGACAACCGAGGGACCAATGATCGGGCGGGATCACACCGGTTTCCAAAGCCTCATCAACAAGGTCGTCCGACTTGAACATGACCAAAAGGTGGTAGACAATAACCGCAAGAGGAGGCTCGCTATGGCTCGCCCATTTCGGGAACGCCACAACGCCCCAAGGGAGCCACTCCGTCGGATGGAAGCCAAATGTTCCGGCAACCGGACGTTCTCCCGCTTCCGACCACGTCAACAGTCAGCTACACCTCGTTTCGTACGCCCACACCAACCCTAGCCGCTCCGGAAGAAGGAATGTGAGTGTTTCAATTGTGGAGAATTCGGGCACTACTCCAATAGCTGCCCAAAACCACGCAACGCCCCGTGCGCACCGGCGCCAATGCAACGCCCGTCCGAGGAACCCCCACCCTGCGGCGGGACGAGGTCATTCAGGACCCCGCTACCCAACGAGGCTGCCACCGGGTTTCGACGTGGTCGGGTGAATCATGTGCGGGCGGAAGAATCTCGGGAGGACCGGAGCGTATTGATGGGTATGTTCTCTATCAACTCGCACCGTTAAAGTTTTATTCGATTCGGAGCCTCGCATTCATTCATATCTTCTCAAGTAAGCAAACAACACCACCTACACCAAGTAGCACTTAAGAGGCCGATGTTGGTACACTCACCGGGGAGACATAACCGTACCCCATGCCTGCATTAATGTGCCCATACGGATTAGAGACGTGGTGTTTCTCTCAAACCTTATGGTGCTATCACCCCAAACCATAGATGTCATACTGGGATGGATTGGTTGACCAAAAATAATGGGATTATAGACTTAGTCGAAGGGAAGTCACGGTATCCACCCCATGGGGATCACCGATGAGCATAACTATGGATCAAAACCCAAAGCTATGTGAGCAAGCTGCGGAGTGTTCACCATGCTACCCTTAGGCGGAATGCCCGTAGTACAAGAATACCCGGATGTGTTTCCGAGAAATTACCCGAATGCCCCGGATCGCGACGTAGAGTTTATCATCAACCTAATGCACGTACTGCCCCCATATCCAAGAGACCTTATCGAATGCCGGCCAACGAGTTAGAGAGGAACTCAAAAAGCGAGATAAGGGAACTACAAGAGAAGGGATTCGTACGCCCAGCTCTTCTCCTGGGAGCCCCCGTACTCTTCGTCAAAAAGAAGGATGGGAGTATGAGAATGTGTGTGGACTACCGATCGCTGAATGAAGTAACTATCAAGAACAAGTACATGCCCGGATCGATGACCTATTCGATCAACTTAAAGGTGCACAGTGTTCTCAAAGATTGATCTACGGTCGGATATCATCGTTGAAGATTAGAGCCGGAGATATTCCTAAGACGGCGTTCTCTACACGTTACGGCTTATACGAGTTCACCGTGATGTCCTTTGGATTGACCAATGCCCCTGCATACTTTATGAATCGATGAACAAGGTATTCATGGAATACCTGGACAAATTCGTGGTGGTGTTCATCGACGATATACTCATCTACTCCAAGAACGATGAGGAACACGCGGAGCATCTACGACTAATCTTGGAAAAGTTACGAGAGCACCATGTATGCAAAATTCAGCAAATGCGAGTTCGGCTCAAGGAAGTCGCTTTTCTTGGCCACGTGGTTTCAGCCGGAGGAGTAGCCGTAGACCCCGCCAAGGTCGAAGCCGTTATGGAATGGAAGGCACCCAAGTCGTGACGGAAGTTCGGAGTTTCTTGGGCTTGGCCGGTTATTACCGACGGTTTATCGAAGGGTTTTCCACTGTAGCCCGACCTATGACTCAACTTCGAAGAAGGAAAAGAAGTTTGAATGGAATGAGAAGTGCCAAAAAGCCTTCGACCAATTAAAAGAAAAGTTAACCATCGCCCCAATCTTGACCTTACCCGACAACCGTAAGGACTTCGTGATGTCTTGTGATGCATCCCGGCAAAGGATTGGGAGGAGTGTTGATGCAGATGGGAAGGTCGTAGCGTATGCCTCGCGGCGATTACGACCCCACGAAGAGAATTATCCCACACACGACCTGGAATTAGCAGCGGTTGTACACGCATTGAAGATTTGGAGACACTATCGATCGGGAACCACCGTGATGTGTATACCGATCACAAGAGCCTAAAATATTTCTTTACTCGGCTGATCTCAATCTACGACAGAGACGATGGCTGGAGTTGATCAAGGATTACGATCTAGGGATTCATTATCATCCCGGCAAGGCAAATGTAGTAGCCGATGCGCGAGCCGCAGAGCCCAATGCAACCACATGGGATTGGGAGGTATGGCCGCGAACTTCAAGAAGAAATGGCCGACTCAATCGCACCCGATTCCTCACGGGAAGTGAACTCACTTGGAAATCCAACCCCTACGAGAACTCAAATAGAGGAAGCCCAAAAGGGAATGAGGAAACCCGGAAATCAAGGAACGCATGGCCACCGGACGCGCTCGGGAGTTTTAGTGGATGACAAGGGAATCTGTGGTACAAGAAAAGAATCTGTGCTGAACGAGGCGGTTTGAGAGGATTGATCTTAAAGGAAGCCCACGAATCGGCATATTCGTTACATCCGGAAGCACGAAAATGTACCAGGATTTGAAAGGAGAATACGGTGGCCCAATATGAAGAGAGATGTAGCCGAATACGTAGCCGTGTGCGATGTGTGCCAAAGGGTGAAAGCCGAGCATCAACGGCCGGCTTGCTGCAGCCACTCAAGATTCCCGAATGGAAATGGGACGAGATAGGCATGGATTTCATAGTGGGACTACCCAAAACTACGCGCTACGATTCCATTTGGGTAATAGTAGATCGGCTCACCAAGACCGCATTTATACCGTGAAAACTAACTACAACAGCGCCAAGCTAGCGGAACTATATATGAGTAGGATTGTATGTCTTCACGGTGTACCAAAGAGGATCATATCGGATCGTGGTACCCAATTCACATCTCATTTTGGAGCAAAGTCCACGAGGCACTCGGAAGTCATCTCGCTTTCGTACCGCCTATCATCCACGACCGATGGGGGCGCGAAAGGACGAACCAAATCTTGGAGGATATGCCGAGAGCTCGTGCATTGGATTTCACCAAGGATTGGGAGAAATGCTTGTCGTACGCGAGTTCTCTTACAACAATAGCTATCAAGCCAGTTTGAAGATGTCGCCAAACGAAGCTCTATTTGGTCGCCGATGTCGGACCCCATTGATGTGGTCGGAAACCGGTGAACGAACCATATTCGGGCCGACATAATCAAGGAGGCCGAGGAAAAGGTTCGCTGATTCGGGATCGACTACAAGCTGCTCAATCACGACAAAAGAGCTACGCGAGATACTCGACGAAGAGAATTGGAATTCAAAGAGGGTGACTACGTGTATCTAAAGGTCTCCCCACTACGGGGAACACGAGATTCAAAGTCAAAGGGAAACTCGCACCACGATACGTGGGCCCATTCCGATAAGCGCTAGGAGGAGAAGTGGCCTACCAATTGGAACCGCCGAGAATCTCTCCGATGTCCACCCGTATTCCACGTATCGCAGTGAAGAAATGTCTGCGGGTACCGAAAGAGCAAACCCCGTTAGAAACCATCCAAGTCCACGGTGATCTTACCTACCCGAACATCCAATCAAGATACTAGACGAAGCGAAAAGAAGACACGAACCAAGTCGTGGCGCATGTACAAAGTACAATGGAGTAATCACACCGAAGAAGAAGCTACCGGGAGAGCGAAGAATTCCCGAGGACAGAATATCCACACCTATTCAGCCCAGGTAAGAAAATCTCGGGACGAGATTTATTGTTAGGGGGTAGGTTTGTAACATCCCGAAAATCGAAGGAGTAGAATTCGGAACGTGAAAATCGGAAATCGCAAAAACTTTTTGGAATCATTGCTTCTTGTCGTGTTTTTCAATTTTATTTGCCAATTCAGTTGCGTAAGAATTTCTTCGGAATTGCTTTGATGTGAAGTTGAATAAAATCCCTAAGCTTTGAGATCCTCGTGCAGAAGTAATTCAAAATATATATATATATTTGAAGAAGGGTAAACATATTAATTTTGGAGAGTTACAAAAGATTCTTTGAAAAGAATATATTTGGTTAAAACCCTAACTCGATGGAAGAAAAATAATAAATATTTGAATGATAAAAATATATTTGAGAAATTAGAAACTTATATTAATCAAAGACCCCAATTTATTGATTTTAAAAGAAGAAATGGAAATATGAAAAATATATTTTTGGAAAATAAAAAGGTGAAGGGAAAAGTTTGAAAATATAATTTCAAAATTATTTTGGAAATATTGAAATTTATTTTGAATTTTTAGAGTGAAAGGAAATGGAAATAGAAAATAGGATTTCAAAATTCGGGAAAAAGAGAAAGCGCACTGTTCATTAGCGCCAGTGTTCGACGCCGGTCATACCGTACCACGCGTGCATTACCGCGACGCCGCGCGTTGCGCGCGCGTTCCCGTCCCGCGCCCGCGTCAACGTCGCCGTACGCTCGCCGTCGCGTCGCCCGTGCGTAGCCGCGCCATGCCGACGCCAGCCACGCGGCCGACGCGCGCGTGCGCCGCCGCGCCATGCCGCCGCCACGCCGCGACGCCGCTGGGTTCGCCCGTACGCCGCGCACGTACTCGCCGTACCGCTCGCCGGCGCGCCGTGCAACGTACGCGCGAAGAGCTCCCGAAGTCCACGCTCGCCCGTACATGCACGGTCCGCGCACGCGCACGCACGCTTCGCCAAGCATCACGCCTTGATCTCGCACAGTGTCGCTAGGACAGCCGCGCGACAGCCACGTCGCCGCGACATGCGCGCCACGCGCGGCCGGCCGCTCGCCGCCGCATGGATACCGGCCGTTCACCGGCGCGTTCTTCCGTTCCCATGCACAATCGCCACCTATAAATAGAAGAGCAAGTTCCCGTCATATCCTCACACCTTGCCGATACCATCCCACTCCCTATCTCCTTTGCCATCGCGAGCGCGTCGGAACATCGCTGAGTTGTGCCGGATCGGAAGAACCGCGTCGCCGCCGTGTTCACCATCGCCCGACGATCACCGGAGCCCGCCGCCGCTCGCCGCCGGTTAGTCACTACCCCATGATTCCATTTTTGGCCCTAGCTCGTGCCGCCGAGGTCGCCGTTGGCCAGAACGCCGCGCCATCGCGCCGCTCGGCGGGCGCCGAGAGAGAAGGGGGTAGACGCCGAGGGTAGAGAGAGAGAGAGAAGGAACATGGCGGCTAGGAGAGAAAAAAAAGGAAAGAGAAAAGAAAAGAAGGGAGAAAAATTAGAAAAAATAGGGAAAAATTCTAGAAAAATTGGGGAATATTTTTAGGGAATTTTGGGGAATATTTGTGCAAAAATATATAGTTTTCTCAGGTATTTTCCTCGAGTAAAATGATTTTCTATATACGATTTTTGGAAAACTTCCGTTTACGAGAAACTTTCTTGAAGATTTAATATTACTTTTCTTTTCCTTAAACTATACTTAACCTTTGGACTCGGCAAAGATATATCAACGAACCTCTTGAACAACATTCGCAAGATTTCCGCTTCGTCGTTTTATCGACCCTTTTTTACAAAACCCTAAAGAGTCGAAACTCGTCGCTACGGCCGATTTTGCTATAAAAATCCTCCGTAACTTGAGTAGGGTCATAAGGGAAATAGTTTGGAGAATTCCTTATGATTTTTCATGCTTCTTCGTTCGTTCTTATCGGATTTTAACTAGGATCCATTTTTCTTTTTCTTTTCGCTTGTATGATTAGCGACCGAAGAGGCGAACACTGACCCCGCAGGAAATCCCACTCAAGAAGCGTGCGAACAAGGCAAGTCTTCACACCCTTTGAACATATTGATCCCAATTGCGAAATGATGTTATTTTAAACTCTAAACATGCATGCTTTACCGAGTTACCTATACTTGTTATGCCATACCTTGCTATTGTTTACCTTTAGAATTACTCCTTGTAACTCGCGATGTGATACAAATAACCGAAGCATAACTTCGGTAACCCGCTTAGCCATGCTATACTTAGACTCATGCATACTCATGACTTTACGAAAAGCTTTGTGCTTGGGCAACTATCTTAGGGAAGGTAGTTGAGATTCGGCATGTGGAGACATGAGCGCCACATGGCCATAATGAATTAAGTTTGATGAAAACTGAAAGTACTATACAAATGTTTTAGATCGGGGCGGCTGGATGATTTGGGTGGATTCCGGAAAAGGCAAGTGCCGACCCGGTCATTAAGGACCGAGCCATGAGATAGCCGGAAACGAGGCAGACAACCGTACTTCTCGAATGGGTATAGACCTAGCCGACTAGATAGCCGAGCGGAGGCGTATCCTTGCATAGATGGTTCTCTATGATGTGGTTATGGGATGAGAGTGAGGCTGCGGCCTTTGTTATGAATGGTGGAATTAAACTACCGTTAATTAAACTTAAAGATTGAAAATGTCTTCCCTTACCCCGGTGCGCTGAACTCCTCTCACCGCTAGAAAAGGACGGCTAGAGTGCATGAGGACATAAGTTCATGGAGCGGGTACGCCAAAGTGAGGTTATCGAAAGGCTTTGCCGTGACCGTCTCATGTGTTGGGGCGTAGGCCCATTTGTTGGGCTGTCGCGGAGTACGGGTAAAGTGTACATCCACTGCAAGTGTGAATGAATCAATCTATTCGAATAGCCGTGCTCGCGGATATTGAGCATCGTGACAAGACTTTCGCTTGGCAAGATTTTGAACTTTAAAAATACTTGGGATGGGTTTGCATGATAATTTTATTTGCTGGTGGATCAACTTCTCGAGAATACGAGAAGGGGTGGACTCCCAGAAAATCATGACGAACCGGAGGCGGGAAGCCATCCTTGGAATCACGAGGGATGGTAGACGAACCGTCGCCGGGTTAATGAACTATGAAATTAAAACTGGATTTTGGCTAGTCCATAGGCTTGCGAAAAGAATTGTGAAAACCGGCTTTACGCAAAAATAACCCTAGCCATGTTCTTTGAACAACCTTATCATATGCATCAATTTCGTGTTGGCTTGCCGAGTACGGTTGGTACTCACCCTTGCTATACGCACAAACCTCCACGATGGAGTTGAAGAGCCGGAAGATCCATACGCTTATCACCGGGAGGACGAGGAACCGACGGCGCATATTAGACTTTAGCTCCGGTCGTTGCTCGTGGCAATGGACAAGCCGCGCCTCTTTCCGCCGCCTTATTTAAACTCGTTTTTATGTTGTATTCGGACCATAAGGTCCCGTGGGATGAACAATGCCTTCGGGCCTATTTATGTAATAATGGTATTGTAAGACTATTCGTGCATGCGCACTTGATTATCCAAGACTGCATTCGTGGGTACCAACTACTTGATCCAGGGAAATGGTACTATGAACACGAAAGATTCCCGACTCAAAATCGGGGGTCCACAGTAGCCCAGGAGGAATTTGCCTAAGGGATGTTTTGTCTTATTGACCAGGGCTTCGGCTATTGCTTGCCAGTTTGCTGTTGGGCCACAGCTAGAACCGCAGAAAACAAATTTCTCTAACCACATCATAAGGATTTCGGCGTAATCCCTAGCGCTGATGGGCCCCGTCCCCATGTTCATGCTAACATAACCATTCCTACCTCCGATTCCTTTGGTTTTGAAGGAAAATTGGCCCTTGCTGTCCAGCCGATCAGGATTAGCCGACGACATAATGTCAAGTCCTGTTATCATAAAGACGTCGGCTAGTGTTGGGGTCATTGGGCCTTGCTGGAAGAGGAAGGCATTGAGAGTGTTGTTCCAGAAGTAGCTGGCAGCCGATATTAATGGTTTGTCCTTAGGCATATCGGCTACTGAAAAGGTCAAGCATTGGGCTATGCCTACTTCTTCCCAGTGGCTGTGTTTGCTAGCATGCATTCTTTTGTACCATGAGGGCCAGGATTTATCGGTGGAAGGCCAGGACTTGAAAGTATCATTCCAGTGGCCTAAACTAGGGATTTTCACTCTATAGGGAACCCTATCGGTTTCGGCAATGATGAACTCAGTTGGGTTCGTGTTACCGATAGGCCCTAGGTAATATCTCTGGTCGTTGATTAAACTGGGAATGATTATCTGATGAGCGAGATGCTACAATTGGAAAAAGGGGACGAGATCAAGATTCATAAAGTCTAAGATTCAAATCTACGACTAAGGATGGAGAAAGGAAGGATTCAGCCGATCATACCTCAGCGAATTCGGCGGGAGCAGAGCCAGAGGGGCAGCGGAAGCCACCGTCACTTTGATTTTGATCGCCGGAGAAGAGGGATCGCTGCGGCGGAGTCGGGAGAGCCAAAGAAATCGCCGGAGAGATCGAGAGTGGTTTCTGTCTGGGGCTTGGTGGATCGTGAAGATGACGGCGTGAGTTTGTTTGGCGCGACCGAGGCGTTATTTGAAGAGTTTTCGTAACGGCTGAAACAGACTCGACTTAGGGTTTCTCCGAGGATAGGATTGCACAAATTCGCAACATAACCAACATTGCGGACTTGGGGGCATGTGTTGATGACCAAATTTGTAAGCAAATCCCCAAGTTTGAAGTAGAGATTGAAGCGGAATTGAAGGAAACGCGCAATCCTTGGAAACAGAAGCCGCATCGGCTGAGTCCGAATTAGCTGCAGGGTCAGTCGGCTGAGTCCGAGTCGGACCAGGATAGCCGATAGTCGATTCCAATTGGGAGCAAGAGATGGAACATATCTCGGAAGGAAAGCTTAGAGATAATCATTGGATTCGGTTTCCAAAGAACTTCAAAGACGTTGCCATCTACGGATAATGTCCTACAACGACAATTGTATCTTTAAATTGGGATATTTTGTATAGTTTCTTTTATAGATCATGTCGGTTTGTTTAGAAATATTTGTAATCTAATCTATAATAGGAATCGTGTCTATTACGGATCGTTGTATATTCAGGTATAAATATGACCCGAGACCATGTAATTACAATCACATCAACTCAATACAACTCCGGCGCATCGCCACCTTTTCTGTTTTTACTTTTCAACAAGTCTTGCCTCGTTCTTGGGCTGCATCGGGTTTCGATCTCCAAACAAGGTAACCTTTTGTCACAAGCGGTTTGTGTTATCGGGGTTAGTGCTTCCATCATCATGACACTCTGATCTTGATTTTACAAATTGCTTAATCTATCATATGCGACATATAATCTAGATCAATGTTTAGATCTATCTCCCAATCGGCTAACGTATTCTCGAAAATAGCAGCCAATAGAGCTAGAACTAGAGGTTGATTTAGATTATAAGGCATATCAGAAGGGTTACGCGGAGGCTACGCTAGTCGAAAACAAAAAACTTTTAACCGCGCAAACCAGGAACACTTGCAAGTAAGGGCCGAAAGATCGTTACCGATTGGAGTGTGCAGCGGAAACAGCCAATCAGGGCTATCCGATCCAGAACAGTGTAGCCGATTCCCGCAAGCTGACCGTCGATACCCGAGGACAGCCGATTTGCCAATCAGCCGATTCGCAGATACCGTAGCCGATCCGAGTCGTCCGACTGTGTTCTCGCGCCTCGCTCCGATGCGCTCGACCGCAGCCGATTCCTCCACAGCCGATGAACAGCGTGCAACGTAGCAGCGCCTCTACCGGTATCCACATGTCCGGGGACAGAACGCCGAACACCCGTGTGCTAGCACGCGATGCAAGGCTAGGGTTTGGCTCGAAAGTGGGGAGGGTTTCCGTGGGGATTGATCTCGGCGACTTCTGTTGCGGATTCGGTTTAATGCGATGCAATTGACGTGCCGCAGCTCACCACCCCTCCCTCCTTTATATAGAGTGTTAGTGATATGCCCTAGAGGCAACATGGAGATGTTGGATATCACGTCAATGTTTATGTATTTATGAATAAAGTGTTATTCAGTTCCGTGAAATAGACATCTTGTATTGATCAATAAGTACGTGACTTATTTATGAGACTCTTTATGTATGAATCTATTTCTAAACGATCCCTGATCATATGTCATATTGTTGGAACAAATATGATTCTAAGATCGGCATGTTTATTGATTGATGATCATGTCTCATAGATCATGGGTATGGAGATACCAAATCAATAAACATGGACATATGTGTTGGAGAACACATTGTTGGATAGACCCACCATGAGACACTACAGGAATTAATGTGCCATTAGTTGGTCTCAGGTAGTGTTGGTACAAAGTCTTTAGACCTGAGATCACCATGGATTCCAACATGTGTAGTAGCCTATTTTGGGACTACCAAACACTATTCCGTAACTGGGTAGTTATAAAGGTAGTTTTCGGGTTTGCTATGAAACATGGAGTGGGATATGAGTGATCAAGATGGAATTTGCCCCTCCTTTGGAGAGATATCTCTGGGCCCCTCGAGGTAATGGATTATGGAAATGCATGGCCATGCTAAAGTTGATTGAGGAGTCAATCAACAGACAGATAATCCAATACGGTTCGAGTGAATGGTTAAGCTATTGAAGGGATGGCACACATCTTGCCTATAGCTTAACTGGTATCATGAGGCAAAGGGATTTGTGTACACATTACAGGTTCAGAGCTGATATTATTCTTGTATACTATGGTGTTAATATGTGCTGCTAGGCGCCGCTGTTGACGGGTCGGCTGAGTTGGACTCGAGCCGACGATCGGCTAAGTTAGACTATAGCCGAAACCGAGTATACCTGAACCTACAGGGTCGCACGCTTAAGGGGATAGAATAGATATTCGAGTTGGACTCGGATACGGCTCGATCGGATAGGGATCCGATCGGATAGAGTCCTATGGGCTTACGACGTGTGGGCGGCCAACTCTATGAGATACGGATGAGATCCGATTCAAAATAGAGTCCTGATCGGCCAATAGTCCTTGTCGGCCAACTCTATGAAGGGTTATCTCCATGTTATCCCCAGAAGGATAACGGAAGATCACTTTGGCTCATCATCGACCGCACCATGTCCAACAAGGTGTAATTTCTTCGTTCGGACACTCCGTTCCATTGTGGAGTTCCTGGCGGAGTCAACTGTGGAACAATTCCACAATCTTTCAGATGATTACCAAACTCTTGGCTCAAGTATTCTCCTCCACGATCTGAACGTAGAAACTTGATTGTTTTCCCTAAATGATTCTGTACTTCATTCTTGAATTCTTTGAACTTTTCAAAGGATTCGGACTTATGCTGTTAGTGATATGCCCTAGAGGCAACATGGAGATGTTGGATATCACGTCAATGTTTATGTATAAATGAATAAAGTGTTATTCGGTTCCATGAAATAGACATCTTGTATTGATCAATAAGTACGTGACTTATTTATGAGACTCTTTATGTATGAATCTATTTCTAAACGATCCTCGATCATATGTCATATTGTTGGAACAAATATGATTCTAAGATTGGCATGTTTATTGATTGATGATCATGTCTCATAGATCATGGGTATGAAGATACAAAATCAATAAACATGGACATATGTGTTGGAGAACACATTGTTGGATAGACCCACCATGAGACACTACAGAATTAATGTGCCATTAGTTGGTCTCGGGTAGTGTTGGTACAAAGTCCTTAGACCTGAGATCACCATGGATTCCAACATGTGTAGTAGCCTACTTTGGGACTACCAAACGCTATTCCGTAATCGGGTAGTTATAAAGGTAGTTTTTCGGGTTTGCTATGAAACATGGAGTGGGATCCGAGTGATCAAGATGGAATTTGCCCCTCCTTTGGAGAGATATCTCTAGGCCCCTCGAGGTAATGGATTATGGAAATGCATGGCCATGCTAAGTTGATTGAGGAGTCAATCAACGGACATAATCCAATACGGTTCGAGTGAATGGTTAAGCTATTGAAGGGATGGCACACATCTTGCCTATAGCTTAACCGGTATCGTGAGGCAAAAGGGATTTGTGTACACATTACAGGTTCGAGCCGATATTATTCTTGTATACTATGGTGTCAATATGTCTGCTAGGCGCCGCTATTGACAGTCGGCTGAGTTAGACTCGAGCCGACGATCGGCTAAGTTAGACTATAGCCGAAACCGAGTATACCTGAACCTACGGGTCGCATGCTTAAGGGGATAGAATAGATATTCGAGTTGGACTCGGATACGGCTCGATCGGATAGGGATCCGATCGGATAGAGTCCTATGGGCTTACGACGTGTGGGGCGGCCAACTCTATGAGATACGGATGAGATCCGATTCAAAATAGAGTCCCCTATCGGCCACTAGTCCCGTCGGCCAACTCTATATAAAGGAGGGAGGGTGGAGAGCGTGACACGTCAATTGCATCGCGTGCAACGAAGTCGCCGAGATCAATCTCCACGGAAACCCTCCCTAGTTTTGAGCCAAACCCTAGCCTTGCATCGCGTGCTAGCACACGGGTGTACGGCGTTCGTCCCCGGACGTGTGGATACCGGTAGAGGCGCTGCTACGTTGCGCGCTCTTGATCGGCTGCGGTCGGGCGCATCGGAGCAAGGCGTGAGAACGTGGCCGGACGACTCGAATCGGCTGATTGGCGAATCGGTTGTCTCCGGGAATCGGCTACACTATTCCGGATCGGATTGCCCTAATTCGCTATTCCGCTGCACTCTACTCCAATCGGTAACGATCTATCGGCCCTTACTTGCAAGTGTTCCTGGTTTGCGTGGTAGAAATTTTTGTTTTCGGCTAGCGTAGCTTCCGCGTAACCCTTCGGTGGTATCGAGCTAATCTTGCTTAGTTCGGGTTTTAGATTGGATCGGAACAAGTTTTGCACACGGGTTGATTAGATCAATCGGTTTTACGGGATCGTTGAGGAGAGTTAATGGTAATTGCGTTCCTTGATAGTGTATCGGAACGGCGTAATGTGATTACGTCGAAGCAATTTCCATATAACTCGGTTTGAGTTGGGTTCGAGATAGCGTTCCTTGATAGTGTATCGGAACGGTATAATGTGATTATGCCGAAGCTATCTCGTAGTCCGATCTTGTTAGCTGCCTCGCGCCTACGCAAACCATCTCCCTTGATAGTGTATCGGGACGGCATAATATGATTATGCCGACATGGATTCCGTAAGCGAATTCATAGATTGGATCTATGAATTTCGTGTGGTGTTCGGCGCGCCCGAAAGCCCGCGAGGGGACCGCCGTGTGCGTACCCCTTATAGGTCGTCTCGATGTCGTTTCTGCGATAGGTAGAAGATGTTTCTATGCCTAACTTGTTTTTGCAGAGAATGCTTTGAGATGGTATGGCCCTATTGTATGTATGAGATGCATGTGATGCATGTAATATTCTTTCATATGTGCAATCCTCGTAATATTCTTTCATACGTGCAATGCTTGTAATATTCTTTCACGACCTGCGAGTCGATGTAATCTTCAATTAGAGCTTCTATAGTAGTAGCTTAGTTTGAAGAAATCAAGCATTCGACACTCGAAAGAACGGTGATGAAGATGGAGATCCTGTACACCGGCATGGAGATGGAGATCACCATGTGAAGGGGGCCATACTATTTCATGCTATTCTACCCGCCTTCATATATGTGATATGTTTGTTTGATAGGATAGCATCCCTCACAAAATTAAGTAGTAATGATGCCCTTCCAAATGTTGCACCCGTCACCGTTATGCTCGTCAATGGTGGGTCTCGCCAAAGCGAGTGCCATTCTCTATCATAACACGAGAGGGTATATGTCGGACATATACAGCAGAGCATTTGGTTTACTTAACAAGGCTATCAAAACAGTTTTGGGCCTTGGGGCATAGGTTGGGGCCGGGCATGGAGATGCCACACCAACAACAAGAGTCACATAGAGATGTGATTAGCAAGGAGTTGCTTACCGATGTTACTAATTTTCTAGCAGTGATGCCAAAGCTCACTAGAAAATTAACTAACATGTGGATCTTGACCCAATACGTAACCTAGAGGAAAGGTGAAAAATACATAATGGGAGTCTTATGTTAAATTGTTTAACAAAAGACATAACATAAACATTATGCTAAACTTTGTTTTTTCGTTGTAGAATAAATGGCGGCTAATACTACACCCAGTACCTTTAATTTGCGGTCTATTCTCAAAAGGAAAAATTAAATGGAACAAACTTTATGGATTGGTATCGCAACTTGAGAATTGTTCTCAAGCAAGAGCGTAAGGAGTACGTTCTTGAAGTACCCTATCCCGAGGATTTGCCAAATAATGCCACCGCAACCGCACGGAGGGCTTATGAGAAGCACACTAATGATGCCATAGATATAAGCTGTCTCATGCTCGCTACAATGTCCCCCGAGCTTCGTAAGCAATATGAGAGCAGCGATGCTCACACTATTATTCGGGACTGCGTGGCATGTTTGAGAACCAAGCTCGGGCCGAGAGGTTCAACACCTCAAAGTCCTTGTTTGCGTGCGGCTTGTTGAGGGAATCCCGTCGGTGCGCATGTGATAAAGATGATTGGCTATATCGAGACTCGGAAAACTAGGTTTTCCCCTTAGCCAAGAGTTGGCTACGATGTGATTCTCCGTCGCTCCCTCCGAGCTTCGAGCCATTCATATTAAACTATCACATGAACAATATGGATAGAACCTTGGTGAATTGCATGGGATGCTAAAGACAGTGAGGAGAGTATCCAGAAAACGGTCATCATGTGATGATGATGCAGAAGGCAAAGCACAAACCACCTATCGAGAAACTTTGCACCAAGAGGAAGTTAACTCCCGATGAGATCGCGAGTGCCTCCAATGCAAAGAAGGGCAAGAAGGGGTCGGCGGCATCGATGCATTTTGCTTCTCTGCAAGGAGACAGCCCTGGAAAAGGAACTGCAAGAAGTACATGGAGGATCTCAAGAAGAAGCAAAGTACGACTTCGCTTCGGTATTAATGTTATAGACATTAATCTCGCTACTTCACCTACCGACTCTTGGGTATTTGATACCGGATCGTAGCTCATATTTGCAAATCGTTGCGGAATGAGAAGAAGTAGAGGATTGAGAAGGGGCGAGGTGAACCGCGCGTCGGCAATGGAGCAAGCGTTGCTACGCTTCTGTCGGCACGCAGTACCACTTCATCTACCTTCGAGGATTAGTTTTGGAATTGAATAATTGTTATTGTTTTCCAACACTACGTCAAAACGTTATTTCCGCTTCATGTTTGCAAGCGGAAGGATATGATTTTAGATCAATGGACAATGGTTGTTCAATATATCTTAGAGATATGTTCTATTTTCATGCTCCATTGGTGAATGGATTATACGTTTTGAATCTTGAAGCGTCTCCCATCTATAACATTAATACGTAAAGGCAACTCTCTAATGATATAAACCCCACGTTTATCCGGCATTGTCGCTTAGGCCATATAAATAAGAAACGCATGGAGAAGCTCCATAAGGATGGATTGCTTCACTCTTTTGATTTTGAATCATTTGAGACATGTGAGTCTTGTTTACTTGGTAAGATGACAAAGGCACCTTTCACGGGACATAGTGAGAGAGCAAGTGACTTATTGGCACTCGTACATACCGATGTATGTGGACCAATGAGCTCAACGGCTAGAGGTGGTTATCAATACTTCATTACCTTTACCGATGACTTTAGTAGATATGGTTATATCTACTTAATGAGGCATAAGTCCGAATCCTTTGAAAAGTTCAAAGAATTCCGAATGAAGTACGAATCATTTAGGGAAAACAATCAAGTTTCTACGATCGATCGTGGAGGGGAATACTTGAGCCAAGAGTTTGGTAATCATCCGAAAGATTGTGGAATTGTTCCACGATTGACTCCGCCAGAACTCCGCAATGGAACGGAGTGTCCGAACGGAGAAATCGCACCTTGTTGGACATGGTGCGGTCGATGATGAGCCAAAGTGATCTTCCGTTATCCTTTCGGGGATATGCTCTTGAAACATTGCGCTCACACTAAATAGAGTTCCATCTAAGTCGGTTGAAAAGACACCATATGAGATATGGACAGGGCAACCCCTAGTTTGTCTTTTCTCAAAATTTGGGGATGCGAAGCTTATGTAAAACGTTTATCGACAAGCTCACACCCAAATCGACAAGTGCTTCTTTGTGGGATATCCTAAGGAAACTAAGGGATACTACTTTTATAATCGGGAACAAGGCAAAGTGTTTGTCGCCCGACACGGTGTCTTCTTGGAGAAAGAGTTTCTTTCAAGAAGGGTTAGTGGGAGCGGGGTGCATCTTGAAGAAGTTCAAGAAACACCGAGAAAATAGTGGAGCCATTGCGCAAGCCAAGGAGCCGAGGTCACATCGAAGTCCAAACACATACTTCGGCGATATCATCTCATCCGCGAGATAGTGGACAGAGGTGATGTCAAGATATGCAAAGTGCACACGGATCTCAACATAGCCGATCCGCGACAAAACCTCTCCCTCACCGAAGCATGAGGCGCACACAAGAGCAATGGGTATTAGATACTTACATGATTGACTCTAATGCAAGTGGGAGATTGTTAGTGATATGCCCTAGAGGCAACATGGAGATATTGGATATCACGTCAATGTTTATGTATAAATGAATAAAATGTTATTCAGTTCCATGAAATAGACATCTTGTATTGATCAATAAGTACGTGACTTATTTATGAGACTCTTTATGTATGAATCTATTTCTAAACGATCCTCGATCATATGTCATATTGTTGGAACAAATATGATTCTAAGATCGGCATGTTTATTGATTGATGATCATGTCTCATAGATCATGGGTATGGAGATACCAAATCAATAAACATGGACATATGTGTTGGAGAACACATTGTTGGATAGACCCACCATGAGACACTACAGGAATTAATGTGCCATTAGTTGGTCTCAGGTAGTGTTGGTACAAAGTCCTTAGACCTGAGATCACCATGGATCCCAACATGTGTAGTAGACTACTTTGGGACTACCAAACGCTATTCCGTAACTAGGTAGTTATAAAGGTAGTTTTCGGGTTTGCTATGAAACATGGAGTGGGATGTGAGTGATCAAGATGGAATTTGCCCCTCCTTTGGAGAGATATCTCTGGGCCCCTCGAGGTAATGGATTATGGAAATGCATGGCCATGCTAAGTTGATTGAGGAGTCAATCAAGACGGATAATCCAATACGGTTCGAGTGAATGGTTAAGCTATTGAAGGGATGGCACACATCTTGCCTATAGCTTAAGCGGTATCGTGAGGCAAAGGGATTTGTGTACACATTACAGGTTGAGCCGATATTATTCTTGTATACTATGGTGTCAATATGTGCTGCTAGGCGCCGCTTTGACATGTCGGCTGAGTTAGACTCGAGCCGACGATCGGCTAAGTTAGACTATAGCCGAAACCGAGTATACCTGAACCACTGGGTCGCACGCTTAAGGGGATAGAATAGATATTCGAGTTGGACTCGGATACGGCTCGATCGGATAGGGATCCGATCGGATAGAGTCCTATGGGCTTACGACGTGTGGGGCGGCCAACTCTATGAGATACGGATGAGATCCGATTCAAAATAGAGTCCTAATCGGCCACTAGTCCCATCGGCCAACACTATATAAAGGAGGGAGGGGTGGAGAGCCGTGACACGTCAATTGCATCGCGTGCAACGAAGTCGCCGAGATCAATCTCGACGGAAACCCTCCCCACTTTCGAGCCAAACCCTAGCCTTGCATCGCGTGCTAGCACACGGGTGTATGGCGTTCGTCCCCGGACGTGTGGATACCGGTAGAGGCGCTGCTACGTTGCGCGCTCTTGATCGGCGCGGTCGGGCGCACGAGCGAGGCGTGAGAACGCGGCCGGACGACTCGAATCGGCCGATTGGCGAATCGGCCGTCTCCGGGAATCGGCTACACTGCTCGGATCGGATTGCCCCGATTGGCTATTCCGCTGCACTCTACTCCAATCGGTAACGATCTATCGACCCTTACTTGCAAGTGTTCCTGGTTTGCGCGGTAGAAATTTTTGTTTTCGGCTAGCGTAGCTTCCGCGTAACCCTTCATATGCCTCATTAAGTAGATATAACCATATCTACTAAAGTCATCGGTAAAGGTAATGAAGTACTGATAATCACCTCTGGCTGTTGAGCTCATTGGTCCACATACATCAGTATGTACGAGTGCCAACAAGTCACTTGCTCTTTCACTGTGTCCCGTGAAAGGTGCCTTTGTCATCTTACCAAGTAAACAAGACTCACATATCTCAAATGATTCAAAATCAAAAGAGTGAAGCAATCCATCCTTATGGAGCTTCTCCATGTGTTTCTTATTTATATGGCCTAAGCGACAATGCCAGATAAATGTGGAGTTTGTATCATTAGAGAGTTGCCTTTCTGTATTAATGTTATAGATTGGAGACGCTTCAAGATTCAAAACTTATAATCCATTCACCAATGGAGCACGAAAATAGAACATATCTCTGAGATGTATTGAACAACCATTGTTCATTGATCTAAAATCATATCCTTCTGCTTGCAAACATGAAGCGGAAATAACATTTTGATATAGTGTTGGAATACAATAACAATTATTCAATTCCAAAACTAATCCTGAAGGTAGATGAAATGGTACTGTGCAGACAGCAACTGTAGCAACGCTTGCTCCATTGCCGACGCGCAGGTTCACCTCGCCCCTTCTTAAGCCTCTACTTCTTCTCATTCCCTGCAACGATTTGCAAATATGAGCTACTGATCCGGTATCAAATACCCAAGAGTCAGTAGGTGAAGTAGCAAGATTAATGTCTATAACATTAATACCTGAAGCAGAAGTCGTACTTTGCTTCTTTTTGAGATCCTCCATGTACTTCTTGCAGTTCCTCTTCCAGTGGCCTGTCTCCTTGCAGTAGAAGCAAACGGCATCTGATGCCGCCGACCCCTTCTTGCCCTTCTTTGCATTGGAGGCACTCGCGATCTCATCGGGAGTTAACTTCCTCTTGGTGCAAAGCTTCTTGACAGTGGTTTACGCTTAGCCTTCGCATCATCATCACATGATGACCATTTTTCGGATACTCTCCTCACTGTCTTTAGCATCCCATGCAATTCAGCCAAGGTCCTATCCATATTGTTCATGTGATAATTCAATATGAATGGCTCGAAGCTCGGAGGGAGCGGCGGAGAATCACATCGTAGCCAACTCTTGGCTTAGGGAAAACCTAGTTTTTCCGGACTCTCAATGTAGCCAATCATTTTTATCACATGCGGATCGACGGGATTCCCTTCAATAAGCTCACGCAAACAAGGACTTTGAGGTGTTGAACCTCTCGGCCCGAGCTTGGTTCTCAAACATACCACGCAGTCCCTGAATAATAGTGTGAGCATCGCTGCTCTCATATTGCTTCTGAAGCTCAGGGGACATTGTAGCAAGCATGAGACAGCTTATGTCTAGGGCATCATTAGTGTGCTTCTCGTAAGCTCTCCGTGCAGTTGCAGTGGCATTATTTGGCAAATCCTCCGGATAAGGTACTTCAAGAACGTACTCCTTACGCTCTTGCTTGAGAACAATTCTCAAGTTGCGATACCAATCCATAAAGTTTGTTCCATTTAATTTTTCCTTTTCGAGAATAGATCACAAATTAAAGGTACTGGGTGTAGTATTAGCCGCCATTTATTCTACAACAGAAAAAGCAAAGTTTAGCATAATGTTTATGCTTTGTCTATTGTTAAACAATTTAACATTAGACTCCCATTACATATTTTACACCTTCCCTCTAGGTTACGTATTGGGTCAAGATCCAGATGTTAATTAATTTTCTAGTGAGCTTTGGCATCACTGCTAGAATATTAATAACATCGGTAAGCAACTCCTTGCTAATCACATCTCTATGTGACTCTTGTTGTTGGTGTGGCATCTGTACGCCCCGGCCCCAACCTATGCCCCAAGGCTCAAAACTGTTTTGATAGCCTTGTTAAGTAAACCAAATGCTCCTGCATGTATATGTCTAACATATACCCCCTCGTGTTATGATAGAGAATGGCACTCTGCTTTGGCAGACCCACCATTGACGAGCATAACGGTGACGGGTGCAACATTTGGAAGGGCATCATTACTACTTAATATTGAGGGATGCTATCCTATCAAACAAACATATCACATATATGAAAGCAAGTAGAATAGCATGAAATAGTATGGCCTCCTTCACATGGTGATCTCCATCTCCATGCCGGTGTAGAGGATCTCCATCTTCAACACCGTTCTTCCGAGTGCCGAATGCTTGATTTCTTCAAACTAAGCTACTACTATAGAAGCTCTAATTGAAGATTATATCGACTCGCAGGTCGTGAAAGAATATTACAAGCATTGCACATATGAAAGAATATTACAGGGATTGCACATATGAAAGAATATTACATGCATCACATGCATCTCATACATATAATAGGGCCATACCATCTCAGGGCTATCCAACATCTCCATGTTGCCTCTAGGGCATATCACTAACAGTATCCACCATCTCGAGAAATTGTAATTAGCCTATGTAGATCTCGTGCTTCTTTTTGTATTTAATGCTACATCATTCTGATCTACTAAGTCGCTCTTAGAATCATATAGATCTATTTGGCTCAATGATTATTATTAGAGATAGCACCTGGGTTTCAGCCGGTCTTACCTATTTTAGCCATCTTCTGTGTATTACTACTGTTAGATGTGTTAAGGTCGTCTTTTATATTAAGATCTTAATGTATCTAAATATGCTAAGCCCGGTTTCAATCTGTTAAGTCATATTAACAGCCGATTGATCCTAGGTTTAGTGTATTTAGTTCAGGTTAATATCTTCATATAAAACATATCGGAGTATTAGCCGATTTACATTAGATCTACGACATCGGCTAAACTATAAATATGCTTAATTATTATTTTGATGTGTTTTTAGATATAAGTGATTTATACTGTCTCGGTATACTACCGATCTATCCCAATCATTTAGTCTAAATACACTTTGAAATAGTAATTATGTATTATGGATATCTATAGTCGATCGAGTAGGATCTAATTACAATTTAATCGTCTATTTGTTGTTTCTTTTTGGTTATATGATCAAACCAACTGGCACGCTCTACAAGTCACCAAAGGCGATCCAACTTGGACCTCCACTAGAACTAAGCAGATCTCTTAGGCTAGTGAGTGGGAAACATTTCTCATCAATCTCAGGGCAGTGCGTGGGAAACATTTCTCATCAACAGAAACATAGTCTCATTTTTGCAATCTACGCATGAACAATATATGTAATCGTTCTTTCTTCTTTTCCTATCCTCCTCCGCGACATTTATAAAATTTAACACGTCATTTTGATACTCTTCGCTATAACGCCGGACAATTTTCCCATACATCCAACTTCGATCCATCGCTGAACAGAAAAAAGTAGAAAAAATATTAAAATAACATTTTGTAGGTAAGTATTTACTATATTTTATGAGAAATGACTACTATTTTTAATTAAATTTGCACTTTTTGATTTTTTGAAAAAAAAGACAAAAAATCTCACCCTTCCTCCTCCCACCAAGACAGTGAACAGTGGGATAACCACTCCACTAGTTGGTTGGAGTATTTATAGAGCGCAATAAATATCTGTAACGGCAGACGAATTAGCAACTATGACGAGTATTACAGTTATCTTTGTCAGGCCTAATAACAAACTCGTCACCGACGTCACTCATCAGTGACGGGGCTCATTGTTATCTCAATCGGGCCATGAGTTAGAGCCCGTCACCAATGACAAACATTGGTAACGGGCTTATATTAGAGTGTGACAAAGATAACATTGGTTATCTTTATCGGGCCATGAATTAGGCCTGTCACCGATAACTATCATTCGTAACGGGCTCGAGTTATATACACATCTAATATATCTGTGCGTATATATCTTTGTCGACCTTTTTATAGGCCCATTTGAGATGACTTCGTTATGATGACCTACAAATCTGAGACATCTGAGAAAATTGATCACAGAGAAGAGGATTTGTACTTGTGAAAATTGATCATAGGCATTAATTCGTTAATGTAGCCATAGAGGCCGGCCGATCACATCAATTGTGTGGTGCTTGGTTATCAGATTTTCCGGGACTCAAAGGAGACGGGCAGAGTCCACGGTTTGCTGAGCGAGAAAACAAAATTAGGATTACGAATGCAAAGCCATAGAGATCCAACGACTCTGCTACTTTGAGACTACGTGGTTAAATCATAGCGTAGGAAAATCTACTCCACAGCTTGCTGCAGGATACTAGTGAGACCAACTATAAATGGTACGTGGATATCCCACAGCTTAGTGCGGGATTTTAGAATCCTTCTAAAACACATAAAACAAACATTAAATTAAAAGTAAGACAATAAAATGCTAATGCATGTTAGGCAACCATTAATACAAAACGGTTCACATACCCAATATATTTATGGCTGTGATTAAGCATAGAATAAATGACCTAACGAGAAATAGTAGTGATCAAACAGACCTTATGTGGCAATTGGGTTCAACAATATACTAATAGTACTATTAGATGACGCGCGTTTTGCTATGAAATATATCGATAAATATATGTTAAATATTGTAAAAATGATAAATAGATTTGGGTAAAAGTATTATGAAAATGACGTGATGAATGATTATTTAGCACTCTTATATATTTGTTGATGAGAAATTTCTCTCACGCGCTGGCCTGGGAGATCTGCTTAACTCCAGTGCAGGTTCTTCTCGGCCGATTGCTCTTGATGCCTTCGAGTTGTCTCGTGGCAGGGGTCTCTTGACCTAGTGGCCGTCTTGGCTTGTTCGTGCCTCCTGTAGTCCTTCGACCGTAGCGGCGGAAGTCAGCTTCCATCGGGTGTTTCAGCGACTGACTCAGTCGGCCTTCGTGCTGAGGTGGAGGGAGAGCAATTGGCTGTAGCCGCGACGATGATCTTGATCTTGTCAAGGATTGGTGAACCGTAGCGGGTGCCGCTTCGATAACAGTGTCGAGGAGGGTGAGGGCGGCAATGGCGTTCTATTGAGGCGTCTGGAAGATGTTGGTATTGTCAACTCGTGTTTGAAGTATGGCCTCTCGAGCGGATCGCCCAGTCGCCCTCAGGTCTCGCTTTCTTCTGTCGGCTTCGTCCTTCCGCCTATTCTCCTCCTCCGCCAGCTTGCGCTCCTGCTCAAGCCTGGCTTGTTCTTCTTCGGCGATTCTGTGGGCCATGGCTGAGTCGGTCTCGGCCACCTTAGCCATGAGAACGTCGAAGCACTTTGGCTCATAGTCCTTGTTGAAGTCGGAGTTGTTGGCCTCGTCCGTGGAGATGCCGTAGAGGTCATCGAAATCTGAAGAGCTGAAGTACTTATCGAGCTCCATGGATGAGCATTATCCAAACGGTTGGAGGATGACGACGACTTCCCTTGAGCCCGGATCGCTTGAGTCTGGATCGTTCCAGTCTGGGTCGCTGCTTGATGACGACGGTTCTTCTGAGTGAGTTTATTTCAACTCGGAAGAAAGGAGATTGCAATAGGTCTCAGCGACGTTTGGTAACCCAAATAGTGCCGCGAGGGTTTCGCCTCCCGAGTGGTTGGACCCCAACTTGGAGGTTAAGAAGTTGCGGTAGATCTCAGCGTGGTTTGTTAATCCGAACGGCACCGAGTGGATTCCTCCTTCCAAGTGGATCGATTCCAGCTCGGAAGTTAGAACGTTATAGTAGATCTCAGCGTTGTTTAGTAACCCGAACGGTGTCGAGCGGGTTCCCCATCCCGACTGGTCCGAATACGAGTCGGGGAAGTAGAGCTTGTCGAATCTTTTGGCGGCGAAGTCGTTGACGCCTGGTGAAGATCCCATCGCGCTTGTCGGCGAGATGAAGAAGAAATCTTGACGCGCGGCCCCCTACCTGGCACGCCAACTGTCGAAACTTGGTTTCGGCAATAGAAATTTGGGGGTGCAGTCAAGATCGCCAAGCGCAATGGGTTAGGTGGAAAAAAGGGTTTAGACAGGTTCAGGCCCTCTCGTGAGGTAATACCCTACTCCTGTTTCGGGGATTCGATCCGTCGAGTGTTTTTATTGATCTCAAGATCTGTTGCTCATGAATCTGATCTCTTGCTACTAAAGTTGATATGTCTGATATCCCTCAAAGGACGCCCCTTACCCCCCTTATATAGTCTTGGAGGGCGGGCTTACAAGCCGGAAACCCTATCATACTCTAAGTCGGTTTCCTCAATCTTACCAAACTATGACTATAAGCCGTTGCCTTATCTCATCGGCAACGTAACACCCAAGTCATAGCCTGTTTACATAATCCTTAGGCGTAACCTATCCCTATTACCAGTCGGACAAGCTTGCCATGAGGGTATCCGATTGCCATAATCTCCACATCGGCAAACTGAACAAACTCATCTGATACGAAGATAGATCCCTGGTCTGTTGTTATTGTTTGTGGGACGCCAAATCGGTAGATTATATGTTCTTTGACAAA
The DNA here is from genome assembly GCA_019925245.2 of Oryza australiensis. Classification (NCBI taxonomy): domain Eukaryota; kingdom Viridiplantae; phylum Streptophyta; class Magnoliopsida; order Poales; family Poaceae; genus Oryza; species Oryza australiensis. The sequence goes on from JAIFGZ020000010.1 coordinate 618,189, forward strand.
CTCGATTGCGTCCTTAGAATCCACTTTCCTTTGGGGAATCGCCTCCACCCACTTTGTGAAGTAATCCGTCGCCACCAGAATAAATTTATGCCATTTACTTGAAGGTGGGTTGATCTGGCCGATCATGTCAATGCCCCATCCTCTGAACGGCCAAGGCTTAATAATTGGGTTCATAGCCGACGCTGGTGCTCGTTGTATGGTGCCGAATTTTCTGACAATCCTGGAAGCCCTTGTAATACTGGAAACAATCCTCCAACATTGTCGGCGAGAAATATCCTGCTCGGCGAAGCAGCCACTTCATTTTGTGGGCCGATTGATGCGTGCCACAGATCCCTTCATGCACTTCTCCGATGGCCACTTTGGCCTGATCGGCTCCCAAACACTTGAGCAACACACCACCAATCGTCCGATAGTACAGGTCTTCATCGAGCAAGACATATCTCAACGCCTTGTATCGTAATTTCCTTATAGACGATTGAGAGGGATTTTTGAGATAGCTGTAAACTTCAAACCTCCAATCATCGGCTGTAATGGCGGCAACTTCTATGTCAATTTCTTTCAACATCGGCCGATAGCCCGATGCCCCTTGAGCTAAATCATTAGCTTCTGTGTTCTGCTCTCTGGGGATATGTTTCAAAGTAACTAGCCGAAAACCATCCATTAATTCCCGGCATTCCTGATAATATACCATCAGCGCATCGTTTTTGCATTCATATTCTTCTGATAGTTAGCTAATGACTAACAATGAATTTCCCATTATTTTGATGGCGTCGGCTTCAACTTCCTTGAGTAGATGTAATCCTTTAAGGACGGCTTCGTATTCAGCTTGATTGTTTGTAGCGTGGGGGTTGATAGCAAAAGCAAATTCGAAGCTTGCCCCCCGGGAGAAATAATGACCAGGCCGATGCCGTAGCCGTTGGTGCAAACCGAGCCGTCAAACGTCAAAGTCCAAGGCATAATTTCCACTGAGCCGATCGAATCATTCATGTGCTCCACAATGAGATCGGCTATAGCTTGTCCTTTGACTACCCTTGGTGCCTGATACCTCAAATCAAACTCTATTAGCGCGAAAATCCACTTTCCAATTCTTCCTTTAAGCACTGGAGCCGATAGCATGTAGTTAACTACATCGGCTTTGCAGATTATTGTGCACTCGTTGGATAACAAATAATGCCTTAACTTCGTACATGAAAAATAGAGGCATAGGCATAGCTTCTCCATAGGTGAATACCTTGTTTTCGCATCTAGCAATCATCAGCTGAGATAGAAGATGGCTTTTTCTTTGCCCTCAAACCCTTGGATTAAAACGGAGCCGATTGACTTGTCATCGGTTGCTAGGTACAGCTTAAACGGTATTCCTTTTTGTGGAGGCATTAAAACTGGAGGGGAACTCAGATAATCTTTTATGTTGTCTAAAGCCTTTTGCTGCTCTACCCCCATGTGAATGCTTGATCGGCTTTCAGCCGAAGCAATGGTGTGAACGGTCCATCTTTTCTGAGAGATTGGCTATGAACCGCCTGATGAAATTTATTTTGCCGATCAATGACTGGAGTTGTTTCTTGTCCTTCGGAGGCTGAATTGTCTTGATAGCATTTATGCTTCTTGGTGTAACCTCAATTCCTCTTTCATGAACAAGAAATCCCAGGAACTGCCCAGCCGATACGCCGAACACGCACTTAAGTGGATTCATCTTCAGGCCATATTTCCTCGTCTGTTCTAGCACTTGTCTCAGATCGGCTATGTGTCCCTCTATCTCCCTGGAATTGACAACCACGTTGTCAATGTAGATCTCTACTAGCGAGCCGATCATGTCATGAAAAATGTAGTTCATGGCCCGTAGATATGTTGCCCCAGCATTCTTCAAGCTGAATGCCATTACCACCCATTCGTCCAAGCCGATTGCGCCGGGACACCGAAAAGCAGTCTTGTGGATGTCTTCATCAGCCATAAATATCTGATTATAACCTGCATTGCCGTCCATGAAACTAATTATTTTGTGGCCCGAAGCGGCACCGACGAGCAAATCGGCTATCGGCATTGGGTACTCGTCCTTAGGGGTGGCTTTGTTTAGATCTCTGAAATTGATGCACACCCTAAGTTTACCATTCTTTTTCAGCACTGGGACAATGTTCGAGACCCACTCGGCGTATGGGCAAGGCCGAATGAATCCCGCGTCGTAAAGCCGAGTGATTTCGGCTTTGATTGCGTCGTACATATCGGCCTTAAACCTCCTGGGAGGCTGTTTGAACGGCCGATAGCCTGCCTTAATTGGCAGTTGATGGATCACTATTGAGCGGCTAAGGCCGGGCATCTCGAAGTACTACTAAGCAAAACAATCTTTATATTCTTTTAACAAGTCAATAAGCTGGGATCTACAATGAGGAGACAGATTTTTGCTAATATACGTCGGCCTCGGCTTGTCACCAGAGCCGATGTCAATTTCCTCTAATTCGTCGACCGACGTGAAACCTTGCCCGAGCTTGCCATCGTCTTCGTCCGTGGTGTCCATGCCGAAGACGCTTGAGCCCTCCACCATGTCTTGTTCAAAGTAGCAGCTGTGGCTCGTCATCTCCAATCGGCTGTATTGTGGAATTGGACACATTTAGAAAATCGGCTTGCCAGATTTTTCCAGACAAACAATCGATGCCTTCGATTTCCCAAAGCGACAAATCGGCACTGACGACGCTAACTGACCTGTCGGGTGGCACGATCTGAATCTTGTCGCCGTCCCATTGGATCAGGCTCTGATGCATTGTAGAAGGAATGCACCAATTAGCGTGTATCCAGTCCGTTCTGAGCAGCAGGCTGTAAGACCCCTTCCCGTCGATGACAAAGAATGTTGTGGGCACGGTCTTATAGCCGATGGTCAGTTCGATGTTGAGGACGCCCTTGGTTTCTAATGGGTTGCCGCCGAAGTCTTTGAGCACCATATTGGTTTTTATCAGGTCTTCGGCCCCCTTGCCTAGTTTTCTGAATGTTGCGTAGGGCATGAGGTTGACTGTCGGTCCCCCATCAACTAGCATCTTTGAAATCGGCTTGCCATTGATAAATCCTTTAACGTACAACGGCTTTAAGTGTTGATTTTCGGTCCTCTTGGGTTTGTCGAAGATAGCTTGGTCCGGTGAGATTGCTAGCTTCACCAGGTCGTCTTCAATGGTGTCTGCATCGGCTTCAGGAGCACTGAACTCGGCTGGTAGTACGAACACCATGTTGACCGATGAAGAAACTTTGCCTTTCCCTTTGGCTACCCTCCTGGCTTGATCGGCTGAACTTTCCTGGGCTCGCTATTCGTCAGCTGCGGTGGTTTTCTTCTTGGGAACCCATCGCCTTCTGATCTTGCCCAGCCGATAGCGCTATTTGTGGATCATTTGCCGAACTTCGTCTTCTCTCCCTTCACGCTTGAGTTGTTGAATTCTTCTTTTCTGCATCTTTGTGAAGATATCGGACAGGCACCATTGGGGACTGGATGATTCCTCGTCGTTGGCCTCTTCATCGTCGCGGTTGTTGTTGTTGTGGTCTTCGTTGACGAAGAAGTCTTGGTGGATCGGGCCAAGCCGATCATGGACGGACCGCCGCCTCTGGTTTAGCTGAACGGCTCTAGGGACGAACCAGGCTGGGCTTGCAGCTGATGAGCTCCTGTGCTCGTCGTCACGACGATAGTTGCACCCTGGGCAATCGTCCAGTGTTGGCAGTCTCATGCCGAATTTCCAGCAGTACCTAAAAAAATCACAATGCCAATGCGGATCGACACTGTTGCAGTCTACATCGTATCGGCGGCTTTGGATCTCCGGCTCGCGCCGACGAGGTGCTTCATTGCGAGCTTCTTCCCGCCGAGACCGGTGCTGAGAACGGTGTCGGCTGTCTTCATAGATCGGTCGTCGATCAGCCGACCTGATGACGGGGCGCACAATATTGATGGGCGCAGCGTGATGTCCAGTCGACTCGTCTTTTGCCTTGGCCCTGATTGATGTGTTGACTAAGCCGTGCGCCATTCTGTTCTGTCGATCAACTTGCCTGGGGCCAGCTTGAACTGTGTTGACCGGGAAAGGGTTACCGTCTACCTTCATCGGTCGACTCGAATCGGCAAACTTCAATTTCCTGGCCTCAATTGCCGACTGGATTTGCTGCCTGAAGACTTTGCAGTCGTTGGTGGCATGGGATGTGGAGTTGTGCCACTTGAAATATTTCTTCTTCTTTAATTCCTCGGCCGACGGGATCACATGATTTTCGGGTAGCTGAATCTGCTTCTCCTTGAGCAGCAAGTCGAAAATCCTGTCGGCCTTGGTGATGTCGAAGTCATATCTTTCTTCTTTGGCCGTCTTCAGCAGCCATTGGCAGACGATGGCCTTTTTGTTCTTGGCCCATTCGGCTGCTGCCACTTCTGCGTCATCGTCGTCGGATTCGCAGTCTGATTCAACGACGACCTGAGTTATGTTTTTGATGGCCTTCCTGGTGTCTTGGAATCGCTACTCGTGGGCCGTTACCTTCTGTGCCAAGTGGGCTAGGCTATCGAAGTCCTGCACAGAGAATCGCTCTCGGATCGGTGCGATCAAGCCATGAAAGGCCAAATCGGCCAGCTGAGCATCCGATAGCACCAGGCTGTAGCATCAGTTCCTCATCTCCCTGAAGCGTTGGATGTATTCTTGAACTGATTCGTTGTGTTTTTGCCTGATGCTAGTGAGGTCCGACAACTTCATCTCATGGTTTCCGGAGTAAAAGTAGGTGTGAAACTGCTTTTCGAGATCGGCCCAGCTCTGTACTGACTTGTAAGGCAATGAGGAGAACTAGGTGAAAGCCGATCCCAAAAGAGACAGAGGGAACAGCCGAACCCTCAAGGCGTTTGTAGCCAATGCTTCGCCGCACTGCGCCAACAATCGGCTGACATGCTCGTAAGTTGAAACATTGTCTTGCCCTGAGAACTTCGAAAAATCTGGGATCTTGTATCGGGATAGGGATAGGGATACCTTCCTGAATCTTTCGGCTTGAGGCCGAATTGATCGCGCATGACATCTGCAATCAGATCGGCCCAGGTTCGGTTGTCCTGCTGTATCGACTCATATGGGTCATACGGCGCGGGTGCTTGCCGATACAGCGGTGATGGCGTCTGAGGCCTGTAGTGATGATCCTGACGGCCCCCATGATACTGGTAGTGATGATCGGCAGGAGGCGGCCGATGCGCCGGTGGTGGCGTTGGTGGTCCCGGGAACAGCTGTCGGCCACCGGCGTTATACCGTCTGTCCAGGTCAATCTGGGGAATCGGCTCTGACTGCCGATTGTCGTTGAACATGTTATCAACCTGATCCTGGGGCAGTGGTTGCTGTCGGTTCAGCATGGTAATCACCGGCTTTGTACCCGACTCAGTTGGATTTGTCCAGCTGAGGATCCCTCCTGGCGGCCCTGGTTGTGCTAGTGGTGGGATCGATCGATTCTGGGTGATCAACGTCCTGTAACCAGGAAATTGGTCGTCTGTGAAATACGTCGGCCCCCGTTGCAGCTGGTTGGCTATCTTGGCGTCGACCACAGTAGCGATCATGTTGTTGAGAGTGTTGACCAGGATGCTACTTTGGTTGACCAGCGCGTGATGGACGGCCGAGTCGATCCGATCTTGTAAGGAATATAGAGTCGAATCATCCTGTTCCTGAATCGGCTCCACCACCTTTTGTTTGCCTTTTGACCCACCAGAGGAGGATGCCTTGAGCTCGTCCATGCTAAATTTATACTTTTGATGTACGGCCCCAGATCTTGTTTGGGTGAAAGATTACAAGTAGTTGGCTTGGAGCTCTTCCACCATCTTCTTGTAATCGGCCTGCTGCTCAGCCGATAACTGCTCCATCTTCACAAGCACGATGTTGTCCTAGGAAAAATTGGGGCTCTTGGAGTCGACCATCTTGCTGGCTGAGTCTATGCGTCCGAGTCGAGCCGATAGAGAAAGTCCCACTGGGCGTGCCAAGAAGCGTATTGATGAGAAATTTCTCTCACGAGCTGGCCTGGGACATCCGCTTAACTCCAGTGCAGGTCCTTCTCGACTACCTGTGCGGTGCAGGGCGTGCCAACAAGAAAAACAAAGAGATATGCGTTAAGTGTTAGGTTAGATTCCCACTGGATCGGCTGAGGGAATCCATGAGCATATATATGCTATCCTAGGAAATCGGCCGTCGGCTGTTGATGGCAGGCCGATTTTGGCTGATGACGTCCAATAAGAATGGGATCTTAATATAAGAGGCGGTCCTAACATAAATCTAGTAATAAATATATTAAATGAAACATATCAGGGCAGATAAGGCCGGCTGAAACCCCGGCACTGTCTCTAAACAATATAAATCTAGCCGAACAGATCATTGAAAGTTCTAAAAACGACTTAATAGTTCAACGTTGATGCAGCATTAAGTATAAAAAGAACAACCCAATCTATTGTAGCTGATTTATATCTCTCGAGACGGTAGATACCGCATATAAACCAGCCAACCTTTAGATCTAGCCTTATTGGCTGCAGGTTCTTGATAGAGCTGACAATAGCAGGATAGATCTAAACATTGATCTAATTTATATGTGCTATATAATAGATAGCGTAGTACAAACCCCTGAATCTAATGTGTCATTGTGATGGAAGCACTAGACATAGCAGATCATACAACTAATGACAAGCATTTACCTGGATTTGGGGATCGAAACGATGCAGCCCGTAGCCAAACGAATTGCTCGTCTGAAAAAAAGGTTGGCGATGCGCCGAAGGTTTGATTGATTGTGTGTATAATGTCTCATTACAAGGGGTCTCGGGTCCTATTTGTACCCAAGATAAAATTATCTGTACAAACCCTGGATTCTATCTCAACTACTATTTAAAACACGACGTTATCCCGGGAAGGACCCACGCCGCATTACAATGAACAGTTTAAACAAACTCCTAAATTAGAGATACAATTACCGTTACAGGACTCTATCCATAGATGGCAATATTGTTTAACGCGCAATCTAATAACCGAATATTCTATTTATCTTCAGACTGCTCCACCAGAAAACGGCTTTATCTTCTCCGATCTTAGAATCGGCTATCGGCCGTCCTTATCCAATCCAACTTTAGCCGATTGGCCTCACAGCCGATCGCTTCTCAGCCAATGCAGCCTCTGTTTCTCCGCCAAACCAGCCGATCCGATTCTGCTTCATCCTTGCTAGGACTTAGGGATTAAATTACCAAATTTTGGTGTTAACAATATTGAGGTTAATAATGTAATAAATTTTATAGGTAATTGCTATATTTGCATTTTGAGTTTTATGTGTTTAGTAAGTTCATGTGGTATGATTATATATTAGCTTTTAGGATATAATAATAATTGATATGCTCGTATATTGAGGTTTAGATGCTTGGTGAGTTGTAAGAGGTATTGATCTCTCTTTACAGTTAAAAGTCGTGGGGTTTATATCACAAGATAAACCTTTTTAAGTTCCCAAGTTTTGGTTTATATCACAAGATAAACCTTTTTAAGGTCCCAAGTTTCAGAACAAAAGAAAATAAATTAGAAGAGCTCCTATGGACCGAACTAGACTGATTTGGAGTCTAGTGGGCTAATGAACTCTCACTTTTCTCTTGGGCCGAACCAGCCCTATACAAGGTTACCTTCACCCTCGACCTCGTCGGCTCCAATTTTCTGGACTGCCGATGAACTTGGGATCCGATGATCCGATCTCGAACTGACGATTCTTCCCCATCTGCGAACAGCGAGTCCTAGCTGTCCATCATCCGATGCAACCCGAACTTTGTGCTCAAAATTCCCCAAGAAACGTCGACAGCTTTGCAAAGTCAAATGCCCCATGTGTTGGCACCATGTTAGTTCTTCCAACCTTGATGGACGCGTCGCACGCACACGGCCACGTTAATCGTGATCGAGCTTCTACCTACATATACATGTCTGCTCTCTCCGTTTTATCGTATAATAAGTAGTTTTAAATTTTATTTTGATCAAACTTATTTTTTAAGTTTAACTAAATTAATAAAAAAAATAGTAACATCTATCACATCAAAATTAATTTTATTAAATGTAACAATGATAATGTTTATTTTGGGTTAAAAATATTGTTATATTTTATTATAAATTTTATTAAACTAAAAAATAAAAAATAAAAACGACTTATAATATATATAATTATAAAACAGAGGGGTTAGCTAGCTATATATATCTAGACCAATCAGGAAAAAAGTCCATATTTATCCACACTATAATAAAAGCGCATAGGTATCGGTTCAAAAGGTGTCGGTTCAATTAAATCTGGCACCTATTATATCTATAGTTGTCGGGTAATAAATAGGTGTCGGTTCTTATTTGTCCGAATAGGTGTCGGATGAATAGTAAAACCGACACCTATACTATAGGTGCCGGTTCTTATTACGAACCGCTACCTATTCTTCGCGAATAGGTGTCGGATGAATAGTAGAACCGACACCTATACTATAGGTGTCGGTTCTTATTACGAATCGCCACCTATTCTTCGTGAATAGATGTTTGGATGAATAGTAGAACCGGCACCTAAACTATAGGTGGCGGTTCGTAATAAGAAACATCACCTATTCTCAGGCAAACACTATTCCCTCGATTAGTACCATACCGCTTGCCGAACAAGATCAACACCAGGTTAAATATGCATCTCCCATGCGTATGGCCAACTGGACTCAGTCACTTGTGCCTGTAACTCCAACTCGCGGAGGCTAAAGAGGGCCCGCCATCAAGGTACATAGTTGCGTGGAAAAATTTGGTGGGTCCGGCTAAAGGAGTGAGCCCATAAGAAGAGATTGGGCGCACCTCGTTGAATGTGGTTCGGTCCGTATAATGTGTGCTAACCGGCACCCATTAGAGCTATAACCTCTTATAGGTGTCGGTTTTATACACGAACTGGCACCTATGCTGGGGTTTGGTCCGTATAATGTGTGCTAACCAGCACCTATTAGAGCTATAACCTCTAATAGGTGTCGGTTTTATACACGAACCGACACCTATGCTCATAATATGTGTCGGTTCCTTAACCGACACTAAAGAATTTCAACATTAGTACCGACCAATAGGTATCGGGTCAGAAACCGACATCTATTTAGGATTTTGGTTTCTTAACCGATACTAAAGATTTTCGACATTAGTACCGACCAATAGGTGTTGGGTCAGAAACCGATACCTATTTGGGATTTTGAACATCTCTGTATGACGGCTTCTACGGCACGAGCACAGGTTGTGCCGTCCACGTCAAGGCCGCCGTCAAGAGCGTCGTGGAGCAGTACGTCTTCTCCGACGCCGGCGTCGGCGCGGGGCTCATCCGCCTCCACCTCCACGTACGACTGCTTTGTCATGGTGTATGCACATGCATGAAGCCACGAACAGGAGTCTAATTACCGCACATTGAAATTAATGATCTCATGTGTGTGTGTGCATGCATGCATGTGTAGGGTTGTGATGGTTCGGTGCTCATCGATCCGAGCCCCGTCAACCCGAACCCGGAGAAGATGTCGCCGCCGTTCGCGCAGCTCGACGGCCTCGTCGACTTCTTCTTCTCCAAGGGCTTCAACCACGACGAGCTCGTCACCCTCTCCGGCACGCACTCCGTCGGCCGCGAGCATTGCTCCTCCTTCTCGCAGCGGATATACCCCACGGTGAACGACACCATAGATGTTAGATAATCTAGATAATCTAGCTAGTTTTCCTCATTTTCTGTTAGTTTGTTGTGCTTTTCCCTTTTTGTAGGGCATGTTCTTGTTTGGATAAGTGCAGGCCGAGTTGAATGCCTCGCCGTGCTGCGTTGTGGGCTGTGTCATGTGCGCCATTGTGGCAGGTCGTGGGATGGCACGATCAGTAGTGGCGGGACACTACTGAAGAAACGGTTTTTCCATGCGGACCGAAAGACATCTTTCGTACGGAAGGCATGCCCGCATGCGTGAAATGGTCTGGGAAAAGATCATTTTCGCGTGCGGGCGGCTCAACCGCACGGGATAGCGTTCGCTCTGTATATATTTTTCTTGCTTAATGGAAAATCGCTGCTGGTTCTTGGTGCACCAAAACCTCTATTCCAGTTGTGAAATTGAGTCGAGTGCGTGAGTTAGGAGCTAAGCCAACAATTGGTATCAGAGCTTGGTCGATCAACAAAGGAGTCGTGTCATCTGAGTCACCATAGCGGCGTTGCAGCGCGCCCCCAGGCGGACGGCGATCGCAGTCACTACCGTCGCGGTGTGGGAACGAATGCGGGCGTGGGCATGCTCAATGGGACGCCTCAATTGTTGTCCACCGCACGGTGAAGAAAGCATCTGGGTCGGTACAGTGTGAAAATATTTGGGAAGCGTATTCACCCCCGTAGGAGCCGCGTGTGTTAATATAGGGGAGAAAGAGCCTCTCCCGTGGCGTACAAGATTGGATCTCTGGTTGCTATTCTTATCCAGCGTTTACAACAAACATGGAAAGCATATATATGGTATCTCCTAGCTAGCTGTGATTTCCTAACAACCAGAGATTGAGTCAATTACAATTGTGCATGTTTCCTTGTCATATACGTCAACACATGCACACACATGCGCTAACATCCTCCCTCAATTTCAACCGGGCATGCCAAGGTTAAGATTGTTTTGCAATGCTTGAAACTTCGAATGGCAAGTGGTTTAGTGAGACCATCAGCAACTTGATCTCTGTGCTTATAAACCGAATGTCAAGTTGTTTGTTTGCCACTCGTTCTCGAACAAAGTGATAGTCAATTTCTATATGCTTGGTTCTAGCATGAAAGACTGGATTGATGACAGATATGTTGCTCCTAGATTATCACACCATAGGGTGCAGCAATTGGTTGAATCCCAAGTTCTCGAGGAGTGATTGTATCCAAATGATTTCCAAGTAGTATTAGCCATTGCCTTGTATTCTCTTCGGTGCTTGATCTTGATACGGTGGCTTGCTTTCTTGCGCTCCAGGAGATGAGATTTCTTCCATGGAACACAGCAAAGCCACCGGTAGATCGCCTATCATCCACACGGCTGCCCGATGCGCATCGGAGAATCCAGCGATCAAAGTTGATGGAGATTTTGTAATCTTCGGACCCATGCCGAGAGTATGCTTGATGTATCTCGAATTCGTTTCTTGCTTTCCAATGAAGCGAGGTTGGTGCATGCGAAATTGACACACCTTGTTGACAAGCAAAGAGATATCCGGTCTTGTGAGAGTGAGATATTGCAATGCACCAACAAGGCTCTGTACCGAGTAGCATCCTCGGTCCAAGTGGTACTCCTTCATAGGCCGAAAGTTTCTCTGTTGTTGACATTGGTGTGTTACTTGGTTTGCGGTGAGCATACGTTCTTTTAAGTATATCGTTACTATACTTTGTTTGTGATAGCACAATACCATTGCTTATCTTGGATACTTCAATACCCAGAAAATAATGCAATTGTCCTAAGTCTTTCAACGCAAATTCAGACTCAAGTGCCTTGAGAAGTCGTTGGGTACCTTCGGTTGGGAGCTAGCGACTATAATGTCGTCTACATACACCAGCACAAACATTACTAGGTCATCCTTTCGAAGAAGAAAAGAGATGTATCTCCCTTGGACGGCAAGAAGCCTAGATGTTGAAGCTTGGTGCTTAACCGATGGTACCAAGCACGTGGCGCCCTGTTTTAGACCATATAATGCCTTCTCAAGCTTGCACACATAATGTGGGAATTTCTTATTTTGATACCCAGGTGGTTGCTTCATGTAAACCTCTTCCTCTAGAACGCCATGAAGAAACGCATTCTTAACATCTAACTGTCGAAGACTCCATCCCCGTGACACAAGCAATTGACAATATAAGTCGATAGTTGCTTGCTTTCACCACTGGATGAATGTGTCCTCATAGTCGATGCCATATCGTTGTTTAAATCCCTTTGCTACCAGCTGGCTTTATACCTTTCTATTGACCCATCGATTTTCTTTTGATTCTATAGACCCATTTGCAATCAATAACATTCCTCCACGGACGAGGAGGTACAAGCTTCCAAGTCTTGTTTTTATGCAAGGCCATGAGCTCTTCGTCCATAGCATTCTTCCAATTACTGTTGTCAATAGCTTCATCAAGATTTGGGTTCACCAACATCAGCAAGGAGTCCATATCGCACCGTGCCGTCGTAAAATCTTGGGTTTGCGCACGCCTGCTTGAAGACGTGTACGTGGATGCACAGTGAGGCTGCAGTTTGATCCTCGGCACCGAGGCCGCATCGATTCGGACATACCGGCCTCATGCGGCGCATCGGATGCACCGATTCGGCAAGATCATGTGGCTGAGCTGATTGAACAGGAAGAGATGTTAGTGCCGGCGTATCTCACTGCCGATCGGATCCTTGTACGATGTAACCGCAGGAAATTCCGTCTGTGATCAACTCCGAATCGGCGCCTGCCCCTTGCTGCTCGAACTCCTGGTTCAGCTCCATTTTCACTGGAATTTGTATCAATTTCTTCTGAAAAGTCACAATTTGATTAGTAGCACTCGCAGGCATGGTATTAGGCACATTATCATGTGTTTGCACGCTGATGAACTGGAAGAAGAAGGGATTCAGAGGTGAATCTAGCACCAGCATTTGAATGCAACATAGAGAAGGGAAAGATATGCTCATCAAATATTACATCTCTAGAGATATAAATGCGCCCGGATGCTATATCAAGGCATTTGAACCCCTTGTGCAGGTTGCTATAGCCAAGAAAAACGCATTGTTTGGATCGAAAGCCAACTTGTGATTATTGTATGGCCTTAAGTTTGGCCAACATGCACAACCGAACGTACGAAGCGTAGTGTAGTCGGTCGTAGATTCAGGAGCTTTTCTATGGGAGTAGAATTATTGAGGAGACGGCTTGGCGTTCTATTAATAAGATAGGTTGCACTCAAGAAAGCTTGATCCCAAAACTTTAGTGGCATGGAAGCTTGCGCAAGCAAAGACAGCCAACTTCAACGATATGGCGGTGTTTTCGTTCGCGCCCCATTTTGCTTGATGGGCATGTGGACAGGAGACATGGTGAGCAATGCCCACCTTGCTGAAGAAGGAGTTTAATTTTTCATACTCTCCTCCCGGTCAGATTGAACGGCAATAATTTTCTTGTCAAACGCCGCTCTACTAGATTTTGGAATTCATGAAAACGTGAAACACCTCGGACTTGTGCTTTAAGAGATAGATCCAAACAAATTTACTATAATCATCAATGAAACTCACATAATAATTGTAGCGACCAAAGGACTCTTGAGCTTGGCCCCAAACATCTGAATATATGAGTTCTAAAGGAGAACTTGACTGATGGACGACCTTTGATAAGGCGGTGATGGCTCTTGGCCATTTGACATGAATTGCAAACCGAACTTGATCTAGACTCGATGAACAGGGGCAACTTATTTTTATTTATGACCGATGAACAATGTTGTAAGCGGGATGACCTAAACGATGATGCCACCTTTCTATGGAAGGTTTCCTATCGATGACACACCGAAGCGCGAAAGCTTGTTTATTCTCGAGGGCCGCAGCAGAAAGGGTAGAGTCCACCCTTACACGCCCCTTCCGGGAGCGTTTTCTTCGTTGTTCGATCCTTAACAAGGAAGGAGTTCGGATGAAACTCAAGATATGCATTATTATCGGTGGCTAATTTATGGACAGAGATCAGGTTCTTTGCAGCACTTGGAACATGGAGCACATTATTTAGAAGCAATTTTCTTTCAGGCGTGTGACAAACAACATGGCCAATATGCTTAATATCCATACCTGATCCATTTGCAGCATGAATCTGATCTCCGCCATGGTACCGATCACGCACGTGCATCTTGTCCAGCTCGCCGGTGATATGATCCGTGGATCCCGTGTCGGTGTACCAGTTGGAGTCTACGCCATACCTGCCATAGTTGGCGTTGTTGGCGCTCCTCTCTTCAGGCACGACGTAGTCCTCATCGTAACGATAGTAGCAGTCGACGGCGTTGTGGTTGTCCCTCTTGCAGATTTGGCACTTCTCCTTGGACTTGGAGTTGATGCCGAAACTTCCACGTCCACGGCCGCGGCCATAGTTGCCACGGCCACGATTTCCGCGGCCACGGTTGGTACGCCCACCACCGCGGCCACGAGAGGCAACGTTCGCCGATGAGCCTGATGAAGAGGAGCCGCCGGTGTAGAGGTTCATGCGCTGCTCGAAGGCCAGCAGCTGGACGACGAGCTCGGCGACGCTGATCGGTTCCGTGCGTGCAAGGACGCTGGTGACGACGGAGTTGTACTCGAGGTCGAGTCCCGTGCAGATGAAGGACACGAGTTCTTCGTCGTCGAGGGGCTTGCCTGCTGCCGCCATCTCATCGACGTACCCCTTCATCTTGGCGATATATTCATCAATGGTCATTGCTCCCTTCTTCGTGGTTGCGAGCGCGATGCGTGTATTCACCGCGCGCACCCGAGTTTGGGATGCGTACAACTCCTCAAGCGTGCTCCAGATTTGGGCAGTAGTCTCACACGTAGAGACATGTTTCAAAACTTCTTTAGAAAGAGATGAAACGAGGTAGCTGAATACCTGCTGATCATGGACTAGCCACGTCGCATACTCCGGGTTGGGCACTTTTCCTTTGCCCCCTGCGCCATCAATTTCTTTAGGCTCTTTTCCTTTGCACCCTGCGCCATCAATTTCTTTAGGTGGCGCCGGAGATGATCCATCGATGTAGCAGACGAATTGAGCACCACGGATTGCCGGCAGGACTTGAAGCTTCCAGATGGCGTGGTTGTTCTTGTTGAGCTTCTCCGTGACCGGCACGGCGAATGCCGCCGGGATGATGGCACTGGGGCCGGCCATGGATGAGATGAGGACAGTAGATGTGTTTAGAGGATGGCTCTGATACCATGTGAAAATATTTGGGAAGCGTATTCACTCCCGTAGAAGCCGCGTGTGTTAATATAGGGGAGAAAGAGCCTCTCCCGTGGCGTACAAGATTGGATCTCTGGTTGCTATTCTTATCGAGCCTTTACAACAAACATGGAAAGCATATATATGGTATCTCCTAGCTAGCTGTGATTTCCTAACAACCAGAGATTGAGTCAATTACAATTGTGCATGTTTCCTTGTCATATACGTCAACACATGCACACAGCTGTCGCTAACATACAGTACCCAATGCTCACGAAGACGAACTACCCGGAGTGGGTGGTGCTGATGAGGATCAACTTGCAAGCTCAAGGTCTTTGGGAGTCCATCGAACGAGGCAGCGTCGGCTATGGCGAGGACCGGCTGGCGTTAGCAGCGATCGCGCGCTCTGTACCGACCGAGCTGGTAAGCCTCATCGACAAGAAATAGACGGCGAAAGAAGCCTGGGACGCCGTCAAGGTGATCCGCACGGGCGTCGAGTGTGTGCGCATCTCAAACACATAGAAACTGCGGCAGGACTTCAATAGCATCGCTTTCAAGGAGGGCGAGAACATTGACGATTTTGACATGCGGATTTCGAGCATCGCCGACAACCTGCGCCTCCTCGGTGATGAAATTGATGACTCTGAGGTAGTGCGCAAGATCTTACAAGTTATTCCAGACCGGTTTATGCAGGTGGCGATCTCAATCGAGACACTGCTCGACATTGAAGACCTGTCGGTCGAAGAGGTCATTGGGCGACTTCGGGCCGTCGAGCAGCGGCTTGATGCGCACGCCGCGACAGCGGAACTAGGAGAACGCCACTTCTCTTCTCGAAGGAGGAGGAGGAGGTGATAAGGCGGATGCGCAAGCAGGGAGCTGGCGGGGGCAGCCCTAGTGGTGGCGCAGCCCCGTCACAGCGCGGTGGGAAACCGTCCAAGCACAGCAATGGCAATGCAAAGAAAGGCGACGGCAGAGGAAAACCACTTGATAAAAACTAGTGCAAGTATTGCAAGAAAACTGGGCGTTGGGCTTATGAGTGCCGCAAACGGCAGCAGGACATGGCGGCCAACGCGGCGCTGCTTGCTGAGGAAGCAACCAGTGATGAAGATGAGCCGGCCCTGCTCACGGCGAGAGTGGACTCCGTTGAGCCAGCGCACGAGGTGATCATGCGCCGCACCACGCCGATATTCATCGGTGGCCAAGTCTTCCTCAACGAAGAACGCGCGACGGCGCAGCTGGGCATCTCCACCGACAATTGCAACAGCCACGACTCTGGAGTCTGGTACCTTGATACCGGGGCATTGAACCACATGACCGGCGACAGCACGTTCTTCTCCGAGCTAGACCGCGACGTCACCGGCATGGTAAAATTCAGGGACAGCTCGGTCGTGGACATTGTCAGGCATGGCTCCATCATCTTCACGGCACGCCATGGAGGCCATCGTGTTCTCAGCGACATGTACTACATCCTGCGCCTCCGCAGCAATATCATAAGCCTGGGCCAGCTTGATGAGAGTGGCTGCAAGGTCCACTACTAAAGAAACGATTTTTTGTATGAGACACCCGATAGGTTCCAGACGGGTCATAAGTGGTCGTACTTGAAAAAACCGAAGATGCATTATCCCATGCGGATCACTTAGCGACCACACGGGATAATCCATTTTCCCATGCGGTCGCTTAAGTGAGCCGCACGGGATAATGCCGTATTATCCCGTGCGGCCCACTTAAGCGACCACACAAGATAATCCACTTTCCCGTGCGGTCGCTTAAGTGGACCGCATGGGATGATGCCTATGTATTTTTTAAACCAATTTAGAGATGTAAGGTTTTAATTATCTATAAATCTATTGAATTCTCCATCTAATTCTTGGATATAAGATAGAATCAAATAGAAAAAATATTTTTTCACAACACAAGTAGCAATATAACTTCATATGTTGTGATATTGAGTTAATGTTAAGGTTATGTACAAATATATATAAGTTCATAACTTCTTATAAGGTTTATAAACTTGAAACTTAGAGTTCATTTAGATGAAATTAACACAGAGTGGCTTCCACTGCATATACAATGCAGTTTGTGTGTGTGTAACAAGTTTTTGCGTGCATTGTTCCCGTTTTGTCCTTTAACTCGGAGTTCGTTTTTAAAACGGCCATAACTTTCGATACGGACTCCGATCGAGACGTTCTATATATGAAAATTGATCAGAAAAAAAATTTTGGATGCGCTCGTCAACCGCTCTGCCACGTTCGGCGATTTTATTTTCCCCAAAAATGGCTCGAAGGTTGCCTTCTCGAGCCGGAAGCTTTTCTCAATTCGAGCGTGTCTTCTAAATTTTCCACAGCCACGTCTTTCGCTTGTTTAGGCTCAAATTTTCTGTGATTACCTCTCGTGTGCTCCTAAGTTAAGAAAAAATATTTAAAAAATACAAATAAAAGGTCAATTTTTTTCCAAAAAATGGGCTATTACTTAAAAATAGAAAAAATATTTTTTCACAATACAAGTGACAATATAACTTTATATGTTGTGATAATGAGTTAATGTTTAGGTTATGTACAAATTTAAGTAATATACTAGTTCATAGCTTCTTATAAGGTATATAAACTTTTAAATTTGGGTTCATCAACTATAACACAGGTATAACCATTTATGAACAACATATAGTCTCACTTGATCAAAACTGATTGAATTTTTTATGACAGTGTTATGGATCAAAATTAAGTTGTCTTGTCAATTTATAGAATTTTCTAACCAAATTTAGATATTATTACATTTTTTGAAATCCAATTTAGATATGTAAAGATTATTGCATGCAGGCGGCTTAAGAGCCCGCACGAAAAGATAGTTTTTCCGTGCGTGCCGCTTAAGGCGTCCACACGGAATGATAATCTTTCTGTGCGGGCCGCTTAAGCCACCCGCATGGAAAGATAATCTTTCCATGCGGGCACTTAAGCCGCCCGCACGCGATGATCACCACCGCCTATATAGGTGCGCGCAGGCTCCAAAATTTTCTAACACCCGACGAGACGAAATCCAGATCCCGTCTCTACCGTCGAGGGCTCTCGCCTCCGCCTCGCCTCCCCGCCGGTGGCCTCCTCCGCTTACGGCCTCCACCGCCGCCTCCCGCCGCCGGCCTCCTTCGCCTCCGGCCTCCACCTCCGCTTCCACCACTGCCGCTGCCCACGACAATGACTGCGGAGGCTTCTCGGGTTTGCCGGCGCATTGCCGCCTCCATCGACGGCTGCCTCCACCGCCTGCCACCTCCACCGTCGCCGCCTCCACCGCCACCGCCGCCGCGCCACCGGCAGACGACGATGCCACAATCGCCGCCGGTGCCGGTCGTGAAATTATTTTTTTTGTAATTTGTGATGTGAATTTAGTTGTCAATTTAATTATATATGTGAAATTATTTGTAAATTAAATTGTACAAATAAATTAGTTGGAAAGTATATATGTGAATTTGTGATGATGTGAAATTAATTTTGTGTTATTTGTGATGTGATATTAGTTGTCGATTTAATATCATTAAATCATTAAATAATTCAATAATTCATATAGGATGGATCTATCTTCCCGTACGGGCCACTTAATACGTCCGCACATGAAGATCTATTATCTCATGCGGGCGGCTTAAGTGGCCCGCACGGGATAATAAATCTTTCCGTGCGGGCCTCTTAAGCCGTCCGCACGGGATAATAGATCTTCCCATGCGGTTGGGCCACCCACGTACGAAAATTTGATTTTCTCAGACCTTCTCATGCGTGCGGGCCGACCTTCCGCACGAGAAGATACCTTTTGGCCCGCATGCAAAAATCGTTTCTCTATCGCCATAGAAGATGGGGTGCTGCGCATACGCGATCTAGAACACGAGCTGCTCGCCAAGGTATGGGGATCACCTAATCGATTGTACAAGCTGAAGCTCACAATTACACAAATCGATTGTACAAGCTGAAGCTCACAATTACACAACCCATGTCGTTGCTGGCGTCCACCGGAGATGATGCCTAGCGTTGGCATGAGCGTTTTGGTCATCTGGGCTTCAACGCGCTTCAACAACTAGGGCGCGCCACAATGGTTTGTGGCCTTCCCCAGATCGACCACGTCGACCAGCTGTGCGACGCGCATCTCGTCGACAAGCAACAACGCGCACCATTTCTCGCGGAAGCTGAACGCCGCGCCAAGGACCGCCTGGACCTAGGACACGGCGATCTGTGCAGTCTGGTCACTCCAGCCACGCACGGCGGCCGGCACTACTTCCTACTTCTCGTTGACGATCTCAGCTGCTTCTTGTGGTTGGTACTATTGTCGACAAAGGATGAGGTGGCCGGCATGATCGTGAAGTTCCAGGTCAGTGTGGAGGTGGAGACGTGAAGAAAGTTACGCGCGCTCCGGACCAACCACGACGGCGAGTTCACATCCGTGGCGTTCGAGGAGTATTGTGCTCAAAGGGGAGTTCAAAGGCAGCTCACGGCGTCATATTCGCCACAACAAAATGGCGTCGTGGAGCGGTGAAATCAAACAATCATGGCGATGGCGCGCTGCCTTCTCAAGGCAAAGGGGATACCGAGCACTTTTTGGGAGGAGGCTCTGTCCACGGCAGTCTTCATCCTGAACCGATCACCGACCAATGGTGTTCGAGGTATGACGCCCTATGAAGCTTGGCATGGCGAGAAGCCTGTTGTACATTTTATGCACTTTCGGCTGTATTGCACATGCGAAGGTTACTCGTCCTCACGCTGGAAAACTCGACAACCGGAGCATCAAGACGGTGTTCGTGGGCTATGAACCAGGCTCCAAAGCCTATCGGGTCTATGATCCTGTGGGGAAACGCCTGATCATCACCAGAGATGTGGTGTTCGAAGAAGCAAACAAATGGAAATGGGAGGAGACTGGCGGCAATGTCGCAGTGCCCAAAACATTCACCGTCGAATACATGGTGGACGTGCTTCCCTGTGGCAGCCGATCGGCCTCCCCTACATCACCGGCGTCTTCCCCACCTCGTGGTGAAGATGTGGCCAACCCTTGTACACCGACGACAAACGTTGATGGCAACAACAACACCAACGTCGAGTTTGTTTCCCCACCAACACACATCCCGTCCGACAACAACCTGGATGACGAAGGTGTGCCACGGCGGTACCGCATGCTGGACAACTGCATCAACGCAGCTGCGCCCATGGAGCTCGACCCTGAGGAGCTCTTGCTCACCACGACTGAAGAGCCCACGTCGTTCATCGAGGCTGACGCCAATCAAGCTTGGCGGGCGGCGATGGAGGAAGAAATGAAGTCCATCCTCGACAACGGCATGTGGGAGGTGGTTGAGCTACCGGTGGGAATCTGCCCCATTGGCCTCAAATGGGTGTTCAAGCTCAAAAAGGATGTGAAAGGGTGTCTTTGTCCGCCATAAGGCACGCCTCGTGGCTAAGGGGTATGCCCAGCGCGCCGGCGTGGATTTTGATGAGGTGTTTGCACTGGTGGCCCGCCTAGACTCGGTGCATGCTCTGGCAGTAGTGGCAGCGCATGAGGGGTGGAAGCTGCATCACCTCGATGTGAAATCGGCATTTCTCAACGGCGAGCTCGTGGAGGACGTCTACGTCACGCAACCTCTGGGATTCGCCATCGCCGGAAGGGAGCGCCAGGTGCTCAAGCTGTGCAAAGCACTCTACGGCCTCCATCAAGCACCGCGCGCGTGGAACATGAAGCTTGATGGCACTCTCATCGGCCTCGGCTTCGCGCGCTGTTCTGAGGAGCATGGCGTGTACACGCGTGGCACCGGGAGCGACCACCTACTCCTAGGCGTCTATGTGGATGATTTGATTCTCACCGGTGCCGATCCGGGTGAAATCGAGTCGTTCAAAAAGCAAATGCAGAGCTTGTTCAAAATGAGCGACCTTGGGTGCCTGAGCTACTACCTGGGCATCGAGGTGAAACAGGAACCTGGGCGCATCACTCTGAGCCAAGCGCCGTATGCAGTGAAGCTCATGGAGAAGGCGGGGATGCAGAACTGCAACAACGCTCAATTGCCCATGAAAAATTGGCTCAAACTGAGTAAGAAGAGCTCAAATCCTCCTGTTGATTCAACTATTTATCGCAGCATCTTGGAAGCCTGCGCTATCTTGTTCACACTCGGCCGGACATCGACTTCACTGTTGGGTACATGAGCTGGTTCATGGAGACTCCGACCACAGAACACCTCAGTGCCGTCAAGCAGCTGCTACACTACATCGCTGGCAAACTTCACTATGGGTTAGTGTACACCAGACACGAGGACGACCTCAAGCTCCAAGGCTTCAGCGATGCGGATATGGCAGGCAACGTCGATGATCGTAAGAGCATCACTAACGTGCTCTACCGTCTTGGCTGCACGCCGGTGACATGGCTGTCGCAAAAGCAGTCCATGGTTGCCCTCTCCTCTTGCGAAGCAGAGTATATCGCGGCGTCAACGGCGGCATGCCAGGGAATATGGTTGGGACGACTGCTTGGAAGCTTCTATGGAGGTGCAGCTTGCGTCGCTGACATCTTCATCGATAATCGGTCGGCCATCCAACTATGCAAGAATCCGTTGTTTCACAGCCGGAGCAAACACATTGAGACGCACTTTCACTTCATCCGGGAGTGCGTCGAGGATGGCCGCATTGCCGTCCACAAAGTTCACACCGACAATCAGCTTGCGGACATATTGACAAAACCACTTGGACGGGTGTGGTTTCAGCAGCTTCGTTCGAAGATCGGCGTCATCGACATCAATCAAAATATCTAGATTAGGGGGAGTGTGTTAGATAATCTAGCTAGTTTTGCTCATTTTCTGTTAGTTTGTTGTGCTTTTCCCTTTTTGTAGGGCATGTTCTTGTTCGGATAAGTGCAGGTCGAGTTGAACGCCTCGCCGCGCTGTGTCGTGGGCTGCGTGTGCGTCGTATGCGCCATTGTCATAGGTCGTGGGATGGCACGATCAGTATTGGCGAGAGTGGCACACGTTTTGGCAGGATAGCTGTCGTGTTCTCTCTATAGATATTCTTCTTGCTTAATGGAAAATCGCTGCTGGTTCTTGGCGGCACCAAAACCTCTATTCTAGTTGCGAAATTGAGTGGAGTGCGTGAGTTAGGAGCTAACACTAGTGGAGAGATGATCTTTGCTTCACTAGCCAAAATTCACAATAATCCCGGTTGCAATAGGAACCGAGACTAGAAAATATTTCTAGTCCCGATTAAAAAAGACAACGGCTCTCTAGGATCTTTAGTTCCAGTTGGTGTTACCAACCAAGACTAAAGATCATCTTTAGTCACAGTTAGATTCTTGTCAGAATTTGTCAGGCCGGTGGTCATTTTTTGTCCCGGTTTGTAACACCAACTGAGACTAAAGTGAAGGTGTTTTTTTAACTGTGCCAGTTAAAAATATGGTTTGTTGTAAAGGAATGAACATAATTTTGCTACATGATTCAAATGGCCTGAAATTAATTTGAGAGGATCTGTAATTGAAAAGGAGGTGGTGTTGTGTGGGGGTGGGTGATTGACGATAGAAGTAAGCTTTAATCATTACATTGTAATTATAAATTACCATATTGTTATTAACTAATGATTCTCAATATATAAATTTTTTTATGAAATTGTTTTGGTGGTAATATACAAATCAGAGGGATATACAATATTGCTAAGAACATCACTTCTTCGGACGCACAACATTTCTTCACCGGACATGCAAGGTCCAATCATTATTGCTTGTGTTCTTCGTCGCGCAGGTAGGGATTAGCCTTCTTGGCAAGGTCAATCAGGTCTGTGTCTCGGTTGATAACCAGAGGAGTTGTGGTGCTAAGATTGCAGACACAGATCTTTTGATCTGAAGCCAGATCGGTGTGTCACTAGAACCTTCCGTGCCAATGCCTTTGCATATTTCAGTTTCAAAGTCCGTCGTGTCGAGTTTGTGTTTGGGTCGAGGTCTTGTTACTGGTTAGATCGTGTTAGAGTCCAGTTCGTGTGTTTCCCCCCTTTGTTTCCAACAAACCCTAGCCGTCGCATCTAGTTTGTGCGTGTGTAACAAGTTTTTGTGCGCATTGTTCCCATTTGTCCTCTAATTTGGAGTCGATTTTTAAAACAACCATAACTTTCACAGACGAACTTTGATTGAGACGTTCCATATATGAAAATCGATCAGAAAAATTTTTGGATTCCTTCGTCCTCAGCCTCGCTGGGTTGGTGCCACCAATCGGGACTAAAAATTAGATCTTTAGTCCTGGTTGGTGCCACCAACCGGGACTAATATATCTTTAGTCTCAGTTGGTGCCACCAAGTAGGAGTATAGATCCAGGGGTATATATATCCTGGTGCGCATCATCTTCTCCACCGATGCAACACTTAGCTGTCTCTCCCTATCTCAGCTCTCTCTCCCTTAGCTCTCTCTCCCTCTCTCAGCTCTCTCTCTCGCTTCGGTGACGGCGGTGGGAGGGGAGGAGATGGCGGTGGCTCGGAGGTGGTGGCAGCGACCTCCCCTCCGCAAGATTTGGTGGGAGGGGAGGTGGTAGCGGCTCGAAGATGGCGGCGGCCCAGCGGCTGGGAGGTGGCTGCGGCGCGGTGCCTCAGAGATGGCAGCGGCCTCCTCTCTTTCCTCCTCCTCTCCAGGAGCGACAAGCTACGACGGGCTGTGGATGGGGGCGGGGGCGGCGGCGTCCCCTCCGCGGATCCAGCCTTCCCTTCACCGGACCTGGCGTTGTGAATTTTTTTAGAATTTTGTGATGTTCTATACTCGAATTTGATATGAGATATATGTGTATGTATGATATATATGATATGTGATATATTGTGGATTTTGTGATGTTCATTACTCAATATGGACGAGATTTGAGGATGTTAATTAGATACATGAATTTGATTTTGGCAACAAAAAACAAAAAAACATTTGGGGATGTTGGGAGCATAATATATAAACAAGCAGCAGGAGCAGAATTACAAAAAAAAGAAAAAAATCTTTAGTCCCGGTTGGTAACACCAACCGGGACTAAAGATAACAGAGCCAGCCACATGGCATCGCCATCTTTAGTCCAGGTTATTTCAACCGGGACTAAAGAAAGACATCTTTAGTCCCTCTTTCATAGTACTGGTTTGAAATCCGAGATTAAAGGGGTTACAAACCGAGACTAACCGGTTTCCCCAGCAGTGTAAGCAAACAATGGACACGCAGTATCACGCGGAGCTCTGGACCGTGTGTCCGCCGGACACGGAGGAGATGGCGTGGGCATGCACCAGGACCACGGCACGCCGGGGGTGCTCGACAATCAGTACTACGGAAACATGTTGTCTGAGAAGGTGTTGTTCAACTCGGACTGGGCACTGATCAGTGACACGGTGACGAGGCAGATGGTGGAGGATAGAGCGGTGAGCCAGGCCCGGTGGGCAGCGAAGTTCAGGGACGCCATGCGCAAGATGGGCAAGCTCGACGTGCTCATCGGCGTCGGGGTGGGTGAGGTCAGGAGGTTCGGCAACGTCACCAACAATGGCTGATGTTTACGAACGGGCGCACAACATCGCATGTACCATATAATTCTAAGTCGTTTTTCTAGAACACATTTATCTCACGTTAGCAGCTTACTGTAAGCTATTCCTCCGTTGGACACGCTTTTGCCTTGTTGGACATGACTAGGGATATCGGATGATGTCAATGATGTTTTACCACTTGTACTAGTACAGATCCTCTTATCTATGACGGTCTCTCACATGTCTGGATTTTGTAAGCCGTCACAACGAAGTCATATCAAACGGGCCTAAGAAGAGGCCAACAAAGAAATACTTGCACAGACCTGTTAGATGTGCAAAAAACTCGAGCCCATCACGAATGATACCTATCGGTGACGGGCTCAAATCACGGCTCGACAAAGATAACCTATGATATCTTTGTTAGGCTCCAATAGAAGCCCGTCACCGATGACACTCATTGGTGATGGGCACCAACCGGAGGCCCGATTGTGATAATAATTAGGCCCATCACCGATAAGTGTCATCGGTGACGGGCTCAAACCTGAGACCCGATTGAGATAACAACTAGGCCTGTCATCGATGAGTGTTATCACTTTAAGCCTGAGCACCGATTCAGATCTACTCATGAGCATGAAAATTTTATAAGTCCTCACATTGTGAACACTAGCCCTGCTGCCGTCTATCGGAGCCCTAGCGTCGCCGCCGTCTCTCGGAGCCCTAGCGTTGCCGCCATCTCTCGGAGCCCGTCGCCGCCGTCCCTCACGCCCTCCCGAGCCCCGCACCGTCGTTCTCCCTCACTTCCACAGTGAGCCGCCATCCCTGAGCCCAACCACCAAGCGCCGTCATCCTAGACCCCGAGCGTCGCCGTCCCCGAGCCCGGCCATCGAGCGCCGCCGTCGCTGACCCCGAGCCTGGCCACCAAACGCCACCGTGCTCCAGGTAAGTCCATCTTCCTCATGTGCTGTCGTGCTCCCTCATGTGTTTCCCTCCTATGTTCATCAAACCCTAGCCATCATGTCTAGTTTGTGCGCGTGTAACAAGTTTTTGCGTGCATTGTTTCCGTTTTGTACTCTAATTCAGAGTCAGTTTTTAAAACGGTCATAACTTTCACATACGGACTATAATTGAGACGTTTCATATATGAAAATTGATCAAAAAATTTCAGATGCGTTCGTCCCCAGCTTTATTGGGTTCGGCGATTTTATTTTCCCCAAAATTTGGTCAGAAGATTGTCTTTTCGAGCTGGGAAGCTTTTTTTTTCAATTTTGAGCGCATCTTCTGAATTTTCCACCAGCACGTCTTTCCCTTGTTTAGGCTCAAAATTTATGTGGTTACCTCTCGTATGCTCCTAAGTCAACAAAAAATATAAAAAAGTCAAAAGTCAAAATTTTCCAAAAAAACAACAACATCCCAAAAAAGGGAAAAAAAGAGGGGCAAAAGATGAACAATATCTAGAGGAGCACACAGAGAGGTGCAATGTATAAATATGAGATAATGTCACTTTTGTTTTGGTTGTATGATAGGACATGTATAGATATGAGATAATGTCACTTTTGTTTTGGTTGTATAATGGAACATGTATAGATCTGAGATAACGTCACTTTCGTTTTGGTTGTATAATGGGACTGTTGTATAATTGTATATATGAATTGGAATGCTGGGAATGGGAATATATATCTCTGTTTCTCTAATTTTTCAGCGGGCATGGCTAGCAAAGCTTGAGGCTAGACAAAAAACAGAATTTATTTTTTTGTTTGGGAAACACTCATCGGTGACGGATTTTAACTCAAGTCCGTCATAGATGACAACATCTGTGATGAGCTTAAGTTAAATCTCATCACCGATGTTATTCATCCGTGACGGGCATTAATTGGGACCCGTTTGAGATTATTTCATCGGTGATGAACCCTTGATTGACTAGGCTTCTGAGTCAAACCTATCGGTGACAGATTTTAGTTTAGGCCCAACAAACATAATTGCATTGGTGACTGGCTTTTGCTCGACAGAGATGACTTCTCACATCACTGACCTTTACACTGTGACGGACGCCGTACCCGACATAGATGAGGGTTCCCGCCCGATTGAGATAAGGGTTCCCGTTGTAGTGTTGGTTAAAAATTATTTCATATGTTTCAATCATTCACAGCAAAATGTCACAACTACAAAAACAATTTTTACATACACCCCTCCTTTATATTTACAAGCAAGGCTATAAAACGACTCACATACGAAAATGCATAGAACTCCCCCAATCAAAACCCACCTGTAAAAATTGATTTTCAAAGGCGATCATTTTAGGAGGACGATATGTAAAAATAGGGCCACTTTTACAAACATGCCTCCTAAAGAGACGCCTGCGAAAATCACATGTGCCTCCTTAGGAGGCCCGCCTACGAAAATAGCTCTATTATTGCAGGCGGTGGTGGTAAGGTGCCCGCTTGCGACGAACCAATCACCCATCCATCGCGCTAAGTCCTCCTTGCACAGTCCTCTCCTCTCTTTCCCGAGATCTCCTCTTCTCCCCATCTTCCCTCTCTTCTCCGCCTCCTCTCGTGCTCTCCTATCCTTCCCTCACCATCTATCATCTCTGTCCTTCCCTCCCCATCTATCATCTTTCTCCATTCTCAGTAGCCTTGGAACCGTCGGATCGAGCACCGGCAGCCATAGGATCACTGGATCCGGCATTGGTGACCTTGGGACCCTCTGGATCCACTGCAATGAAGTCTGGGGCAGTGGATCCGACGGCGGGAAGGTTGGGGCGTCGAAGGTGGCGCCAGCGGCCACCGGAGGGTCGTATCCAGCGCGAGCGACCTCGACAGGGGTGGGGAGCAACAACCTCGACGTCCTCCTGGGCCTCCTCGTCCTCGACCAATGCGACAAGAAGCACGGTCGGGCGTCATCACCTCATGCCCGGGCCTCCTCGTCCTCCACCAGCATGGCGGCAAGCATGGCCGTCTCTCATCGCCTCCCACCCGGGCCTCCTCGTCCTCAACTAGCATGGCGGCAAGCACGGTAAAGGCTCGTCACCCCCTGCCCGGGCCTCCTCGCATCCTCAACAACCCCAGCAGCATGCACGGTCAGGCCTCGTCGTCTTTGACCACTGCGGTGGCAAGCACGGGTTCATGGATGCTGTGAATTTTGGGGCAAATTTTAACTGGGGCTAGGAATGTGAATTTTGGAGAAAATTTTGTGTGAATTTGTGACTGAACTTCATTGGAATTGTTTGATACGTGAAATGTTGGTTTGATCTGTAGCCTAGGAGCGGCATGAAGGTTTTTTTGTGAATGTGAATATTAATTTTGGGGGTTTTCCAGAAGCTAGGGTTTCTAGAATTTTTTTGTATTTTTATTTTTTACCAAAAATGATATTTTATATGGTTGTCTTAATGTAAATCAATTTTCATAGGCAGGTACATTAAGAAGACTGTATACGAAAATCGACAACTGTATACGAAAATCGATTTTCTTATGGTGCTCGCCTATGAAAACCATCATTTTCATAGCCATTTATGGGAAGGTGGGCCCACTATAATTCAAGGGTATTCAGATGTGTACCTAAATTTTTTGAGAAAAAGTAGGTATATAAAATGTATTATATATATAAAAGAAAAAAATGCCATACTGAACCAAAAAGGCAAAAAAGGCCATCGTACTCACCCAGTCACCCCTGGGCCTTATTCCCGCCTCCGCCCACTCTGATGGGCTGGCCGCTTAGCCCAATTCGCATCCACACCCTCGAGTCAATAGGTGTCTCCTCCCCAAGCCACCCCCAACGTGCCGCAACCACACGACGCGACGCCGCCACGCGCGCGCGGCGCGCCCATGCCGCCGGCGCCACAAGCCGCGAGGAAGGAGCACCAGAGCTGCAGAGGTGGTCTGCTGCGACGACGACGAGACGGCCGGAGGAGAATACGAATCGATTGCATCGGAGCTCCGCCGCCCAGCACCGGCGAGGATTCTGGCCTTCGTCCTCCACTCCTCGCGGCGCTCGTGGACGCAGACGCCATCCGCCAGGCCGCTGCTGCTTCCCGGCCTGCCGAGTTCGACGTCGTCCGCGCCTTCCTCGAGCGTTGCCCATGCGCGCATTGTCGACTCGCTGGACGGCTGGAGGCGGAGATCCTTTGTTGACCCATCCACCGCGCACCGCCTCGTGGCCGTGCGCATCGTCTTCCTGCGTGGCGTCAATTTTTGCCTGCTC
This sequence comes from Oryza australiensis, assembly GCA_019925245.2. Classification (NCBI taxonomy): domain Eukaryota; kingdom Viridiplantae; phylum Streptophyta; class Magnoliopsida; order Poales; family Poaceae; genus Oryza; species Oryza australiensis. Next base: position 646,699 of record JAIFGZ020000010.1, read on the forward strand.
GTCGTTAATCGTCGCCAACTAGGATCACGAATCACGATTGGTTCATTATTTACATATTCTGTTTTCTTTTGCTTCTTGGTATTCCGGTTGTTCTACTGGCACTATGAGAGACAGGGGGTTTGCCGAGTGTCTCCGGCCAAAAAACACTTTGTGAAGTCTTCGCCAAGAGCCGTGCTCGGCATAGCTCACACGGCACACTTCTTCACGATAAACAGTTCTTTGCCAAGTGTTTTTCATTGGGCACTCGAAAAGACTTCACCAAGTGTCGTACCGGCGCCCTTTGACGAGTGCAACACTCGGCAAAGCGGCCCTTTTGCCGAGTACAACACTCGGCAAAGTGGCCTCTTTGCCGAGTGAGATGCACTCGGCAAGAGGGCCACTTTGTCGAGTGCTTTTGCAAAAGCACTCGATACATGCATTCTTTGTCGAGTGCTTTTGCAAAAGCACTAGGCAAAAAAAATTTTAGGACCTTCAGTTTTTTGTCATTTTGCTAAGTGTTTAGGCAAATACACTCGACAAAGGCTCTCTTTGTCGAGTGTAACACTCGGCAAAGTGACCTTTTTTCCTTTTTAAATTGTTCGGTGGCATATATGACAATATTTCAAAATATAAATCATAGCATCATATATATAACACCATAAGCATCAATCCACCATCACAACAAGACATAAATCATAATCACAATCCACAATCCATAACCACAATCCACAATCACAATCCATAATTACACAATTCACAATCATAATCCACAATTGCACAATTCACAATCACAATCCACAATCGTCAAGCACTTAGTCTAGTTTTTACCACAATCACAACAAAATCACCTAAGTGGAAACGATGGCGAATATCCGCGAATATCCAGGGTCATGGGGCACTTCATTTGATGCCGCCGATTGAGGGCTGCACAAAGGGAGAAGAGAATAGTATCGATATTCAATTTGTCTAAGTATTAAAACAAGGTTGTCAGGTGAAACTACATGGTTATCTAAGTATAAGGTAAGAACATACAATCTAAAACATTACACATTTCATTGCATCATACTTGACAAGATAATACTATAAGAAATGAAGAAACTACGAGGTTGTCAAGTGACTCACAGGAGTGCCTACATGGGGTGGAGGAGGGAATAGCACCGGTGGCGCAGGATGACCCATGTTCTGAGAAAGAGTTTGCATATACTCAAACATCTGACTCATCCTCGTCTCCATCTCCTCCCGTTTCTTTGTCTCTTCTTCCAACTGGGCCTATAATATTCCATCCCAATGTTACAATGCGAAGCAAACACTCGGCAAAAATCAATGAATGATGAATAAAACAGAAATATATAACCTGAAGTGCCTCTATTTGGGACTGTGTAGTGTCCGACTATGGGCGTATGGCCGGGCTTGAGCTCGTGCTCCTTGCTCAAATCTGGGATAGAGTGGGAGTAGTGGTCGTCTCGAGTATGTTGTCACCAATCCAGTACCATCCATACTTCTTGCCTCCTCCCACCCTCATGATGACTTCTCCATCAAGATCCTGGATGCTCGGATCGTACTCTGGCCCTTGGACCTCCCTTTTCATTGATGTGTACTGACTGAGGCGGCTGTAGACGCTTGCATTGTTGTACGCCGAGGGCGGGTCCTCTGGGTTGTAATCGACATCGGACATCGCCTTGTCCTTGTGGGCCAAAGCCTATGCCTTGAACTGGGGAATAGGATGGCCATCATGCGACGCCAACTGTGAGTAAAACAACAATATGATTAGGAATTATGCAGAATTGAGCGTTGGAATGAAGAATTGAATTTGCGTACCCATCTAGATGCATATTCATTGAGGCTAAGGCTGCCTTGGTGTGTGGTGCACTTGGCATTATCAAACGCCGCTCCCGGCAAGCGGAGTACGTCTCCTGCCACTCAGGAGTGCACCACTTGTCCACCATGCGTCCCCAGCAATCGAGAAGTTGGCCGCACCACCACGTAGGCACCTACCCATCATCAAGTATATGACATATACTTAGATCAAATGAAGTGTACTTAATCTTAGAAAAAATCAGTATTATATTTACCAGCATGTATCGTTCCTTTGTCAGATTCATGCTTCTTGCTTGAGTTTTGGTGACCTTCAGGTTGTTGTAGGCAGCGTGGTATGCTATGACGGCCTAGACGCGCGTCTCATAATGCATGTCAATCATGAGTTTGCGATAGGCTTTGTCAGCCGCTACAGTCGCCTTGGCCTCGTATCCATCCTGGCATCTGAAAAAAATCCTACACAGACACGATGTATTTAGTCATTGTTTCCATAATGTCCAATGAATGTGATGTATTGAGCAACGTAGTGTGACGAAGACTTACCCATAGCTCGGCCTTCACCCGCTCTGCCTTGTTGTTAAATACCCTTCCATCCCGATCAGGAAAATTGGGGACGACAACGTAGTGGTCAAACATATAGGCAGGCTTCGACATTCCGACATATTGAACTAGGCCAGGAAAGTGTACCCTACATAGAACGCCCAGGATGTCGTTGATATGGCATTTGTGATCACCTGCTCTCATCACAGTCCAATACCTACCCAAAGTGAATAAGATAAATTATTAGTTTCTATTGTGATTTTCAACAAATAAAATGGAAAACTAGTGACAACATCTAAAGTTACTTACCAGCGGGCTTTTCTGGACAGGTATCGGTTGTCGTGGGAAGGTCAAGGGACCTTGCAACCAAACAGTCGACGAACCAGAGGAAGCAGATCCCCCAGCCAAAGTAGAACCCCCGGCCTCCTCCTGCTCCTCCTGCTGCTCACCAGAGGAAGTAGAACTCCCAGCCTCCTCCTCCTGAACCTGCTCCTCCTGCTCCTTATCGCCAGAGAAAGCTACAGGCGAGGATTGCCTCCCTCGACCCCTGCCTCCACCCTTGCATCGACCCCTGCCTCGACCCGTTCTGGACCCCTCAGCTACATCGGACCCTCGAACTGCATCGGCCACTGTCCTGAACACCGACGTGCACTTCCTCAAACCGCCCACCATATTTGTTCAATCACCTGCAATTAAAATGAGCTAACCAGTTAGCACAGATATACAAAACATACTTAGAAAGAGATGCAAAATAAACAGAACATAATTAGTACGGTTTATACATGTATTAGAAAGAATCATCCTGATCGGGAATAGCTGGATCATAAGTCTCATCATCACTATCACCCATGTCAATATAATCGTGCCCGTGCTCCAAAGGAGTGTTGTCATCACGGTCATTCCCTAAATGTAATCGCTGAAGTAATTCTAAGTCCTTTACATTATGAACCTCATCTCTAGCGTCCTCGTCAACAACCCTTTCATTGTCTACATTCATTCCGATCGCTTCAGTTAAGTCTATCTCAAAACTCCCTTGCAGCCCATCTTCTTGAAAGAACACTTCGTCATATGTGTTTGGGTCAATGTTGTAGTCTTCATTGTTTGGAATAGGTAGTTTACCGTGTGGCGATACCTTGTACACAACATCCCAACCCTTAAGACGGTCGTCTGTTTGGCACGGGTATGAGAAATAATAAACTTGTGTGGCCTGTTGTGCAACAATATATACATCGTCTCCTACTAAGACGGATGACTATCGAATTTCGACTAGCCCAAGAGTAGGGGTCCGTCTCACTTGTGCAGGATCAAACCAATGGCATTTGAATATGACAGGATTAAGAGTTCTACAACCATGAAACATGAGTTCGTATATTTCTTAAATTCTTCCATAATACTCGACCCCATCAAGGCCTGGAGTAAAAACTCAAATATTTGTGGTTCTTCGATTGGGCAGACTCTGCTCATGGCTTGTTGTGTGGAAGCGATATCCATTCACGTCATAACTGGTAAATGACCTAACCCTATAGGAACAGCCATCAACAACTTGTCTCAACTCAGAACTCATAGACACATCGGTTTGGCCCTACAAGTTAAAGCAGGTTGTAAAGTTAAAGCAGGATATTATTCGCATCGTTTTGGACAATACCTTATGTTTGAACAAAGAAATGAAATCGGGCATTCCATTTTCTGCACCCTGTCTTAGAAGGTTTTCAGCTTCATGTGGGGTAGGTTCCCTTGGTTGACGTCAGAATTGATGTTGAAATTCCATGTACCAACGAAAACAAGGGGGTTGGATGCCTAATAGTGACTACTGGAGAACAAGTTTCTTGAGAACTTACCGCATGTGCGGCTCCACTTCATCAAGGTTGATCAACACATATAGAATGATAGTGCGCCACTCGTCATGTTCCAATGTCTTGTGGGTCACTTCACTTGCACTTCCAGGTTACCCTCAGAAAAGACTGAGGTTCAATTCATCTTCACCAACATTGTAATGAGGGGGTGGATTATGCACGCTTGGAAGGTTGCTAGCATAGTTTTTTGATGTGAAGTTTGACACCTCCTCCAGAATGTTTGCCTCTGCAATGGAAGCTTCAATCTTGCATTTATTTTTACATTTAGTTCTAAGAACCTTTAGACATCTCTCAATTGGATAGCACCAACGGCACTGCATAGGCCCCCCCTTTCGTGCCTCATACGGGAGGTGCAGAATCAAATGCTGCATCGGATTGAAGAAGCCGGGTGGAAAGGTCTTCTCCAACTGACAGAGCAACACAGGTGCTGTTCTTTCCATTTCTTCAATCACGGTGCAAGATACCTCCTTAGCACACAGCTGGCGGAAGAAATTGCTCAACTTTGTTAGCACTAGGCAGACATGCTCAGGGACATGGCCATGGACCATCACTGGGAGAAGCCACTCAATCCATATGTGGTAGTCATGACTCTTGAACCCATTGATTCACATAGTAGATAAGTTCACTCCTCTCTTCATATTTGCTGCATACCCATCAGGGAACATTAATGTTTGGAACCATTCGAAACCATTTGAGTACTTCCCTCCTTTGGGCCCTCGCCAGGCCTTAGGCTTTCTCCATGACTTGCCGCCTCTGGGAGGCGCAATGTCTAGCTTTGTGCCATGTCATCTGTTTCACGGATTCCTCGGTCATGTAGAGCCGTTGGATCCTTGGTATGAACGGAAGGTATCATAGGATCTTCACGAGGATTGCGAACTGCCTCTTATGACCATCACCAGAGTCTACCTCCATAAACCTAGAGGATCCACATTTTCCACAGTACTTTGCTTCCGCATGCTCTTTTCTAAATAGGATGCATCCCTTTGGACAAGCATGTATTTGCTCATATGGCATCTTAAGTACACGAAGGTGTTTCTATGCCTCATACATGCTCTTTGGCAGAATGTGACTATTCGAAAGCAGACTATCGAAAACTGTCAACATAACATCAAAGGCCTCTCTACTCCAGCTAAACTAGGACTTTACGGCCATTAGGTGTGCAATGGCATCCAATTGAGAAACCTTGGTATGCTCATGAAGGGGTTGTTGTGCCGCAGACAACATATCATAATACGCCTTTGCGGTAGCCTCCGGTTCCTCCTCCCTACATCCTTCATCGAAGTGTGCTTCATCATAGTCATTTAACATGTCTACTACCCTGGCATCAGCATCAAAATCCTTGAAGCGTTGTCTCATGACCTCGTCTCTCCCACGATAGGCTTCACCATGGAATTTCCACCGGGTATAATCTGCTGTAAATCCATTTTTGCAAAGGTGTTTACCCATGATCTCTTTTTTAGTCGCTTCATGTTTGCACAAAATGCTACAGGGACACCAAGTGGTACACGCTCCTTCAACCTTGGCAAATGCAAGTTCCAAGAACGCATCAGTCTTCTCAATCCATTCATCGGTCAACGAACCATGACTTGAGCGGCCCGTGTACATCCATTCACGATCATCCATCCTCTAACATATCGAAGAATAATATAAAAATTATTTGCATCTACCGAGTGCCTATACTATCTAAATAGGTAAAAATAGGTCCTAATCCCACCCGAGGATGTGTAGATGGGTTAGCTTCCATGCTCTACTCCTATCCGAGAAGAATTTTGACAGCACCTCCTCGCTGTTCTCCAAATACATATCCCGGCAGGGAGATTGTGAATCTGGAGAAGAACAGGGAGATCCTGCCAAAATTCTATCTCGGGTCGGAGTACTAGAGCATGGAAACTAAACTCATCTACATACCTCGGGTTGTCCAAAAAACATGGACAATTCGAAATAAATACGGTTAAAGATATGCAAGAATCTACATATTTTCAGCCGTATCTCTTTTGAACGGGAGACGCCTAACTACGTTACGTTATATACGTGCGGCCGGCGGCGATGGCACGGCTTGATGGCCAGCACACAAGCGACGGCAAGGCTACGCGATGCAACTCCGTTCCTAAGCTCAAAAATGAAGGCTTCAAATGTTAAGCTCACCTTAGGGCTTGTCAAAGCTGGCGTGATACAGAAGGCAGGGTCGAGGCCGGGACCGACACGGATGGGGAAAGGGAGTGGCAGGAAACAAGATGGGATTGCCCCTATTTCCTAAGGACAAACAAAACACATTTGACACTACAATTTTGCAAACACATAGAATTAAAATTTGAACAATTCAATGCTACAATTTTTACCTTGCACGGGGAGAGCGTGACAGGGGACCGGTAGGGCGCGGTAGGGGCGGTTTGCGATGGGGCGACCGTGGTGGGGAAGGGCAGCGATGGGGTGGCGGAGCAACCGCGGTGGGGGAGGAGGCGATGGGGCGCCCGTGGCTGGGGACGACGTGGGGGAGAGGCGGGGCTGCGGGGGAGCGGCGACGGGGCGGGCGTGGCATGGGGGCGGCGACGAGAGGGCCGCAGCGGTGGGGGCGACGACGGTGTTGCGGCGCGCGACGGGGAGGGCGGGGAGGCTACGGCGGCACACAAGCGGCGGCGGTGGTTTTTGTCTACGTGGCGCGCCCGAAGCTGCTCATATTCGGCTTTATATTTTCCTCTTTGCCGCGTGCCCGTGATCGGCACTCGACAAAGGCTGTCTTTGTCGAGTGCTATATCACGGACACTCGGCAAAGTTTTCTTTCTAGTTTTGGAGTTAAGAAATTTAAAATATATTTTTTGCAAATCTTGTCGTGTGCTTCTTTTTGTCGAGAGTACCACTCGGCAAAAACTCTATATTTCATGCAACTAATAATTTAAAAATTATCAAATGGATCTAAAAAATTACCAAATTTTGATATAAACCAATCTATGCTAACTATTGCCTATCAAAAAAGTTTTGAAGTCAAACCCCAATTCGGTCGTCACTTTGCCTCCAAATCCTACCAATTCTTCTCAACACTTCTAATCTTCTTCGGAGAAGCTTCGGTTTTAACACTTTTAAAATTAAGGACCACATGTTGTATTTAGGGAGTAGACAAAGTTTGGAGGGCAGAGGAGGAAAAAATTAAAAGTTTGCCGAGTGTCGAGAAAAACACTCAGCAAAATTTGCTATTTGCCGAGTGCCGGGTGGGGCACTCGGCAAACAAGCCATTTGGCCGAGTGCCCCACCCTGGCACTCGACAAACAAGCCATTTTGCTAAGTGCCCCACTGTAGCACTCGAGAAACAACAAATTTTGCCGAGTAACCGGGTAAGACACTCGACAAACTAGTCCATGAAACAACAGTTATGGTAACCGAGTGACGGTCGTTAGTCTTTGCCGAGTGCCACTAAGAGGCACTCGACAAAATTTGCTGTTTGCTTGAGTGCCAGAGTGGGGCACATGGCAAAATGAATTGTTTGTCGAGTGTTTATTTTTTTTGCCGAGTGTAGGCACTCGGCAAAGAGCTAATTTTACCGTGTATTTTTGTTTGTCGAGTGTCCAGTCGGCAGAAGGTGTGTTTGCCGAGCGCCCGACTAAATACACTCGGTAAAGACCATGGCACTCGGTAAATTCGTTGTTTCCGTAGTGAGGTGCCCGGGGTGGAGAAGATCAGTAAGCGTTGGAAGGGTTCTATCAGCAATTTTCAACAATTGCCAATTAGTATTTTAAATCAATTCTATGAATATATGAAATTTTATGCACAGTTATGTGTTATATTTGCTGGAGTATATACTACTACTAGTAGTTAAGTAATGTGGGATATTATACATGCCAAATAAGAGACTTTTTGGCGTTCATATTTTTTCCTTCGAATACACAACATTAAAATTTTGGACCCCCTGCCTTTGATAATCTGTTTTCACCACCTGGGAAAACTTTTTGTGCAGTAGCGTGTTTTAACAAGATGCAATATTCAAATATACTAATTATAATTAATACCAAGTAACCAATATGTGACACGGAAGAAAATCAATTGCAATATAAAGAAAAATTGTTGCGGAAATACACATTATTGGGGAAAATACGTAGTACATATATGTAATGAAAACTTCAAAACTATCATCATAAAATCTTCAAGCTTCATCCACGTCACCATGAGTATTTTTACTCATGAGTAAATCTGCAAATAAATTTTTTTACTCATGATAACGTCACCATGAGCATCTTAATATCTATTTTTTTCAACGATAGTTTTAAGATTTTTCAATATATATATATATATATATGATTTCCACCACGTATTTTCTCCTTCATTTGGAAGTGCAACTGTTAATGTTAGAGCATGTCCAACAATGTCCTTTAGAAAAAGTGGCTCCAACAGATATTTAAAATTATAGGTTTTTTAAAATAACTGAGAATAGAAACCTGGATCTTTAAAATTGTACCTGCCAGCGTGAGAATTTTTTGTCGATGCGAAAAACCGATCTGTTGTTCGGCGGAGCATCGGAGCGGCGGCCAGGCTAGTGGAGGTTCCTACCGCCCACGCCAGTTGCTGCTGCCACGCCGCCCAATGCCGAAAGCTGCCACGCCGCCCAATGCCGAAAGCTGCCACGCCTGCTGCAGCACCTGCGCCTGTGCCTGTCTGCCACGCAGGCACCTACTTGCCGAGCCTGCCTGCCACGTAGGCGCCTACTTGTCGTGCCTGCCTGCCTGCTGCATCTACGCCACACCTGTCTTCTTGCTCTACTGCTGCCGCATCTGCTTGCCTGTGCCTGTGCTTGGTTGATGCATCTGCTGTTGTTGCCCGGGGCATCTGGTACTGCCGCCAGTGTCTGTTGCTGCCCTATCGTGCCCTGTTGCTTGCAAACAGTGTTTTTAGGGGGTGTTTGGTTCCATGGGACTCATATTAGTTCGTCTCACATCGAATGTTTTGACGTCAATTTGAAGCACTAAACGTGAATTAATTATAAAAATAATTACAGAATCAGTGGCTAATTCATGAGACGAATTTATTAAACCTAATTAATTCATGATTAGAAAATATTTACTGTAGCATCACATCGTCAAATCATGACGTAATTAGGCTCATTAGTTTTGTCTAGTCAATTAGTCATCGATTATAAATAAGTTTTGTAAATAGTCTATATTTAATACTATAAAATAACATCTAAATATTTGATATAAGAGGAACTAATATTAATTCCTGGAAACCAAATATCCCCTTAGTACATGCATTTGCGGGCAAACCAACAGGTTATTGATATACTCAGTAGTACACTGTATATATGCTACATAAAGAATGATTGATTTGATGGTTGCATAGTTTAATCATTGTTTTCAGGTCAGCTACAGTAATTTCAAGCCTGCCGCTGTCTGCTTGCAATACTGCTGCGCCTGCTGCTTGCCGCACTGGTGCGCCCTGCTGCCTATCGCCACTCCTTGCCGCACCCTGCTGTTGCTGCTGTCGCGCCACACCGATCAATCCTTGACATCGCCTGCTGGAGCCCGACACATCTGCTGCCCTGCCTTAGAAAAAACTTCACGACATTGATACCCTAACGATGATTTAGTTAGTTAAAAATAGAGAATCAGTTTTGAGAATCTGTCGTATCTATTTTTATTTTATTTTAATTTTTTTAAAAAACTTTTATATAAGTTTATTTTAGAGAACGTGTTGGATACGCTCATGCTATCCCAACACCCTCCATAGCACGCAGGATAGGAGTCAAGGCGTCGTGTCTAGCTACTTCCATGGCTAACAAGAAGTACGTAAGAAAGGAATTCAAGAAACAACTGCTCAACGAAGGAGTGTGCGGAGACATACATGCAGGGTCGCCCAGGTGTTAGAACTGAGCATATGGGTTTTCTCCGGGCAACTAACATCCGCGAGGCAAGATAGCGAGTATTCTGACTTAGACTATGTTTGTTTGATTGTTTGAGTTTTTGTTTTTTAGCTTTAGCTAGCTTTTGATAAGTTAGCTTAAGAACTGATAATATTTTACTATTAGTTTTGCACATCAAAAGCCAACAAAAGCTTATTTCAGCCAGCTTTTCATTTATTTCTTTAAAAACTAGTTCTTCACTTTCGACAGAAACTAAAAAACTAACTATTTGTTTTTAGCTTTTTAGCTTATCGAAAAGAAGCTAAAAAGCTATAAAAAATTAAAACAAATAGAGCCTTACTCGAAAGGCTAACAAGATAGCCCATAAGCTAGGGCTTTGACCGTCATGATTATTTGCAAAGTTTACTCAATTTTGTCTTTAGTTATAGTATATATTTTCTATGGGTTTCACGAAATGGGATTGCAGAAAATTAGAGAGAGTACGACAGGATCCGTCCTGACGTTTTGGTGGCTCAGGAAGGTAACAGCCGAGGCCCTTGAACATCTAAAATAATACAATCCATTCATATGTTTTAATTTTTTTTGTCCATTCCGCTTATCTGCCTGTTTCTTTTGCTTTTTTCCTGGCCAATACATATTTTATTTTTTTCCACCATGATATGATATAAGAATAGACAGACAATTGAAAAAATATAGATTTCACAAAATCACATGTATTATTATTCAAGTTGTATAAAATCATGTCTTTTGACATGTGACAAATAATCCTAAAAATTATGAAAATTATGGTCATATAGTTTCAGAAAAACACAAGTTTGACCAATTATTTTGATCCATCATTTCTATTAGTCTAAAATTACATATCAAACTTATAACTTCTTCGACATATCATATATCATATCATTTATATCTATCTATTTAAGCATTCTTACTTTACTATAGTACTAAATCAAACGGGATAGCGGCATGGTGGTTTTGTGAAACTTTTGAACAATAATAGCTAGAGTTAGTGTCACATGTCAAAACCCCTATGATTTTGTGTAACATGGATTATAATACCCGTAGTTTGATAAATTTTAATAAAAATATGGTTGCTGAACTCATAAATCACATAGCTAAAAAATATCTACTATATTATTAAAACATGCTTGAAAATAGACACCATGTTCGCATGTTCGCTGTGGAACCTAGAAATTCTCACATTAATCGAAAAAATTTCAAGTAGAAATATAATTTAAAATAATTAAAATTTGAAATTAAAAATAAGCAATATATTGAAATAAGAGTCGATATAGAGGGATTAATTAAAATTCAGAATAAAAACAAAATAAATTCTAAAATTAGAAAAAGAAGAGAGAGTTCAAGTAGGAATATAATTTTAAAATTACCAAAATTCAAAATAAAAAAGGATTCTTGAAGAACAATTCATCTAGAACACAACATGAGTTTAATTATAATTTATAATAAAAATAAAAAATTTCAAATTTTTAAAAGGAGAGTTAAAGTGCGAATACAATTTAGAAATTGAATTAAAAATAAGAAATATTAGAATTACAGTCCAAATAAAATCCAATATCTGATTAATTAAAATTTAAAATTGAAAACAAAATAAATTCCAAAATTAGAAAAAGAAAAATAGAGTTTAAGTAGAAATACAATTTAAAAATAACTAAAATTCGAAATAAAAAATAAAAAATATTGAAAAAGAACACAATACGAGTTTAACTAAAATGTAGAATAAAAATAAAATAAGTTCCAACATTAGAAATATAAAAATAAAAGTTTAAATAGGAATACAATTTAAAAATAGCTTAAATAAGAGTAAAAAGGAATAGGAATATTAAAAGGAGAGATCATCCAAAATACAACACGAGATTAATTAAATTTTAAAATAAAAACATAAATTAGAAAAATAAAATTGAATGTTTAAGTAGGAATACAATTTATAAATAATTAAAATCCAGAATAAAAAAATATTAAAAAAGTTCATGTAGAATACATCATGGGATTAATTAAAATTCAAAGCAACAGTCCCATCGACAGCAACATCGGTCGAGTTAAAGAGCAACAATAAGGATTACAACAAAATTTAATAAACAAACATCTTCAACAAGAGCTTACCGATTAGATCTGGCTTATTTCTCCTCCCCGATTGGGCTATGCCGGAGGCTTACTGAGTCGTCAACATAGGCAAGGGCGGGGTCGAGTGGCTCCTTTAATTGCTTCCTCGATGTGACTAGACTCAACATTAAGGAAGGCAAGGCAAGGGTGGACATAGTTGATGTTGTTGTCGACGTAATATGTCGTTGGACCGCAGCAGTGCAAGGTAGGGATTCTTGAGCAATCGACCCTAGTAAGAGTTGAAGTTTGCCGATGCCAACATCGTCGTCTCTGCACTTCGCGGATTATGAGTCCTATGGAGGTCCAATGCTATCTACAGTGCCAAAGGTCACTGATGGAAAAACCCTCTATAGTCCCGGTTTGTAATCTTTTTAGTCTCGAACTACAAATCGAGATAACGAAAGTGACACTAAAAATATTTTTCTTTAGTCCTGGTGGAAAAAGCCGAGACTAAAGATAACGACTTCACGTGGTTGGCTTCGTCATCTTTAGTCCCGGTTGGTAACTAAAGACATAATGTATGAATGACTGTTATATATATATATATGTCCAGATCCTGGGAACATGTTACTTGATGAAATAGGCGTTGAATGTAGTCGCGACATAGTAGCTGCACAAATCATCCCCTGCGTCTGTTTTGCACACTAAAAAAACAACGACAGATTTAATATACATTTCTATTTTAGAACAAATTAATGATTCAATATAATCTTGGAGCATGTACTCATGTTGACGAGAAATCTCTCTCACGCGCTAGCCTGGGAGATTTGCTTGACTCCAGTGCAGGTCCTTCTCGGCTGCCTACAACGTGCAGGGCGTGCCCGTTAATTTGATCTGTTAATCAACAAGAAAAATGAGAAAATACGCATTAAGTGTTAGGTTAAATAACCACGGGATCGGCTAAGGAAATCCATGAATGTATATATGCTATTCTACGCTATATTTAGCCCAAGTGACTGGAATGGATCGGCTACACCGAGACAGCATCAGCCGCTTGATCTAAATACAGTGAAGAATAATAAATATACGGATTGATGACCTAGCCGATGCTGGAAAACTAACAAAGAATCGGCTAGTACTCCGATGAATCTTATAGAAAGATAATATTTCTGAACCAAACATACAACCCGGAAATCGGCCATCGGCTGCCAGAAAAAGGCCGATTTCGGTCGGCAACGTCCGACAGAAACACGATCTTAACATAAGAGGCAGTCCTAATATAAATCTAATAATAAGCACGTCAAAAGAAACATATTAGGGTAGGTAAGGCCGGCTGAAACCCCGGCACTGTCTCTAAATAATATAAATCTCAGATAAACATATCATTGATAGTTCTAAATACGACTTAATAGTTCGAATCGATGCAGCATTAAGTATAAAAAGAAACATCCGATCTGTTACAGCCGATTTATTCTCCTCGAGACGGTGGATACCGCATATAAACCAGCCAACCTTTAGATCTAGCCCTATTGGCTGTATGTTCTTGACAGAACCAGCCAATGGCGGGATAGATGTAAACATTGATCTAATTTATACGCGCTATATGATAAGTAACGCAGTATAAACCCCTGATTCTAATGTATCATTGCGATGGAAGCACTAGAAACATCAAATCATACCACTAATGACAAATATTTACCTGGATCTGGGGATGGAGATGATGCAGCCCGAAGCCAAACAAAGTGCTCGTCTAAACAAAAAGTTGGCGATGAGCCGAATGTTTGATTGATGTGAATTCTCTTTTTTACAGGGGTCTCGGATCCTATTTATACCCAAGATACAACTATATGTAACAACCCTGGACTCTATCTAAACTACTATTTAAAATACCATATTATCCCTAACGGGACCCATACCATATTACAACTAACAATTTAACAAATCTCTAGATTACAGATACAATTGCCGTTATAGGACTCTATCCACAAGTGGCAATATCTTTTAACGCGCAATTAGCAACCGAATCTTCTATTTATCATCAAGTTTCTGTGCTAGAAACGGTTTCATCTCTTCCGAACCCAGAATCAGCTATCGGCTGCTCCCGTTTGATCCATCCTCAGCCGATTACCCCCATAGCCGATCCCTCTTTTAGCCGATGCGATTTCTGTCTTGAGCCGATCCGATTCCACTTTGCCTTTGCAGACTTAGGAACTCAATTACCAAATTTCAGTGTTAACACATGCCCCCCAAGTCCGTTATACGAGGTGTTGCGGATTTGCTTGCCTATTCAAACTCTTGCTTCCTTCTTGACCTAAACCACCTCGGCTTCTTTCCCGAGTGCTCTTTAAATATCCAGTTTCCTCTCGACCGAACCGCCTACGCCTTCAAAGCGCACTCAGCCTCCTTCACAAACAAGCCTCTTGCCCTCTCTCTCTCTCCTCCGACGACTTCATCGGTGCTCGTCGAACTCCCTCACGTTCTTCAGACTCACCTTCGTCTCCGAGCATCCCGATGGCCTCTACCGCCACTGCATCGAGTACCTCCATCTCGCCGGCCACCGTCGTCACGGCAACCGCGACCGCTGCGTCGTCCGCTGCTGCCATTCCAGCCGTCGCCACAACCGCTTCAGCCGTCGCCGCAACCGAGTTCCCAGAGGTACCCTCTTCCGGTCCATAATTTTACTCCCAAATATGCTTTTTCAAACATTTTTGCGTCAACACTTCGTTTGGTCATCTCCCAAGTAGCATTTTTCTTCACATTTTTATCAATTAGTACTTTCCCTTTTCCCGAACCGTAATACACGCAACCATTCTTAATTAGCGTCTCTCTCCTCTTTTCTGAACTGTAGCACCTGTCACATCAAGTACTTATCCCAAATGCGACACAAGTAGAGAGATACTTCCTCGGATCTATCGGCAACACAGATCCAGCCGATATCATCATAGCCAAACCAACCGCATCCTTATAACACCGCCAAGCCATCCCTCTCCCATTGGAACGGAACATTCAAAGCGTGGCCATCAACCGATGCAGCCTGGATTGAATGGTATAAAAGGGTACGATCGGCTAAGTATGCTCAATGGGAAGAGAAAAAACTTGCCCAATGCCTGGAATTGTCCATCGCTGGTATGGAGAAAGACGAGCCGCTCCTATCGGCCGCAACCTACTTTTGGAACGATAGTTTCAATGCCTTCATCCTCCGGCAAGGGCCGATGACCATCACCTTGGCCGACATATACATGACAACTGGACTGGACATCAAATCATCGGCTGACCCCAGTGTCTTAAACCGAAAAGGCCAACATTAGTTCAAAACCAAGGCCATTGGCGTGTGGAGCGGCTTCATCGCCCAAAACATGAAGGAAGGGACAGTCGGCCACAGGGAGCATACCGCCTTCCTGATGATGTGGCTTAAGAAGTTTGTATTTTGCGGATCAAGCTGTGGGCCGACTGCCAATTGGCAGATCATGGCCGAAATCCTGGCCGATGGGACGACATTTGCGCTGGGGAAATGCCTCCTCGGCTACTTATATCAAATGCTACATCAAGCTATCGCGAAGATAGCCGCTGACGCCCCAGTCAACACCGGTGGCCCCTAGTGGCTCCTCCAAATCTGGCTGGTGCTGGCAACCCAGAAGATAGCCGGTCGGCCCTGTCTGACAGAAGCCGGATTTCCAAGGCTGGAGCCGATTGAAGATGATGAAGGCAACCAGATTAACACCAGGAGATGCATGAACTACGGAGAAGCTGCTGCCGCCCATGAAGGCTCAAAGCAATCGGCCGAGCTGTTGGCCGAATGGTTCATAGACCTTTACGACAGGCTGTCCCGCGACAACCGTACGTGGTACTTCTACCCAGACTGGGGAATGTTTGAGTTGCCGGTTGATTTCAATTGGGACGACCTCAACTCAGCCGACAACCCAAGGTGCAGGGAGCTGTTCATCGCCTCCTTGTCCCCCTGCATCTTGCCGACTGGGGTTCACCAAGGCCAATTAGTGGCCCGGAGCTACGAATTCTACTACCCGGTATCGGCGACGAGGCAGCTTGGTCTTGGGCAACTGCCTATCGGCTTTTTCTATGCCGATAAGATTGAAATCAGGGGGGCAGTCAGCCAGGACTTGATAATGAATCGGCTGCTGAACATAGCCGGCCCTCCCCTTGGTGACGTCGGCGTGATAACACTGTCGATGAGGAGAAGCGTTGCTTACGACCGATGGTGGTCTGAACTTAAACGCCATATCTTCTACCAACGGTCGTCTTGCTACATCGACCTGCTTCTGCCCAACGAGATCCCCTCGGTAAATTTCTGCTTCAGACTCAAACAACTTTCTTCCTCCAATTCATCGGCTGACATAGTCGATTAACGTCCGTCTTTTGATTTTGCAGGAGATGAAGACAGAGCGGCCGACGGTAAGCGACTCCGGACACCCCATTGAATACAACCCCGGCATTCTGGATGAGGGCGGTCTTGCTCCGTCGGCCATCGACTGGGGGGCGCCAAAACTGGCGTCGCTGCTGCGAGGGCAGGTGCGTCAGCCGATTGCTCAGAAGCAAAAGGTTGGCACGACCATCACGGCCGTCTGCCGTGCCGCCCCCAAGAGGGTGAAAAGACGAAGCTAGCAACGCCGGCCGATAGCCTTCCCCTGGATCCGACCGTCGCGCAATTCCTCGACACCATCGCCAGCGAGGAAGCGCCGACAGCTGTCGGGGTGGCGGCCGAACCTGGGATTTCAAGTCCTGAGTCGGTCGATGCCCCAACCGACGTCCCGCCAACCCCAAGTCCGCCAACAAAACGTCAGCTGGTAAGCTTTCACTCCACCGGGCTTGGCTTCATGATGATCACTTGCATCTGATCGAACCCTTGCTCGCGAGGTCAAGAGATTGGCCGGTCGCACTCCTCGCCTGCGCCATCGGTAATCATGTTCTGCCGCCTTGTTTGTAGTAATCGATCGGCTTGTCTGTTAATTCTTTCTTCTGCAGCCCCCACGGTCTCCATCGGTTGCCCCCCAGGCGTCCGGCGAGTGTAGTGCGCCTATTGGGGATAGTGGTGACAACGCCGGCGAAGAGGCCCCGACGGCCATGGGCAACGATTCGGCCGAACCAACAGCCCCAACCCCGACGCCGACGGTAAGCCAACTAACTTCGATGATCGGCTTTGTCGGCTTAGTATGTCCTTGATCATCTCTCTCTTTGCTGCAGGACGTGGCCGACCTCCTCAACTTTGATTTGTCGGAGTTCGAGGAGCCCGGTGACGTCGGCGAGGAAGCGCTTGCAACGTCGGCTGAGGACCTGAGGGCCACTTTAGCCGACATCGACAATCGGCTGGAAGCCTTGTTGGATGCGCTGGTGGTCGACAGCGGCTCAATACGCGTGCGATTCAGAGATATCCAAGATCAGCTACCGGAAGCCGTAGCCGAAGCCATTGTGCCGGCGACCTTCATGGAAGCCTATCAATTGAAGTACGAATGGGCCCGGTAGCGAATAATCGATCGCCGCGAGAGTCAAGCGCGATCGGCCACCATCAAGTCGACCAAGGACACCATTGAGAGCCGGAAGGCCACCTTTGATCGCCTGAAGACTGAGCCGGCGGCCAAGCTTGAACAACTCCGCGCCCGCCAGGATCAACTGATAGCCGATCTCGTTCAAGTCACGAACGAGATCGATGTCCATGAGGAGTACATGGCTGGCCTGCCGGCCAAGATTGAAGATGAGCGCTAAGGCATCGGGGCGGCTGTGGCGCACCTGCGCAACTTGGTGAGGAGCACCCGATCGGTGGCGGGGTCTGAAGCCGACGACATTAGGGCCATCGAAGAAATCGACCAAATTAGACGGACGGAGTTGTCGGCCACAACCGATTTCCTGAAAAAATGAGATTGTAATTATCCGACCTCCCGAGATCGGCTAACATTTCTGTACCATGCTTGACGTGTTTCTGTGATGTGATTGGGTAACCATTTTACTCGTGCTTATACTTTGGCTTCGAATCGTGTGTCATGATTTATCGGTTTTCTACCACTGCGCTCGTAGCTGTGATCGGCTGTACTTGTAGATAAGATTGTTCTTCGGCCGTGCGTGGCGCCTTGACTTGTTCATGTCGAAGTTGGCTCCAGCTGCTCGCATCGTTTAGCATTGCCGACTCCGAGACCACACCACAACCGTTAAGTGTTAGCTATCGGCCGGTAATATCCGAGTGCATTGCCGATTTGGTTTCGTAGTCCGACTCATCCGAATCTGTACTTCAAGAACCCGTGAGTTCTGGACGATAGGTATCCAGCCCTGCGCAGTCGCCAACCATTCAACGATTCCCGACGCCTTTAATGATGACCTCTTCGACTCTTGCGTCGGCAGCGACCTTTCACATCTGAAACCACATCTTTCCTTTCTATAAATGGACTCCTCCGGGCCTTCCTGAACAACTCACAGCCGAAGAAGACACTCTCCAGGCGTAAAACATCCAAATCTCCAGGTCTTCGGTAGGGCTTCCTATGGCTTCCTCGAGCTCGTCGGTAAACCAAGTGATCCCCCAACTCATCTACTCTCGTCATTTCTTCCCCTTCAGTACTCAGGAATGAACTTTCTCGCAGCCGCTTCATCCCCTTCGTGTGATTCTAGACATCATGGACACGCCGTATGAGCTGACGGTCAGCCAAGCATGACAAGTGAGGGCCAAATGGACACGCCGTATGAGCTGACGGTCAGCCAAGCACGACAAGTGAGGGCCAACTTGAAGCGCTTCAGGGAGTTGGAGGCTCGTCACCCGGCGGCCAGGCCTCCCATCAACCTTTGTAGCATTCCGGCCGCTGCCCCTATGGCTTCTTCGATGCTCACGCGCCTCGACTGGCTGGAAGGAAGGCAGACACAACTTGCCAACGAACTGTTGACCACGACCACCGACATAAGGGTCACTCGGCTAGAGTATCTGATCTTGGATGCTTTAGAGATGGAGACTGCGGAGCCTATCGAACGAGCCCTGGCGGCCATCAGGGATTATCTAGGGAACATGTAATCAAAGATGGCTTTGCGCCGATTATGAATAAAGCTCGTTTAATGTTCTATCCTGATTTTGCGTTGCGATCGGCCCGATTTTTTGGTTGACCTGTGTATGTGTATGCCCCCAAGTTTTGTTGATAGCTTTGGTGTCGACAAAATTGTGAGTTCGAGTCGCTCGCGCATTCTGGTCGTTCTTGTTGGTCAATCTTGAGCCGATCGTAGGGTGCTTGGTAAAAGGTGATGTGTAAAAATGCCTAAAGGCGATGCCTCGTAAGAAATCGGCTATCGTAGATCGGCTGAAGTAACTATAGCCAACTCACGAATTGATCCACACGCTCGGGTAATATTTCTTCAAATATTTTCCATTAAGGGCCCTTCCGAATATCTCTCCATCCAGTCCTTTTAGCATGTAAGCTCCTTTAGAGACGCATTTGTGGATCTTGAAAGGCCCTTCCCAATTTGGTGACCATTTGCCGAACTTGTTGTCTCTAGATCCGATCGGCAGTATAAGTTTCCAAACGAGTTCGCCTTCCTCAAAAGATTTAGGCACCACCTTTCTATTGTAATGCCTGGCTACTCGTTCTTTATCTTTTGTCACTTTTTCCAAGGCCCTCATCCTGGACAAAACGAGATCTTCCGACTCGTCTACCATTAGGTGATAATAGTCGTCGGCTGTGAGTTGATCCTGCAGCTGAATGCGCCTCGAGCCAACGACACTTTCCCATGGCAGCACTGCTTCATGTCCATAGACCAGTTTGTACGGAGGAACTTGGATTGACCCATGGCATGCCATCCGATACGCCCACAGTGACTCGGCTAATCGGGTGTGCTATTGCTTAGGGTACTCAGAGATCTTTCGTTTGCCTCGGCTTGCCCGTTGGCTTGCGTGTAATACGGCGAAGAATTAAGTAGCTTGATGCCCATGTCGTCGGCAAACTGAACAAATTCATCTGACACAAAGATAGATCCCTGGTCGGTCGTTATTATTTGTGGAACACCAAATCGGTAGATGATGTGTTCTTTGACAAACTCAATTGCGTCCTTAGAATCCACTTTTCTGAGGGGGATCGCCTCCACCCATTTTGTGAAATAATCTGTGGCCACCAGGATAAATTTGTGTCCTTTGCTTGAGGGTGGATTGATCTGGCCGATCATATCGATGCCCCATCCTCTAAACGGCCACGGCTTGATGATTGGGTTCATGGCCGATGCCGGTGCTCGTTGTATAGCGCCGAACTTTTGGCAGTCCTAGCACCCCTTGTAGTATTTGAAACAATCCTCCAGCATTGTCGGCCAAAAGTACCCGGCTCGGCGAAGTAGCCATTTCATTTTGTGAGCCGATTGATGTGTGCCGCAGATTCCTTCGTGTACCTCCCCGATGGCCACTGTAGTTTGATCGGCTCCCAAACACTTGAGTAGTACGCCGTCAATCATCTGATAGTATAGGTCTTCGTCGAGCAACACGTATCGTAATGCCTTGCATTGTAGTTTCCTTGTGGCCGATTGAGAGGGGTTTTTGAGATGGTTGTAAACTTCAAACCTCCAATCATTGGCCGTGATGGCGGCCACGTCTATGTCTACTTCCTTTAGCATTGGCCGACAGCCTGACGCCCCTTGAGCCAAGTCATTGGCCTTTGTGTTCTGCTCTCTGGGGATATGGTTCAAGGTGACTAGCCGAAAACCATTAATTAACTCCCGGCATTGCTGATAATAGACCATAAGCGCGTCGTTTTTGCACTTATACTCTCTTGATAATTGGCTAATGACGAGCAACGAGTCTCCCATTATCTCGACTGCGTCGGCTTCTACTTCCTTGAGTAGAGTCAACCCTTTGAGAACGGCTTTGTACTCGGCTTGGTTATTTGTGGCGTGGGGGTTAATGGCGAAAGCAAACTCGAAGCTTGCCCCCTGGGCGAAATAAGGACCAAGCCGATGCCGCAGCCGTTGGTGCATACCGAGCCATCGAACGTCAAAGTCCAAGGCATGATTTCCACTGAGCCGATTGAGTCGTTTCTGTGTTCCACAATGAAGTCGGCTATGGCTTGCCCTTTGACTGCCCTTGGTGCCTAGTACCTCAGGTTGAACTCTGTGAGTGCAAAGATCCACTTCCCGATTCTTCCTTTAAGCACTGGAGCCGATAGCATATACCTAACTACATCGGCTTTGCAAATTACCATGCACTCATTGGACAACAGATAGTGCCTTAACTTTGTACATGAAAAATAGAGGCGTAGGCATAACTTCTCCATAGGTGAATACCTTGTCTCTGCGTCTAGGAGCCGTCGGCTGAGATAGAAAATGGCTTTTTCTTTGCCGTCGACCTCTTGGATTAGGACGGAGCCGATTGATTTGTCGTCGGCCGACAGGTACAGCTTGAACGGTATTCCCTTTTGTGGAGGCATTAGAACTGGAGGAGAGCTTAGATAATCTTTTATGTTGTCTAACGCTTTCTACTGCTCTGCCCCCATGTGAAGGTCTGATCGGCTTTCAGCCGAAGCAATGGTATGAACGGCTCCATCTTTTCTGAGAGATTAGCTATGAACCGTCTGATGAAGTTTATCTTTCCGATCAACGACTGAAGCTGCTTTATCTTTCGGGGGTTGAATTGTCTTGATAGCATTAATGCTCCTCGGTGTGACTTCAATCCCTCTTTCATGGACGAGGAATCCCAAGAATTGTCCGGCCGACACGCCGAACGCACACTTAAGCGGATTCATCTTCAAACCATATTTCATCGTTCATTCCAACACTTGTCTGAGATTGGCAATGTGGCCTTCTATCTCTCTTGACTTGAGAACCACGTCGTCAATGTATATCTCCACTAGTGAGCCGATCATATCGTGAAAGTTGTAATTCATGGCCCGTTGATATGTTGCCCCAGCATTCTTCAAGCCGAACGTCATTACTACCCACTCGTAAAGGCCGATTGCGCCAGGACACCGAAAAGCGGTCTTGTGGATGTCCTCTTCGGCCATGAATTTCTGGTTATACCGTGCGTTGCCATCCATGAAACTGATAATCTTATGGCCTGAGGCAGTGTCGACAAGCAGATCGGCTATTGGCATTGGATACTCGTCCTTCGGGGTTGCCTTGTTTAGATCTCTGAAATCGATGCACACCCGAAGTTTACCATTTTTCTTCAATACCGGGACGATGTTTGAGACCCACTCGGCGTATCGGCAAGGTCGAATGAATCCCGCGTCGTATAGCCGAGTGATTTCGGCTTTAATTGCGTCGTACATATCGGCCTTAAACCTCCTGGGAGGCTGTTTGAATGGCCGATAGCCTGCCTTGATCGGCAGCTGATGGACCACTATCGATCGACTAAGACCTGGCATCTCGAAGTACTCCCGAGCAAAACAATCTTTATATTCTTTTAATAATTCAATAAGTTGGGATCTACAATGAGGAGACAAATTTTTGCTAATGAACGTCGGCCTCGGCTTATCACCAGAGCCGATGTCAATTTCTTCTAATTTGTCGGTCGATGTGAAACCTTGCCCTAACTTGCCATCGTCTTCGTCCGCGGTGGCTACGCCGAGAACGCTTGAGCCCTCCACCATGTCTTGTTCAAAGCAGCAGCTGCGGCTCGTCGCTTCCGATGGGCTGTATCGTTGAATTGGACACATTTAGAAAATTGGCTTGCCAGATTTTCCCAGATAAACAATCGATGCCTTCGATTTCCCAAAGTGGCAAATCGGCACTGACGACGCTAACTGACCTGTCGGCTGGCACGATCTCGATCTTATCGCCGTCCCATTGGATCAGGCTCTGGTGCATTGTAGAAGGGATGCAGCAGTTGGCGTGTATCCAATCCCTTCCGAGCAGCAGGTTGTAAGACCCCTTCCCATCGATGACAAAGAATGATGTGGGCACAGTATTGTTGCCGATGGTCAGTTCGACGTTGAGGATGCCTTTGGTTTCTGATGGGTTGTCGCCGAAGTCCTTGAGCACCATGTTGGTCTTTTATCAGGTCTTCGGCTCCCTTGCCCAGTTTTCTGAACGTTGCGTAGGGCATGAGGTTGACTGCAGCTCCCCCATCGATAAGCACTTTGGAGATCGGCTTGCCGTTGATGAATCCTTTAACGTACAACGGCTTCAAGTGCCAATTTTTGGTTCCTTCAGGCTTGTCGAAGACGGCCTGGTCTGGTGAGATTGCCAGCTTTGCCAGGTCATCTTCGATGGTGTCCGCATCGGCTTCGGGGTGCCGAACTCGACCGGCAACACGAAGACCATGTTGACCGATGTAGAAACTTTGCCTTTCCCTTTGGTTGCCCTTCTGGCTTGATCAGCTGGGCTTTCTTCGGCTTGTTCTTCATCAGTTACGGCAACTTTCCTTTTGGGTACCCACTGCCTTTTGATTTTGCCCAGCCGACGGCGCAGCTCGTGGATCATTTGTTGCACCTCGTCTTCTCTCCCTTCACGCTTGAGCCGTTGAACCTCCTTTTCTGTGTCTTTGTGAAGAGATCGGACGGGCACCATTGGGGGTTGGCTGATTCCTCGTCATCGGCCTCTTCGTCGTCGTGGCTGTATCCATCACAGTTCTCATCGACGAAGAAGTCCTGATGGATTGGACCGAGCCGATCATGGACAGGTCGCCGCCTTTGGTTTAGCTGGACGGCTCTGGGAACGAGCCAAGCTAGACTTGTAGGCGATAGGCTTTCGCGTTCGTCGTTGCGGCGATCGTTACATGCTGGGCAATCATCCAATGTTGGTAGCCTCATGCCGGATTCCCAACAGTGCCTGAAAAAATCGCAATGCCAATGTGGATCGGCATTATCGTGGTTTACCTTGTATCGTCGGCTCTGAGTACTCGGTTCGTGCCGACGAGGTGCTTTATCGTAAATTTCTTCATGCCGAGACCGGTATTGATGATGGTGTCAGCTTCGTTCATGGATCGACTGTCGGCCAGCCGATCTGATAACTGGGCGCACCATATTAATTCGCACGTCGTGGCATCCAGTCTGGTCGTCTTCTGCCTTGGCCCCGATCAATGTATTGGCTAAGCCGTGCGTCATTATGTTCTGTCGATCAGCTCACCCGGGGCCGGCCTGGACCGTGTTGACCGGGAAGGGATTGCCGTCTACTTTCATCGACCGATTTGAGTCGGCGAACTTTAGCTTCCCGGCCTCGATTGTCGACTGGATTTGCTGTCTGAAGACTTTGCAGCCATTGGTGGCGTGAGATGTGGAGTTGTGTCACTTGCAGTACTTCTTCTTTTTCAACTCTTCGGCCGATGGGATCACATGATTTTCGGGTAATTGAATCTGTTTCTCCTTGAGTAGCAAATCAAAAATCTTGTCGGCCTTAGTGATGTCGAAGTCGTATCTTTCTTCCTTAGCCGTCTTCAGCAGCCATTGGCAGACGATGGCCTTTTTGTTCTTGGCCCATTTGGCTGCCGCCACTTCTATTTCATCGTCGTCGGACCCGTAATTTGAATCGACGATGACCTAGGTTATATTCTTGACAGCCTTCCGGGTGTCTTGGAAGCGCTGCTTGTGGGCCGTCACCTTCTGCGCCAAGTGGGCTAGGCTGTCAAAGTCCTGCGCAGAGAATCACTCTCGGATTGGCACGATTAAGCAGTGAAAGGCCAGATCGGCCAACTGTGCATCTGATAGCACCAGGCTATAACATCGGTTCCTCATCTCCCTAATGTGTTGGATGTAGTCTTGGACCGATTCATTGTGTTTCTGCCTAACGCTGGTGAGGTCCGACAACTTTATCTCGTGGTTGCGGGAGTAGAAATAGCCGTGGAACTGTTTTTCAAGATCGGCCCAACTCTGAATCGAGTTGTAGGGCAATGAGGAGAACCAGGTAAAGGCCGATCCTGAAAGAAAAAGGGGGAACAGTCGAACCCTCAAGGGGTCCATAGCCGCTTCACCGCATTGTGCCAAAAAAAATCGGCTGACGTACTCATAAGTGGAAACGTTGTCTTGCCCTGAGAATTTCGAGAAGTCTGGGATCTTGTATCAGTTGGGTAGCGGGGTCCGTTCGAAATGCTCTGGATACGGATACCGATACATATATATTCCCCGAATCATTCGGTTTGAGGCCGAACTTATCGCGCATGACATCTGCAATTAGATCGGCCCATGCTCGGTTGTCTTGATGTATCGGCTCATATGGGTCATACGACATGGGTGCTTGCCGATACAGCTGTGGTGGCGTCTGAGGCCTATAATGGTGATCTTGATAGCCCCCTTGGTACTAGTAGCGATGGTCAGCGGGAGGTGGCCGAGACACCGGTTGTGGCGTTGGTGGTTCTGGAAACAACTGTCGGCCACCGGCATTGCGCCGCCTGCCTAGATCAATCGGCTCTGGCTGCCGATTTTCATTGAACATGCTGTCGAGTTGACCCTGAGGCAATGGCTATTGTCGATTTAGTATAGTAATTGCTGGTCTTATAGCCATTTCACCTTGATTCAGTCGACCGACCCCTCCTGGCGGGTTTGGTTGTGCTATCAGTGGAAGCGGCCGATCCTACGTGACTAGCGTCCTGTAACCAGGAAATTGGCCGTCTGCGAAGTATGTGGGCCCCCGTTGCAGCTGTTCGGCTACCTTGGCGTCGACCACATTAGAGATCATATTATTGAGGGTATTGACCAAGATGCTACTTTGGTTGACGAGTGCGTGGTGAATGGCCGAGTCGATCCGATCTTGTAGAGAGTATACGGTCGGATCATCTTGCACCTGGGTCGGCTCTTCCACCTTCTGTTTGCCTTTTGTGTCACCCGAGGAAGATGCCTTGGTATCGTTCAGGCTGAACTTGTACTTTTGGTGCACAGCTCCAGATCTTGTTTGGGTGAAAGATTGTAGATAGTTAGCCTGAAGCTCTTCCACCATCTTCTTATATTCGGCTTGCTGCTCAGCCGATAATTGTTCCATCTTCATGGGGACGATGTTGTCCTGCGTGATGCCAGGGCTCTTGGAGTTGACCATCTTGCCGGCCGAGTCTTTTCGTCCGAGTCGAGCCGACAGAGACAATCCCACCGGGCGTGCCAAGAAGCGTGTTGACGAGAAATCTCTCTCACGCGCTGGCCTGGGAGATCCGCTTGACTCCAGTGCAGGTCCTTCTCGGCTGCCTACAACGTGCAGGGCGTGCCAGTTGATTTGATCTGTTAATCAACAAGAAAAACGAGAAAATACGCATTAAGTGTTAGGTTAGATCCCCACGGGATCGGCTAAGGAAATCCATGGATGTATATATGCTATTCTAAGCTATATTTAGCCCAAGTGACTGGAATGGATCGGCTACACCGAGACAGCATCAGCCGCTTGATCTAAATACAGTGAAGAATAATAAATATGCGGATTGATGACCTAGCCGATGCAATAAAACTAACAAAGAATCGGCTAGTACTCCGATGAATCTTATAGAAAGATAATATTTCTGAACCAAGCGTACAACCCGGAAATCGGCCATCGGCTGCCAGAAAAAGGCCGATTTTGGTCGGCAATGTCCGACAGAAACACGATCTTAACATAAGAGGCAGTCCTAATATAAATCTAATAATAAGCATGTCAAAAGAAACATATTAGGATAGGTAAGGCCGGCTGAAAACCCTGGCACTGTCTCTAAATAATATAAATATCAGATGAACAGATCATTGATAGTTCTAAATATGACTTAATAGTTTGAACCCGATGCAGCATTAAGTATAAAAAGAAACATCCGATCTGTTACAGCCGATTTATACTCCTCGAGACGGTGGATTCCGCATATAAACCAGCCAACCTTTAGATCCAGCCCTATTGGCTGTATGTTCTTGACAGAACCAGCCAATGGCGGGATAGATCTAAATATTGATCTAATTTATACGCGCAATATGATAAGTAACGCAGTATAAACCCCTGATTCTAATGTATCATTGCGAAGGAAGCACTAGAAACAGCAAATCATACCACTAATGACAAACATTTACCTGGATCTGGGGATCGAGACGATGCAACCCGGAGCCAAACAAAGTGCTCGTCTAAAGAAAAAGTTGGCAATGCGCCGAATGTTTGATTGATGTGAATTCTATTTTTTACAGGGGGTCTCGGATCCTATTTATACCCAAGATACAACTATCTGTAACAACCCTGTACTCTATCTAAACTACTATTTAAAATACCATATTATCCCTAACGGGACCCATACCATATTACAACTAACAATTTAACAAATCTCTAGATTACAGATACAATTACCGTTATAGGACTCTATTCACAAGTGGCAATATCTTTTAGCACGCAATTAGCAACCGAATCTTCTATTTATCTTCAAGTTTCTGTGATAGAAACGGTTTCATCTCTTCCGAACCCAGAATCGGCTATCGGCTGCTCCCGTTCGATCCATCCTCAGCCGATTACCCCCATAGCCGATCCCTCTTTTAGCCGATGCGATTTCTGTCTTCAGTCGATCCGATTCCGCTTTGCCTTTGCAGACTTAGGAACTCAATTACCAAATTTCAGTGTTAACAACTCAGTGGAAATTTCATCATTGCAACAAGTTTTTCTTTCCAATGCCCGCGGATCTTCTCACGGAGCCGTGCCCATGCTTTACGTGCAGTTGCAAGCTAATGAGTAATTATCCGAGAACTGCATAGTAGCAATAGCAACTAAGATGACATTAGTTGTCTAACACTTTAAGTATCTTTGTGAAGGTAGACTCTAGTTTATCCATTGAATTATAGACATGGATCTGCGAGTGGCCAAGGTCAATGAGGAAAAGGACCCAGTGAAATCTGCAAATTGCGTGAGATGATATATATAAAATTGTATATGTACAAGATGGAAATTGGTATGGAAGGTAGTAAAAACGCACGCTGTGTTGTACGATAGAAGTATCCATGACTTGTAATGCTACTGCGACAGCATATGGAAGATATTATCCTCTGCTTTCGTCGGATGTTGTTCTAACATTTGCGTGTTAATTTCGCGGATGTCCATGAATCCTATTTTTATCCATCCCCGCTTGTTGCTCTCGTGGATCGCCATTCTACAACGGATAAAAGAATTTTATTCAGCTACATACAAGGAGCTAAGGAACGAAATAAATATAACTAAACGATACTTATAAAACCCGCATGGTTATAAGAGAGACATCGAGGATGTCTTGCTTGTACAGGTCGAAGATGTCCTCAAAGCGGATCCAAATGAAATCATCATCTCCATTGAAGAATTCATTGTTTTTCATCCGCGTCGTGATCATCTCTCTACCTTTGCTTGAAGCATCCACCTACCACTTATTGAATCGATACATCTGTGTAGGGAGATTTTTGAGTTGATCAGGCTTGACAAGAGGTCGTACGAGTGTAAACTATTATTTCAGCTCAACCTTCTTGATTTCGACATCTCCAAACAATTGGTCCCTTGATAGTCCCGCATCTGCCATAAATTTTCTTAACTCAGCTTCAGCAGGTTGCAACAAGGGCTCAAGAGATTTTTGAGGTTACTCCCCGAGCTGCGGGACATCTTTGGCCTTTCCTGTCGCCTTACTATACCTCTTCTTGATCATCCTGTCGTAGTCCGACTGCGGATCTGGTTTAGCCGGTGGTGCCAACATCTTCTTAAAGTGCGCCTTAACCGTCAGGTCGATTGGAATTGGCTTTTCAGGACTCTTACGCCTGAAATGTGCCTTTGCTTCCGCTTGGAAGGCCTCATCCAACTCCTCGGGAGTCTTGTCATACGACCTCTTCTTTAGAGCTAGGAGCCTTGGCTCATCAAGTCTTGGCTTCTTTTTTCTTTGTGAACTTGTTGACCTTGACGGCGCGGCTCGAGCTGTGCACTTGGGAGGCGGAGGAGTCGGAGACCGTTTAGGAGTTGGTGCTCGTTGAGGCGACGGAGAAGGCTGGGGAGTGGGAGACCATTTCGGTGCTCATGGAGGCGATAGAGGAGGCGGAGGAGATGGTCCATGTGGAGGAGACGGTCCACGTGGCGAAGATGGAGGAACAGAAGGCGCTTCTCGCCCGAGAAACACGATGAAGGCTTGCTCCATAGTATGATTCTGTGGGCAGTGTCTCCTAGTGCCGTCTCCCCGTCTCCTCCGAGGATATCCAGCTCGAGATCTTCAAAGCCTCGTTCCACATGTTCAATTTCGACCTTAGAATACTTGGTGGAACGGGCATGCGATGATATGTCCCATCTCGTTCAATTGGTATGGCCATGCCTGACACCACCTTCACGAGAAGAGAGGTTATTAATTAGTAATCAAACTTGATTGACAAGTTCTTGAAGGAAATATATATCATAAAACCACGAGCATACCTTGATTGACAAGTTCTTGAAGGGAATATGCAGCTCATGAGGTGTCTGTTGCGTTATCTCATCAACATGGCATGGCAATACGGTTTCCGCTTCTGGGGCCTGTTTAGCTACTTGGCCTGTAGATGCGCAGCTGCTGTGCTACTGGTGTACTTGGGCTGGAGCTGGTTGGCTAACGTGCTGGCTCCACAGCTCGGCCATCTGTTCGGCCACCCGCTCTTCCACCTTTCTGGACACTATATCATCGATTTGTGCGAGTCGAAGCTCCATATCAGCTAGCTTCTCATCCATATCTCGCTTGCTCCTCATGCGACTCCTGTAGGTTTGGATGTCCTCTTGGAATCCATATTTCCAGGGAACGATGCCTTTTCCTCGCATTCGTCTCGGATGCTCAGGGTTTTGCAGTGCGAACGTAAGCTCGTCCTTCTCTCTATCGGGCTGGAATGAGCCCGAGGCAGAGGCCTCCACTACGTCGCCCAATCTTCTGGCGGCTTCTCGGATTGCATCGCTGAAGATTACGGAGCCACTAGTAGGATTGAGCGATCTGCCATGAGCGTAGAACCAATGCTTTGATCGTTCTGGCCAGTTGGCTGTGGCTGGAACGATATCTCTGGCTAGGAGGTCAGCTTTCATTTGCTCCCATCTCGGCACTGCCTCCTGATAGCCACCTGACCGTAGCTTGTGAGGTATTGTTTTTAGCTGTGTTGGCCTTGTTCTTCTCAATAAGCACTTGCGCTTGCTCTCCTGTCTTGTATTCCACAAAAGCCTCCCAGTGATCTCGCAGCTTTGGGAATTTGTGAAAGTCTAGGGTCTGGGCCTTCAGGTGTACTTCTTGTGTAAGTCTTTCTTGAAGTTCCTGAACAGCTCGGCCATCTTTTTTAGCATGCATTCTTTCACTATGGCCTATTCTGTCTCAGGATGGTGAAGGTCTCCAGCATTGTGGACCATAGCATCTCCGTCTCTATGTCTGGGAGATAGCTTTGCTCATCCCCTCCTGTCCTTGTTCGCCGCCAATTCACTACGTTGATGGGCACGTGATCCCTCACTACCCATCCGCTGTGTGCCATAAACTTTCTTGTGGCGTCGGCTGGGGCACATGGTCCAATGTCCTGTGCCACTTCGGTTTTGATATGCCAACCCTCAATTTTCTTGTTGACACTGTGTTGTCCGCGTGCCCTCTTATCTCCAACGGCTGGGGTGCCCTCATGTTCCCCTCCTTGTTGAAGTAATAGTTGGGATCCTTGTTCCCCTCGTCAATAAAGTACTGACTGCTCCCCTCTATGATCTGATCGAAGAGGATCTGTTCATCCGAGTGATCTGTCATTTGATTATTTTGCTTGGACGACTGGATCAAGTAATTCTCATAAGGAAAAAATTATTCAGCTAATACATGTATGATGTTCCTAAGTCTGATAGATAGTGAGAGATAATGACATGGAAAAACTTATCCAGTTATGTGAGAGATAGTGACTCAGTATATTGGGTGAAAACAACTCCAAAACAAATTTTGTCTTCAATCATATGCATAGGAGTGAAAACAAAGTTTTGTTTTGATTCCCTATGCATAGGAGTGAAAACAAGATTCGTTCAGTCATAAAAGTCATTTTTATTGTTATCATTCTATCATTTAGGAGTAAAGTTGGTTTTTCTGTAAGTTTTTTCCTTCTCTGAGGAACAAAGAGAAGAAGAAGAAGGAAAGAGATGACGACGGCGACACGAGAGTAAGGGTTAATAATTTGTACTGGCCAATATATCACAAATATATCCCAAATATATATAACAAAAAAATAGGGTTAATAATTTGTAGTGGCCCATATATCACAAATATATCCCAAATATATATATCACAAAAATTAGGGTTAATAATTTGGAGTCTTTATAACAGTCAAAATAACAATCCTTCACAGTTATTCATATATTTCCAATTTGATTCACATTCAAAATAAAAAAATTCATATATTTCACAATCCTTCACATTCAAAATAACAAAATTCATATATTTCACAGTCCTTCGCAATCAAAATAAAAAATTCATATAATTCCTTCACAGAACAATAGCTATTCAAATAAACAGAGCAATATGTTTGTCCGACCGAGAGATAACGAGTGCAGGCGGTTACGACAATGCAGCGTTCAGCGGAACCGACGAAGATGGCCACAGCGACGACGATTGTGCGGCGACGGTGGCGTGCAGTGGCGACGGCGACGGCGAGAACAAGGAACGACATGGAGTATATCGATCAACAAAGAAGAATCGCGGCGGTTACCTTGTAATGCAGTGACAACGATGGGAGACGACGGCAGTGCGACGACAGGAGACGATGATGGCGGCGCGAGACAACGGCGAAAGCGCGAGAAGGCGTCGGCGATGGCGGTTTAGGGTTCGGCGCAAGAAGGCGATCAAAAACAGCTAAATGTTTGGATCTTGGTAGAGAAGACGATGCACGATACGATATATATACCCCTTGATCTTTGGTCCTGGTTGGTGCCACCAACCGGTTCTAAAGATATCTTTTGTCTCGGTTGATGCCACCAACCGGGACCAAAGATATCTTCGTCCTGGTTGGTGTTAACAACCATCTTTAGTCCCGATTAAAGCCAACAACCGGGACTAAAGGTCCCCCGTACGCCTGGTAGGTGAGCATCTTTAATCCCGGTTATTGGCTTCAATCGAGACTAAACATGTTTTCCCATTATTTCTAATTATTTTTGTCCCAGTTGGTGTTAACAACCGAGAGTAAACATTAAATAATCCATTAAACCGGGCCAAATTAATTTCATTAAATATAGGTTTAAAACAATAATAAGTCATATTGAAAAATCATAAGTACTATTGAAAATATTTTAAATTCCAATAATCATATATAATTAACATATGCCCTATTGAAAAGTATTTTAAATTCTAATAATCATATAGAATTAACATATGTCGTCTTGAAAAATATTTTAAATTATAATAATCATATAGAATTAATATATGCTCTATTGAAAAGTATTTGAAATTCTAATAATCATATATAATTAACATATGCCCTATTGAAAAGTATTTTAAATTCTAATAAATACAGTATAAAATAAACAAACCTAATATCCAAAAATAAATAAATACAATATAAAATGTGACACATAGTATATCTGTTGTCCTACATAACATTGTAGTACTAGCTTGCTAGTAGAGTAGAGGTATCTTTACCTATTCTTTTACGAATCTTGTGCTGCTCTGAACGCATCTTGTTGTAGTATTCCACCTCCATTTTCTTGGAGCAGCCTCTTTTCACTGCTACCTTGTTGTATTTAACTCTAAAAATACAAGCGTTAATAAATTCAATAATTTACAATATATAAAATAAATTCAATATTTTACAATAAATTCAGTAAATACAATAAATTCAAAATAATTTACATCGTCCATACAATAACCTAGCTAGGCCACTACATTTAACACAATTTAGTACGTGATGGTTGTCCTCGCGTACTTTCTCCTCACTTATGTTCCTTCGCTATGATCGTTGCGTGAGTAAGAGGTGTCTTCATTTGATAGGAGGATGCTTGGGTCAACCGTCACTGCGAACGGAGGTTGCACGTCAAACTGATCGTAATCTTCGTCAATCCTATCCTCGACTCCCATGATTTTCTTTTTGCCTGGGAGAACCACATTGCGCTTTGGCTTGTCGTACCCTTTCCCCTTCCTTGCTTTGCTAGCCATGTCCTTCACATAGAAAACTTGCCTTACATCATTGGCAAAGACGAAGGGTTCATTTGAGTATCCAACCTTGCTAAGGTTGACTGTTGTCATCCCACTTACATCAATCATTACGCCTCCACCACTCAGCCTAACCCACTGGCACCGAAACAGAGGGACCTTCAGAGGTCCATAATCAAGTTCCCATATGTCCTCGATGCTACCGTAATACGTGCTAGTCATATTATCATATCCCATGGCATCGATGCGGACAACATTGTTCTGATTCGTGCTCTTTCTATCTTGGGCCCGTGTGTAAAATGTATACCCATTGATTTCATATGCCTCGAATGTGGTGATCGAGCAAGATGGTCCCCTCGCAAAGAAGGCTCGTTGTTGGTCAATGGTCTCATTGCCCGTGAAGATGTTGTTGCAGCCAAGCAGGGGAAGCATCAATGAGATGGCGTGTAATCCAGGCATCAGTCTTATCGATGTTTTCAAAGCGAAGAATCGCCAAGTGCTCCTCGATGTAAGGAGCCACCAAGGAAGATTGTTGCAAAACATTCCAATGTGTTTTGCGGAATAATTCATTGTCTACACTCATTATTGTCTTTCGTTCAAGAGTCCCCTTCCCCCGTAATCTCCCTTCATGGCTTGATTCGAGGACCCCGATTTGATGACGATCTTCAATAAAGTCAATGCAGAACTCAATGACCTTCTCTGTTCCATACCCCTAGGCAATGTTGGCCTCCGAACAAGAACGGTTACGGACATACTTCTTTAAAATGCTGATGTACCTCTCGAAAGGAAACATGTTGTGTAGGAATACAGCACCAAGGATACAGATCTCTTTGACAAGGTGGCATAGAAGATGCGTCATGATATTGAAGAACAAAGGTGGAAAGATCATCTCAAAGATGACAAGACATTGCACCACATCATTTTGAAAGGCTTCTAGTCTGTCTGGATCGATGATCTTCTGCGAAATTGCATTCAAGGAAACACATAGCTTTGTTATTGTTGCCCGGACATTCTCACGAAGGATACCTCGAATTATCAGGAAGCAGTTGTGTCATCAGCACGTGGCAGTCATGTGACTTTAAGTTTGTGAACTTCTTCTCTTTCGTTCTTATTATTTCCTTTATATTCGAGGAGTATCCAGACGGTACCTTGATACTCTCCAGGCATTCAAACATGCTTTTATTCTTTGTCTTGCTCAGAGTGTAGCTGGCTGGACTCAAGTAGTGACTTTCTTTCTCCTTTGGTTTCGAGTGAAGGCTGTCACGTCGTGCCATATGCTTAAGATCATTATGTGCCTCAAGTGTATCTTTTGACTTTCCATATACACCTAGGAAGCCCAGCAGGTTGAGCAAAGGTTCTTAGTGAGGTGCATCACGTCGATTGCGTGGTGGACGTCCAAGACTTCTCAATAGGGTAACTCCCAAAAATACACTTCTTCTTCCACATCGCCGCGTGACCATCTTCACTTTCTATAGGTTGGCTGCATGTCCCTTTCCAAATACTACTTTCAGGTCTTTCACCATGGCAAACACGGCCTTTCCGTTACGATGTTTTGGCTTAGTACGGTGGTTTGCCTTCTATTCAAAATGTTTGTCTTTCCTCCGAACAGGGTGGCTTGCAACAAGAAAGCGACGATGGCCCATGTGCACTACCTTCAGTGTTTAAGGTACACACTTTCGGTTTCATCCATACAATGGGTGCAAGCCTTGTACCCCTTGTTTGACTGTCTAGATAGGTTGTCAAGTGTAGGTCAATCATTGATGGTAACGAACAACAACACTCATAGGTTAAACTGCTCCTGTTTGTTCTCATCCCAGACGAGGACACCTTCTTTCTTCCACAGCAGTTTCAGATCTTTGACCAATGATCTCAGATACACACCAATGTCTTTACCAAGTTGCTTTGGTCCTTGAATAATAATTGACATCATGATGTACTTTCGCTTCATGCATAGCCAAGGAGGAAGGTTGTAGATACACATTGTAACATGCCAAGTGCTGTGGCCGCTGCTCATCTCTCCAAAAGGATTCATTTCATCCGTACTTAAACCGAACCTTATGTTTTGTGCATCCTCTCTGAAGTCTTTAAATGTGTTGTTGATGTTTCGCCACTGTGACCCATCAGCGGGATGTCTCAGCATCCCATCTTGTTGGTCTTCTTCTGTGTTCCATCACATCATTCTTGCATGCTCTTTGTTCCTGAACAGACGCTTGAGCCATGGTATTATAGGAAAATACCACATCACCTTAGCAGGAACTCTCGTCTTCGAAGGCTGTCCGTCAACTTCGCTTGGATCATCTAGTCTAATATTGTATCGAAGTGCTTTACAAACCAGACATGCTTCTAGGTTCTCGTACTCCTCATCGTGATAGAGGATACAATCGTTAGGACATCCGTGTATCTTCTGTACCTCTAGTCCTAGAGGGCAAACTAACTTCTTAGCTTCGTACGTTGATTCCGGCAATTCGTTTCCCTCTGGAAGAATGTTCTTCATGAGTTGTAGTAACTCGCCAAATGCCTTGTTACTGACACCATTTCGGCCTTCCATTGCAAGAATTCCAGCGTGGTACCCAACTTTTTGTGCCCCTGTTCACAACCCGGGTACATGGACGTTTTGTGGTCCGCCAATGTACACTCAAATTTCTGCACCTCCTTTTCACCTTCGCAGTCCTCTTGTACGTCACGGAACATCTGATCAAGGTCATCGGCATCGTCGTTTTCTTCAACATCCCCATTCGTCTCGCCTACTATATTCTCTTCAAACCCACCGTATTGACCATAGTCCGGAATGTTGTCGTCTTCTTTTTTATATTCTTCCATTGCAACCCCTACCTCTCCGTGCGATATCCAACAATTGTAGTGAGACATGAATCTCGGCGAAACAAGTGGACATGAATAATTCTTGATGTAGAATACTCCTTCGGTTTTTGCACTTTTTGCATGGACAACGAATAAAGCCCTTATGCTTGTTGGCATTGGCCGCACTCAAAAAATAATACACTCCTTGAATAAACTTTGTCGACCGTCGGTCCATGGTGTACATCCGTTGCTGATCCATCTACATGAAATGCACAAAAATCGTAAGAAAAATCCACGAAAGTCAAACCATTTAAATAATATTACAGTAGTTATATATAAATAATTAGACAATAATTATATAATAATCCAACATACGTAATGTGTTGTACTTAATAAAATTTAGAATTATTTTTAAAAGATTTTTTAAAGTTCTAAACATATTTTTAATTATTTTTAAAAGTTCTTTTAAAGTTCTAAACATATTTTTAATATACATAGTGTACTTATTTCTAACTATTTTAATGATTTTTAAATTACTTTAGTTTTCTAATCTTCTATGAAATTTTCTATATTTTTTCTTTGTCATATATTTTATAACATTTTTATCCACAAGTTTCTCTCTCATCATTTTCTATAAACCTTTTTAGAGATAAAAGTGTATGTAAATATACCTAATAAGGTAATATGCTAAGCAAAGTAGAGGATGGAGTTGTGGATTTTAAGAAGTAAAATAATTTTCCCCAAATAAATTTTCTCTCTCATCATTTTTCATGAACATATTTGGAGATAAAAATATATAGAAATATACCTACAAATATAATATGCTAAGTGTCGACGGGTGGGTCGGCAGTCCTCAAAGGGGGTCCCCTAGGAGGAGAAAGAGAGTGTGGTAAAGATGCTGTCTTTCAATGGATCGGATGGTTGACTCGAGTCCTAGGAGGAGCCAAAGAGAAAAGACGCAGCGAGCTATATTGGTTCAGCCCTCTCGAAGGATAATAGGCCTACGTCTAGTGTGTGGTGTTCTTTGATAGGGTGGAGTATGAACTGAGATTACAATGGTGTTGTTCTTTCTTCCAAGTGTTTTTTTCTCCCTTGGCCCCGTTGCCCTGCCCTCAATTTTAGAGATCAAGGGGGCAGGAACAGATGAGCTTGGGGGCCAAGAAAGCTAAGACTAATGAGCTAAAAGGTGGGTACAAAGAATATCTAAAAAAGTACATGTTGGTCTGCTAGGTCCTATACACCATGAGCATCTCGTGATCTCTCTAGCCTTGGGATCCTCCTTCTGCGCTGTCAGGTAGTGTCAGACTCTGCCTAGTTGTCTCCTCCCTCTTCCTCCTTGCGTGCCAAGTCTTGTCCCGAGGAAGCTCAAGGTCGGGCGATGAGTCGGGGTCGAGAAAGCAGCCGGAGTCGGACTCGGGGGAAGGTCGAAATGGCCAACCCCACCAGGGGGGTCGGGTCCTCGACCACATCCCGAGGAATCTCAACTTGACACTGGTTGGGACTTGATTCTGGTCTTTGGGGTACCCCAGGGTGACACCCCCCACAATAGGCCCCGAGCCTGAGGAATGGATCATCCATCCTTAGGATTAGGGTTCTTCTTTGTTGGAAACTCCGAAGGGTCCTCAAAGCTTCGAGCCAAGAATTTGGCAGGTGTACTGCCTAGGTGCACCTTAGGGTCAAGTTCTTCTTCCAGGGTGTTTGTTCCTAGCAGGTGTGTTTGCAGTTCGAGACTTTGCAGGTGCACCGCCTAGGTGCACCTGACAAGTGTAGCCCCCGAGCCTAGGGTCGAATTGCACATCCGAGCCATGGGTCAAATCATCCAGAGTGCTCTTTCATTCACCCGACAATTTGAACGGTGCTCGAGGTCAAAAGGGGATATCGAGATCAACAGGTATACCGCCCGGAGGCATTAGGTACCTCCTGCTTCGACCGAGAGGAAGACGGCCGAGCCGCCAACCCCCGAGTCGAGAAAACCACTGCTCCAAGAGCAATAGTGGCTAGCGAGGTGTTCAGAACCATGGGCCCGGAGGCGCTAAGCTGTCCTGACCTCGCCTGTGGACTAGCTCGGAAGCCCACACTCGAGTCATCGAAGTCACCGTCCTGAAGCAGTGAAGATTGCAGTTGCGGTCGAGACTACCGCCCGAGAGCTTTTAGTAGTCCCGACCTCGACTGAGGACTAGCTCGGGAGTCCACTTTGAGTCAAAGAAATCTCAAGCCGAAGGCTTGTGGCGATTTGCTAAGTCAGAGGGAGTCCTTTGACACTCTCTGCCATGCCCTGTTGATGGCGTAGGAACCGGAAACGTTGCTACGACGCATCAAACCCTTTGTATCCCGCCTTTTCCCAAGCGTCAGGCGGCGTTGTCAGTTATGATTGGAAAGGCGATGTGACCAGACGGTTATTTCTTCGGAATGGGCAATGGGAATTTTACAGACGCCGTTTGCCATTCTGAAGAACCGACGGTCCTGATTTTACCTAAGGGTGACGTGGTGAGCCGAGAAGTCGGATGGGCAGGAGGTGTTTCGAATTCTCCGTGCTAGTTTTAAACGGCGCTGCGCATGCTTTTCGAAACTCGCGACACCAAGTCCACCACCGCCCCCCTATTTAAACCCGGTCACTTCAAGCTCCCCTCTCTTTATGCCATCTTTCTCCTCCAATTTGAGAGAGATCCTCAGCACTCTCGTCTTTACTCTGCAACCGTCTTCTTCCTCAAAGCTCTTCGAGACTCATGGCCTCGTCACTAAGCTCCAGCGAGGATTGGAGTTGGAGCGGGAGCCCCGAGGGTCGTTGGCAACGAGTAATTTCTGGGTTACACCCTTTACCTGAATTTCTCTACTGAAACCTCACCTAACAGGTGTTGACGCTGTAGCAGGATTTGGGTGCCATCCCAGAACTGGAGTTTGCAGAAATACGCCTTCCCGTGGTGATAACCGACCCGAAGGACAAGCGAAAGTCAACCACTTCGCGGAGGCGGGCCGAGTGTCCACTGGGAAGGCGGGTGGGCGGGCGTCGGGGCTGCTCCGACAATCGCACGCCGGGGTGTTGTGAGGTTCACAACCTCCTCCAAGTGAGCGCATTCCCGTTGTGTTTTTTGTTTTATTGGCATCACTGACGCTAAATGTCATTGTTGATAGGGAGCCGTCGAGAGTCGACCCTCGCATTACCGGAGCCCCCTCTGCCATTGATGCTGCAGGGGCTACTGCAGCTGATCAGCAAACCCGAGCCCTCATCCAGGACCTGACCAAGGCGCTAGATGATGCTGAAGCGAAGGTGTCAGCGTTGGAGGCAGCGAAGGTCGAGCTGGAGAGGAGGCTGGTAGCAGCTAAGCGGCCAGGGATGAAGTTTTGGCCAAGGTGGCCGAGGACCAAGCCACGTGGGAAAAAGCTGTCTGTAAGTGTTGTCTTCTTTAATTCCCTCGTTTTTGAGCTTGGAGTATGCTCTAACCGACTCATTTGGTGATCAGGCCAACTGGCAAGTGTTGGCCGAAGGCTTCGTCGACTTGGGGACAGTCTGAAGACGGTCGACGGGCGATGGGAGATCTGTTCGGAGGCAGCCTGAATGCTCCTTGCTGAGATCGACCCAGAGACGTCGTCGACCATCTCGAACGATGACGTGCTTCAGGCCCGACCTATTGAACAGTCGAGAGCTTCTCCGATGCTACGCCCAGGGGGTGGCCAAGACGGCAGCGACGCATGTCCTTGGCGTCGTACATAAGCTGTACCCCTAGGCGGATATCAAGGAGGTCACGGAGGGGTGGTCTGCTGGCATTGAGGTGGAAGATGTTGATGGCATCTATGCCACCGTGAAGCCGACGGCGGAGAAGATTGTTGCCTCCATAGAGCTGTAAGCTGGGGACCACAGCATGTGCACGTGCCGGGGTGCTTTGGAAACATGATATTGTGTTGTACTCGTTGTTCCAATCATTCCAACATGTGCACATGTTCACAGAGTGGTATAGAAGTTGTTCCCTCGGGTTGATGTCGACGTGGTTGCCAAAGGGTGGCCTCCTAGCACCGAGGAGGATGGCATCAACGAGATCTACGCCGTCGTGGATCCTACGGTGGAGAAGATCGTAGCCAACATGGACCTGTAGGTTAGGGGGACCTTGGGCCCTATGTGATCGTCACCCCGCAAAATATAATGAAGAAAACTTTTTCAGTTTCCTTTGTATGCTGCCTGCGATTCGCGATATGTCTGATATGAATTTTTTTTGGACACCCAACACGCGGCTATGTGACAGACCATCCGAGCGACCTTGTCCTTCTACAGTCCGAATCCGAAGGGCAGGCAGTCGAGCTCGGGGGAAGCTACCACTTCGGGTAGACTGCGCCAAGCGACTTGGGTGTCAATGGACCGACGACTGGAAGGCTTCCAGTTCAAACTCAAGGACGTCTGTCTTGTGGAGTAGATCCTACTGAGCGATCTCGGCCATCTATGAACCAAGTCCAGTGGGCTGCCGATCAAACTCTAAGCAGATCTTTCTTCTTCATAGCGGGTCGAAACACGAAGAGGCAACCTTCTATTCATCACATGACCGACCTTCGATGATGAGTATTCTTCGGAGCTTAACGGATGGATCAGAAGGTTTCCTCGGTCTACTCGAATCGACTTAGCCGAGTGCAGGACGAATAGGAAGGCAGGGCAGGATCGGCGATCATCCGATACGCGTATAACTCTCATGACCAAGCAGCGGAAGCCGGCGGGACGGATCCCGACTATGCCCGACGACCATTTCATGGGCGCAGCATTCGGTCGAGCTAGGTCACTTAGTTGTGTATGTAACGAATGAACACAAGGTCGTCGATGTCTGACCAATCTCTGTGTGTCTAACCCTCAAAGTAGAGTGAGTCGGGCCATCAACAGACATTGTCCGAGTGCCTCGAGTCGAGCTCCTGGCATCTTAGTCATGTACATAGGATTTAGTTGTTTAGGAGCCCCGATCTCATTCGCCGGCACTTGACCAAAACACGACCAGTCTCGACCCCAGCCAGCCCTGAATAGGAATGAAGTCACTACCCGAGAGACTTAGGGTCGAGCCGGCCATGTTCAGTCGAAGCGGGTAATGAATGAGCCCCGAGCAGCTTAAGCTCAGCAGGCGGAATAGCTTCTCAAAAAACCGTCAGCTACAATGCTAGGGCTGCACTACTCAGGCTTTGCCATGAGCGTAATTGCGTGAGAAGGGATCAACGCGGCTGGCGATACTGCTCGGGAAGGCTTCCAAGCCCCCGAGTTACTCGGGGGTCAGGTGTACGATCGGCAACAAAAAAGGTTAAGGGATAATCGAATTCTTAGAATGGAAGGGATTGAGGGTTGTGTACTTAGCTGTTCAAACGTAGAATCGGCGCAGGTGCTCGATGTTCCATGAGTTTGGCACTTCCTGTCCGTCTTCGCGAATCAGCCTCTAGGAGCCCGGACATGTGATGGCGGAGACGATGAAGGGACCTTCCCATGGGGGCGAGAGCTTGTTCATACCGGTCGTGGACTGCACCCTACGAAGAACTAGGTCGCCGACCTTAATGGACCTCCCTTGGACGTTGCGGTCATGGTATCGATGAAGCGCCTGTTGGTACTGGTCCATTTGAATCGCAGCGGCCATGCGTCCTTCTTCGATGCTGTCAATGTCCTCGGCCCACGTTTGCTCGGCCATCCCTTCATCATAAAGTCAAACCCTTGGGGATTCGTGAAGCATATCGACTAGGAGAACTGTCTGTGGCTCGACTCGGCTGAGTACAGAGCCCCCAGAGTACGGCAGGGAGCTTGCGCAAGCTGCAGCCTTCATGCTTCCGGAGTGGGTCGACGACCCGGGCCTTTACGCCTTGCGGGATCATGCCATTAGCACGTTCGCACTGCTTGTTCGCTCGGGGGTGCTCCACCGAGGTGTACTTGACCTCGATGCATCTGTCATCACAGAACTCCCAAAAATTGTTCCCGGTGAATTGTCTACCGAGGTTGGTAATGATCTCCCTCGCGTCGCCGAAGTGGAAAGTGATGCCCTCGATGAACTCGGCTGCCTTCTTGGTGGTGCAAGATTTCAATGGCGTCACCTCGGTCCACTTCATGAATTTGTCAATTGCGACACAAAAGGTGGGTGTAACCTCCGGGTGCCTTCGGGAATGGGCCGACCATGTCGAACCCCCAACACGCGAATGGCCACGACGGAGGGATCGTTTGGAGAGCCTGCACCGGAAGATGGTGCTGTTTGGCGAAGAATTGACATCCCTGGGAGCGTCGGACTAGTTCCTTGGCATCCTCATTGGCTGTTGGCCAATAATAACCCGCTCGAAAGGCTTTGCCTACCAGCGTGCTCGCGCCCACGTGGTTGCCGTAGATGCCCGAGTGTATCTTGTCGAGGACCCAGATTCCACGGTCTCGGGGGATGCATAGCAGGAGCACTCAGGTGGATGCTGCGCGCTTGAATAGCTCGCTGCCCACCACAACGTACTGCTTGCTGCATCGGGCAATGCGCTCAGCCTTAGCCTTATTGGGAGGAAGCGCCTTAGTGGTGATGTAGTCGATAAGCTCTCGACGCCAGTCATCAGGGGTGTCAGAGGTGGCGAGCACTGACTTAGTTGGTTTCGGAGGACCGGCTCGGGAATCTCCGGATCCTTGATCGACGGCTTGTGCAGCTCGTGGATGAAGATCCCCTGTGGCACTGAAGCTCGGGATGACCCAAACTTGGCCAGCTGATCGGCCGCCGAGTTGGCGCCCCGGAGGACGTGATGAAACTCGAGGCCAGTGAATTTGCCCTCAAGCTTTTGGACTTCAGCGCAATAGGTGTCCATCTTTTCGCTTGAACAGGACCAGTCCTTGTTGACCTGGCTAATGACTAGCTTCGAATCTCCATAAATCATAAGGCGTTCGACGCTAATGGATTCGGCGATCCAAAGACCATGGAGTAAAGCCTCGTACTCAGCGGCATTATTGGATGCCTTGAACGTCAGCTGGAGGACGTACTTAAGGTATTCGCCCTTTGGGGAGACCAAAAGTACTCCTGCCCTGGCACCGCCAATGATGAGAGAGCCGTCAAAATACATGGTCCAGGTCGGCCGTGACTCGGAGGTCGGCGGGAGCTGGATCTCTATCCATTCGGCCACGAAGTCAGCTAGGACTTGTGACATGATGGCGTTCCGCGGCTTGTAGTCGATGGAGAACTCGCCCATTCCCAAGGCCCACTGGACTATCCGTCCGGTAGCCTCGCGATTCCGAACGATGTCCCCGAGGGGGAACCAGGTCACCACCACCACCTTGTGAACCTGGAAGTAAAGCCGTAGCTTCCTGGTGGTGAGGAGGACGGCATACAACAACTTTTGTACTTGCGAGTAACACGTCTTCGACGGTCCATGGACCTGGGATACATAGTAGACGGGTCTTTGGACCGGATAAGCGCGACCTTCCTCCGGTCGCTCAACGACCAACACCGTGCTAACAACAGTCATGGTCACGGCGACATACAAAACCAGCTATTCCTCAGGGTTTAGAGCGGTGAGGATCGGTGGCGTAGTCAGAAGATGTTTGAAGTCGGCGAATGCCTTGTTGGCATCATCCGACAACTGGAAATCTTTGCCCTTCCCGACCAGCTTGAAAAATGAAGTTTCACGCTCGCCGAGCCGGGAGATGAATCTCCCGAGGAAAGTCATGCTACCTATGAGCTTCTGCACGTCCTTGATGCAGGATCGTCAAGGACGGCTTTTGCATATTCAGGATCGTTGGGATCTTCTAGGCATTGGGCTCGATTCCTCGTTTAGAGACGACGAAACCTAGGAGCTTTCCGAAGGGTACGCCATAGACGCACTTCTCGGGGTTAAGCTTCCATCAATATCTGCGTAGGTTCACGAAGGTCTCCGCTAGGTCGGGCAAGAGATCATCGGGATCCGCGTCTTGATCACCACATTATCTACGTAGGTTTCGACGTTACGACCAATCTGGCTGGCCAAACAACGCTGGATGGCTCGCTGGTAGGTAGATCCAGCGTTCTTCAAACCAAAGGCCATCGTGGTGTA
The DNA here is from genome assembly GCA_019925245.2 of Oryza australiensis. Taxonomy (NCBI): domain Eukaryota; kingdom Viridiplantae; phylum Streptophyta; class Magnoliopsida; order Poales; family Poaceae; genus Oryza; species Oryza australiensis. Next base: position 690,527 of record JAIFGZ020000010.1, read on the forward strand.
ACAGAAGGCCCAGAATGGCGTAATGATAGCTCGAGTAGCAGTCCAAAAAACACAGGAGCGAACAACCTGCGGTGGAGTCGATGACTTGATCGATGCAGGGAAGAGTAAATGGGTCTTTAGGACAATGTCTGTTAAGATCGGTATAATCAACACACATTCTTCATTTCCCATTCTTCATCTTTACAAGACTCGGATTGGCTAACCAATCCGGGTGATACACATCTCGAATAAAACCCAAAACTAGCAGTCTGGTCAGCTCCTTCCGGATCTCGTCCTTGCGCTCCTGGGCGAACCGACGCAGCCTTTACCTGACCGGCTTTGCATCGGGGAGGACGTGGAGCTCATGATCGATCAACTCCTTGGGTACTCCCGGCATGTCAGCCGGTTTCCACGCGAACATGTCGATGTTCGCACGCAGGAAGTCGACGAGCACATTTTCCTATTTCTCCCCGAGATGTGAGCCGATCAACGTTGTCTTGGAGGGATCGGTGTCGGAGAGGGAGACAATCTTGTACTCGACGGAGCCTACGGAAGGTCTCGACACTGGTGGCTCGGGCTCGGGCTGTCCTCGACCATTGGCGCCTTCCCTTTGGGTCGGCACGCAAGGGGTGAATCCGCCAAACCGTGCTGAGGGGTCGATGGCTTCACCAAGAGCGAGGCTCTCGGACTCGCAAGCGTGGGATGTGGTGACGTCGCCTCGCACAGAGAACTCTCCATGGGGTCCAGGCACCTTGAGAACCAAGTATGTATAATGGGGAACCACCATGAATTTGGCAAAGGCCGGACAGCCGAGTACCGCGTGGTAAGCCGTCTCAAAGTCAGCCACATAGAATCTGACAAACTCGGTGCGAAAGTTCACCAGTGTTCCGAGTGACACGGGGAGGGAAATGACTCCTAGGGGCAAGCTCCCCTGACTCGGGACAATGCCATAAAATGGCGAGTCCGTGAGCTCAAGGGCGGAGAGAGATACTCCGAGCTCACGAAGGATTCCTCTGAAGAGGACATTGATGCCGCTTCCCCCGTCGACCGGAACACACTTGAGGTGCACCTTGAGCACCACCGGATCCGTTACAAGTGGGAAACGGCCCGTCTTCGGGATATCGGTCCATTGGTCTGCCCGGGAGAAGGGGATCGAGACTTCTGACCAACGAAGGCGCTCAGGTGAGTCGGTGGAGATAGTGTTCACACGATGAGAGAGGAGCTTCTGTTGGCGTCGACTCTCCGAGGTCGCCTCGTCCCCGAGGATCATGCTGATGGTGTGGGTCAGCTCCTGGAAGCCGTCCTCCAATCGCTGATCCCCTTTTTGACTCTTCTGGTCCACGCCTCTCTCCTTCCTCGGCCTTAGCGGTCGAGGATTTTGTGCCTCCCGAGCCATTTGGTCCTGTAGGGTGTAGCACTGCCGGATGGTATGGTGGCCGTCCGGATGGAGGAAACAGGGTTTGTCTAATGCTTCCCAGAGTGTTTCCCCCGAGGGCTCTCCTCTCGAGCTCGGCCCCTCGAGGGCCGCAACCTCCAGAGTCAGCTTGCACTTTGCCTCGACCCATCGATCTCGTGGATATGGGAGGTGACTCGATCTCCTCGGCGAGCGATGCTCAAGGTCGGCCCGCTCCTTTCCCTTCAACTTCCTCGGGAGGCGGGAACTGGAGGAAATCATCAGTTGGTTCTCGGCATCCTCGGCATCGGCAAACTCTCAGCGATGGCAACACCTGAGTCGGAGTGGCTGGCTTCATCCGGACGAGGTAGCGGACAAGCTCGGAGGGCTTTCGAGGTCCCTCGGAGAAGATACACATGATGTCTCCGTCGGTAATGCTCGCAATAGAGTTGTGGCGCTCCGAGAAGCGTCGGATGTAGTCCCGGATGGACTCGTTGGCCCGTTGCCGGACTTGGCCAAGGTCATAGCGGGTAGCTGGGTGCTGCCAGGTGCCATGGTAGTTGGCAACGAAGGCATCACAGAGCTCGTCCCAAGAAATGGTGGAATTCTCAGGAAGTCCGGCGAGCCAGTTGATGGCAGTCGGTGCCAACATAACCGGGAGGTAGTTCGCCATGACATTGGCATCCCCATTCGCAGCTCAAACGACTATGCAATACCGCTAGAGCCACAAAGTGGGGTCGGTCTTGCCGTCGTAAGGGTCAATTCCCGTTGGACGGAAACCTTTGGGCCACGTGACCCGCCGAAGGTTGGCAGTGAAGGTCGCGAAGCCATCGTGTCGAGGCACGAGGTCAGGAACTCCATCGGGAGGCCCATGCAGCAGCTCGTACTCGTCCCGATGTCGGATCTCCTGGCGCCTCCAATCGAGGGCGTGTTGCATGATGGTGTTGCGGGCGTCCATCCTCTGTGCAATCACTTCATGCAGGTCACCCATGTAGGAGCTCCCCTGATGCTCAGCTGAGCGAACACTCCTAGAACATCGGGACGAGCTTGTAGGAGCAATCGCACTCTTCGTGGCCACGTCCGCAGCAGGACACAAAGAGGCCGAATGACCGGCGCTACGCTGCAGCTATGACCTCGAGCGTCGAGCACTTCTTGAGGGGCGCTTAGACGGACCCGGGACATTAAGCTGCGCAGCGGCGGCCTGGGTCATGGCCATGGCCTTCCAGACCATTGAGGGCTTGCTCAATGGCGACCAATTGGTCACGGGCGTCTGGAAGACCTGGTGTCCTTCAAACTCCATTCTGAAGTCAGACTCTAGGCACCGGGGCTGAACGCGGGGTCGATGGGTTTGCTCTCGCCATGCACCCCGCTCCGCATTGCGGGTACGGCATGCATTGCAGTGAGCATCGGACTCCTAGGAGCCCGAGACCTCATCGTCAGACACCGCCTCCATCATCACGGTGAAGTTGGTAGGCCAGCAGTTGCCAGGAATGAACATTGGTCCATGGAGCCACCCAACTGATGCCACGCGGGGAAGAGAAACTCGACGATCGGTCTTGTCGGGGCTCATCACGCCAAGTGACACAGGAGCACATCCGGTGGTGGGCGAAGGTGAGGAAGACAACCCCCAACACGGAGAGGCAGAGCGCGTGGTGCGAAGGTGAGCAGGATGCTCGATCCGGGTCCACGCGTTATCCGTCCTAAGGACGGCAATGCTTGTAGTCCGAAGTTCGAGCTGCCAAACCCTGGTGGTCGTGCGGGGCTTGGGGGCGGAGGTCACAGGGCGCGAAACCACGCACCTTGGCCTCACCTCCATGTGTTGTGGCGCGACCGCATGCTCCAGCTCGTCGTAGGCTGCCAGAGAGAGAGTGAGACGATGGAAATCGTCAGCGCGGAACTCCATAGTGCCGAAGACGAAGGTCATCTTTGTGAGAACCACGAAGTCGGTGAAGAAGGTAACAGCCATCAGATCACCCAAGATGAAGAACAACGCCCCTACCTTGTGCGCCAACTGTTAACGGGTGGGTCGGCAGTCCTCAGAGGGGGTCCCTAGGAGGAGAAAGTGAGTGTGGTAGAGATGATGTCCTTCAATGTATCGGATGGTCGACTCGAGTCCTAGGACGATTCAAAGAGAAAAGACGCAGTGAGGTATACTGTCTGAGCCCTTCCGAAGGATAATAGGCCTACGTCCAATGTGTGGTGTTCTTTGATGGGGTGGTGTATGAACTGAGATTACAATGGTGTTGCTCTTTCTTCCAAGTGTTTTTTTCTCTCCCTTGGCCCCGTTGTCCTGCCCTCCCTTTTATAAATCAAGGGGGCGTGAATAGATGAGCTTGGGGGCCAAGAAAGCTAAGTCTAATGAGCTAAAAGGTGGGTACAAAGAATATCTAAAAATATACATGTTGGTCTGCTAGGTCCTATACACCGTGGGCATCTTGTGATCTCTCTAGCCTTGGGATCCTCCTTCTGAGATGTCAGGTGGTGTCAGACTTTGCCTGGTTGTCTCCTCCCTCTTATTCCTTGCTTGCCAAGTCTTGTCCCAAGGAAGCTCGAGGTCGGATGATGAGTCGGGGTCGAGAAAGCAGCCGGAGTCGGACTTGAGGGATGGTCGGAATGGTCGATCCCGCCAGGGTGGTCGGGTCCTCGACCACATCCCAAGGACTCTCGACCTGACACTAGTTGGGACTTGATTCTGGTCTTTTGGGTACCCCGGGGTGAGACCCCCCTCACTAAGCATAGATCATAAGAGCATGAAGATACTAATCTTGTAAATCCCTCCGATTTGTATATTATCACCAAAACAATTTTTAAAAAAATTTGCCAGTATCTCCTTTCTTTCTGTAAACCTTTGAAGCAATGACTCGAGCTAGAGGAAAAAGAAAAAATATAAAAAACATCTTCACTTTAGTTTCGGTTGGTGTTACCAGCATTAACTAAAGATTATTTGGATCTTTAGTCTGGTTGGTAACACCAACCGAACAAAAGATAGGATCTTTAGTTATGGTTGATGTTACAAACTAGTACTAAAGATGTCCGCCGACCTCACAGATTCTGACAATAATCTAACCAGGACTAAAAAATTTTTTTGTTGGTAACACCAACCGGGACTAAAAAATCTAGAGAATCGTTGTCTTTTTTTAACAAAAACTAAAAACATTTTTTAGTCTCGGTTTCTATTGAAATCAAAACTATTATAGATTTTGGCAGATGAATCAAAGACCTTCGGGTGGGTGTGAGGCATGGAGTCTACTCCTCTGACCCACAGGAAGAGCGTTGAGACATAAAAATATTTATGCGTTGCCACTGACTTCTTTTTAATTTCCTCAAGCTGTTTAATTTCGCTGCTACTTAGTGGAGAAATAGACAAAATTTAACAGGATATCTTATATTGGTACTTGCTATAGAACACTATAGAACGTGTCTTTTCCAGGACACTTCTATTACGTGGTAATTTGCTAAAACATTCTGTGATCATTATTTTAATATTCTACTCAATTGGTTTGATAAAATATTTAAAAGGATGCTTTTACACCCTCCCGCAAATTGAAAATTTCGGAGTTTCAGATAATTTATGCGCCCCACTTCCTAACAGGACATCTTTAGTTTTAAAAAAAGATATTTAAATCTGAAAACAACTGAAATTATATTTTTAATTTTCTATGGACCCCGTAAACATGTTTTTGATTTTTGTAATGTTGGATGTGTTTTCAATTTTAAAAATGCTTATGTTTACCCAAAAATTATTATTAGAATTCAAATTATTTGTCTGATTTTTTAAAAAATTAATCTATCAATCATCTCCAAAATTTTTATTTTCTACAATTTTGGAAAAAATATAACCAGGCTGAGCATCCAACTTGGCATGAGGTAAAAACGTCTTCTCTGTAACTGTATCTATTATCTAGTTGAGCTGAAAAATATTAAATTTATGGTCATTTAAGAAAATTGCCTGTCCCATGGAAAATACATTATTGTATAAAAATAGCAAATACATACGCATGCACGGTTTTGATCTGGATAGAAATTCCCCGCTCACCTTCTAATATTCTTCAACTCGTCTGCTTCGACCTTAAGGGCTTTGCTTCGTAGCATCATCTTGTAAAATCCTGATTTTGAACGTACGTCAAAAATTGTTATGCATAAAAGATTATTTAACATTTTGGAATTTTGTTAGTGTCATCTATATGTAGTTGTACCAACGATCAATTTATTTCCTTTCTCCTTTACCCAAAATCCCGAAAAAATGCCAAGCTCATCTTCCATTATAAATTCAAATCTCCTCTTTTCAGCATTCCTTTCAAACTCTCAACCACTACTACAGAAAAGTGAATAGGTGCCAGTTGAGAAACCCCTTAGGTGTCGGTTTTTCCAACCGGCACTTATTTGTCGGAACCTATTTAAAGAGAAATAAGTGTCGGTTTAAGAACCGACACCTATTAGGTTCCAGGGATAAAAAAATCCGGCTCGATGCAAGCCAAGCCGATTCCATCCATAGATCAAGCCGATCGATGTCTCGGCTTGAGAAGAACATATCATTCACATATCAAGAACATTACAACAGAACAGAAATTCCACATTCATCCACACATCAAATCTTGACAAGAATAATTCTTCATCCATATATCAATCCATCCACAACAGAAGTTGACACAAAAAATCCACATCCAGATAAAAAAAGAACACACCATCGTCATCGTCGCACGGTCGTGTAGCCGCCACTGTAGTCATCTTCTCCCCTCGGCAAGCCCACTGCCTATTGCTGCCTATCCCCGACGAGACCGTCGCCACCTCCATCCGTGAACCCCGCTGTCGTCTCCACTCGACAAACCCCGCCTCCCCTTCCGCCGGATCGGCGGAGGGAGGGCTCCCCACCTTCCGTCGCTGCCTCCCTCGGCAAACCCCGTCGCCCCAGTCGCCCCTCTCCTCCCGTCGGATTTGGCGGAGGGGAGGGCTCCTCCACTTGGCATCGCCGCCTCCCCTTGGTGAGCCCATCGCCTGCTGCCGCCCCCGCGAGGCTGCCACCGCCAGATCTGTGTGCTCCGCGAGCCTCACCACCAGATCCGTCGATGTCGATGCCCGTCCCCGCCCTCGCCGATGCCGGCCGCTGCATCCCCGTCCCCATCCCTGTGCCGCCCCTTCGTCCCCATCTCGGCGAGAAGGGAGAGAGGAAGATAAGGGAGAATGAAATCTCGGCGAGCGAGAAGGGAGAGAACTCAGAGAAGAATATAAGGGAGAAAGAAGATAAGGCACAAAGAGATTCTCGAGACTACTCTATAAATCCCACCCGGCTTGACCTGCTCAGCTCGGCTGTTTACGTGCCGGTTTTTTATAAAACCGGCACCTATAATATATTATAAGGTGTCGATTATTTTTAAAAACCAGTATTAATATTATAGGTGTCGGTTTAAACCGACACCTATAATATATTATAGCTGTTGGTTTTTTAATAAACCAATACCGATAGTATAGATGTCGATTTTTTTAGAACCGACATCTATTATTTTAATAGATGTCAGTTTTAAATAAACCGACACTTATAAGCCAACACCTATGACGGTTTATATAGTAGTGTACCCAATTAGCTAAGAATCTTTGGAACCCAAACCCACGGCGACATCAAAAGTTTGAATTACGATACATTTTTTGAAATACTTATAGGATATACTGCATGTGCTAATCATCACGCAGTAGTGTTGCTCAATAGTTATTTGGTAGGATGTAGTCTCTTTTCAAATAATATTTCGTCAAGCATGTTATGCCTTTTCGTACGAAATAGTACATGTGCCATGGAAAAACACGTGAGCATTTGACTACTTCAGACTTTCACTCAGAGAAAATGTGTACACTGTTAATAGTATATATACGTACGTCCTAATTTAAAAAGGTACACTTCCTATGTATATTTCAAGGTTTCATTTTGTAAGAAGCAAAGGCGCTAAGAATCAAATTTGGACGGCCATATAGTTAATTAGCTAGCAGTTAACAATCAAAATTTGATATTATTGCAAAGGTAGCCCTTTATTTCAAATCTTACAGTCTGAGATCGGAAAACTACCGCAAAATGATTTTTTCGTACGAGAACCTATATATATTGCAGACGGACTATAACTGATCGCGTCTAAAAAATCAACATCTATTTTCGCATATGGCTCCTTAAGAGACTGCATACAAAAATCCGTTTTTGCACATGAACCTCTTAATACACCCGTACGCAAAAACTAACCTATTTTCGCAGGCGAGCCTCTTAAGCGGCCACATGCAAAAATACATTTTTGTATGTAGGTATCTAAGAGGCTTGCCTATCAGTATGACATTCTTCCTCTCTTTCCTCACAGCATCTTCAAAATTTTAAATCCTCATCCTTATCTCCTCACCCTCTCTCTCGTCTCTCATTTTTCCACACCTTCTCACCTTACCTCCTTATCTTTATCTCCCTCCCCCAATCATTTTTCTCTCCTCCTATCCCACGTCCTTCTTCACCGTCGGGCGGGCTCAGGTTAGCGACCACGACGACAATAGGAGCCGCGGACGGGAGCGTGGTGGTGGGAGGCTCCTCGGCTCCTCCTCCTTCACTGTCAAGCGAGAGCACGATGGGTCGGAGGGTGGCCAGCGGGAGGCACGTCGGCGGTGGATCCGGCGCCCCCTCTCTCTCCCGCACGGATCCGGCCACCACTCCGCCCCCATGCGCGTGGATCTAGCGACGACGGTGATGGGAGGGGCGGATCTGACGCCCCCTTTCCATCCTGACGGGAGCGGCCGTGGCTGCGGTGACCTCGACGGCGTTAAATTTTGTTTGCAATTTTTTATTTTCACATCCGGACGACGTAAGCACCTACACACAAAAATCGGATTTTCACGTGCTGGTGCGTCACCCGCATGAAAAAAATGTTATTTTCACATATCTTTTCGGACAGACAGGCGGCCCAATCATATGAAAAAATATATTTGATCGCACAAAAAATGCTTTCTGTAGTAGTAAAAGGACCATAGAAAATATTGCAAATCTTTGGCTTTAGCATCCTCTCTCGTTCCACGGCACGGGGCGAGGGTGGCAACCCCCCACCTCCAAGGCCCTAACATTTTGTGTTCTCCGATCCAGTAGTAGTCATCCGGTAGTGCTTTAGCTAGACCCAATAAATTAATGACACAAGCCACGAGACACAGGTCACAAATATTGGACAATAAACCTCTATGAAGATCAACATAGTATATGAACACTACGATATGATTGATACTTTTACTTCCATAAGAATCGAGAACGTGTCCTATACACACAAACCCTTACATATACACAACCCTTACATATACACGTCATAAACACCAACTAATAAATATCACCAAAAAAATCTAAAAAAAACATGAATATTATACGTACATGTAAAATCTTAACCCCAAATTCATCATATTTTAGCCATAGCAAAAAATGATAATTTAAGGTTATAATTTTGTTAGAATTTTGTTTTGTTGCTCTCTATGTAAAATGAATTTGAAGATGAAACTTTTACATGTACATGTAATACTATTGACAGTAATGTATGATTTTTTCTAGATTTTTTGTAATATTTGTTAGTTAGTGCATACAGTGTGTATATGTGAGGACTTGCACAGGATACACTTCCTACGAAATCTTCCTAGTTAAGTACTTAGTATGTTGAGGGCTAAGACAATTTATTAGGTCATTTTTACCGAAATATTTTTATGTTTATCAATTCTGTGATGAGGTAGTACAGGCCGTCATGTATGGGTCAGTCAGACCGGGCCTAAGGGCCCGTCAGACCGGCGGCATGTGACCGGTCTGACCGGCAGAGTCCGAGACCTAGTCGATTTTTATCGGTACTCGGGTTTCCTTTCTTCATAAGGTATGTCTCGGGTTTCCTAAGATATCTAACCTGAATTGAACGTGGAGGAGGACCTGTAGGAGGCAAGTCCAATCCCTATTTAAGGGCCAAGGCCGGTTCAATTGGAAAGACACGATCAATCCCCTAATCTCTACAATTGAATCGTTCTTTTACTTTTACTTTTCAGCCATGTTTTCTACTTTACCCTAGTTTAGTCCATCTTTGTCGATTTGCGTTGTAAATCGTCCGCCGCCGTTGCGAGAGTGCGACATCTCTTTGTAGGTTTGTCCCGAAAATCTTCTGTTTGCCCACGAGACGGGTATTTATCCATCGTTATACTCAAATCGGCTTTGCTAGCCAATTCAATCTACAAAACCTATCTTGATTTGTCCCTTTGGCTAGATCGGGGTGGTTGGTGACTCCATATCACCGCAAGGCGTTTAGGTGTTTCGATCGTGTTTGTCTTCTTGCCAAAAAATTTGCCAACACGATCTTTTGGCGACTCTGCTGGGGAGCGATTTATTCGGCCATATTACGGCCGAATTTCGTTTAAATATTCAGATATTGTTTCGTCGAATCAAAAGTTTTGATTTTTGGCCATACGACCAGAATCAATCTGTACTTCAGCTACTACTATCGTTTCTGCCTCAATCTACGCCGAGTGTCATCTTTCCCTTCACTACAAAGTTTTGACGTTTGGCTATTACAGTCGAAACCGATTTACACTTGCATCAACAATGACGAGCGGGAACATGTTTGACGAGATCACATCGGAGGTGGATCCATCCAATGTCATCCACATCTCATTGCATGATCTTGATGAGGAGCAACGTCAAGTCATGGAGAAGCGAATAAAGGCAATAACAGAGGAGATGCTGATGAGATCGTGCATCAGGACCTCTCAAGGTGTTATTCTCAAGCCTGGACCTCCTCCTAAATTCAAGGTAACCTCCAATCCTCACGATCCATCTATTGCTATTCGGAAACATATTGATCAGTGTGTAGATGCATCTTTTAGCGCTTCTATTGATAAAAATCATGATATGATAGAAAATGCTTTCAAAACTAATTTTGATAAGGTTATTAAGAAAACTGTCTCTAAAATAGCTAGTTATCAACAATACAATGCTACTTCTAGTTTTGCATCTATACAACGTACCTATAATGCTATGGATGGATCAATGGGCACTTAGACAGCCGATTCCTCAAGAATCGGTTATACAAAAAATTTAGCCAACGGTCAGAACGCGCATGACACCGGTCAAACCGCACTCTATGCCGGTCAGACCGTGCCCTATCTCGGCTAGATCGGGCCTCCTGCAACCGGTCTGACCACACCACTGACCACCGGTCAGACCGGACCATGGGCCGGTCAGACCAGGTGCTTGGCCGGTCAAACCGGACTATCTATAGCCAGTCAGACCGGTTCCCTGGAAATTTCGCCAGGTTTTTATACCATGACTAGCACTACTAATTTTAATTATTATTTATCGCCTGTTAATACTGTTAGTCATGTTATTCCACATACCCATGCTATTTGTGCCAACAGTTGCTATGAGCCAATACGAAATGATCAAGTAGATGGATTGGCACAAAACACGCATTATGGCCAATATAATCATATTGTGCCACCACAACCACCTATTCCTAGGCCACCAAATCCACAACCAAGGCCTGAGAATATGGAAGAGTAAATTAGAAACATCATTAGGGAATCATTTGGAATTGAGTCAAGGAATCATGCTAAGGTTTACACTACTAGAAAACCCTCCTGTAGATACGTTGTAGTAGTAACACAGTCTAAAAGAGTCTCTACTTCAACACATAAATATGCTTTTTGACACAATTTTGAAAATGTGTCAAACTGTTATGATATTAGACACGCTTATAGTGTTACTAGTCATAGGAAGACATATTTTAACACACTATTAAAGTCGTTTCAAAATGACACGGAGGTAAACACGCTTTGAAGCGTCACTATCCCATAGACATGTTGTAAAGCATATCAAACAATTGTCTATAGCCAGGTATAGATGCTTTCTGACTTTATTATAAAAAAGTATCGAATTGATACAAAGTTTGACATGCTTTCAAGTGTGAATAGCATGTATATACGTTGTAAAACGTATCTACTAACCATCAATAGAAAATGACACGGAATTAGACACGCTTTGAAAGCGTCATTATTCCATAGACACGTTTTAAAGCATATCAAACAATTATTTATAGCCAGATATAGATGCTTTCTGACTTGATTAGAAAAACGTATCGAATTGATACAAAGTTTGACATGCTTTGAACCGTAAATAGCATATAGATACGTCGTAAAACGTATCAAATAACCATCAATAGGCACGTAAATATGATTTTTGATTTGAAAAGGAAATGACACTTATTTGGATCAATAGAATCTAATTTTTATAATCATTGAGAAGGATGAAGAAACAATATATTTGAATTGGTAAAAAGATACAACTACCATATAACATATACATTATTTATTTATTGACAAAGATAAAGAAATAATATATTTGAATTGTAAATAATTTTTATAATCAATTAAGAAATAATATATTTGAATTGTTAAAAATACAAATATCATATAACCATACAACTGAATTAAAAAAGATAAAAATAGTGCTCCTAGGAATCGAACTCAGGTTGACAGCTTTAGAATATACAACCAAACCATGGAGCTAACAACATGTTTGTGACAGCATTAGGGATGAAAGCGGGGATGGGAAAATCCCGTACCGACCGACACCGAATACCAAAAATCCGACCGAATATCGTTTCCGAGAAAAAAACAAGAACAAGAAAAAAAAGGAACGAGAACGGGAGCGGGAATAGTTGGGGTGTTTTCCCGACCATATTCACGGATTCCGTATTTGTCCATGAAAATTCCCGTGGTAAATTCCTGATTATTAGTCCATCTAAACCAATTTTGGTCCACTAATCCTACACCCCACCCGGGGCGGCCACCACCCGGCCACCGGACCCACCCCCTCCCATCCCGGCGCAGTAATTTTTGGCCCACTTGGCCACTCTTCTCCTCCTGGCCCGGTCAGCGCCCTAGCCCTAAGTCAGCCGCCAGCCAGCTCCACGCCCTAGCCAGCCCCGACCTCGATAGCGCCGCAGCCACCGTCCTAACCCAGTGCGCCGCAGCCGCTGGCCACGCACCCCGACTCTGATTCCACCGCACCTCCCCCCTGCCCGGTCTCCCACAGTCACCACACCTCCCCCGCAGGGTTATCCACAGCAAAGAAAAGTTAAACTAGGTATTTATAAAACAAGAAGGTTCATATGGTATTCTACAACATCCTGATCCTTGGAATTTCAGAAAAAGAATTACATATTCTATCTTATCTTCTAAAGAATATTTTTCCATGCCCTCAAAAGCATCAAAGCATCTCAGTTTAGTTGCTATCCTAACCAGTGCTAAAACAGAATTGGATAGCACGGGATATTTAGGTTACAGACTGGCATGATTGCTTTTTTGCTTTTCTATTTTAGGTGATGCGTACCTTGATTCCGATATGCGGGATATTTAGGTTACAGACCGCCCAAAAGCACAGTTAGTGATTAATGATTGCAAACGAGAGGATTGGAGGAACCATGCTTGGAAAGGAATATGTTGGGGGTTATGTTGAAGGGCTTGAAAACAATGACATTAGAAATAAAGAAGATGGGCTGATACCTAGGCATATTTTTTAGATTCGTACACTACTAGATGTTGTTAGCTATACTATTCCTTGGCACCATTCACATGTATAACACCCCAAGATACGTTTTATATGTTAAGAAGCGTAAAGTGGTACATAATGAAAAATGAGTCTTAATGAGTGGCAAAAAAATAGTTTTTAATCCGTTGCTCCGAAGGACGATCAGATTCTTTAGTTATGTAGAGCTCGTCGAATACATTTTGTTTGACTACTCATACGCTTTTTTTCGACTTCGGATCAAGAAGCTACGGTTGTCGGAAGTTTGGGGAGAAAAAAAATGTAAACAGTAACGTGGTTACTGTAGCGCGCGGCTACAGTGCCCACCTGACCTTTTGTTTTGCCTGGGTCCTTTTAGTTTCCTTCCTTATGCTGTTTGTTTCTTCTCCCTAAAAAAAACTAATCCCCTTCATCTCATAAACCACCGCCGCCGCCTCGTATTCATGAGAGAAGAGAAGACCTAGGGTAAGAGAGAAGAGGGCAAGAAATTAGGGCCTCTGTTCGTCGCTGTATCGTTCTTCATCTAGTACCGGTTGGTCATCTTCTTCTCTTCTTGTTTCCCTCTCAATTACATGGCTTTCCCAGCTGTTCTTGATGGTGATGCCATCCATGGAGTAGATCAAGTCGATGGGACCTGTAACGCGGAGATCGCTGCGAAGGAGAAGGGGAACGGGAGATTAATCATTGTGTATCTTTGTCATAGTCGCTGTTGGGGTATGATCTTTCTTTTCCCCACCATTTTGATGTGAAATCCATACTAGGGTTTGCGAACTCGTTTAATTAGTTCACGGGGTTAGGGTTCTAATCTCGTAATTATATCTTGGTGTGATTTTAGAATCTGTAGTCGTTGGTTATGTGCAGTTTAGGGCGTCTTAGTGGCCCAAAAAAGGAACATTTATTTGAGTTGTAGAGGATTTCAAGAGCTTTCCATGATCATAAAGAACACCCCAATCGGACCTATGGTTACGGAGTAATTGTCATTTTTTTCTGACTGTTTTTTCAGTCTTGTAATTCTGGACAGATTCTGTTCAAGTGAAAATTAGGTATACCTAATGCTGAATCAAATATTTGTGTCTTCTACAAAGTTGTATATAATTTCATGATCGTTCTAGATTGGTAAATTTTATCCCCATAGCAATTTTGTAGCATCAGATATGGCTGTTTTAGTACGACTATTCTGCAGTGACAATCAGATTGTCAGATTAGGATTGGACTGATGATTCGAACACCTTAATGATTTTTATTCAATAGGATTATTCCTATAAAGTTGTAGATATGGTTGTTTCCTATAAGCTGGTGAAATTTCGTGAGTTTTGGTTGGCTAAAACTTCAGATATCATCGTTTGACTCTGTACTGCTCTGAATTCCTGGGCAGATGCTATAGGCTATCTTTGGGCGCAGTTTAGAGCATCTTAATCACCAAATTAGATGATGGTTCTGAACAAAAGTTTTAGCACGTTGCTTAAGCTTTTCAAATTGTCTTAGAACATGTTTTTTGGAAGAGTATATCTCCAGTTATGCATGTTTCATTCAGCTGCTAATTTTCTGTTGTCAGAAAAGTTCGGTTATATTGTTGGCTTATTTTCGGTATCTTAGATTCCTTAAAATCCAAAAGTTACAAATGAAAGTCGTAGGCAATGCTGTTTTTTATATTTCGAGAAAGTTTTATGTTTTTTAGAGAAGTGATTTGTCAGCAGTAAAAATGTGAAGCAGGGGTGCTACTATTGGTTGGTTGTCTAGTCGGTGTTTTGAGGGAGACGTTAGCGCAGGCCGTAGAAGCAGTTTACGTGTAATTTCTGAATGTCTGTATGAATTTGAGGTGTGATGTTTGAACAGGTGGTGCACCTTTGGATTATTCTTAGCTCACGCTTTGCATCGTCGTCTCGAGGCAAGTACACATAGCGGTGGTTCGCTACAGCTTGACATGTTATTTAATCTACCTACACTTTGTCAAAACATTAACTAAATCAAGATAATATATCTAAGAATAAATTCACTTGTCTTTTAAAGTAACTTTTATATGATCTTCATGTTGAATCTTTTGTCATTTGTTTATCATCATGAGGTAAGTGGTATATTTTGTTATTGTGGAACTGTATGACATATGTGGTAAGAATTTGTATAACATATGTGGTAAGTGAAATGTTTTATGGTTGTGGATTTATATGGCAGATGAGGTAAGTATTCTTGCAGTTCCATCATATCATTGTATGATGACCATATGCATCGAGCCAGGTCAGTGAGAAAGTCATATAACTATTCCGGAGTGCTCTTGAGCTAGGTCAGTGAGAAAGTTATACGACTATTACAGAGTTCTCTTGTGGATTATATCATGGACCTATGGTTACGACTGTACCGGTACAACATCATACGTTGCCCGAGGAAGGGTACGATGCAGCTTCATACTTTGTTGGGTATGAAGGCAGTGGACATGCATATGCATTGCATTTGCACTCCAGGATTATTGGGATTGAAGTTTTATGTTGCCATGAAGAGAAGATGTGGAGTATTCTTTTTATTTATACGAGGTGTATCATTCTATTCGTTCATGGTCATGATTTTCTTATTATATATGATGCCCTTTATTTCTTTACGGGAATTTCATTGGATAAATATTCCCATCATGAACCTTTATATATTTATGACATGTATTCTTCTATGTTTAAATCGATGTTTTATGAACTTGTAGTTTGAATGACATGTTCAAGCAGTTTGCTTGCTGAGATTTATTCTCACCCCTCATATCTTTCCAGGTGCGTGATTTGGATGCTTACTTGAAGGGATGGGAGTAGCGGCACATCTTCACTATTTCACATACTTTTAGAGATAATAATGATACTTGTCTTTTTGCAGTAAACTTAGAATTAACTAGCTTGGTGACCATTTGTGGACAATAATAACCTTTGTGTTAGAACTTATCTTAATGATACCTTTATTCTTGTTGTTTCTACCGCTTTACATAGTTGATGGGTGTTTGTTGCCAAGTTTTCGTGCTCTGACATGTGGGAAGGGACATTAGTGACATCGTGGGCTTTTGTGGAGCCTGGGGTGTTACACCATATAAGTCTTTTTAACGATTAAACCTACAGTTTCATAATATCTTCAAATTGTGTTATTCATCTAACCCCATGCGGCCTCGATGCAGGTGAAGAAAGATACAAGTTCTCAAGGGAGAAGTGAAGCTGCGATGGAGAATGGGCAAGAACAGACAATGAAACATAGGTTTTATTTGTTAGTGAAAAATTTTGAACAATTTGTATGATATTGTCACTTTTTGTGTTTCTTTATCAAGACAATTGTCTTGAATTGTTCACAGTACCTTAAGCACATGTTGATTCAAATTACTCAGTTTATTTTTGGTGAAGCAAAGAACTGATTATCAATGCAATGTCATGGATCATTTATTTATAAATTATTAACCAATTAGACAATATAAAGATATATTACAATTATAAATGCAAATAAAAGAATCATTATATATTAGTACACACGAAAATATATGTATCTATAAATCGTCTCTACAATTCTTAATTCACAATATGGTGTAAATATAAAACGTGTCTATATCTGTAGACACGTAATAAAAATGTATGTACGATATTGTTTCTACATTTGTTAACACGCATTTTGGTGTTACTATGAAACGTGTTACCCGCCACATCACTTGACACATCATCCGCCGTGTCACGTGCCACATCACCCGCCACATTATTCGCCATGTCATGTGTCACATCATCCGCCATGTCAAGTGTCACGTCATCTATCACGCTCTACTAAATCGTCTCTACAATAATTGTTGTGCTATAAGACGTTGTTACAAAACGCGTCTATATTAGTAGACATTTTTGTATATGTATCTATAAATTGTGTCTATGTTTCTTAACACGCAATGAAGCATTACATTGCTACGTAACTACACCACTAGAGGCGTTTTATACATGTGTTTGCAAAATTGTATCTATATTTTTAGATATGCATATAACGTGTTTATTAAATGTCTCTTTCTTTCGTAGCAACGCTTAAAGAATTTATATCTACAAGGCTTGACGTGCTACGTACGAAGACACTTCTAACACGCTTCATGAAAGCGTGTCTACATTGACATGGAGACAAAATAAAGCGTGTCTAACTCTAAATCTGGAGTAGCTAAGGGGGGTTTTCTAGTAGTGTTACCAAAAGCCGTATCCTGATTATTTTGATAATATCCCATATCCTCATGGTTTTAAAATACCTGAATTCACTAAGTTTAGTGGTGGAGATGGTAGGACTACTTGGGAACACATAGGCCAATATCTTGCACAATGTGGTCAAGCTAGTACCAACGATGTTCTCAAATTGCGTTTGTTTTCTTTGTCTTTGTCTGGTACTGCTTTTACATGGTTTACTTCTTTACCGGCAAATCCTATTCAGACTTGGGCTCAACAAGAACAACAATTTCATGATTGCTTTTATGCTGGTGAATCTGAGCTTAGGTTGTCTAATTTAACATCGATTAGGCAAAAACATGATGAATCTGTCATTGATTATATCAAAAGGTTTAGAGATGCTAGAAATCGATGTTTTAGTTTGAACATAACTTAAAAAGATTTGGCCAACATTGCACACAATGGATTGCTTGATTCTATTAAAGATAGATTGAATGGCCAGATATTTCTTGATATTGATCATATGTTGTATGTAGCTCTGGCTCAGAAAGCCGAGTGGACGATAATAGCTTAAGTGTTAGTTTGGATGACGATGCAATAACCAATATAGCCAAACTAAGCTTTGGTTCGGATTGTATTACTAATTTGAACAATGATGGAATAACATGCATAGCCGAACCAAGTGTTGGTTCGGATTGTGTTAGTAGTTTGGACAACAATGCATGTATAACCGAACTAAGTATTGGTTCGGATTGTGTTGTTAGCTTAGATAATGGCATTATTGAAAATATAGCCAAACTAAATGACGGTTTGGATTGTATCACAAGCGATAGTGAAATAGTATTGTCATAAAGACCGAGTCACAGATCGGTCATGTGAATGTTGGAAAACATAGCGACAATGTCTCGCAGGGTAGTGATGAAATAGAGTTTAAAGCAACATAGCATACATGTGAAAGGGCGTATCTTCAACATATAGATTCGGTCCCATACCCGCAAATATTTGAGGTGCCCAACTTCACAAAATTCACAGGTGAGGATGCTAGAACAACGAATAAGCATATCGGACAATTTATTGATCAATGTGATAAGGCCGGTAGTGATGATGTGCTCAGGTTAAAATTGTTTACTCTTTCTTTGTCAAACTTTGTATCTATATGGCTTCGTTTACTTGCTCCTAATTCAATTTCTACATGATCACAAATGGAGCATGAGTTTCATGATTATTTTAAAGATGCGAGTTTGATGGAGCAAAGACCAATTAATAATTCATCGGTCAATTGCGATACTATTTCAGTTACACCTATTGCTAAGACCGGAATTATTCATGATTCTCTTTTTGTTGTTCCTATTGATTTTGGTGACAAGAAAGTGTTGATTCGGTCTAGCCAAGCCGAATCTACAAAAGAAAAAATGTTATTATTAGAGATCCTCAGCCTGAGATAACTAGGATCAGTAATGCTAAGGTCGAAGATCGTGAAGTTACAAAAGATGAGTCATCTAGTTCTATAAAGACTAAAAAGCCGAAGCTCACTTTTGAGATGCTTATGGCTAGATACAAGGAGGGATTAGCTAGTCAACGATTTGATAATCGTACTAGTGGTACAAGAAGACCAATATCGCTTCCTAAAAAGAGATTTGGTCAAACGCCAAAGCAATCGGAACCATCAACAGTATCAACTCCATACAAACCTCCGGCTGTGATGCCATGGTATTCATATCCAATATCACTATATGGTTATCTTTTTATGTATTATATGTCGTGGATGCCCCAATCACCTATGCCGTTTCATCAAGAATGGAAAGAATCGCCTAGGTCAGTACCAAAACATTCATACAACTCAAAACAAGACCATTTATCACAAAAGAATCAGTCCGGTGGATCAAAGGCAAACAAGGTGAAGAAGGTGTGGGTGAGAAAAGAAGGCAAAGCTCCGGAGGTTGATACTATCAAGGAGGCATCTCAAGATGTTCAAGTACCTACTAGAGATGCGACAAAGGAGCTACAAGCAGAGAAGAGCGAAGCCAACATCGTTAGTGCCACAATGGTGGTCTGACCGAGGCAGTTGAGCGGTCTAACCGCCAACCTACTACCGATCTGACCGGACCATCAGGCCGGTCTAACCGATAGCATGGCGCCGGTCTGACCGGGCCCAGAGGCCGGTCTAACCGGGGGGCATCTGAGATGAGTAAGAAAATTGAGGGCAACACAGAAGCTTCCACTTCGACCACAAATATCAAAAATCATTGCTTGGCTCCTAGAAAACAACCACAGCCAAAGTGGATACCTTCCAGCTTATCTCGCTCTCAAAAGAGGAGGCTACAACGTCTTCGATCCATAGGTCAAAAAGAAAAGAAGGCCGAAGATGTGGAGAACAAGACATGTGATGATTTGAAGCATCAAATAACACATAAGCAAGTGTGGAGACCCAAGAAAGTAAAGCTAAGAGACCGGTGATTTTCCAGAGTAGTAGTAAATCCAATTTGAATAGAGAAGAATCTTCGGTAATTAGAGAAAACTCTCCTCCACATGTTGCTATAGATGCTACTATGGTGTTTATCTTGCTTTCGAAATCGTGCAATCAAGAAAGCCGATTTTGCTCGGGGGGCAAGACATTAATATACTCATGAAGAAATCAAGAAAGATAAACGGCGATGGATACAACATCATGTCTTTAAGCCGCTGTTTGTTGGATGCTAAGGCAAGGTATGGGTTTATCGTTCTCATCATTATATTAGGCCTATGCCTTGTTAGAACGTTGCTTGCTATCTAGCACTTGTGTGTTTTCCTTATCAAATTGATATTATGCATACATGTTGCAAATGCCAATTCTGAGTAGTGGAATTGGCGAGTTGGCATATAATTTATTTAAAGTATGATTCGGCTTGGTGGTCTTTGATATTTATTAAAAACCAAATCATGCATGTTTTGATGAATCACCATAGAAAATATAGATTTCAAAATTATTACATCATGAAATTTTGCTTCTTAGTAATCCGGCTAATGTCAATGGTCGATGTGATGATTTGTTCTAGAGTTGTTTTCTTTAGGAACATTGGCACTGTTATAATATTTTGCATACATGTTTAAGCCGATTACTTACACTTGTAATTTATTGGAATTCATGCATGTGAGGCGTATGACTTTGGTGATTCATTATTGATCATACTTCAAGTGGCTAAGTGTTTTTGATGCCTTGATGATTATTGTTTCAAAAGCCACTTGAATTAGTATTCATCTAGGCATTTAATTACATGTTATAATTTTCATATGTCCAGAAAGAAGGAATTTTGTGTAACACCCTGAAAATCGAAGGAATTAAAAATCGGAACGTAAAAATCGGAACTTACAAAAACTTTTGCTTGTTGCCTTTTCCTCGTGTTTGTTGCTTCTTATTTGCCAGCTCAGTTGCATAAATTTATATGTGAGCGATTCATCTCGATGTTGAGAAAAACCAAACGATTTGAATTTCCGCTAGGGAGAAAATTTTGGAGTTTAGAGTTGGGAGTTTCAATATAAAATAGGAAAAAGGGTTATGGATTTATGAAAATATATATTTGGGAACAAAACATGATTTTGGTGGTTGTGAAATATTAATTGGTGAATAAAATGTGTGATAAAATATTTTGAAAGATATATATGAAGTCTAGAAATTATTCGAAATCAAAATTATATTTTCGGAATTTAGGTAAAAAGGATTAAATTAAATGTGTGAAATATATTTTTAAAAATAATAAAAGTGGGTGAAAAAGTTGAAAATATATTTTACAACATAAATTTTGGGTGTACTATATTTTATTTCAAATTTTGGGGGTGAAAGAAAATAGGATTTGGAAATTAGAAATTAAATCGGAAAAATCAGAAATGTCACTATTCATCATGCGCCAAGTGTTCGATGCCGTACCGGCCGTACCGCGCCCGCACGCGCGACACGCGCGCGCGCCGCGCCGCCCGCGCCCAGCCCCTGCCCTCGCGCCGCGCACCGCGCCCGACCCCCACCCCGCGCCCACCACGCGTCACGCCACGCCCGGCCCCGGCCTCGCGCCGTGCTCCCACGCATGCCGTGCCGGACCCGCCGCGCCGTGCGCTCCTCTCGCCGAGTCGCGCCCGCCCGCCCCGGCCCCGCCCACGCTCCGCGCCTCTCACCGCATCGCGCCCGCCCGCGCCGGCCCGCTGCGCTCCGCGCCCTCGCGCCGCGCCGCGCCCGCCCGTCCGACCCGCCCGCGCGCGCTCCTCTCGCCGCGTCGCGCCGCCCGCGTCCGGTCCCGCCCACGCCGTGCGCTCCTCTCGCCGCGTCGCGGCCGCCCGTGCCTGGCCCCGCCCGCGCCCGCGCCCTCTCGCCGCGTCGCGTCCGCTCTGCCGCCGCCGCCGCCCCTTCCTCTCTCCGTTTCTCTCTCTCACCGCGCCTATAAAATGGGGCAAAGCCCTCCCCATTTTCCCCACCTCGCACGTGACATTTCCTCCACTCCTCGCCGGTTCTCGCCACCGTGGGGCGAAGCCGCCGCGAGCCGTCGCCACGGTGCACCGGTGCGCCGCCGTCTCTCCTCGCCGTCGCCGCCACCGCTGGTAAGTTCCCGGCCGCCGCCCTCGCGCTAGCGCCATCCGCCGGTCGAACACCTTGTGAGCAAGTGAACCGTGTGCGAGAGAAAAAGAAAAGAAAAAGAAAAAAAGAAAAGAGAAAAAGAAAGAAATAGAGAAAAAATAGGAAAATTATAAAAAATTTGGAAAAATATTTTGAAAGGATTTGAGTGAATTTTGGGCAAAAATAAATTATTTTCTTGTATATTTTTCAGAGTGAAATTTGAAAATCGAATTCGGACTTTTTCCGAGATTTTGTTTCGCGTCGTTTTTAAATCCGGATTTCGTTTGATTCTTTCTCGCCATTTAAATATGTTTCACTTTTATGCTCGAACCTCATAAACCTCCAATACAAACCCCCCGTTGATATTTCCAAATCTATTTTCTCAAATAATTACGATCACCGTTTTTACGAAAAACCTAGGGCATCGACTCGATTCCAAAACTCGGATTTTTTCCTAGCAATACTCGCCCGAACTCGAGTAGAATTCTAGGCCAAACATTCGGAGTTGTTTTCATGGTTTTTATGGTTCTTTTTTATCTCTTGGTATTTTATTGAATTCTAATTGAATTCAATTGATCTTTCGCACATACGGATAGCACCTGAAGAAGCAGGCATCGACTCCGTTGAAGACCCCGCTCAACAAGCGTGCGAGCAAGGCAAGTCATCACACCCTTTGAACATATTGATCCCAATTGCGAAATGATGTTATTTTAAACTTTAAACATGCATGCTACACATAGAGAATTACCTATGCTTGTTATGCCATACCTTGTTATTGATTATCTTTAGAATTATTCCTTGTAACCCTCGATGCGATATATACCACCGCAGGATAACTTCGGCAAAATGCTTAGCCATGCTATTAGTAGGTTCATGCATACTCATGATTTTATAAAGAGCTTTATGCTTGGGCAACTACCTTGGGGAAGGTAGTTGAGATACGACATGTGGAGACATGAGCGCCACATTGCCATGAGAATGATGGAATGAGTTTTGATGAAAATTGAAAATACTAAATGGATGTTTTAGACTGGGGCGGCTGGATGATTTGGGTGGATTCTGAAAAAGGCAAGTGCAGACCCTGGTCAATTAAGGACCGAGCCATGAGATAGCCGGAAAACGAGCTAATACAATCGTACTTCTCGAATGGGTATAGACCTAGCGGAGTAGATAGCCGAGCGGAGGCGGTACCCTTGCATAGTGGTTCTTATGTATGAGATGAGATTTGAAAGGGATGATGGGAAATTGGAATTTATTATAACTTGACGAATGAAGTCTCCCCTTACCTCGGGTACGCCAGAACTCCTCTCACTGCTAGAAAATGACGGCTAGAGTGCATGAGGGCTTAAGTTCATGGAGCGGGTACTGCCAAAGTAAGGTTATCGAAAGGCTTTGCCGTGACCGTCTCATGTGTTGGGATGTAGGCTCATTTGTTGGGCAGTCGCGGAGTACGGGTAAAGTGTACATCCACTGCAGTGTGAATGAATCAATCTATTCGAATAGTCGTGCTCACGGATATTGAGCATCGTGACAAGACTTTCGCTTGGCTAGAGTTTAAACTTTAAAATGATGGGATGGGTTTGCATGATGATTCTTATTCACTGGTGGATCAACTTCTCGAGATGCGAGAAGGGGTGGACTCCCCAGAAAACCATGACGAACCGGGGGCGGGAAGCCATCCTTGGAATCACGATGGATGGTTGACAGAACTGTCGCCGACTTAATCAACTATGGAACTAAAACATGAGTTGGCTAGTTGTTAGGCTTGTGAAAAGAGTTGTGAAAATTGGCTTTATGCAAAAGAACACCAGCCATTCTTTGAATGACCCTATCATATGCATCACTTCCGTGTTGGCTTGCTGAGTACGGTTGGTACTCACCCTTGCTATACGCACAAACCTTCAGATGGTGGAAATGAAGACTTGGAGGATCCATATGCCTACTACCAGGAGCGCGAAGAAGCTTATGGCGCTTGCTAGGTCTTAGTCTCCGGTCGTTGCCTGTGGCAAGCGACAAGCCGCTACCTTCATTCCGCTACCTTACCTAATTTATACTTTTGGGTTGTATCTGGACCATGAGGTCCCATGTGATGGATATTGCCTTCGGGCCCATTATTGTAATAATTTTGATGTAAGACTATTCGTGCATTTCCACCTGATTATTCAGTACTGTATTTCGTGGGTACCAAACTACTCGATCCAGGGAAATGGTACTATGAATATGAAAGATTCCCGTTCCAAAAACAGGGGTCCACATTTTTGTCCACTAATTTGATATACTAAGGATCTGGCTATAATAATAAAAAAGGAGTATTTTTAATACTAGACAAGCTGATGCTTGATTTTAATTCTTTTGGCAAATTGACAAAGTCACAGGCGGTGATCCCATCACGCGCCACCGCAGTGGCCGCGGTGTGACCGGCTTTGTGTGGCCTGTCTGACTAGTGAGAGGTAGAGGTCAAATCGGACTATCTATAGCCGGTCTGACCGGGTTTGAACAGGAAATTGGGGGCATGATACACTTGATTCAGAGGCCGAATAAAATGTAAATTCGAACATTTGTGCCCAGGAGACAGAAGAAGACTAGAGAATTTCTTTGATTGAGTATTTGAAAATATCTTAGTCTTGGGGCTGTTCCAAGGTTGGGCTTTAGATTTCATAGGTCAAATTTATCCTTCATCATCGAAAGGGCATTGGTTCGTGCTATTTATGGTGCAGTACTTCACTAAGTCGGCCGAAGTTGTGCCGCTCAAGAATATGACACACACGAAGGTAACTGACCTTATCTTGGAGCATATTGTTCATAGATTCGGTATCCCTCAAAACTTTGACTACGAATCAAGGGGCTTCTTTTATGTCCAAGGAGGTGAGATGTTTTGCCAAATCTTATGGTAGTAAATTGTTGAGTTCTTCTCCTTACTACGCTCGGGCTAATGGACAAACCGAGTTGGGCAATAAAACTTTGTTAAAACTAGTCAAGAAGAAGATTGAAGAACGTCCAAAGAGGTGTCATGAGGTGCTTTCTGAGACATTATGAGCACATAGGATATCTAAACATGGCGCTGCCAAGGTTACTCCTTTTGAGTTGGTCTATGCACAAGAAGTCGTTTTGCCAGTAGAGGTGAATCTTGGCTCTCTTCGATATATAATTCAAGATGATTTGTCGGTTGAATACTACAAGACTTTGATGAGAGACAATCTTGATGAGGTGATCGGCAAGTATTTGAAGGCTTTGGAAGAAATAGAGAAACAGAAGAAGAGGGTGGCTAAGGCTTACAACAAAAGGGTGAAAGCAGGACCATTTCAAGAAGATACTTGAAGAAATATTTCCCGAGCATTTGGCAAGAGGCTTAGGAAGTTCTATGGCCGGTAATTAGATTATCACCCTGAGACAAATATGTTCTATGCTTTTAGATTCACAATGTTCATCATGAAAGGTAGGGGGCATGTGTTTACACCCAAAATTGGCACCTAGGATTGAAATAGGGAGAACTGCCAATATTTGGAAAATCTGTCGGTTTCCTCCAGAGGGCCGGTCAGACTGGCGGCATGTGGCCGATCTGACCGGCAGAGTCCGAGACCGAGTCGATTTTCATCGGTACTCGGGTTTCCTTGCTCCATAAGGTATGTCTCGGGTTTCCTAAGGTATCTACCCCGAATTGGACGTGGAGGAGGACCTGTAGGAGGCAAGTCCAACCCCTATTTAAGGGTTAAGGCCGGATCAATTGGAAAGACACGATCAATCCCCCAATCTCTACAATTGAATTGTTCTTTTACTTTTACTTTTCAGCCATGTTTTCTACTTTACTCTAGTTTAGTCCATATTTGGTTGATTTGCGCTGTAAATCGTCTACCGCCGCTGCGAGAGTGCGATATCTCTT
Organism: Oryza australiensis; assembly: GCA_019925245.2. Classification (NCBI taxonomy): domain Eukaryota; kingdom Viridiplantae; phylum Streptophyta; class Magnoliopsida; order Poales; family Poaceae; genus Oryza; species Oryza australiensis. Next base: position 716,063 of record JAIFGZ020000010.1, read on the forward strand.
TGTAGGTTTGTCCTGAAAACCTTCCGTTTGCCCATGAGATGTGTATTTATCCATCGTTCTACTCAAATCAGCTTCGCTAGCCGGTTCAATCTACAAAACCCATCTTGATTTGGCCCTTTGGCTAAATCGGGTTGGTTGGCAACTCCATATCACCGCAAGGCGTTTATGTGTTTTGATCGTGTTTGTCTTCTTGCCAAAAAAGTTGCCAACACTAACATTGTCGAAGATGGCAATAGAAAGAAAGGAGGCTCAAAATGCATTCACCAACAAAGGTCAGAACCAGATCCCATCCATTGTACAATAATCTAATGTCTCTTTAGTTAATATGGCTAGTATGTATCCTAGGAGTAAATTTGTTGTGCTTTAGATGACATGGAATCCAATCTGAATTTGATTAAAGATTTGGAGACTACTAGAATGAATCATTTTTTGAAAGAGCAAGAATTACCTGATGATAAAATGTGTGAAAACAAATCAGGGTGTTGATTTCCCTAAGTTTGCTAGGTTACATGAATTTTACTCAGATGATAATAGCTCTGATCTTGATGAGATAGAATTACTGCTGAAAAATGTTCAGTCTTCTGCTGGAAAAAGAAAGCAAAAAGGAAATCTTGAAATTTTCAAGGTCATTCCTAAACTTGTAAGGAAAAAAAGACAAGCACAACAAAAAAAGAAATGAAAGGTCTTTTTTGGAACATATGGGGGAACCCAGAAAAAAACGGGACACTTGCAGGATCTAGTTAAACAAAACAATGTTGACTTTACTGGTGTATTAGAAAATATAAAGTAATGATAGGGCTGCATCAATTGGCATGGACAGTAATGATAGGGAAGATAGGAGAAGGTTACAATCAAAATAGGAATTTGTAATTAGGGAAGAAAAGCTGAAGTGTTTCAAAGAAGTAAAGTGAAAGAGGTCCTAGAGGGGGGACTATAACACCTTGGGGTGGGCTCGGTCTAGACTGAGACTTCGGTCCAGTTTTTTCGGTCTAAAAAAAGCTTGGCCTTTTAGAATTGATGACCAAACTTGTCCTTACAAATATACAAACCGAAAGTTTGGTCTCCGTCTTCTGTCCGACCAACCAGACCGAAGTACGGTATGCAGCACAGCATGAAGGCAGCCAGCTTCGATCCAAAATAACAAATCTAGAAGATCAATCAAAAGAAAATCCTTGCAAACGAAACGCCCCAAACTAGAACCCACAAATTAATACATCATCGGCCCCTCATCTTCTGTATTTCCATGGCATTCACAAATAGAGATAGTGTCACACCCCGATTTTCTTTTGGGAATAAAAATCATTGAATAATGCATTTCTAGAATTAAAATTAAAATTAAAAGCAAATTGTCAAGTGAACTAAATATGGGCAATAAAATTTCCTTTAAAAATCATGGCTGAGAATATTTTCTAATATTCTTCATGCCATAAAGTACTCACTGGAATTTCCGTGAATTTTCGAGCTCAATGAGTAATTTTAATAATACAAAGTTTATTTAATCAATTAATTAAATTGAATAACAAATTAAAATCCTCTCCTTCTCCTTGGGCCGTTTCCGACCCAACTCTACCCTTCCTCCCCTTTTTCCTCGGGCCGTCTCCCTTCTCCTTCCCCTCCTGCCATGCCCGGAATTTCTATCCATCTCTGAACAACCAACTCCGGTTGCACAAATTTGAACTCCATAACAAAAGCTAACCAATTAACATCACCAATTTTATTAACTGAGTAGTGTAAGACTAATCACATAAAGCATTGCTATGCCTACCCATAACCACGAGCATAGCTACTCGAATAATTTTACTTGGCTAGAGGTGTACAAATTTACTCACAAGACAACCCCACAACATGTTGCCATGCGCCTCAATACCTCCATGGTACCTCGGAAAGAAGCTGTGACAGGACCCTTCGCATAACACGCCCATGAGAATGACACCCACTAAGCATCTGTCTCTGGAAGAAAATGACCTGTTATCTAACAAGGATACTACTTAGTACCAAAAAAACTGTGGACTTAGTTGTCTGCCACGATAAAAACACTACATATCGTGGTGTCTCCTGTTGAACATGTTATACTACAGATCCAGCAATTGCCCATTCTGGCTTGTGGTTAGTATGGTTAATGCTTCACAATAGTAGCTCCCAAACCGGTCCTTAACTGGCATAAGCACGACTATCAAAACTTGTGCTCACAACCCACCATTAGTCAAGTTTTAGTTGGCAAATTAATTAACCAATCACGATTGACCATCGTGAGCTACCATTAAATATCCATCATAATGATAGAAAGTGAATCAATAATTATCCCATATGAAATGATACTAATGTTTCTAAGCATGGCTAATCAATTGTACCTAATCTCTGGTTAAACCAATATATAAAGTTCCACAAGTCAAATTATAACACAAGGTATCGAGGAATAGGGTAATCAATGAAAATTAGCCTAACAAAGGAATAGGTTCACACCACCCAATGACATTCGAAAATAAATGCACATTTGAAATAAATAGATAATTTAAATATATGGGATCAACATGCTCAAAGGGATTGTGTTTGGGATCTATGTGACTTGCCTTGCTAGAATTCAAAGGCTTGAACCTTCTTCGCAAAACGACCTCTCCGAAAACGTCACAAACTAAAGCAAAAGAACAAAAATCAACAAAATAGTGCAAAAAAAGTACATCTGGATATTTTTAACATTTAGATCTCGATTTTAGATGAACTTAGAGACTTGAACCACCTAAATCCGAGTTACGATGAATTAGTTATAAATTTTTGAAGTTTAAACCAATTTAAATCATTTACAGGAATTTTGTTAGATTTATGATGCAATAATGAATTAATTTTGAATAAGAAATTGGATTTATTGCATCATCATTGATTAGTCCACCATAGACCGAGTTCACCGAGACGGTATACGGTTCTGATGGCTCGGATTAATCGGATGGATCTAACCTAGATCAGACGACTCAAAACATATCTGGACGGATGCCACATGGACAGGACAAGTGGGCGCCACTCAAGTGAGGAGGATGAGGTGGCGCTAACATGGGGATGACGTGGTGCGGACGAGGCAGCCACGTTGGCTCGACGGCAGGTGAGCGGCACATGATCCTATGGTCGCTGGTGTTCCACGAGGCGGCAGCAAAAACAAAGGGCACGGTTGGGTTCGTCTCGATGCGGGAAACTCACCGGTGTGCTCAACGGCGACATACGGCAATGGATGGTGATGGCAGCATGCTCGAAATGACGGAGACCTTCCGGTCAGCAATGACAGCGGGGCTCCGATGGCTTCCAACAGCAACGAAGTAGCGGACGGTGGTCTCCTCCTTCTTGCAAACCTGACGGTGGCGACGAACAGTGACAGGTGGCGTAACTGGAGGATGTGGCAGCAGCGGCGCTTGGATTCCATGCAGCGACGGTGCTACGAACGACGATGATCTAGGGAAAGGGTGGCGACAACTTGCGGACGGTTGGGGAGCACTATTTATAGCGGTGGAGGACGGAGTCCGGGCCGGATCGAACTCGGCGGCAATTTGGAAACCTAGGGTTTCAGAGTCCAATTCATACTTGAGTTTCCGGCGATTTCCTATGAATTCGCTCTAGATTCCTAAAGAGAAAAGGAAGAGGGGATCAAGGATATTATTTCCCCTCTATTGATTTGGCACAAGATGGTAAGAGATGGTGGAATCAAAAAGAGGTTCGGTGGCAGCGTTGCAAAGTCCGGTAGCTAGAGGTTGAAGGCGAAGCTGACATGTGGGGCCCACATGTCAGCGAGAGAGAGAGAGAGGGTGCGGCGAGCTGAGCCGGCTGGGCCAACGACGGCGCGCGCAGGAGAAAGAAAAGGAGCTGGGCCGAATTGGGCCCAACTACCAGAAAGGGAAATTTAATTCCTCTTTCATTTTTATGTAATTCATGAAATGATGTTTTATTTATTAAAATACTATCCTTGCTCAAATAAATCCCAAAAAATCTATAAAATATAAAAGCAAGTGTAGTATTTAATTAAATTTTATCTTGCCTACCTTTATATTGGGATTTATTAAGATAAAATTAGATCTTCTCTTCTAGGCTTTTAATTAAATTTCTAAAAATGCATTAAGAAATGCATCATTAATTTAAGTGAATTTTAGGGCACGACACCTCCAATGGCCTAATTCCTCTTGGCTTGTTTTACTCCCCTCTCGCTCAAAGTCTGTTTTGCCTCCCTCCTGTCTCTTGTGTCGTCGATAGGTGCACCTGTCATCTGCATCCCCTACCTTCGCCGCCTCTCTCGGCCATGACGTGCCCCACATTGCCGTCGAATCCGAGCCCTCCCGCTCACATGCTCGCAGTCAAAACCTCGTGGGTGCGGTTGCCATCCACCCCCTCCATCTCCTCCCTCACTTCTCTCATGAAACCCGATGCCGGTTCGAGCCCCTTTCACCCACATTGATGCCCCCACTCCGCCCAGCAAATCCACACCGCCCCTGCCTCGAGGCCGCCTCACGAGGCTACAAACAGTACCCCTGTCCTCCCCTCATCCATTTCCATTATTTTCCCCAAGCCGTCGTGCCCTCTGGCCCTCTTCTCGCCATGGAGCCCGACTACCGCCGTTATCTGCCGCTAGAGCCACCGCCACAATGCGCAACCACCATCGATAGCTTCGTTGGGCCGAGAGCTATCCCACCTCTACTCCTCTTTTTCCCACCACCGTCGTAACCTCCACCTCGCCGTTCTCAACTCCCACCACCATGTGCCACGGGAAATCCTTGGAACACTTACCGTGCTTACCACAAGCAAACATGGGCAACTATTGGACTTGTAGTATCACTTTTCCCTTTCTGACGTACCCAGGCAATGGTGGGTGTGATGGAGTTTGGATGGACCGTGCGGCTGTCTATGGGGCTTCCGGATTCACCATGACAAAAGGGGTTGCCCACCTTGGTTTTAAGGGTGGAGTTGAAACCCTCGGTATAGTGCGCTTGGTGAGGAGGAGTTATGCGAAGGGTCATGTCATAATCACTTGCATGGTGACGTGTCTGGCACGATATGGTGACATACGGTGGATTGTGTCTTGTGGGTACAGTTGTACACCTCTGGCCAGAGTAAAACTATTTGAATAGCCATGCCGGCGGTTATAGGCAATCAACCAACTTCATCGTGATTAGTCCCACTCTATTAATTAACTTGAAATAATGAACTGATATAATTCAGGTGGTTTGCCTGGGCCTGTTCAACATGATGTAGCATTGTTCAATGGATATTTAATTTTGACTTAATTAATCAACTGTTTTATTGTTTTCAACAATAAATGTTTACAATTGCCTTTATGCAAATAGCCTCGAACCTCCCTTGTCTCCCCTTGCATGTTTGCATCATTCGTGTGGCTTGCTGAGTACGGTGGTTGTAATCAGTCTTGCTATATTCTCTCTTTTTAGAAGCTTAGTGCTTCTGTGCCAAAGACAAGTTAGAGGATTAAGGCTTATATCCTAGTTGACTTTTGCATGTGGAGTAGAGTTGAAGCCCCGCTATAATCATCCCCCTTTTTGCTGCTGTTACTTTCTTTTCCGTGTGAGGACTAAGTGTCTCTTTCGTAAGTATTTATGCTTGGATCTACATGTTAATTTGTCATTTTGTGTACCCTGGCTTGATTCCTGGACAAGGATTTATACACAAAACAGTCTAGAAATTTGGCTTAATTTATGGGCACGTGTTGACAGTCGTTAAGTACTGAATTCGACCGCCAACTATCATAATAAATAAAGAGAGAACAAACATTTCTTGCATGTATATCAATAATAAATAATGTAGTTCCACTCTACTTGGAGAACTAACATGTATGCAGAGAATAAAGACCAAAGTGAAGGAGAAATTAACCAACATGCAAAGAGACACACTTTCGACGAATCACATGAGAGCACATGGATTGATGGGCCCACAAGTCAAATCTAACTGACCTAAAGTGGCGCCAAACACCGGGAACCGTCTTAGGGGCCCACATGTCAGTCACTGAAGAAATGCGGTTGTGAGAGGTGGGGCCAAGGGTTCGGCCTAACCGCCATCGGCGCCTCTCATCTCCACCCTCCATGTGTTGCTTCCTTGTGGCTCGTCAATGATGGTTGTGGGAGTTACCGACCTACCCAACCATCATTAGCAGCCTATTTAAGGAGATCACTCCCTCACTTGCAACACACACCTCAAGGAGCTATTCTCTCAACTCTACATTGTATTCTTTATAGTATCAACGAAAATAGGCTTAGAGTATCTTCGCTCCTATAGTCTTCTCAGAGATTTTCGGTATGTCTTATACTGCTTTAGTAGATATAAGTTCTATGATCAGGATATACTTCATTTATATGCTTCACTTGATTAGGCTAGTTGATCTATGCTATGGTCCAATGACCTTAATGGGTTGCACTAGTTCCTACTTATCCATCCAAAAAGTGGGAGTCCCAGGAGAATTAGTGATATTATTTGCAAGCATAAGCATGGTGCTTGGGTTAGATAAATGTCATTGGATGCGGATACACCCCACGAAAAGTAAGGTTGGCGGCAGCTGGTGAAAGCTGTCTGTTCTTTGTATTCCTCCATGTCCGGGTATAATGTAAGAGTGCATGAATGCCATAACTATGCTGACAGACCAGCTGGAGTGGTCTCTCCGTAGTACCTAGGTGCCTAGAACTAAGTCCCAGTCACATTTGTATCATAGTCCTCTTTATGTGTTAAGTGTATACTAGACATTAGTAATATAGAAGTACATTTGTATCATAGTTCTTTTATGTCCTTTTCCACTATCATTAATATAGAGATGAATCTCCTGTGTGTCACACTATCCCATTATCATATTTATCCTAACACCTGTTTAGACTATGATGAGTTAATTATAGGTTGATTAATGATGCATGAACTCTATATTTATACCACTGTCTTCCCTACAAAAATATAAATATGACATCCTTGGAAATACTCATGGGTGAAATGCTACAACGGTATCCATGCGCTTGCGGATTTATTTGTGGTCATATGAAATACCAACATGTATTTCTGGTGCTATTACTAGGGAAGGCCGTAATTAAAGATAAAGTTATATATATCTATAATCATACTATGATTAATGAAATCTTTGTCCAAAAAGGTTATTCTTGATTTGTTTTCTCTTTATGTGAAAATAGGTAGTGCATGACCGGTTTCAATTTGCCGACAAACTTAATTGATAATCTAGAGAAACTTGTGAGAATAGTCCGACCTCATGTCATTCCTCCGCAAATCAACCTCTCGACACCCGAACCAGTCATTCTTGCACCATCAACCTTCAAGTCGATGGATCAGAAGACCCTTCATGAATATTCGGCTTCCTCTACTACCAATGTGCCCGTTGGGCCCACTATCAACACTTGGGATGCTAAATTTGAAATTAAGGTGCGTTTGATCACTATGGTGTAGGCTACCTCATTTTGTGGGAAAGCCAACGAGGACACTAACGCCCATCTCCAACAATTCCTTGAGCTCTATGACACCATCGTCATAAAAGGAGTGACCCAGGATGACATCAGGCTCTGCTTGTTCTCGTTCTCTCTACTCAGGAGAGAGAAGTAGTTGTTCTATTCCAAGAGAGTTTCCATAGACACTTGGGAGAGGTGTTCTATTGCGTTCCTAGCGAAGTTCTTCCCGATGGGGAAAAAATGCTCTTCATGGAAAGATTTAGGGTTTCCAACAAGCAACCAATGAGTCAATGCCAGAAGCATGGGAGAGACTCCAGGAATACAACCTGGCTTGTCCTCTCCATGGGATGGACAACTGACTTATTATCTAGAACTTCTACAACAAGCTGACTCAGTCGGCCCGTGACCATATTGATTATGGAGAATATGGGTACCATATACCCACACGTCTGGGTTATCCAACTAGATATATGGGATAGATAATGTATATGGAATATGTAACAGATCATACCTTGGGTATTACGTTTTGTTGTGTATTAAGGAAATGGCCCAAAGTCCTAGTTCGGTAATATTGTAGATTAGATTCATAAAACCGATACTGAGTTTGGTTAGATTCCTATTCTTGTACTCCTGCCCCCAACCTATATAAAAGGGGCAGGAGGCCCTCCAAGGGCATATTGACAACTCAATCTCTAGATCAATATACAGTTGGTGTATCCAATCCCCGAAAGAGGAGTAGGGTATTACCTCTTGTCGAGAGGACCTGAACCTGTCTAAACCTTTATCTCATAACCCATCTACTTTAGCTCTTGTATGCCACCCCCTTTTATTTTTACCGATTCCTACAATCGATAGTTGGTGTGCCAGGTTAGGGTCACATCAAGTTTTCCACCAACAAGTACGATGGGATCACCTTCAGGGGCCAACGACTTCGCCTTCCTACCAGGGCAAGCCTACCATTTTGGCATCCTTGACTTCATCACCGACAACTTCGGAAAGATCTCTCTCCTTGACTCGGATCCGAACCAGTCGAGGAGGGGCTGCATCCACTCGACTCCATTTGGTTTGCCAAACACCACCAACATCTACTCCATGGTTCTGACCTCCGAGTTGGCTTCATAAAACTTGGGGGAATCATCGACATCAACTTATCTTCGTGGCCTCCCCAACAACGCAAAGACATATCCTCGCATTGCCATTCAGCTCCCTCCACTTCTTGTTGCCACGTTTGGATCTAGATCCATTTCCCTCCACTGCCTATTGGTATGTTTATGGAGTCTATATTCAGATGATTTTGGTCCCACATCAAAATTCCTACTCAGTTGTCGGGAATCTACAAAATAAGCCACGTATCTCATCCAGTCCGAGTCTGATTTGGTCTTAGGCCTTGTAATTGTGTCGTGGGCTACGCCCAAGGGGTGCATGCCCTAGGCTAACCCTAGGACATCTCTAATCATATTTATTTAGTAGCCATCATAGTTTAGAGTTGGGTTTTGTTTAGATTATTTCTGTCATTGCATTTTTGTTGTTCATCAGTTTGCGAAACCCCAACTTCAAGTTCTTAATCGATCATCTACATTTTCTTTGCAATCTTTATTGTTCTTGCTTGTGTCTTCGATTCGCACACAGGGATTAGCCTTCTCGGCGAGGTAAATCCGGTTTTGGCATGATTGATAACCAAAGGAAACGTGGTGCTACGATTGCAGGGTTCGGATATTGTTGATTGAAAGTCAGATCGAGTGTGTCAAGCTTCCGCCAAATTGATGATTATCTCTACTTGATGGAAGATAAAGCACCCCGTTGCCATCAAGTGGTATCAAAGCAATCATTGATTTGTAACTGAAAAAAGAAAAGGAAGACAAGTGCTAAAAAGAAGAAAAAAAGCCGCACAAAAAAGGAAGGAAAAAAGAAAAAAGAAAATCAATGATCCTTTTAGTATATTTTAAGAATGGAGTTGTGATATGAGTTGTTTCTAGTCCTTAGTGTTGTCAAGTGCTTGCTTGAGCTAGAGTTGAGTCTAGGCTAGGCCGACACATTGACTAGTACTTTGAACTATTATTCAACTTTGCATTTTTTGATTAGCGCAATTGCTTTCCTTTGCTACTACATATTGTGCTTACCAAGCTCACATACTTTTGGTCAGCATAGCTTCAACTCTTACAATCGCTGGATCACGCCCTCAATGTATCGCGAACCAGCCACCGGTTGTACCATCCTAAGCATTGCTGGTAAGACACTTGTAAGAGCTTGGTAAGATGCTTCTATTTGCTAGCCTCCACTATAATCCTTGTCTAGCATTTGATAGGAATAATCCTTGCGTTTTTTGTTTTCTCTTCTGTGTTTTCGCTAACAATGATAGGAGAAGATAGCAGGCCGAAGGGTTTCAATGAGTGTGTTAGTCACACCCAAATGCAGGGTACAATAGACCAAGCAATGAAAAGGGTGTATGATGCTATTGCCAAGTTCGACATAATCAATTCCCTTGAGTGTGTGGAAATACGGTTAGCTACTCTAAACAACAGACTTGATGAGTTCGAGGGACATCTACTCCTTCCAAAGGGTACCCATGAACATGGAGAGGTGGACCAGCGAGCAACACAAGATGAACGACTACGTCAATGCCTTCTCCGCAACCGTCAAGGTATGGGAGGTAAAAATTTTGCTAAAGTTGAATTTAGTATTCCATCATTTTCTAGTGCATGTGTTGATGAGAAAAGTTTCCCATGCGCTGGCCTGAGATATTTGCTTAGCACTAGTGCAGGTCCAAGTTGGTCGCCTTTCATGATTTGAAGGGCGTCCCAGTTGGTTTGATCCTGTAACCAATAAGAAACAAAGAACAGGCGATTAAGTTAATATTAGATCCTACTCGATTGGCTAAAGATATTTATAATATATAATTACCATTCCAAAGTGCACTTAGACTAAGTGATTGGGATAGATCGGTAGTATACCGAGACAGTATAAATCACATATATCTAAAAACACACTAGAATACTAATTACATATATTTATTGCTTAGCCGATGTCGCAGATCTAATGTAAATCGGCTAGTACTCCGATATATTTTATACGAAGATATTAACCTGAGCTAAATGCACTAAACCAGGATCAATCGACCGTTAATGTGACTTAACAGATTGATACTGGGCTTTGTACATTTAAATAGATTAAGATCTTAATATAAAAGGCAGTTCTAACATATCTGAATAGTAACAATACATAAAAGATGGCTAAAATAGGTAAGACCGGCTGAAACCCCGGTGCTATCTCTAATAATAATCATTGAGCCGAATAGGTCTATATGATTCTAAGAGCGACTTAATAGGTCGATTTTATGCAACATTAAGTAAAAAATAAGCATAAGATCTATTTAGACTAATGAGAACTCCTCAAGATGGTGGATACGTCATATAATCTAAATCAACCTCCGAATCTAGCTCTATCGGCTGCTATCTTTAGGAAGATGTTAGCCGATTGAGAGATAGATCTAGACATTGCTCTAGATTATATGTCAGATATGATAGATGAAGCAATTTGAAACATCAGGATCAGAGTATTATGATGATGGAAACACTAACCCCGATAACACAAACCTCTTGTAACAAGAGATTACCTTGTCTAGGGATCGAAACCCGATGCAGCCCGAGAACGAGGCAAGAACTTGTCGAGAAAGTAAAAACAAAAAGGGTGGCGATTTGTCAAAGTTGTATTGAGGTAATGTGTGTGTTTACAACAAGCCCTCGGGTCTTATTTATACCCGGTTACAACAACATCCGTGTAGATCACGGTTTCTATCTGATCTACTATTTATAGTACGACAATATCCCGGGATGGAGTCCCATGCCGCGTTACAAAAGGAAGTTACACAAGATATTCTATTTTACAGATACAATTGTCATTATAGGAATTTATCCATAGATGGCAACGTCTTTGAAGCACTTTGGAAACCAAATCCAATGATTATCTCTAAGCTTTCCTTCGGGAATTAGCTCCACCTTTTGTCTCCGATCGGAATCGGCTATCAGCTATCCTGGTCCGACTCGGACTCAGCCGATTGGCTCCGTAGCCGATTCAGACTTAGCCGATGCAGCCTCTGCTTCCAAGAATCACGCGTTTCCTCCGATTCCACTTCAATCCTTGCTTCAAACTTGGGGATTTGCTTACCAAATTTGGTCGTTAACACATGCCCCCAAGTCTGGGATATTGATAATGTTGCGGATTTTGTGCAATCTTATCCCTGGAGAAACCCTAGGTCGAGTTTGTTTCGACCGTTACAAAACTCTTTAAATAACGCCCCTACCATGCCAAACAAACTCATGCCGTCAACACAATCCACAAAACCAGCAACCATTCTCAAGCTCTCTAGCGACTTCTTCGGCTTTCTCGAGCTCACCGCAGCGATCCCCTTTCTCCGACGACAAGAACTCAGGCGATGGCGGCCCCCGCTGCTCCATTTTGTTCCGCTTCAGCTGAATTCCTCGAGGTACGCCCCATCGGCTGAATCCTTTCTATTCCTGCCAGAAGTCACAGATCTGAATTCTAGGTTCCAAGTCTTAATTTTGCCCCTTTTTCCGATTGTAGCATCTTGCGCATCAGATAGTGATTCCCATCCTTATCAATGATAAAAGATATTTCCTAGGGCCTATCGGCAACACGGACTCCAGTGAGTTCATCATAGACGAAACTAATAGAGTGCCCCACAGGACGAAGAACCCCAATTTACGCCACTGGATTGGTACATTCAAATCCTGGCCTTCAACCGATAAGTCCTGGCCCACATGGTACAAAAGGTTGCAACCTAGCAAACAAACCCATTGGGAAGAAGTAGGCATAGCTCAATGCCTGGCCTTGTCTGTAGCCGATATGTCAAAAGACGAACCACTAGTATCGGCTGCCACCTACTTTTGGAACAACACCCTTAATGCCTTCCTCTTGCAGCAAGGCCCAATGACCCCCACGTTAGCCGACGTTTGCATGATCACGGGACTGGATGTACTGTTGTCGGCTAACCCTAACCAGCTGGACAATAAGGGTCAATTCTCATTCAAGACCAAAGCTATCGGAGGCTGGAACGGCTATATTTCTATGAACATGGGCACTGGACCAATTACTCCCAGAGTGCACGTCGCCTTCTTGATGATGTGGCTAGAGAAATTTGTGTTTTGCGGATCTAGCTGCGGTCCCATAGCCAACTGGCAAGCAGTAGCCAAAGCCCTAGTCGACAGGAAGAAAATTTCTTTGGGCAAATTCTTGCTGGGGTATCTCTATTAGACATTGAGCTAGGCATCGGCTAAGATAGCCGTGGATGCATCAATCGACACTGGAGGCCCCTCGTGGTTCTTGCAGTTGTGGCTTGTACTGCTGACCCAAAAGATTACTGGACGGCCACTGCTAGTTGATGCGCGCTTCCCCTTGTTGGAGCCGATTGAAGATGATGAGGGGAACGAAATAACCACCAGGGGGTGTCTGTCCTACGGGGAGGCTGCAGCCACTCACGTCGGATCGAAGCAATCAAGCGAGCTTCTGGCTGATTGGTTTATATCTTTATATGATGGCCTTGCGAGGAGCAATCGGACTTGGTTTTTCTATGAAGAGCGAGCAGAGTTCGAGTTGCCAATCGAGCTGAACTTGGACGAAATAATCTCAGAAGAATACCCCATGTGCAAAGAGATTTTCACCATGGCGCTCACCCCCTGCATACTGCCGACTGGGATACACCAAGGCCGAAACATGCTGAAGACTTACGAATTTTACTATCCTGCATCGGTTGGAAAGCAACTTGGTTTTGGACAGCTACCAATCGGCTGCTATTATGTCGACAAGATTGAGACCTGTGGACCCCCGTTTTTGAGGCGGGAATCTTTTCGTGTTCACAGTACCATATCCCTGGATCGAGTAGTTGGTACCCACGAATACAGTACTGGATAATCAAGTGCACATGCACGAATAGTCTTACATTATCATTATTACATCAATAAGCCCGAAGGCAATGTTCAACCCATAGGACCTTATGGTCCGAACACAACATAAAAACAGAATTTAGATAAGGCAGCGGAAAGAGGCAGCGGCTTGTCAATTGCCACAGGCAACGACCGGAGCTAAGGTCTAATATGCGCCGTCAGTTCCTTCGTCCTCCTGGTGATACACGTATGGATCTTCTGGCTCTTCATTCCCATCAACTGGAGGTTTGTGCGTATAGCAAGGGTGAGTACCAACCGTACTCAGCAAGCCAACACAGAATTGGTGCATATGATAGGGTTATTCAAAGAACATGGCTATGGTTATTTTTGCGTAAAGCCAGTTTTCACAATTCTTTTCACAAACCTATCGACTAGCCAAATCAAGTTTTAATTTTCACAGTTCATTAGTCCGGTGACGGTTCTGTCAATCATCCATCGTGATTCCAAGGACGGCTTCCCGCCTCCGGTTCGTCATGATTTTCTGGGGAATCTACCCCTTCTCGCTTATCGAGAAGTTGACCCACCAGCGAATGAAATCATCATGCATACCTATCCCAGCATTTTTAAGTTCAAAGTCTAGCCAAGCGAAAGTCTTGTCACGATGCTCAATATCCGCGAGCACGGCTATTCGAATAGATTGATTCACTCACACTGCAGTGGATGTACACTTTACCCGTACTCCGCGACAGCCCAACAAATGAGCCTACGCCTCAACACATGAGACGGTCACGGCAAAGCCTTTCGATAACCTCACTTTGGCGCACCCGCTCCATGAACTTAAGCCCTCATGCACTCTAGCCGTCCTTTTCTAGCAGTGAGAGGAGTTCTGGCGCACCCGGGGTAAGGGAAAACTTTCTCAATCTTTAGGTTTAATTAATATCAGTTTAATTCCACCTTTCATAACAAAGGCCGCAGCCTCATTCTCATCCCGTAACCACATCATAGAGAACCATCTATGCAAGGATACTGCCTCCGCTCGGCTATCTAGTCAGCTAGGTCTATACCCATTCGAGAAGTACGGTTGTACTGGCTCGTTTCCCGGCTATCTCATGGCTCGGTCCTTAACTGACCAGGGTCGGCACTTGCCTTTTCCGGAATCCACCCAAATCATCCAGCCGCCCCAGTCTAAAACATTTGTATAGTACTTTAAATTTTCATCAAACTTAGTTCACCATTCTCATGGCCATGTGGCGCTCATGTCTCCACATGCCGTATCTCAACTACCTTCCCTAAGGTAGTTGCCCAAGCACGAAGCTTTTTCATAAAGTCATGAGTATGCATAAATCTAAGTATAGCATGGCTAAGCAGTTTACCGAAGTTATTCTTCGGTTGTTTGTATCACATCGCGAGTTACAAGGAGTAATTCTAAAGGTAATCAATAGCAAGGTATGGCATAACAAGTATAGGTAACTTTGTAAAGCATGCATGTTTAGAGTTTAAAATAACATCATTTCGCAATTGGGATCGATATGTTCAAAGGGTGTGAAGACTTGCCTTGCTCGCACGCTGGCTGAGTGGGGTCTTCCGCGTAGTCGGTGTTCACCTCTTCGGACGCTATCCGTACGTGCGAAAAGAAGGGTTGAATCCAATTAGAATCCAACAACATCAACGAAAAGAAAAAGATCCCAAAATGATCGCGGAAAGCGGTTTCCAAACACAACCTCAAACTTCGGAAATCTTAAAGGTTGAATCAACGAAAAGTGATTTCAGTTAGACCGAGCGAACCATCTTGTAGTTAATATGTATTTTGCACTTGAGTTTGAAGATATTCTAGAATAATTAGGTTTCTAATTTTATATTTCCAATAATTGATCTTTAATGTTGCAATTATATTCATTAGGGTTTTTGGAATTCTAACAACACGATAACATCATCCATGCTTAACCAATATTTAAAAAAAGTTTCTTGCGAACTTCGATAACAATTTAAAGGTTGGACAATATTTGAATTCACAAAAAGAAAAATTGATCTATAAATCATTTTCACAAAGTATTTTATTTTAGAAGGGGAACAATATTGTACTTATTCCTAAATAATAATAATAATTCAGAAACCTCATTTTATCCTAAATATTCCCAAAATAATCTATACATTTTCCCCTATTCTTTTACTATTTTTCTTTTCCTTCTTTTTTTTTCTTTTCTTTTTCCTTTTTCCTATTCCCTCTGTTTCTTCCCTTCCCTCTCTCGCTCTACTACCACCGCGGCCGACGGTGAGGAGAGGGCGCCGACGGTGAGGAGGGCCGGAGCTAGGGGAAGGAGGGGCTTTTCACCATCTTGGGACCACGGGGTCCCATTTCTCCACTCGGCCGAGACCGGGAGCGCGAAGAGGGCGGCGATGGCGAGGTGGTTCGGCGGCGGTGGCGCTCGTCGGCAGCGAACTCGGGCGAGGTTTTGGCCAAGGCAAGGGGTCTACGAGCATCAGTGAGCCTTAGGGATGCTAGAGAGGGGGTTGGTTCGGCCGGGGAGGCGCTGAAGTGTGCTGGCGACGGCGGGGTGGCGGCGGCCGAGACAGGGGAATTCGAGGGGGCTCGTCGCCGGCGATTTTCCGGCGACCATTTGGCTCGGGAAGCTTAGGGGAAACAACACTTAGAGCACGGGGATAACGGGGGTACCTTCAATTCGGGAAGAAACCGGCCGAGGATGACGAATTTCGGAGTTTTGCGCCGGGCGGCTGCGTTAGGGTTCTTCGGCCGAGCTCCGATTCTTCCCAAAATTCAAGCAATGCAACGGGTAATTTTTGAGGAAAAACGGGGAGAAAGCACGAGGAAGTTGTGGCGAAGATTTTCGGTGTTGGGGGCTCGGCTCGGGGTGGCTTCTTATAGGCGGTCGACGGAGGGCGATGCGACGGCAACAATGGGCGCGGCGTCGCGGCATGGCGCGGTCGCGGGAGGTCGTGCGCGACGTGCGGCAACGCAGCCGACCGCGTGCGTACGTGTGAGCGCGGCGGAGACGGTGCATGCGGATGCGGGGCGCGACGCTAACACGGGCGGCGGCGACGGCATGGCGACGGCATAGCGCGGCGCCGCGACCGGCGACCGCGGGATGGCGCGACTGCACCGGTGGTGGCGCGCGAGGACGGTGTCATCGCGAGAGCACGCGTGCGCGGGCGTCTGGTACGGCGCGGCACGACGTTTGGCGCGTGGCGCGCGCGAACGTGGTTGAAGGACCCGTCGAACACCTTCTGACGCGATGAATAGTGTACTTTTCCTATTTTACTGATTTAATTTTCCTAATTCCCTATTTCTATTTCCTTTCTCCCTAAAAATCCCAAATAAATTTTGGTATTCTCAGAACAATCTCAAAAATTATATTTTCCACTTCTCCCTACTTTTCAAAATATATTTTTCATATTTATTTTGTTTCCTCTTTTGAATTCAAGAAAATAGGGTTTTGAGTAGAGATGAATTTCTATCTTCATTTTTCCTTTTTCAAAAATATTTTTATCATCAAATCCCAATTATTCATTATCTTTCCCCCATCAATTAGGGTTTAAATCAAAGTATATCCTTTTTGTAATTCACCAAATTATATATGTATGTGCTCTTTTCAAGGTACACACATTTATATTTTGAAATCATTTTCACCGGTTGTGATTTCAAAGCTTAGGGTTTTGTCCCATTTTTCCTCAAAGTAATTCTAGAAGAAAAATCTTATTTTGCTGTACTGGCAATCCAGATCGAAAAACACGATAAGAAGCAATGATTCCCAAAAAGTTTTTGTGAGTTCCGATTTTTACGTTCCGAATTCCATTCCTTCGATTTTCAGGATGTTACAAACCTACCCCCCTAACAATAAATCTCGTCCCCGAGATTTCTTACCGGTTGCTGAATAGGTGTGGGTATTCTGTCCTCAGGAACTCTTCGCTCTCCCAGGTAGCTTCTTCTTCTGTGTGATTGCTCCATTGTACTTTGTACATGCGCCATGACTTGGTTCGTGTCTTCTTTTCTGCCTCGTCTAGTATCTTGATTGGATGCTCCGGGTAGGTAAGATCACTGTGGACATGGATGGTTTCTAACGGGGCTTGCTCTTCCGGTACCCGCAAACATTTCTTCAGCTGCGATACGTGGAATACTGGGTGGACATCGGAGAGATTCTCGGGCAGTTCCAATTGGTAAGCCACTTCTCCCCTCCTAGCGCTTATCAAGAATGGGCCCACGTATTGTGGTGCGAGTTTCCCTTTGACTTTGAATCTCTGTGTTCCCGTAGTGGTGAGACCTTTAGATACACGTAGTCACCTTCTTTAAATTCCAATTCTCTTCGTCGGGTATTCGCGTAGCTCTTTTGTCGTGATTGAGCAGCTTGTAGTCGGTCCCGGATCAGGCAAACCTTTTCCTCAGCCTCCTTGATTATGTCGGCCCGAATACGGTTCGTTCACCGGTTTCGACCACATCAATGGGGTTCGACATCGGCGACCAAATAGAGCTTCGTTTGGCGACATCTTGGACGGCTTGATAGCTATTGTTGTAGGAGAACTCGGCGTACGGCAAACATTTCTCCCAATCCTTGGTGAAATCCAATGCATGAGCTCTCAGCATATCTTCTAGTACTTGATTCGTCCTTTCGCCGCCGTCGTGTGTGGGTGATAAGCGCGAAAGCGAGATGACTTCCGAGTGCCTCGTGGACTTTGCTCCAAAAATGAGATGTGAATCGGGTACCACGATCCGATATAATCCTCTTTGGTACACCGTGGAGACATGCAATCCTACTCATATATAGTTCCGCTAGCTTGGCACTATTGTAGTTAGTTTTCACGGGAATAAATCTGGCAGTCTTGGTGAGCCGATCTACTATTACCCAAATGGAATCGTAACCAGTCGTAGTTTTGGGTAGTCCCACTATGAAATCCATGCCTATCTCGTCCCATTTCCATTCGGGAATCTTGAGTGGCTGCAGCAAGCCAGCTGGTCGTTGATGCTCGGCTTTCACCCTTTGGCACACATCGCACACGGCTACGTATTCGGCTACATCTCTCTTCATATTGGGCCACCAGTATTCTCCCTTCAAATCCTGGTACATTTTCGTGCTTCCGGGATGTAACGAATATGCCGATTCGTGGGCTTCTTTTAAGATCAATCCTCTCAAACCGCCTCGTTCAGGTACGCAGATTCTTTTCTTGTACCACGGATCCCCTTGTCGTCACGAAAACTCCTTAGCGCGTCCAAGCAGCCATGCGTTCCTTGATTTCCTGGGTTTCCTCATTCCCCTTTTGGGCTTCTTCTATTTGAGTCCTCAGAAGGGGTTGGATTTCTAGTGAGTTTACTTCTCCGTGAGGAATCAGGTGCAGATTAAGTTGAGCCATTTCTTCTTGGAGCTCATTGGCCATACCCCTCACTCCCATGTGGTTGCATTGGGCTTTGCGGCTCAGCGCATCGGCCATCACATTTGCCTTGCCGGGATGGTAATGGATTCCTAGATCGTAATCCTTGATCAACTCCAACCATCGCCTCTGTCGTAGGTTGAGATCAGGCTGAGTGAAGAAATATTTCAAGCTCTTGTGATCGGTATACACATCACGGTGGTTCCCGATCAGATAGTGCCTCCAGATCTTCAATGCGTGAACAACCGCGGCTAATTCCAGGTCGTGTGTGGGATAATTCTCCTCATGGGGTCGTACGCCGTGAGGCATACGCTACGACCTTCCCATCCTGCATTAACACGCCTCCTAGTCCTTGCCGGGATGCATCACAAGACATCACGAAATCCTTCCGGTTGTCGGGTAAGGTTAAGATTGGGGCAGTGGTTAACTTTTCTTTCAGCTGGTCGAAAGCCTTTTGACACTTCTCGTTCCATTCAAACTTCTTTTCCTTCTTCAAAAGTTGAGTCATAGGTCGGGCTACGGTGGAAAATCCTTCGATAAACCGTCGATAATAACCGGCCAAGCCCAAGAAACTCCGAACTTCCGTTCGACTTGGGTGCCTTCCATTCCGTGACGCTTCGACCTTGGCGGGGTCTACCGCTACTCCTCGGCTGAAACCACGTGGCCAAGAAAAGCGACTTCCTTGAGCCGAACTCGCATTTGCTAAATTTTGCATACTGGTGCTCTCGTAGTTTTTCCAAGACTAGCCGTAGATGTTCCGCGTGTTCCTCATCGTTCTTGGAGTAGATAAGTATATCGTCAATGAATACCACTACGAATTTGTCCGGTACTCCATGAATACCTTGTTCATCGATTCATAAAATATCTGGGGCATTGGTCAATCCAAAGGACATTACGTAAACTCGTATAAGCCGTAACGTGTAGAGAACGCCGTCTTAGGAATATCTCCGCCCTAATCTTCAACGATGATATCCGACCGTAGATCAATCTTTGAGAACACTGCGCACCCTTAAGTTGATCGAATAGGTCATCGATCCGAGGTAGCGGGTACTTGTTCTTGATAGTTACTTCATTCAGCGATCGGTAGTCCACACACATTCTCATACTCCCATCCTTCTTTTGACGAAGAGTACCGGGGCTCCCGGAGAAGAGCTGGGCGTACAAATCCCTTCTCTTGTAGTTCTCTTATTTGCTTCTTGAGTTCCTCTAACTCGTTGGCGGCATTCGATAAGGCCTCTTGGATATGGGGGCGTACCGGGCATTAGATCGATGATAAACTCTACGTCGCGATCCGGGGCATTAGGGCAATTCCTCGGGAAACACATCCGGGTATTCTTGTACTACGGCATTCCGCCTAGAGGTAGCATGGTGAACACTCCCGCAGCTTGCTCACATAGCTTTGGGTTTTGATCCATAGTTATGCTCATCGGTGATCCCCATGGGGTGGATACGTGACTTCCCTTCGATTGCAGTCTATAATTCCATTATTTTTGGTCAACCAATCCATTCTGAGTATGACATCTATGGTTTGGGGTGATAGCACCATAAGGTTTGAGAGAAACACCACGTCTCTAATCCGTATGGGCACATTAATGCAGGCATGGGGTACGGTTATGTCTCCCCCAGGTGAATGTACCAGCATAGGTCTCCTAAGTGCTACTTGGTGTAGGTGGTGTTGTTTGCTTACTTGGGAAGATATGAATGAAGCGAGGCTCCAGAATCGAATAAAACTTTAACTGGTGTAGAGTTGATAGAGAACATACCCATCAATACGCTCTGGTCCTCCTGAGCTTCTTCAGCCCGCACATGATTCACCTGGCCACGTCGAAACCCGGTGGCAGCCTCGTTGGGTAGTGGGGTCCTGAACAGACCTCGTCCTGCCATAGGGGTGGGGGTTCCTCGAACGGGCGTTGCATTGGCGCCAGTGCGCACAGGGGCGTTGCGTGGTTTTGCGCAGCTATTGGAGTAGTGCCCGAATTCTCCGCAATTGAAGCAGCTCACATTCTTTCTTCCTGGAGCGGCTAGGGTTGGTGTGGGTGTACGAAGCTGAGGTGTAGCTGACCTGTTGACATGGTCGAAAGCGGGAGAACGTCCGGTTGCCGGAACGTTTGGCTTCCATCCAGACGGGGTGGCTCCCTTGGGGCGTTGTGGCGTTCCCCCGAAATGGGCGAGCCATAGCGAGCCTCCTCTTGCGGTTATTGTCTACCACCTTTTGGTCATGCTCAAGTCGGACGACCTTGTTGATGAGGCTTTGGAAAGCGGTGTGATCTGCCCGATCATTGGTCCCCTCGGTTCGTCATTTAGTCCCTCAATGAATTTGTCTATCTTCTCTTCTTTCTGCCCAGTCACGGTGGCGTAACGGGCAAGCTGGGTGAACTTGTTCGAGATATTCTTGCACCGAGGTGTTCCCTTGACGCATCTGCGGAACTCGTTTTCTTCATCCTCATGACTCGCAGTGGCACGAAATTCTCACGGAACGCAGCCGTGAATTCCTCCCATGTTGGTTCGCCGGCGTCTTCAGCTCGTGTTTCCTTGTAGGTGTCCCACCGGTCACTTGCGGGGCCCTCCAGCTGGTTAGTAGCGAAGACAACTCTATCAGCTTCTCGGATTCTGACGAGGGTTAGCTTTTTCTCTATCACTCTTAGCCAATCTTCAGCATCCATAGGTTCTTCGGCCGTGGAAAAGGTGGGTGGCTTAGCTCTCATGAACTCTCCCAGACTCGATCCTCCTCGACCTCCCTGATTATTAGCAATTGCTTGAAGTAGCTGGGTCTGCAAAGCCATAACCTCCGCCAGGGTGGAGGGGTTGGGTTCTGGCGGGTTCTCGTTGGTTGCTGCGGCTCTGCGGCGATGTGCCATCTGGAGAAGATAGATGAATTAAGAGATCGGACCAGTTTAGGTTATGGTTCCTAGGGAGATTTTTCTTCAAGTTCTTTTAAATGATCTTCAATCAACAGGCAGGGTGAAATAATAATAAGCTTACGAATTAAGACACCGCAAAGCGATGCTCAGGTTCATCATATTACATAAGAGGGGTACACGGACTGTACACACACAGTCCTTCATGCCATGATAGCAACAACAACTATATCGTCCAACTACATCAACCAATTAAGGGGAAATAGAGAGTGGTTCGTGCTGCCGAGCTGGGAAGGTCCTCCCGCCTAGTCATCCAACCATCCGCAAGAGCCAGGCGCCGGAAGTGGGTGGTCCGCTGCTGAAGCAAACCGAAGTCCCCGTGGCTCGGAGGTGGTGGCCTCGGAGTCACGCCGAATCTTCCGACTCGATGGCCGCGTACTCTTGCGAGCGGTCTGGCGGGTGAGGGGGCCTCCAGTGTGAGTCAGGCGACGAGTGGGAGCTTCCTCCTCCATTGGGTCGGTGTCGCTAGACTCCCATTTGATCTCCATGGGTTCTGCCTCGGACTCCGTGTCGGTGTGGATCTGGATGGGGTTATCCTCTCCTGATCCCGGCTCGGATGGTACTGCTACGGAGCTCGGGGTGGGTCCCATGGACGCGGCAGATGGGGTCTACAGTGCGGTGCGGCTCGTGCTCAACATAAAGCTTGCTCCATCATGGCTTGAAAAGTATCCAAGCATGCTGGAGTCATAAGGTAATAGTGGTCGGGCAAAGGGCGGGAGGTGATGGTACGGGCTCGGTGGAAGTACTGCGCGTAGAGACGGGATGAGTGCGCAGTGCTCTTCCAGTGGTTGATTCTTGCTTGCTCTTTCGATGCTCTTCCGGCTCTACGAGCTTCCCCACGGGCCATGTAGCGGTCCGAGAGTTGCTCGTATTGGGCACCATTGGCTGCGGTTGAGTTCGTAGCATGTTTATCTCGGTCTCCACGGCCTTGGTGGGCGTCGACCGATCATTGAGGCGTGATTGCTCGTCGTTGATCTCGGCGGGGCCTCCTCGTAACGCGATCGTCTCGTCTCCGCCCAACGTGATAGACGCGTAACCATCGGGTTGTAGCAGCAGGGGGTAGCCTCCATAGTGCAGACTGGGTTGCCCTCTTCGCGATAAGGATGATGCACGAACTCCGTCATCGTGAGTTCGGCACGATGTATCGCATTAAGGCAAAGGAAGGCTTCGCGAGCCGCATCCGAATAGCGCTTCCGCTAGGTCCGGTGGTAGCGAGTGTGGAAGCGAAGGATGTCTCACTTCCCATGCGGGCTTCTATGGATACGGTGCCTCCCGGCTGGATACACTTCGGAGCCATGCCTCTTGGTGTGATAGGTGGGTGGTTCAGGATACCTCAAACACCATAGTAGGGACTGAAGTTGTACCACAAACCCTTCGTCTCGCGCGATAGTGACTTCCCAGGCTCCGTCGTGGTTTGACATCTGCTTTTGTAGGCAACTTAGGGTTAGAGGGAGAGAGCTATCATAATCATTTGGTAAAAAGGAAATACAGATGTAGAAAAGGTATATTTGCATTTTCGGAAATAATAGTTTAAAACTGATCCTATTGTAGGGATATTTCCCTTTAGCCAACTGGTTAGGGTAGGGCGCCATTTGGCCTTAGCCTATGGTCGCATGGCTCTGATACCAGCTCTGTGGACCCCCGTTTTTGAGGCGGGAATCTTTTCGTGTTCATAGTACCATATCCCTGGATCGAGTAGTTGGTACCCACGAATACAGTACTGGATAATCAAGTGCACATGCACGAATAGTCTTACATTATCATTATTACATCAATAAGCCCGAAGGCAATGTTCAACCCATAGGACCTTATGGTCCGAACACAACATAAAAACAGAATTTAGATAAGGCGGCGGAAAGAGGGCGGCTTGTCAATTGCCACAGAGCAACGACCGGAGCTAAGGTCTAATATGCGCCGTCGGTTCCTTCGTCCTCCTGGTGATACGCGTATGGATCTTCTGGCTCTTCATTCCCTTCAGCTGGAGGTTTGTGCGTATAGCAAGGGTGAGTACCAACCGTACTCGGCAAGCCAACACGAATTGGTGCATATGATAGGGTTATTCAAAGAACATGGCTATGGTTATTTTGCGTAAAGCCGTTTTCACAATTCTTTTCACAAACCTATCGACTAGCCAAATCAAGTTTTAATTTTCACAGTTCATTAGTCCGTGACGGTTCTCTACCATCCATCGTGATTCCAAGGACGGCTTCCCGCCTTCGGTTCGTCATGATTTTCGGGAATCTACCCCTTCTCACTTATCGAGAAGTTGACACACCAGCGAATGAAATCATCATGCATACCCATCCCAGCATTTTTAAGTTCAAAGTCTAGCCAAGCGAAAGTCTTGTCACGATGCTCAATATCCGCGAGCACGGCTATTCGAATAGATTGATTCACTCACCTTTGCGGTGGATGTACACTTTACCCGTACTCCGCGACAGCCCAACAAATGAGCCTACGCCTCAACACATGAGACGGTCACGGCAAAGCCTTTCGATAACCTCACTTTGGCGTACTCGCTCCATGAACTTAAGCCCTCATGCACTCTAGCCGTCCTTTTCTAGCGGTGAGAGGAGTTACAGCGCACCGGGGTAAGGGAAAACTTTCTCAATCTTTAGGTTTAATTAATATCAGGTTTAATTCCACCTTTCATAACAAAGGCCGCAGCCTCATTCTCATCCCGTAACCACATCATAGAGAACCATCTATGCAAGGATACTGCCTCCGCTCGGCTATCTAGTCGGCTAGGTCTATACCCATTCGAGAAATACGGTTGTGCTGGCTCGTTTCCGGGCTATCTCATGGCTCGGTCCTTAAGCGACGGGGTCGGCACTTGCCTTTTCCGGAATCCACCCAAATCATCCATGCCCCAGTCAAAAACATTTGTATAGTACTTTAAATTTTCATCAAACTTAGTTCACCATTCTCATGGCCATGTGGCGCTCATGTCTCCACATGCCGTATCTCAACTACCTTCCCTAAGGTAGTTGCCCAAGCACAAGCTTTTCATAAAGTCATGAGTATGCATAAATCTAAGTATAGCATGGCTAAGCGGTTACCGAAGTTATTCTTCGGTTGTTTGTATCACATCGCGAGTTACAAGGAGTAATTCTAAAGGTAATCAATAGCAAGGTATGGCATAACAAGTATAGGTAACTCGTAAAGCATGCATGTTTAGAGTTTAAAATAACATCATTTCGCAATTGGGATCGATATGTTCAAAGGGTGTGAAGACTTGCCTTGCTCGCACGCCGGTGAGTGGG
This sequence comes from Oryza australiensis, assembly GCA_019925245.2. Taxonomy (NCBI): domain Eukaryota; kingdom Viridiplantae; phylum Streptophyta; class Magnoliopsida; order Poales; family Poaceae; genus Oryza; species Oryza australiensis. The sequence continues at coordinate 740,944 of JAIFGZ020000010.1, forward strand.
GTCTTCCGCGTAGTCGGTGTTCACCTCTTCGGACGCTATCCGTACGTGCGAAAAGAAGGGTTGAATCCAATTAGAATCCAACAACATCAACGAAAAGAAAAAGATCCCAAAATGATCGCGGAAGCGGTTTCCAAACACAACCTCAAACTTCGGAAATCTTAAAGGTTGAATCAACGAAAAGTGATTTCAGTTAGACCGAGCGAACCATCTTGTAGTTAATATGTATTTTGCACTTGAGTTTGAAGATATTCTAGAATAATTAGGTTTCTAATTTTATATTTCCAATAATTGATCTTTAATGTTGCAATTATATTCATTAGGGTTTTTGGAATTCTAACAACACGATAACATCATCCATGCTTAACCAATATTTAAAAAAGTTTCTTGCGAACTTCGATAACAATTTAAAGGTTGGACAATATTTGAATTCACAAAAAGAAAAATTGATCTATAAATCATTTTCACAAAGTATTTTATTTTAGAAGGGGAACAATATTGTACTTATTCCTAAATAATAATAATAATTCAGAAACCTCATTTTATCCTAAATATTCCCAAAATAATCTATACATTTTCCCTATTCTTTTACTATTTTTCTTTTCCTTCTTTTTTTTCTTTTCTTTTCCTTTTTCCTATTCCCTCTGTTTCTTCCCTTCCCTCTCGCTCTACTACCACCGGCGGTCGCGGTGAGGAGAGGGCGCCGACGGTGAGGGAGGGCCGGAGCTAGGGAAGGAGGGGCTTTTCACCATCTTGGGACCACGGGGTCCCATTTCTCCACTCGGTCGAGACCAGGAACGGCGAAGAGGGCTGGCGACGGCGAGGTGGTTCGGCGGCGGTGGCGCTCGTCGGCAGCGAACTCGGGCGAGGTTTTGGCCAAGGCAAGGGGTCTACGAGCATCGGTGAGCCTTAGGGATGCTAGAGAGGGGTTGGTTCGGTCGGGAGGCGCGAAGTGTGCGGCGACGGCGGGGTGGCGGCGGCGGACGAGGGGAATTCGAGGGGGCTCGTCGCCGGCGATTTTCCGACGACCATTTGGCTCGGGAAGCTTAGGGAAACAACACTTAGAGCACGGGGATAACGGGGGTACCTTCAATTCGGGAAGAAACCGGCCGAGGATGACGAATTTCGGAGTTTTGCGCCGGGCGGCTGCGTTAGGGTTCTTTCGGCCGAGCTCCGATTCTTCCCAAAATTCAAGCAATGCAACGGGTAATTTTGAGGAAAAACGGGAGAAAGCACGAGGAAGTTGTGGCGAAGATTTTCGGTGTTGGGGGCTCGGCTCGGGGTGGCTTCTTGTAGGCGGTCGACGGAGGGCGTGCGGCGGCAACAATGGCGCGGCGTCGGCGGCATGGCGCGGTCGCGGGGAGGTCGTGCGCGACGTGCGGCAAGCGCGGCCGCGCGCGTGCGTACGGTGGCGCGGCGAGGACGGTGCATGCGGACTGTGCGGCGCGCGCTAACGCGGGCGGTACGGCGACGGCATGGCGACGGCATAGCGCGGCGCGCGCGGCGACCGGCGACCGCGGGATGGCGCGGCACTGGCGGCGGTGGCTGCGCGCAGGACGGTGTCATCGGCGAGAGCACGCGTGCGCGGGCGTCACGTACGGTGCGGCACGGCGTTTGGCGCGTGGCGCGCGCGACGTGGTTGAAGGACCGGTCGAACACCTTCTGACGCGATGAATAGTGTACTTTTCCTATTTTACTGATTTAATTTTCCTAATTCCCTATTTCTATTTCCTTTCTCCCTAAAAATCCCAAATAAATTTTGGTATTCTCAGAACAATCTCAAAAATTATATTTTCCACTTCTCCCTACTTTTCAAAATATATTTTTCATATTTATTTTGTTTCCTCTTTTGAATTCAAGAAAATAGGGTTTTGAGTAGAGATGAATTTCTATCTTCATTTTTCCTTTTTCAAAAATATTTTTATCATCAAATCCCAATTATTCATTATCTTTCCCCCATCAATTAGGGTTTAAACCAAAGTATATCCTTTTTGTAATTCACCAAATTATATATGTATGTGCTCTTTTCAAGGTACACACATTTATATTTTGAAATCATTTTCACCGGTTGTAATTTCAAAGCTTAGGGTTTTGTCCCATTTTTCCTCAAAGTAATTCTAGAAGAAAAATCTTATTTTGCTGTACTGGCAATCCAGATCAAAAAACACGATAAGAAGCAATGATTCCCAAAAAGTTTTTGTGAGTTCCGATTTTTACGTTCCGAATTCGATTCCTTCGATTTTTAGGATGTTACAAGACCCGAGGGATGACTGATTCAAAGCTTATGATGAACATGCTGATGGAGATAGAGAGCCCACCCCTCGGCATCATTGGGATCCTGGAGCTGGCCCACAAAAGGAGTGCAGCCTATGACAAGTGGTGGGTGGAGATCAAGCAACACATCTTCCATCAACGCGTCTCCATGTACCTCACCACGCTTCTGCCGAATGAAATCCCTTCTGTAAGTATTTTCATCCTTAAACATTTTCCTCTGAGCAATTGGCTGTCGTCATTTCCTAACACTTAGATACTTTTTCCTTTGCAGACGACAGACTCAGATCCCCCACAGTGAGCAATTCGGGCATTGCCATTAAGTATCGGATGGGCCTTATCCCGAACGGTGGCGGTTATTCTTCATCAGCCATCGGCTTCAACGTGCCAAAGGTAAAGACACTGCTTTATGGCCAAACCTGTGAGGCCGTATCGAGGAAAAAGAGAGCCACCCCATCAGCTACGGACCATTGGCTGCACCTACAAAGAAATAGAAAAAGCCGAAGCCCGCTGCACTGGCCGATAGCCTACCTTCGCTCTACCCCAGCATAGAGGAAGTACTCAACAAAGAGGTCACGGAGGAAGAGATCTCCCAAGCCGTTGAAGAGGCTGCGACATCAAGCTGCTCAAATCAAAGTACAACCACACCGCCAGCCGATGAACAAACTGAAAAGACCCCTTCACCCCCAAAGCGACTGGTATGTATCTTTGCTTTTTCAATTTGATCTTCAAATTATAATCATTCGATCCCTGACAAAGTTCTTTCTTGTAGTTCAAAAGACTAGCCAATCGACCTCCTCGTCTAGCTTCTTCGGTAATATTTAATTCTATCTCTTCCTTGCTTATTTTTACCTGACCGATCTGTACTAACACTTGTCCTTTTTTGTAGCCTGCCCGGTCTTCATCGGCTGCCCCCCATGCGTCAACCGAGAGAACTCCATTAGCTATGGGCAGCCACATCGTTGAAGAAGAACCTAGACCAACTCCTGTCCTTCGGGTAAGCATACTTCTCTTTTTTCAAGAAGTTATATTGACTATCCATGTTACATTTTAATCACCTTGATCTTTTCTGTAGACTCTCGTCGATCTAGTCCTGTTCAATATCAAAGAGTTCATCAGCGAAGAAGAAGATGGTCATGGAGTGCGGGCCGATCCGAGCACGCTTCAATGATATTCAAAACCAGCTTCCTAAAGACTTGGCCGAAACAATCTCCCAAGCCGCATTCATCGACCTTCACCGGTTCAGGCTGGAGCAGGCCATGCAGGGATGATCGATCGGCAAGCTCAAGTTGACTTGGCGGCTACAATTGATGCTACCGTGAAGAACCTTGTAACCGAAAAGGCCAAGTTGGATGAGCTGGTGGCCGGGCCATCGACTACACAAATGAAAATCAGCCAGCTTGAAGCGGAGGAAGTCGAATTACAGGCGAAGCTGGAGCAATGCCGGGCCAAGATCGCTGAAGAGAAGCAAATATTAGCCGATCTCCCCAAGACCACCGAAGAACAAAGAGTGAAGGTGACTTCTACCATCAAGTACTTAGGAGATCTAAACAAATCGGCTAAGGTGATCTTGGGCACTGAGGAGGAAGACCTCGCAACAGTCGATCAGATTAAAGCTATCAAGGACAAAGCAATGTCGGCCATCCAAAAAAACCTCAGAATGTAACAGGGCTAGACTCTAAAAACCTTTGGCGATAGCTTGTACACATAACTTTTGTAATCGGCCTAGTGTGCTTCAAATATTAATCATGTATCATTTGTCGATTTATTCAGTATTCATACCTTGAATGTCTTAAAAGTTTACAAAGTCCCAAAAATTTTGAAGTCCTCTAATTCTGGTTTCGAACATTGTATGATATATGCCCCCCTAGTTTTCTCAATGTTGCCTTTAGCATTGATAAAATTATAAGGAAAAACCATCTAACACTTGTCGGCTAAACTCAACTGATTTGAAAATTTAGAGGGGAAAAACTTAAGGGTGCAAATGTTCTAAAGGCGATGTGTATAGTCTCATAACACATCGGCTAACATGGATCAGTAAGGACTTAGCCAAATCATGAATTAATCCAAACACCGTGATGGTATTTCTTCAAATATTTTCCATTAAGAGCCCTTCCAAACACTTCACTGTCCAATCCTTCCAACCTATAGGCCCCTTTAGAGACGCATTTGTGGATCTTGAAAGGCTCTTCCCAGTTAGGTGACCATTTGCCAAATTTACTCTTGAACCGATCGGCAATATCAACTTCCAAACGAGCTCACCTCCGTCAAAAGACTTAGGCACAACTTTTTTGTTATAATGACGAGCCACTCGTTCTTTATCTCTAGTCACTTTTTCCAAGGCACACATCCTTGACTATACTAGGTCTTCAGATTCATCCACCATCAGATTATAATAGTCATCGGTTGTTAACTCGTCCTGCAATTGAATCCTTCTTGAGCCGATGATATTCTCCCATGGCAAAACTGCTTCTTGTCGGTAGAACAACTTGTACGGAGGCACCTGGATTGATCCATGACAGGCCATCTGATAAGCCCCTAGTGACTCGGCCAATCGGCTATGCCATTGTTTTGGGTACTTAGCGATCTTTCTCTTTATCAGCTTGATTAAACTTTTATTTGAAGCTTCAGCTTGTCCATTAGCCTGAGCATAATATGGTGAAGAATTTAACAACTTAATCCCCATGCTGTCGACAAATGGAACAAACTCGTCGGAGACAAAGATAGATCCCTGATCCATAGTGATAGTCTGAGGGACGCCAAATCTGTATATGATATGTTCCTTAACAAACTCTATTGCATCCCCGGAGTCAACCTTATTTAAGGGAATTGCTTCCACCCACTTGGTAAAATAATCGGTTGCCACCAATATAAACTTGTGTCCCCTGCTTGAGGGTGGATTGATCTGGCCGATCATGTTGATTCCCCAACCTCCGAACGACCAAGGCTTGATTATAGGATTCATAGCCGATGCTGGTGCCCTATGGATAGCTCCAAACTTTTGACAATCCTGACAACCCTTATAATACTTGAAGCAATCTTCCAGCTTAGTGGGCCAAAAGTAGCCTGCTCTCCGAAGTAACCACTTCATCTTGTGGGCCGATTGATGAGTGCCACAAATTCCTTCGTGCACCTCTCCTATGGCGACTTTAGCTTGATCAGTACTTAGGCACTTGAGTAGCTGTTAACGACAAAATTTGGTAATCAAATCCCTAAGCCCAAGCCAAGATTGGAGCGGAATCGGATCGGGAAAGTGATCTGCGGAGGAACTGAGACCGCATCAGCTATGATTTAATCGGCTGGGAAACTAGTCGGCTAAGGCCGAATTGGATGAGCAAAGCCGATAGCCGATTCTAATTTCAGAGAGGAAGATGGGATCGTTTCCGATGGAAAGCTTGAGGATAAATGGTGGATTCAGTTCCCAAATTGCGTGTTAAAGATATTGCCATCTAAGGATAGAGTCCTGTAACGGCAATTGTATATGTAAATTAGGGATTTGTTTAGATATTCCTATTGTAATGCGACATGGGACTATATCCCGAGATATTGTCGTATTTTGAATAGTAGATTAGATAGAAACCGTGTCTTACACGAATGGTGTTATTCTTGGGTATAAATAGGACCCGAGACCCTTGTAAAACATCATATCACAATCAATACAATCTCGACGCATCGCCTCTCATTTTCTTTTAGACGAGTTCTTGATCCGGCTTCGGGCTGCATCGTTTCGATCCCCGATTAAGGTAAATGCTTGTCATTAGTGGTTTATTTCATCGAATCTAGTGCTTCCATCATTATGATACTCTAGGTCTGATGCTTTAGACTGCGCAAGTTATCATATATGGCTTATAATCTAGAACAACATCTAGATCTATCTTGTCATCGGCTTGTTCTTCTCAGGAAGCAGCAGCCGATAGAGCTAGATCTAGACGTTGGCCTGGATTATATGTTGTATCCACCGTCTTGAGAGGTTTACATCAGTCTATATATATCCAATGCTATCTTTTTGTAGTTAATGTTGCATCATCTATGATCTGTTAAGTGCTTTTTGAAGTATTATGATCTATTTGGCTAGATGTAAATTTGTAGAGACAGTGCCGGGGTTTCAGCCGGCCTTACCTGTTTTTATATTTCTTTTAGTGTTATTTGTTATTAGATTTATTAGAGCTGCCTCTTATATCAAGATCTTAATCTCTATCTCTACTACTTATAATGCACCTTATAAACGGCTTAGATATATTCGCTTTCTCTTACTCACTCATCATCCAACGATCCCAATCAACCGACGCACCATCGATTTCCATCGCGCCACCTAATGGGCTGCGGCCCAATAAGCCAAACCGGCCCAACTAGCCCAATAATAGAAGGGGGCGGTTTGGGTTGAAACCCTAACCGCCCCAACTCCCAGCTGCCACCGCCGATTGAGTGAGAGGGAGGGACGGCGCCCCGACGCGGCCTTGCCTCCGGGAGGCCGCCGCCGCCGCCGGTCACACTTGGAGGCCGCGGCCACCACTCGCGCGGGAAGGCCGCCGCCACCACTTGTGCGGGGAGGCCGCCACCACCACGCACGCAAAGGCCGACCGTCGGCACACGGGGAGGTCGCCTTCGCGCTGCACGGGAAGGGAACCTCTGCGCCGCACGGGGAGGCCGACCTCCTCGCCGCATGGGGGGCCGCCGCCAGGGTCCGCCGCGCGCTGCACGGGAGTCCGCCGACGTCGGTGCTGGAGGGCAGGAGGGCGTTGCCACCGGGAGCGTTGGTATCCGCGGCCGTGCGCGTCGCCACCGCTGCATGTAAGCCGCCGAGTCGCTAGGGCGTCGAGGCCGCCGTCGTGCGGGCCCGCCGTGCCATCATCGCCGCCACCCGCGCCGCCAAAGAGCCGGTTTTGAGAGGACGGAGAGCCGGGGTCGTCGTCGGCTACCGCCGTGTCCACGCACGCCCGCGGTACTCCATGGTGCTCGGTATTGAGGCCACTGTGCTGGTCGATGCAACTCGGGACCACACCTCGTCGCTGATCCTACCCTCTTCCACTGGAGCTCCCTCGCTATCCCGATGCAGCGACATAAACGCAAGCTGCAGGTAATACGCTAATGCTCCCCATGCCCAAAAGGTGTTTGACAAAATGCTTGCTTAGACGGTAGAGCTGTGATGTTCAGGGAAACCACTTAGGTGTTAATCCTTGCTAATATAGCCTGGTGATATGCCAATGTTTTGTCTAGGAAGAATTTGCTAGGATGTTTACTACGCGGACATGATTCAGGTAGTGCTTTATGGAGGAACTTGTACATGTAGTGCACTATGGATGTTAGCTAGCTAAACATGATTTAGGTAGCCTGGGATCATTTCTAGAAGCAGGCTACATTTTACGAAACTTGTTTCTGTGTAGCATGCCAACAAACTAAGTGTCTTGAGTGTCTGGTAGGTTAGGGCACTACGAACATTGTGATGAGTGAGCCATAGCCACTATGCTGATCATTGAGTAGCAGAGCAAAGACTACAAGTTAAGGTGATGTCCTCTGTTCCTAAATCCTCAAAGAATAACGATTTGAGTGTGAAATTTGAGTCATGTCTTTTACTATAAATCTATTTTATGTAGTTGCAATGTGTGCTTATGGTTTTGTAATTGGTTAGTGCAATATTTGATTACTGATTTGCTCCATGCATAAAGAGCTTTGAAATTCAGATTAGTTTACAAACCAATTTGATCATGAATTAACTGCCAATTGCCAAATTTAGTTCAATCTTATTTGAGTCTCAGGATAATTCAGCTTCTGCATCATATGGCTAAGGTAATATGAAAGTATTTTATATTAGCTGGCAATTAGTTTCGTTCATCTTTAAATTTATATATTACTTGTAAATTAGAAATATTAGAAATTGGCAATTGGAGCTACCCTCTTGGATATAGAAAAGGTAAAAACTGTATTTCAGTTACAATCATACAATCATGAGTCATAGCATTCATGCTAGCAGGAGGATTCTTTATAAAGGTAAGAGCAATATTACGGGTCCAATAGTTGTTCCAAAATAGATTGTGATATAGATATTTTACACTCCAAAATATATGAGTCTCGGCTTTCTGCGGTGTAGATGGAAGTTTTTAAAAAATTCAGTTGCAGGGGATGTCAAGTTTGTACTTTGTACTGTTTGTAGGGGACTTTCACCCTTCTACTTATACTAAAGTAAACCTTCCGAGCATGGTTTTTCAGTTTTTCTGCCATCATGGTGAATTAAGATTTACATTACTTGATGTTAGCATTATAGATTTGTGTATTTTTCCCTAATTCATATAATTGGTTTTTCCTGACTGCAAATCACATCAGTCCATTTTGTACCTCATGTTGTGATTTAATGTTTAGAAGACTATTATGGCTTATGGGTACTTGCTCTAATATAAATTTTGTCAAATTATACGTCAAAGCTACATAATATTGCAGATTACTCTTTTATCTAATCCTGAATTTTAGACCAATGCCGCTCTTTTGACCAATATACCTGAAGTGATCCAAATAGTTCGAGTCAATACAAGCACAAATTTATTTGCGAAGTGGCCAATTTCTAGATAGGTTTGCATATTACTTTTCAATATTTGACCAGTATACCTTAATGAAATGGTTCATTGTGCCCAAAAATATGTTCATTGGTGCTAACATGGTTAATAAGTTATCATATCCCTTGTAGATAAACTTGTGAATATGAATGTGTCATAATAGCTATGACACTGACAGGTTACTTCGATCATCGTATTTACAGTACTTTTCTTTTCATTGTGTCAATAGCAATATCTATGAACTGAGGGAAGATCAAATATCATGGCAAATCAAATGAGTCACAAGCCACACAGATAAGATCAAGAACACCAACTAGAGCTGCTCTCAATTAGGTGTGAAAACATTTGTTTTGAATTTAATCATGATCAATTCAAGTAATTCTAGATTATAAGCCCTAGGAAAATATGAATTTTAAAACATGATTTTTAAATTAGTCTAGATTTTTTTACACTCTCTATCTTTCATATAAAAGTCAAGTTATTTTTCTCTGCTTCCCTCTCTCCGCTAATTTTTCATATCGTGTACTGATCAATTATTAGCAGAATAATTAATTTGAAAATAAACCAGCAAATCCACTGCATTTAGAACAATGCAACATTGTTGCACACACATACGAGATATCCTGTAGTGGTACAGGAAGTTACATATATTGAGGGTCCAAATTTAGCATAAAAAGTATAGTACTTTTCAAAATATTACATGTTAATTTGTAATAATCTTTGTCTGGAATAAAACTAGATTTTTCTGTTTGAGGTGCCAAATGCGTGGGTAAAAAGAACCATGAACTGACATTATAGGTGACTTTGGTGAGGCCTTTCTTTACTCATATGTGTTTGTGGCATAAAACATTGCAAAATTAGCCTCCAAAACCAAGTTTTATAAAATGGCAGGGTATCAATCACATTAATTGAGTCATTAGCCAAAGGAAGGCCTCAAAGTTGCTTGCACAATATGAATTAAGGACACATCAATGGAGATGATGAGCATCGACTCGTACATAAACAAATATAATCATCAGGAATAATTGAGTAGATAATCCGTGACAATAATCCCGGTTAATTATCCTTATAAATTCTTGTTAACATATTCTTATTTTATCTTTGCCTTACGTTGATTATCCGGTTGATATTGACATATGCTTATTATTTGCTAGGAGAGTGGCCAATGATCATTGATGGCGCTTTTGATTTTGTTTCTTACACTTGTTCTTTTTTCCTCGACTAACACTTATATGCTTTCAAATCTAGGATGATCAAATATACAGAAGGCAATAAGGCCTCATACAAATACAATTTGCAAGTTTTGATCCTATTCCTTTTTTCTTTAATCCTCTTAATATTTTTTATCTGTATGAAGGAACAAATAGATTTTGCCATCATAGGGCAAGAATGCAGAGGTATCAAGCAGCAACAAAAATCAAAGTATAGTTGAGCTTGTCGATGAATGTCACCTTTTTTTACTTGTATGCCCTTCATGACCTTATAGAGATGGAATAAACTCATGTTTGTATATGTTCTATTGAATAAGAATTGCATGGTCTATTGTGTATATTCATGAATGAAGTATTCTTATTTTTCTTTGGAGCAATATCTAATCAATGATTGTTGTATAAATGTTGTGTTGTGCAAATTATGTGTATCTTGTAAAAAAATCTTAGGTATATCCATATTGTTACAAATTTTAGATTGTATTATGTTATTTTCCTTTTTTAAGTACATTTTGACCATTACTTGTCGGCGTATATAAACAGTTAGTCTTGCTTTAATGCATATCTACTTCAATTGACATATATAATTTGTTCTTATAATAAAAGGGATATTGCATATTAAATAAAGCATCTTATCAAATAATTTTTGACTTCTTGAATACATAATAACATGGTATTCGGATCTTCGAAACATGGTATTTTTTCTCTCTTTATCATCACTATGTTCTTAAAAAAAGTCATTGAAGCGTTAGCACGGGTATATTACTTCACTATGTTCTTAAAAAAAGTCGTCGAAGCGTTAGCACGGGTATATTACTAGTCTGGTTAAATGCTTTAAGTTGGCATCAATCTGTCAGCATTAGCCGACAGACGATTGTTCTAGGTATAACTCATTTAGGTTAGATTAATATCTTTTCATAAGAAGTATCGGAGTACTAGCCGATCCACAGTTAGGTCTACAGTATCGGCTAGGCCACGAATGCATATATTTATTATCCTAGTGTATATTTAGATTGAGTGATTTATACTGTCATGGCATGGCCGATCTATCCCAATCACTTAGTTTAAATATGCTTTGGGATAGCAAAAATATGTAAATTTGTTTCCTTAGCCGATCCGGTAGGATCTAAACCTAACCTTAATGCATATCTATTTGTTTCTTGTTGGTTGACAGATCAAACCAACTGGCACGCCTGTTAACATCAGACAGCTGAGAAAAGGACCTACACTAGAGTTTAGCAGATCTCCCAGGCCAGCGCGTGAGAGACTTTTCTCATCAGCACGCTTCTTGGCACGCCCGGTGGGACCATCAGCAGATCACTAAGCATCGGACGTGATGGTTAACATCAAGAACTCAGAAATCACTGAAGAGAACATGGCTCCAATCAGGATGGAACAACTATCGGCTGAACATCAGGCCGACTACAAAAAAATGATAGAAGAACTGCAGGCCAATTACTTGCAATCGTTCGCCTAGTCCCGATCTGGGTCCGTCCTCCAGAAATACAAATTCAACATGGACGATTTCAAGGCATCCTCCTCAAGTGATACGAAAGGCAAACAAGATGGAGGAGCCGAAACAAGAGCAAAACGATTCGGAGCTGCATACTTTGCAGGATCGAGTCGATTCGGCTGTGCATCATGCACTAATCAACCAGAGCGGCATGTTGGTCAACACCTTGAACAACATGATTGCCACTGTGGTTGATTCAAAGATTGCCGATCAGCTACAGAGGAGGCCAACCTACTTTACAGACGACCAGTTTCCCAGCTACAGGACTTTGGTTACCCAGAATCGGTCGATCCCACCACCATTGCAGCCAGGGCCATCAGGAGAAGTCCCCAGTCAGCCCAATCCTTTTGGATCGGCCTCAAGACAGCCGATCACTATGCTCAACTGGCAACAACCCCTTCCCCAAGATCAGCTGACCGGCATGTTCAACAACAATCGGCAACAGGAGCCGACTGCCCATATCGGCCAGGGAGGACAGTACAATGCTGGTGGCCGACAACTTTTTCCGGATCCACAGACACCATCGCCGACAAATCGGCCGCCTCCTGCTGGCAACCCACTCCAATACCAGTACCAAGGAGATCGTCATGACCAGCATTACCACCCTCAAACACCTCCACATCACTATCGGCAGGCACCCATGCAATACGAACAATACGAGCCGATACAACAGGTTCAAGACAACAGGGCTTGGGCCGATTTGATTGCTAATGTTATGCACGATCAATTCGGCCTCAAGCCGAAAGATTCTGGGAACATGTATCGATACCCCTATCCGGAATTCTTTGAGCGAGTTCCACTGCCCAACCAATACAAGGTCCCAGACTTCTCTAAATTCTCAGGGCAGGACAATGTTTCAACATACGAGCACGTCAGCCAATTTCTGGCGCAGTGCGGCGAGGCATCAGCTATAGACGCCTTGAGGGTTCGTTTGTTCCCTCTCTCACTTTCGGGATCGGCCTTTACATGGTTTTCTTCATTGCACTACAACTCTATTCAGAGCTGGGCCAATCTTGAGAAACAGTTTCACAACTACTTCTACACCGGCAATCATGAGATGAAATTGTCGGACTTGACCAGTATTAGGCAGAAGCATGACGAGTCGGTTCAGGACTATATTCAAAGATTTAGAGAGATGAGGAACCGATGCTATTGCCTGGTGCTATCCAATGCCCAGCTAGCCGATTTGGCCTTCCACGGGCTAATCACTCTGATCCGTGAGCGTTTTTTGGCTCAGGACTTCGACGGTTTGGCGCATCTCGCGAAGAAGGTGACGGCCCATGAAAAGAGATTTCAAGAATCAAAGAAGGTCGTCAAGAAAGTAGCAAAAGTCATTGTCGAATCAGCCTCCAATTCCAGCGACGATGACCCAGAGGTCGCGGCAGCCGAATGGACCAAGAACAAAAAGGCCATCGTCTGCCAATGGTTGCTGAAAACGGCCAAGGAAGAGAAATATGATTTTGACATTACCAAGGCCGATAGGATCTTTGATTTATTGCTAAAGGAGAAGTAGATCCAACTGCCCGAGAATCATTTGATCCCATCGGCCGATGAACTCAAGAAGAAGAAGTACTGTAAGTGGCACAACTCCACCTCCCATGCTACTAATGATTGTAAAGTTTTCAGGCAGCAGATCCAGTCAGCGATCGAGGCCGGGAAACTCAAATTCGCCGATTCACCTCGACCGATGAAGGTAGATGGAAACCCTTTCCCAGTCAACATGGTTCAAGCCGGCCCCAGGCGAGCTGATCGGCAGAACAGAATGATGAACAGCTTAGCCAAAACTCTCAAAGGGGTCAAGGCAGAGAAGAAGCCGACTGGAGACCAAGCCGCACAAATCAACATGGTGCATCCCGCTGGCCGATCGGCTGATCAACGGCCGATACGCATGGACAACCGACGCCGCTTTCAACAGTGCTTTTGGCGGGAAGAAGAAGCTCGGCGCAACAGGCCTTATGTGAGGGAGCCCGAGGTTACAGGCTTCCATTACATCAGGCATCACAGCAACTGTGATCTGCACTGGCGATGCGAGTTTTTTCGATTCTGTTGCGAATCGGGGATGAGGCTGCCGACAATCGAAAACTACGAGGCCTACAGTGAGTACCGCAAGGACGAGTACAGAGACCCACCGATTCAAAGACCAACTCAACTCGTCCCTAGGGTCATGCAACTGCCACCAGAGGTGGCGGTCCGTTCATGATCGGCTTGAGCCGATCCATCAAGACTTCTTCGACGAACAATGATGACGAAAACAACGAAGACTACAACGAAGAAGTAGCCGATGATGAGCAATCGGCAAACTCCCAATGGTGCCCTTCTGACGTGTTCACTAAAACTCGAAAAGAAGAATCCAGAGGCGAAACTTGAGGGACGGGAAGAAGAAGTTCGGCGGATGATACGGGATCAACGTCGTCGGCTAGGCAAGAAACAGTGGATGGCCAAGAAGAAAACGACACCAACCGACGAAAGCCAAGCCGAAGAAAGCTCAGCCGTTCAAGCCACGAGGGCAGCCAAAGGTAAAGGAAAAGCTACTACATCGGTCAATATGGTCTTCATATTGCCAGCCGAATTCGGTGTCACCGAGGCCGATGCAGATAGCGTTGAGGATACCCTGGCCAAGCTGGCCTTATCCCCATACTAAGCCATCTTTGACAAACCAGAGAGAACAAAAAATCGGCATCTCAAACCACTCTATGTGAAGGGATTTGTCAATGGCAAGCCGATGTCCAAGATGCTGGTCGACGGGGGGGGGGGCTGGTAAATTTGATGCCCTATGCAACTTTTAGAAAATTGGGCAAGGGAGCCGAAGACTTGATCAAAACAAAAATGGTGCTTAAAGACTTCGGTGGCAACCCATCAGAGGCCAAGGGAGTACTCAATGTGGAGCTGACCGTCGGCAGCAAAACCATGCCCACAACCTTCTTTGTCATCGACAGAAAGGGGTCTTACAGCCTGCTGCTTGGGAGGGACTGGATCCACGCAAATTGCTGCGTCCCTTCCACCATGCACCAAAATCTGATACAATGGGATGGCGACAAGATCGAGATTGTACCAGCCGACAGGTCAGTAAGCGTCGTTAATGCCAATTTGCCATTATGGGAGATCGATGGCATCGATTGTTTGTCCGGGAAAATCTGGCAAGCCGATTTTCTTAAAGTGTCTGATTCTGCCATACAGCCAATCGGAGACGAGGAGCCGTAGCTGCTGCTTTGAAGGCATCGTGGAGGGATCGAGCATCTATGACAAGGACACCGCGGACGACGATGATGGCAAGCTTGGGCAAGGTTTTATGTCGGCCGACGAGCTAGAGGAAATAGATATCAGCTCTGGAGACAGGCCTAGGCTGACATATATTAGCAAGAATTTGTCTTCTCATTGTAGATCCCAGCTTATTGATTTATTAAAGGAATATAAAGATTGTTTTGCTTGGGAGTATTTCGAGATGCCTCGTCTTAGCCCATCAATTGTCGTGCATCGACTACCTATCAAGTCGAATTATCGGCCATTCAAACAACCTCCCAGGAGGTTCAAAGCCGATATGTACGATGCAATCAAAGCCGAAATCACTCGGCTATATGACGCTAGATTCGTTCGGCCTTGCCGATATGCCGAGTGGGTCTCGAATATTGTTCCAATAATGAAAAAGAACGGTAAACTTAGGGTGTGAATCGACTTTAGGGACTTAAACTAAGCCACTCCTAAGGATGAGTACCCGATGCCAATAGCCGATTTACTCATGGATGTTGCTTCAGGCCACAAGATTATTAGTTTCATGGATGGTAATGCAGGTCATAATCAGATTTTTATGACCGAAGAAGACATCCACAATACTGCTTTTAGGTGCCCGGGAGCAATCGGCTTGTACGAGTGGGTCGTTATGACGTTCGGGTTGAAGAATGCTGGAGCAACTTACCAAAGGGCCATGAATTACATTTTCCACGACATGATCGGCTCCCTGGTAGAGATTTATATTGATGATGTTGTTGTCAAGTCTAGAGAAACAGAAAATCACATAGCCGATCTTAAGCAGGTTTTGGAACGGACAAGGAAATATGGCCTTAAGATGAATCCATTGAAGTGCTCGTTCGGCGTATCGGCCGAGCAGTTTTTAGGGTTTCTTGTTCACGAAAGAGGAATTGAGGTTACACCAAGAAGCATCAATACTATCAAGACAATACAGCCTCCGAAGGATAAGAAGCAACTACAATCTTTGATCGGCAAAATCAACTTTATCAGGCGATTTATAGCCAATCTATCAAAGAAGATGGAGCCGTTCAAACCACTGCTTCGGCTGAAGGTCGATCAGGCATTCACTTAGGAGGCAGAGCAGCAAAAGGCATTGGATAATATCAAGGATTATTTGAGCTCGCCTCCAGTTTTGATTTCTCCACAAAAAGGGATACCATTCAAGTTATACCTATCGGCCGAAGACAAGTCAATCGGCTCGGTTTTGATCCAAGAGGTCGAACAGAAGGAAAAGGCAATCTTTTATCTCAGCCGACGGCTGTTGGATGCAGAAACAAGGTATTCACCCGTGGAGAAGTTATGTCTTTGCCTGTATTTTTCATGTACCAAGTTAAGGAATTATTTGTTGTCCAATGAGTGCACGATAGTTTGTAAAGCCGACGTAGTCAAATATATGCTATCAGCTCCAGTATTAAAGGGACGAATTGGAAAATGGATTTTTGCTTTAACAGAGTTTGATTTAATATATCAGGCACCCAGGGCAGTTAAAGGACAAGCTATAGCCGATTTCATAGTGGAACACAGGGATGACTCAATCGGCTCAGCGAAAATCATGCCTTGGACGTTAACATTTGATGGCTCGGTTTGCACAAATGGCTACGATATCGGCTTGGTAATTATATCCCCAAGGGGGGAAGTTTTGAATTTGCATTCTCAATCAACCCCCACGCCACAAACAACCAAGCCGAATACGAAGCAGTACTCAAGGGATTACATCTTCTCAAAGAGGTTGAAGCCGACGCCATCGAGATCATGGGGAATCACTGTTTGTCGTCAGCCAATTGTCGGGGGAATATGAGTGCAAAAATGATGCACTGATGATCTATTATCAACAATGCCGAGACGATGGATAGCTTTTGGCTAGTCACATTAAGGCATATCCCGAGGGAGCAGAACACAGAAGCCAATGATTTAGCTCAAGGGGCATTGGGTTGTCGGCCGATGACAAAGGATATCAAGATAGAGGTGGCTGCCATGACAGTCGACGATTGGAGATTTGAGGTGTACAATTATTTACAAAACCCTTCTCAATCAACTTCCAGGAAATTGTGATACAAGGCTTTGAGATATCTTTTTCTTGATAAAGATTTATATTACAGGACGATTGATGGTGTGTTGTTAAAATGTCTCAGTGCCGATCAAGCCAAGGTGGCTATCGGAGAAGTACATGAAGGAATATGTGGCACGCATCAATCGGCTCACAAGATGAAGTGGTTGCTTAGGAGAGCAGTGTATTTTTGGCCAACGATGTTGGAAGATTGTTTCAAGTACTATAAGGGCTGCCAGGATTGTCAGAAATTTGGAGCTATACAGAGAGCAACAGCATCGGCTATGAACCCAATCATAAAGCCTTGGCCATTCAGAGGATGGGAAATTGATATGATCGGCCAGATCCATCCACCCTCGAGTAAAGGGCACAAATTTATATTAGTGGCAACCGATTATTTCACGAAGTGGGTGGAAGCAATTCCTCTTAAGAAAGTTGATTCTAAGGACGCAATCGAGTTTGTTAAGGAGCATATCATATACCGATTTGGCGTTCCTCAAACCATAACAACCTACCAGGGATCTATCTTCATATCAGACGAGTTTGTTCACTTTGCCGACGGCATGGGAATCAAGTTGCTCAATTCTTCGCCATATTACGCTTAGGCCAACGGGCAAGCAGAGGCTTCAAATAAAAGCCTAATCAAGCTGATAAAGAGGAAGATCTCTAAGTATCCCAAGCAATGGCACAGCCGATTAGCCGAATCACTTTGGGCCTATCGGATGGCATGCCATGGATCTATTCAAGTCCCTCCATATAAATTGGTCTACGGGCATGAAGCAGTCCTGCCATGGGAAAGCATCATCGGCTCAAGACAGATTCAGTTGCAACATCGGCTCACAGCCAATGATTATTACAATTTGATGGTAGATGAATTAGAAGACCTGGTTTCGTCACGGATGAGGGCTTTAGAAAAAGTAACAAGGGATAAAGAACGAGTAGCCCGTCATTATAACAAGAAAGTTATGCATAAGTCTTTTGAAGAGGGCGAACTCATTTGGGAATTGATACTGTCGATTGGATCAAGAGATAATATATTCGGCAAGTGGTCACCTAATTGGGAAGGGCTTTTCGAGATCCACAAATGCGTCTCTAAGGGGGCCTATATGTTAGAAGGATTGGATGGAGAAGTATTTGGAAGGGCTCTAAACGAAAAATATTTGAAAAAATACTACCCAAGCGTTTGGATCAATTCATGATTCGGCTGTGTTCTTGCCGATTCGTGCTAGCCGATGTCTTGACTTGTGCAAGCATCGCCTTTAGGTCATTTTCACGCTCAGTTTTTTCCCCTAGTTTTCTACAAACGGCTAAGTTTGGCCGACAACGATGACAACGGCAGAAGTTGCGGATTTCATAATTTTGTCGACATCGCAGACATCTACAAAATTAGGGGGGGCATACATACACAACAATTGAAAAAACAGATATCAAAAAATTTTTCAAGTTGTTCAAGTTTTTTGAAGCTAATGTAATCAGCAGTCAAACATCGGCAGACAAATGTTGAGTAAGGACGGTTTCAGCCGACTACAAAAGATGGATATGTTAGCCGATTACAAAAATAGTTGAGTTACAATTTTTGACCTAGCAGGCTATTACAATCGGCTCTTGTTTGAGAAAACCTGCTATGGCCGATAATGCCTTGCGCCTGAGTTCATCGACTTCCTCGATGGCCTTGGCATCGGCTGCATCATCTCCGGCCACCGGCTTCACTGCTTTTGTTAAGTCTGTGAGGTAGGACACAGCCGCCTTGATGCCCAATCGCTTGTCTTCAATTTCCTTGGGCAGGCCAGCCATGTACTCCTCTTGTATGTCGATCTCATTGGTGACTTGGATAAGATCGGCCACTAGCTGATCCCTGCATGAGAGCCGCTCAAGTTTGGTAGCCGGCTCCGTCTTCAAGACATAAAATTTAGCCTTTTTCGTCTTGATTTCCTCTTGATTCGACTTGATGGCGACCATCAACGATTGGTTTGATCGGCGATTGGCAATGCGCTGTTGAGCTCACTCGTACTTTAGCTGATGTGTCTCGAGGAATGTGACTGGCACGATCGCGTCGGCTAAGGCGTCTGGAAGCCGCGCTTGAACATCTTTGAACCTGGAGCGAATAGGGCCGCAATCTGTTACCAGCGTATCCAAAGACGCTTCTAGCCGATTGCTGATATCTGCCAATGCAACTCTAAGGTCCTCGTCCAGTAGCACCAGGGCTTTGTTGCCTCCTTCATCTGGGTCTATGAACTCCGACAGATCGAAGCCTAGAAGATCGGCTACGTTCTGCAAGGAAAAGAACAATTAAAAGATGGGCAAGGGTTATCGAGTCGATTATAAAGAGTGAATAAAACTTACTGGGATTGCTGGGGCCGAAGTAACTTCTTCATCGGCTTGGCCGTCACCTATAGTCGACGGTGTACGTTCAGCATGGCCGCCATTGGCAGCCGACGGAGTTCGTTCACTTGACTCCTGTGGGGTAGGCGTCGACGCGCATGGAGGCTAAACAAGAGTTAGCTTTAAAATCGGCTAATGGACAAGGAATATAAGTTGAAGATGCTTACCGATGAAAGGGGAGCTGATTTCTTCTTTGTGGCCAGCTTTTTCCTCTGCTAATGTAAAAGATATGGTGAGAGAATGGCGAATGAAAGGCATTGAAAGAATAAGTGCTGAGGTCACGTGCCGCCATCGGACGAACAGGACGCCTTGGGGGACTTGGTGTTTTTGGGATGGAAGCCTCGTCGTCTGATGTGGTTTGTGCATATCTTCCAGAACTCGATTCGGGTGCAGTTGCATCGACCGCGTCTGCCATCTGTTTGTTCTCCACTTCATCGTTAAGCACTGCTTCGATGTCTGGATCAATTGGAGAGAGGTCATCGGCTGGAGTTGGTTTGGCTTTCTTCGCCGCTTGTTTTTTCTTCTCGGCAGCAGGAGTAGCAGCAGCCAATGGTTGTGCCCTCTTCGTCTGACGGAGTGGCTCACGAGTTTGGCCATGAAGAAGCATGCCCACCTTCGGCGTGTTGAAGGCGATGATGGATGGAGCTAGTCCACAGCCGCCTGGCAGGATGCCGACCGCATAGTTAATTACCACTCCCGTGTTGCTGACGTGAGGAGGGGAGTCGTCGATCGTCTGCAACAAGAAATGGTTTGTTAGTCGAGAGCATAGGTTTTAGCCGATGAAGAGAAAGGGTTGAAAGGTAAAAGTGCTTGCCAATGGAACCAAGTCCTGGTCAATGACTATTAGGTACATCGAAGCCGATTGGTGAAACAGGTGTTGTTTCAATTCGTTCCACCTTCGGTGAAGATAGCGATCAGTCCTTTGCCGAGATCATTCTGCCGTCTTGCCCAAGGAGGACCGGGGATGTTGAGCGGCCGATGCATGATAACGTTGCCGTCAATTTTCCCCTCGGCTGGATCTTGTCGGCAAAATACAAGCCGATTGGCAGCTGTCCCATTCCAAGTTGCCTTGCTGCCACCATTGGGTGATAGAATTCATAAGTCTTGATGATGTTGCGCCCCTGGTGGATGCCGACGGAAAGGATGCATGGGGTGATGGCTATGACAAATATTTCCCTCAGCTCAGTATATTCTTCGGAGTCAAGCTCGTCTAGCCGAAGGTTGTCTGGTTGTTCAAACTTATCAAAATCCTCATTGGCAAACCAGATCTTGGAGATGTTTGGGAAACCACTGTACAGATGATCAAACCACTCCTTGAAGTCGTCGGCTGTTAGCTTAGACCCAGGGTAAGTAGTAGCGGCTTCCCCATATGGCATACATCGCCGAGCTGTATGCTCTTCATCATCTACGATTCTCGGCTCCAGCAGAGGAAAATTGGCTTCAAGCGGAGGAGGCAGCTCAGCAACTTTGTACAGATGGAGGTTGAGCCAGAGTTGTAACAGCCACCATGGCCCTCCTAGCTGATGGTTTGTTTAGAGGCCAGCCAAGCCGATGCTATACCTAACACTTGGTATAGATAGCCAAGTAGGTATTTGCCAAGGGAAATCTTCTTTTTTTTCACTAAGGCTTCGGCTATATATTGCCAGTTGCTGGTTGGACCGCAGCTCGATCCACAAAAGACGAATATTTCCAACCACATCAGAAGGAAGGCTGTGTGTTCCCTGTCAGAGATCGGCCGATCACTCATGTTCATAGATATGAAGCCGCTCTACCCGCCGATGCTCTTTGTCTTGAAGATATGCTGGCATTTCATTTGGAGGTCATTGGGGTGACAGTGGAGGTGATGTCTAAACCAGTGATCATGGCCCCATCAAAAAGGGTTGGCGTCATCGGCCCTTGCCTAAACAGAAAGGCGTTGAGGGTATTGGACCAAAAGTAGCTTGCAGTCGATAGAAGAGATCCATGCTTAGGCATATCGGCTATTGTCAGTCCTAAACATTGGTCTATCCCAAGTTCGGTCCAGTGGGCTTGTTTCCTGGCTGACATCCTAAGTTACCAAGCTGGCCAAGATTTGTCAGTTGACGGCCAAGATTTGAAAGCACTAGTCCAGTATGACAGATCTGGGTTTGAGAATTTGTAGGGGATCCGATTGGTTTCGGCATTGATAAGCTCACTAGGATCCAAGTTGCCGGTCGGCCCTAAGAAATACTGGTTTGGGTGGTTGAGGTCTGGGATCGCGATTTGATGAGACAAGTGCTATAGGGTGCAGAAAGAACGAAGAATTATGAGAGGGCACAATGATCAAATTGTGAGAAGAAAGGGACCAGAGTCGATTGGGGTTTACCTCAGGGTAGAGTTGTTGCGGCGCGTCGACAGGAGTGCTTGAAGACGCCATTGGTGAGGGGGATCGCCGCTATGTGGGGGTCGCCGGAATCACCGAGGAGTTGCCGGGAAGAAGAAGGGTTTTTGTTGGCTAAGGCTTGAATGCACAAAGTGACAGCATGGCTCGTTTTGGCGCCGGGCGGGCAATATATAAAGAGTTTTTTCTGGCAGCCGAAACGGACTTGAACAAAAAGTGCGCGGGAATTTGAAAAAAAGTGGCACATCCGCGATATTATCTTGTCATGTACTTGGGGTCCTGTGTTAATGACCAAATTTGGTAACCAAATCCCTAAGCCCAAGCCAAGATTGGAGTGGAATCGGATCGAGAAAGTGATCTGCGAAGGAACAGAGACCGCATCAGCTATGATTTAATCGGCTGGGAAACCAGTCGGCTAAGGCCGAATCGGATGAGAAAAGCCAATAGCCGATTCTGATTTCAGAGAGGAAGATGGGATCGTTTCCGATGGAAAGCTTAAGGATAAATGGTGGATTCAGTTCCCAAATTGCGCGTTAAAGATATTGCCATCTACCGATAGAGTCCTGTAACGGTAATTGTATATGTAAATTAGGGATTTGTTTAGATATTCCTATTGTAATGCGACATGGGACTATATCCCAATATATTGTCGTATTTTGAATAGTAGATTAGATAGAAACCGTGTCTTACACGAATTGTGTTATTCTTGGGTATAAATAGGACCCAAGACCCTTGTAAAACATCATATCACAATCAATACAATCTCGGTGTATCACCTCTCATTTTCTTTTAGATGAGTTCTTGATCCGGCTTCGGGCTGCATCGTTTCGATCCCCGATTAAGGTAAATGCTTGTCATTAGTGGTTTATTTCATCGAATCTGGTGCTTCCATCATTATGGTACTCTAGGTTTGATGCTTTAGACTGCACAAGTTATCATATATGGCATATAATCTAGAACAATATCTAGATCTATCTTGTCATCGGCTTGTTCTTCTCAGGAATCAGCAGCCGATAGAGCTAGATCTAGACGTTTGCCTGGATTGTATGTTGTATCCACTGTCTTGAGAGGTTTACATCGGTCTAAATATATTGAATGCTATCTTTTTGTACTTAATGCTGCATCATCTATGATCTGTTAAGTCGCTTTTAGAAGTATTATGATCTATTTGGCTAGATCTAAATTTGTAGAGACAGTGCCGGGGTTTCAGCCGGCCTTACATGTTTTAATATTTCTTTTAGTATTATTTGCTATGAGATTTATTAGAGTTGCTTCTTATATCAAGATCTTAATCTGGTTAAATGCTTTAAGTCGGCATCAATCTGTCAGCACTAGCCGATAGCCGATTGATCTAGGTTTAACTCATTTAGGTTAGATTAATATCTTTTCATAAGAAGTATCGGAGTACTAGCTGATCCACAGTTAGGTCTACAGTATCGGCTAGGCCACGAATGCATATATTTATTATCCTAGTGTATATTTAGATTGAGTGATTTATACTGTCTCGGCATAGCCGATCTATCCCAATCACTTAGTTTAAATATGCTTTGGGATAACAAATATATGTAAATTTGTTTAAATATGCTTTGGGATAACAAATATATGTAAATTTGTTTCCTTAGCCGATCCAGTAGGATCTAACCCTAACCTTAACGCATATCTATTTGTTTCTTGTTGGTTGACAGATCAAACCAACTAGCACGCCTATTTACATCAGACAGCTGAGAAAAGGACCTGCACTAGGCTTAAGCAGATTTCCTAGGCCAGCGCGTGAGAGAATTTTCTCATCAACAGTAGCACACCATCAATCGTCCGATAGTATAAGTCATCGTCGAGCAAAACATATCGTAAAGCCTTGTAGCGCAATTTCCTTGAAGCCGACTGGGAAGGGTTCTCTAGATAATTGTAGACGTCGTACCTCCAGTCGTCAGCTGAGATTGTTGCAATATCCACTTCAACTTCTTTTGTCATCGGCTTGTAGCTCGATGCCCCTTGAGCCAAATCATTTGCTTTCGAATTCTACTCTCTAGGGATGTGTTTAGGGTTACTAGCCGAAAACTGTCCATCAATTCTCGGCATTTTTGATAGTAGACCATCAGCGCATCATTTTTGCATTCATATTCTCCTGATAACTAGCTGATGACCAATAGTGAGTCGCCCATTATCTTGATGGCGTCGGCTTCAACTTCCTTCAGCAGTTGCAAACCTTTGAGAACGGCTTCGTATTCGGCTTGATTGTTTGTGGCGTGAGGCGTAATGGAAAAAGCAAACTCGAAGCTTGCCCCCTAGGAGAAATTATCACCAAGCCGATGCCGTATCCGTTTGTGCAAACCAATCCATCAAAAGTTAACGTTCAAAGCATGATATCAACTGAGCTAATTGAGTCATCTCTGTGTTCCACGATAAAATTGGCTATGGCTAGCCCTTTCACTGCCTTGGGTGCTTGATACCTCAAATCAAACTCTGTTAAGGCAAATATCCACTTTCCAACTCGTCCTTTCAGAACTGGAGCCAATAGCATATATTTTACTACGTCAGCTTTGCAAACTATGGTCCACTCGTTGGATAACAAATAATGCCTTAACTTTGTACATGAAAAATATAGGCACAAACACAACTTCTCCACGGGAGAGTACCTTGTTTTTGCATCCAGAAGTCTTCTGCTAAGATACAAAACTGCCTTCTCCTTTCCTTCGAGTTCCTGAATCAGATCTGAGCCGATAGATTTTTCTTGGGCTGATAGATATAGCCTGAACAACACTCCCTTTTGTGGAGGAATCAACACTGGAGGGGAACTTAGATAATCCTTAATGTTGTCCAAAGCCTTCTGCTGTTCTGCCCCCCAAGTAAACGCTTGATCGGCTTTCAGCTGTAGTAAAGGCGTGAACGGCTCTATCTTTTCTGATAGATTGGCTATGGAGCGTCTGATGAAGTTAATTTTGCCATTCAGAGACTGTAATTGCGTCTTGTCTTGCGGAGGTTGAATAGTTTTGATAGCATTGATGCTTCTCTGTGTCACTTCGATCCCCCTCTCGTGAACAAGAAACCCCAAGAACTGGCCAGCCAATACACCAAATGCGCACTTTGCGGGATTCATCTTCAGGCCATATTTTCTCATTCTCTCCAAGACCTTCCTTAAACCGGCTATGTGGTCTTCCACTTCCTTGGATTTTACAACAACATCATCAATATAGATTTCCACCAAGAAGCCGATTAGGTCATGAAAAATGTAATTCATGTCCCTTTGATATGTAGCTCCAGCATTCTTCAACCCAAAAGTCATGACAACCCATTTGTATAAGCCGATTGTTCCAGGACACCTGAAAGCTATCTTATAGATATCCTCCTTGGCCATAGAGATCTGATTATAACCAGCATTGACATACATAAAACATATGATTTTGTGGCTGGAGGCTGCATCTACCAGCAAGTCGGCTATAGGCATAGGGTACTCGTCCTTTTGGATAGCCTTATTTAAATCTCTGAAATCAATACACACCCTAAGTTTGTCGTTTTTCTTTATCACTAGAACTATATTTGAAACCCACTTTGCATATCGGCAGGACTAAATGAAACCGGCATCTTATAGCTGAGTGATATCTGCCTTAAACGCATCATACATATCGGCTTTAAACCTCCTGGGAGGCTGTTTTTATTGCCGATATCCAGGCTTAATGGGGAGTCGATGTTCAACAATCGATCGGCTAAGACCAGGCATCTCAAAATACTCCCAAGAAAAGCAATCTTTATATTCCTTCAATAAATCAATAAGCTTGGACCTAAAATGAGAAGACAAATTCTTGCTAATATATGTCAGCCTAGGCCTATCTCCCGGACCTATGTCAACTTCCTCGAGCTTGTCGGCGGACATAAAACCTTGCCCACGTTTGCCATCGATGTCGTCCACGGTGTCCTTGGTGTAGACGCCTGAGCCCTCCACAACACCCTCAAAGTAATAATTGAGGCTCTTCATCTCTAGTTGGCTATATATCAGAGTCGGACACCTTTATAAAATTTTCCTGCCACACTTTGCCGGACAGGCAATCAATGCCGTCGACTTCCCATAACGTTAAGTCGATGTTTGCTATGTTAACTCACCTGTCGGCTGGCACGATTTCTATCTTGTCACCTTGCCACTAGATTAAGCTTTGATGCATTGTAGAAGGGATGCAGCAGTTGGCGTGGATTCAATCCCTTCCGAGTAGTAGGCTGTAGGATCCCTTCCCGTCGATGACGAAAAAGGTTTTGGGCACGGTTTTGCTGCAGACAGTTAGCTTGACATTGAGAACTCCCTTGGCCTCTGACGGATTCCCGCCAAAGTCCTTGAGCACCATGTTGGTTTTGATCAAGTCATCGGCTCCCTTGCCCAGCTTCCTGACAGTAGCATAAGGCATGAGATTGACGGGGACCCCTCCATCGACTAGCATCTTTGACATCGGCTTTCTGTTTACAAATCCTTTAATATATAGGGGCTTCAGGTACCGATTTTCAGTCCCCTCGAGTGTTTCCAATATGGCCTGTTCTGGGGATAGCACTAGCTTGGCCAAGGTTTCTTCAACGGTGTCTGCATCAGCCTCTGCAGCCTCAAATTCGGCTGGTAATATGAACACCATATTGATCGATGCAGTAGCTATTCCTTTACCTTTTGCTGCCCTTTTTGCCTTCTCGGCTGGACTCTCATCGGCTGGGGCAACATCCTTTTTTACGCGCCATTGTCTCCTTGGGCGGTTTTGTTCCTTTTTCTTCTTCAGCCGATAGTCGATCTTAGCCTGGACTTCTCTCAGCCGACCCTCGCTCTTTAGCCATTGCACCTTCCGCTTTTGTGTTTTTGTGAAAATGTTGGAAGGGCAACATTGAGGGTTGGTGATCTGTTCTTCGTCGTCTCCCGAGTCTTCTTGAAAGAAATCTTGATGGATGGGGCCAAGCCGTTGATGAACAAACCCCATCTTTTGATTGAGCTGAACTGCCCTGGGTATAAATCGGCTGGAGCTCTCGGCTGGTTGGCCCTCGTGCCCACTGCATGCCGGGCAGTCTTGGATTGAGGGCAATCTCATCCCCTGTTCCCATCAAAACATGAAAAAGTCACAGCACCAATGGGGGTCGAAGCCATCAAGCCACTGCCGATGAACCCCCTCTTGCCGATCGTACCTCCTCGGATGTACTTTGTAGACCCTGTCGGTCTCCTTTTCTTCATGTCTCTTCATGAACCTGACTAGGTTGTCTGTCTTTCGTGGACGAGGATCGGCTGATCGGCGATTGGCACACACCATGTTAATGGGAAACAAATCGAGTTTCGTTGGCTTCTCGGGATGCTCCTGGTAGTCCGTGCTAGTCCTTTCTTCTCCACATCCTTATTGGGACCTGACTAAGCTGTCTGTCATTCTGTGTTGTCGATCAGCTTGCCTTGGACTAGCATAGACCGTGTTGACGGGAATGGGGTTGCCGTCGACCTTCATTGGCTTAGCCGATTCTTCAAACTTGATCTTCCCTGCTTCTATGGCCAACTGAATTTGCTGACGGAAGACTTTGCAGTCGTTGGTGTTGTGGGAGGTGGTGTTGTGCTACTTACAATATTTCTTTTTCTTGAGCTCCTCGGCTGATGGGATGACGTGGTTGGCCGAAAGTTGTATTTGCTTCTCCCGCAGCAGCAGATCAAAGATCCTGTCGGCTTTGGTGATGTCGAAGTCATATCTCTCCTCCTTAGCCGATTTCTTCAGCCACTGACACGTTGTTGCCTTCTTGTTTCTAGAACACTTAGCTGCTGCCACCTCTGCATCGTAACACTTGAGTCAGAGTCCAATGCGTAAGCGACATGGCTAACTTTCTTGAAGGCCTTCTTGATTCTTGGAAATATTGCTCGTGGGTCGTCACCTTTTGGGCCATGTGGGCCAAGCTCTCGAACTCCCGAGCCAAAAACCTTTCCCTGATGGGGGCTAAGAGGCCATAGAAGGCTAGATCGACTAGTTGCGAGTCTGATAGCACTAGGCTATAACACTGGTTCCTCATATCCCTGAAGCGCTGGATGTAGTCATGAATCGATTCTTAATGCCTTTGTCCGATGCTGGTGAGGTCCAACAGCTTCATCTCGTGCGTGCCAGAGTAAAAGTAGCTGTGAAACTGCTTCTCGAGATCGGCCCAGCTTTGTACCGAGTTGTAGGGCAATGAAGAAAACCATGTAAAGGCCGATCCCGAGAGAGAGAGAGCGGGAACAACCACACTCTGAGCGCATCCGTAGCTGATGCTTCGTTGCATTGAGCCAGGAATCGGCTGACGTGTTCATAGGTTGACACATTATCTTGCCCAGAGAACTTTGAAAAATCCGGCACCTTGTACCGGTTTGGTAGGGGCACTCTTTCAAAGTATTTCGGATACGGGTAGCGTTACATGTTGCCGGAGTCCTTCGGCTTGAGACCGAACTGGTCACGCATGACATCTGCGATCAGATCAGCCCAAGGCTTGTTTTCTTTAGCTTGTACCTATGGTATCAGCTCGTATTGCTCATATTGCATGGGAGCCTGCCGATACTGCATCTGTGGTGAATGAGGTTGGTAGTACTGCCCGTAGTTGCCTTATGGGTACTGATGTTGGACTTGATTCATGGCAGGAGGCGGCTGTCGTATCAACGGAGGCTGCTGCTCAGGGAGAGGTCGAGCACCACTAGAGTTGTGAGGTGGGTCTGGCGTGTAATTGCCAACCGGCACTTTGTGTATGAGAGGTTGCCAATTGGTGCTGAACATGTTCTCCATCTGCTCCTAAGTTAGTACTGGGATTCCGTGGCCCTGATGCTAAGGTTGTTGCCTGGTCAGAAGCTTGGGCGTTGGTTTTGCAGCCGATGGTTGTACATTCTGCTAAATAGGGGCTCCCCCTGGAGGAGTCGGCTGTCCTAGTGGAGGAATTGATAGTCCACGCGTCGATAGAGTCCTGTAAGGTGGGAATCGGCCATCAGGGAAATAGGTCGGCCCCCTTGGCAGTTGCTCGGCTATCCTTGAGTCAACCACAGTGCTGATCATGTTGTTTAACGTATTCACCAGTATCCCTGACTGGTTGACGAGCGTGTGATGGACAACCGAGTCGATTCGATCCTAGAGCATGTGTAACCCTGAGTCATCCTGCTCCTGCTTGATGTCTTCAACCTTCTTTTTCCCCTTGTCTTCACTGGAGGTGGCTCCAGAGTCAAAGTCTTCGGGAATCACAAATTTGTACTTTTGAACGATTGTCCTCGATCTAGTCTGGGTAAAGGATTGCAAATAGTGAGACTGCAATCGTTCAACCATCTGCTGATAGTCGGCATGTTGCTCAGCCGACAACTTGTCCATGGTCATAGGGATGATGTTCTCCTGGTCCAGCTCCGGGGTCTTGATGTTCACCATTGTAGTGGACTTGGACGTGGCAATGGTCCCACTGGGCATGCCAAAAGCGTGTTGATGAGAAAAGTTTCACACGCGCTGCCCTCAGAGATTTGCTTAGCTCTAGTGCAGGTCCAAGTTGGTCGCCTTTGGTGATTTGAAGGGCGTGCTAGTTGGTTTGATCCTGTAACCAACATGAAACAAAGAACATGCGATTAAGTTAATATTAGATCCTACTCGATCGACTAAACATATTCATAATATATAATTACCATTCCAAAGTGCACTTAGACTAAGTGATTGGGATAGATCGGTAGTATACCGAGACAATATAAATCACATATATCTAAAAACACACCAGAATACTAATTACATATATTTATTACTTAGCCGATGGCGCAGATCTAATGTAAATCGGCTAGTACTCCGATATATTTTATACGAAGATATTAACTTGAGCTAAATGCACTAAACCAGGATCAATTAGCCGTTAATGTGACTTAACAGATTGATACTGGGCTTAGTACATTTAAATAGATTAAGATCTTAATATAAAAGGCAGTTCTAACATATCTGAATAGTAATAATACATAAAAGATGGCTAAAACAGGTAAGACCGACTGAAACCCCGGTGCTATCTCTAATAATAATCATTGAGCCAAATAGATCTATATGATTCTAAGAGCGACTTAATATGTCGATTTGATGCAGCATAAGGTCTTTTTAGACTAATGAGAACTCATCGAGATGGTGGATACGCCATATAATCTAAATCAACCTCTATATCTAGCTCTATTGGCTGCTATCTTCAGGAAGATGTTAGCCGATTGAGAGATAGATCTAGACATTGCTCTAGATTATATGTCACATATGATAGATTAAGCAATTTGAAACATCAGGATCAGAGTATCATGATGATGGAAGCACTAACCCCGATAACACAAACCGCTTGTAACAAGAGATTACCTTGTCTGGAGATCGAAACCCGATGCAACCCGAGAACAAGCAAGAACTTGTCAAGAAAGTATAAACGAAAAGGGTGGCGATGCGCCAAAGTTGTATTGAGTTGATGTGTGTGTTTACAATAAGCCCTTGGGTCTTATTTACACCCGGTTACAACAACATCCATGTATCACGGTTTCTATCTTATCTACTATTTATAGTACGACAATATCCTGGGATGGAGTCCCATGCCGCGGTACAAAAGGAAGTTACACAAGATATTCTATTTTACTGATACAATTGTCATTATAGGACTTTATCCGTAGATGGCAACGTCTTTGAAGCACTTTGGAAACCGAATTCAATGATTATCTCTAAGCTTTTTGTCGAAACTTGGTTTCGGCAATGTAATTTCTGGGGTCGCAGTCAAGATCGCCAAGCACAATGGGTTAGAAGGAAAAGAAGATTTAGACAGGTTCAGGCCCTCTCGTGAGGTAATACCCTATTCCTGTTTTGGTGGATTCGATCCGTCGAGTGTCTTTATTGATCTCGTGATCTTGTGTATCTAAAGTTCTTGCTTATGAAATCTGCTATCGCATCTGATATCCCTCAAGGGACGCCCCTTACCCCCTTATATAGTCTTGGGAGGCGGGCTTACAGAACGGAAACCCTATCTTACTCTAAGTCGGTTTCCTCAATCTTACTAAACCGTGACTATGAGCCGTTGCCTTATCTCAATCGGCAACGTAACACCCAAGTCATGTTTGGTTTACAGATATGGCAGGTGCAATCTATCCCTTCCTCGAGTCGGATAAGCTTGCCATGTAGATACCCGATTGCCATAATCTCCACAGTAGCCCCCGAGTCCTTTTCAGTCGACGAGGCAACTCAACTTCAAACCAAAACAGTACGCAGCCAAAAACCTCTTTGGCCGAGTGCTTCTGGCGCCGGGTGATTCCATCATCTTTGCTTGAATCTTCCCGAGTGGCTCCAAAGACTGTGAAGGGCTGAAAAAAATCTAAAAAATTCTCAAAAATAAATATCTAGGTGCATCTCCTGATGCACCTAATTAGGTGTAGCCCCCGACTATATGGTTAGTCAAAATTAGACTAAACATATAGTCAAGAACTATAAAAAATCATTCTCATGTAGATGCTTAGCTTAAGCTAAAGCAACCTCATCACTCGGCAAGCTCGTGCTTATCCGAGTGAATTTGCCCGAGTAATCTCAGAACAAATAACTCAATCAACCCTCGTGGGTGAAAAGCCCTCGGTAAGCTCATGCTTATCCGAATGGATCTGCCCGAATCATTTCGGAACAAATATTTCAATCGTTCCTCATGGGAAAACGAGTTTTTCAATCGTATGAAAAATATGACCAAGTTATTAAATAGCTCTTGCCATAATACTGGTCTTAATCTATAAAGATCTTCACCAAGGTGGAAAAATAGCATTGACATAATCATTTAATCAAATGCTAAAAAAACAAACAGCCCTTGTCATCAAGGCAGCTATAAAAAGCTTAACTATTGGTCACCTCTCAAATTGCATTGTGCCAGCTTCTCATGAAGTCAAGCAAACCACGGTATGAAAGGATTTCCAAATGTATAGGGCATTCGGACACGCGCATATTGCCAAGGCAAATCTGCTTAATCTCATCCGCTTAAGTCCCTAAGGACACGCGTCGGGCCACACCTTAGCTGGGCCACAGATTCTCTCATGGGCTCGCCCAATCATAAGAAAACCTAGCACAACCCTCAAATCTTTCTATAAAGCCTCGAGGTCATCCCCGCCACTTCGTCTTCCGAAAAATTTTCTCTTTTCGCAACACTGTTCACCAGCTCCCTGCGAAAAACCCTAGACTCGCGCGCACCCAAATCCATCCACCCAGGAGCTCGCTTCTTGCCACAAACCAGCTTCCGTAGCCAATCTCCCAAGATTCCTTGCTCAAATCTCCATCCTTTCCGACCAGATCCACTTCCCATCCAAACCACACTCATGGCGAAGAAAAAGAGAATCCCCTTTGACCAATGGGCCACATCGGATGTGAGGAAATCTACCCTCAAGGAGATGGTGAAGCACGGCGTGCTTCCCTCCAAGGAGATCATGGGTTGGCGCCCGGCGGCGGGTGAAGATTTCCCAACCCCAAACACCGGTGAGCTCGTTGTCTTTACCTCTTTCTTTTACTGCGGGTTCAGCCTCCCTACCTCCGAGTTCTTCCGGGGGCTTTTGGATTATTATGGGCTTCAACTCTACCATCTGAACCCCAACTCCATGCTTCACATCTCTCTCTTTATTCATGTATGCGAAGCGTTCCTTGGCATCCTCCCCCATTTCCAACTCTTTCGCCGCATGTTTTACCTTAAACCACATCCGAATAAGGACCACCCATGCGTTGTTGGTGGGGCGGGTTTTCAACTCCGTGGATCTCTCCGCAAGGAGTACTTCTCTCTTCCCCTAAAATCTTCCAACATGGGATGGCATGCAGGCTGGTTCTATATCAGCAATCTCGAACCCAGCCTGCCAGCCTTTGTCGGCCTTCCCCCTGTCCCAGGCAAACTTGGAGCACTCTTCCAGTGGCTCAAGACTGGGATGAGGCCAACAAACTGCTCTCGAAGATCCTAGCGATGAAGCAGAAAGGTCTTCGCGGCGAGCAGATCACTTGGCACTTCATCATGTGCCGACTGGCGCCAATCAAAGAGCGGTCGAAGCCAGCCTTCGAATGCGAAGGCGGGAAGGACCCTAATTGGGAATATCAAGATCCACTCAGTTACGAGATCCTGAAGATTTGGATGTACAAGATCTTCTCAACTGGAATTGCAGTCGAGCGCGCCTTCATACTGCCAGTTCTTCCCTTCAGCATCCATCGGCCTCCTCCTTCGGTAAGCCGACTGACTTCTTCGTATTGTCTTGCAACCTTGATGTCATACCTCTTAGTACTGTGAGAATTTCCCTCACAGGAAAATGCTTCTGTCGTCTCAAAACCGTACAAGGTGCCTCACGATGACATGCCGCTTCGCCCTGCCAAGAAGCCGACTGGCGGTATAAAGATTCAAAGCGATCTAGTCGGGAAGCGGGCGGCCTCGAGTGAGGACTCCAACAAGCGGGCGAGCAAAAGGAGGCTCGTCATTGACGATTCGGACGATGACGTCCCGGCTCCTCCAGTCGAGACTCCTCCTCCAAGGCCATCACCGAAGGCGGCGCCGAAGATCCGCAGGTCTTCCAGGTACGCTTCATGGCTGAAGTCCGAACTTTTTCCGTTGAAAACTTTCTTTGCCTTCATTCCAGCTGTATTCGTTGTTGCAGGAGGCCCCAGGACATAGATCCTGCCGGGAAGGGTGAGGGGCCTACTCCAGCTGCTGCTCCTGAGGCATCCAAGCCTGCGGAGCCAAGACCCCGGGGCCCGCTCCCGAGCGAGAGTGCTTCGGGCAGAAAACCCTCGCCTCCCAAGAAGGATGTCCCGAGGAAAGAGCCCCCGACCGCCAGCCGGGACGTCCCGACTGGGAGCCAGTCGGCAGCGGGGAAACCACAGGCTGTGGCTCGGTCAGCCCCGATTGAGGATCAGTCGGCAAAAAGCCGAAGAAGGAGGCCAGCGCGGCCCCACCCAAGAGTGCGGCCGGCGAAGCGGTAGGTCTTGAATCGAGTCTTGTCTTTACTCTCTAGTTTGAATCTTTCATGTCTTCATTTGTTCTTCCTATCGCACCAGGTAGAAAATCCCCAGTTACGGTCTTCGAAACACGGGTTCCCCGATCAAGATCGAGTGGCGAGACTCGGAAGGCCAGAGGCAGGGCATCGTCTTGGACAAGCAAGCCGAAAGTGAAGAAAGGGATGCCCTCGTCAACAGCCTAAATGAGGCGACTCGGCTACTCAATGTAAGCCCAGATCTTCTCTTTGTCTTGTATCATCATTTTTGTTCAGTCGGTCAATCCTTGGATCTTGCGTGCAGAAGGAGTATTGCCGCTCCATGGCCAAGTCGGAGGCGCTGGAGAAGCTGGTCCTGCACTTAAACTCTCTGGAGGATATCCAGCTGAAGCTGAAGACCACTCGGGAGGAGGCCGCGTCGAGGGAGGTAGCCCTGCGGAGGGAGATAGCGGAACTCCGGGAGGAGAACCTCGACCTCCGGGGATCAGTCGGGAGTAAGCTCATCTCTCCGAGTTTCTTTATGATTCTCATGTTGATCCCAGTTACTGATGACCTTCTTTGTTTGTAGAAAATTCGTCGGAGGTCCACTCGCTCTAGGTCCAGCTGGAGGCAGTCAGCCTTGACAAGGCCGAACTGGAGGCCGAGTTTGAAGGTAAGCTTCTTCGGAGTAGCATTCTTTGTGCCGCTTTATTTCTGAGTGCTCTGCATGATCAGATTCTTTTTGGCAGCTTACAAAGTCAAGACCCGAGCTCAATATGACGTCTTGCTCGAGTGGGTCAAACGAGTCGGAGCAGTCCGGGAAGAGGTTGCCAACGCAGCAACGCCGATCTTGCTGTCCCTGTTTCATCAGGGGGTCGGGGCCAGTTTGCTAGAGCCACTGGAAATCTTTGACAAGCTGCGGAGGGCCCCTGACCAATATTTGGCGAACATCACCGAGGCCGCCAACATGGGGGCTGGTCTGGCTCTTGCGCAGACCAAGTCTCTCTACCCCCGGGTGGATATCAACTCGGTGGGAGAGGGCTTCGCTGACGGGACCTAGGATGAGCAGGCCTTGGACATGCTGAGTGAAGCGCAGGAGTCAACGAAGAAGATTTCTGTCGACGTAGCGAATAACTTCCGGATTTGATTTGTCTTATGAATATTGTCTTGTAAATGTCGTATGATCGTGATGCTCTGATGCAGACTTGTGATATATTTAGTTTATTTATGTTAATGCCTTGATCCGAGTTTTTGTGTGAAATTTCTTAAGTAATTTTCGTCCGACTGTCACCGAGCCTAGGCTCGATTAGGCCATCAGAAAACTCTCAGTCCTTAAACGCTGAACTCGAATCGAGGAACATTAAACAATGATAAACCAAATCATGCACAAAAGTTGATGAGGAAAACTTATGCTTTATTGACATATGTACAGCCCCCGACTGCTAACTCAAGAAGTCATCTTGCTTGAGGTTGGCAGTCAAGGAAAACATGAAACTTTAGTCAAATTAAGCATAAAATCATCGAAGATGCTTGATATTCCAGGAGTTCTCCACCATAGATCCGTCTTCACGCTTTAGTCGGTATGCACCGGGCCGAGTCACCTCAGCTATTATGTATGGTCCTTTCCATAAGGGGGATAACTTGTGATGTTCTTTGGTGGTTTGAATCTTGCGCAGAACCTGGTCACCAACGATGAAAGCTCGTGCTCGAACGTTGCGACTGTGGTATCGTCGGAGCCCCTGAAGATATTTGGCCGACTGGATGAGGGCTGCCTCTCGGGCCTCTTCCAGTCGGGTGAGGTCGTCCACTCGGTCGGGGTCGTAGCGTTCATCGTTGAAGCTGCGGACTCGGAGGATTTGTACTCCATCTCGTTTGGCACCATGGCTTCGCGCCGTAGACCAAAAAGAAAGCGGTTTGGCCGGTAGCCCACGGGTGTGGTCCACAGAGACCATAGAACCGAGGGAAGCTCTTGGACCCACTTGCCTGCGTAAGGGCTTAGGCGGTCGAACACGCGGGCCTTGATGCCTTGAAGGACCATGCCGTTGGCCTGTTCGACTTGTCCGTTGCTTTTGGGATGTGCGACGGATGCATAACGAGATCTTGATTCCGAAGTCTTCGCAGAATTCCTTGAAGATGCCACCCGTGAATTGAGTCCCATTGCCGGTTATGATCTTGTTTGGGACGCCGAAGCGGTGCACGATGTTGAGGAAGAAATCCCGTGCCTTGTCGGCGTAATTGTAGCAACCGGCTTGGCTTCAATCCACTTGGAGAACTTGTCAATTGCGACGAAGAGGTGTGTAAATCCTCATGGAGCTTTCTTGAAAGGGCCAACCATGTCCAAGCCCCATACCGCGAACGGCCAGGATAGTGGAATTGTTTGTAGCTCCTGGGCTGGGACATGTCTCTGTCGGGCGAAAAATTGGCATCCTTCACAAGTTCGTACGACTTTGTCTGCGTCGGAGACCACGGTAAGCCAGAAGAAACCCTGTCTGTAAGCTTTGCCCACCTGAGTGCGTGCTGCCGCATGGTTTCCGCAGATGCCCGAGTGGATGTCTTGGAGCAGCTGCCTTCCTTCCTCGGGTGTAATGCATCTCATTAGGATTCCGGAGGGGCTTTTCTTGTATAATTCGGAGTCAACCATGACATATGCTTGGCAACGACGTCGGACGCGTTCTACCTCATCCCGGTCTTCCGGCAGCTCTTGCTGAGTTAAGAATTTGATGAGGGGTGTCCTCCAGTCGGCATCAGTCATGGCGACTTCGTTTGCGGCTTGTTTGTTGGAAGTTGTCTTTGCCGTGATAATTGGCTCATAGAGGTGCTCGACAAAAACGTCTGTTGGGGCAGCTTCGCGCTATGTTAGTTCTATAGTTGAACCACCATGTGTTGAGTTTAAACATGTTATTCACACTGCTAGTGAAAATGAAGAGGTTAGACTGCTATCTTCTTTAAATACTTGGGGCTATATTCAATTTGCTTATCTTTGTCCACTCAAATATTTAGAGAAGAAATTATTTGGTAGATTTGAAAATCCATGTCCTTCTCATGTAGTTTTTTATGTTATTTGCAATTATGATAATAAAGGGAAGTATAATGTACATGGAGTATATATTTGTTCGAATTTGGATATACCTCTTTTTCATGATGAGATGTTTTGTTTTGATGACCACATGCGTGTAAATAATTCTCTATCTAGTTCCTCTAGTTTAAATGAGTTACATGTTGATTTTCAAGAAGAGGAGTGTTGCGGTCTTCCAAGTGTAAAAAATTTCAGAATCCAACCATATGGTCATCAAGAAATATACCTCACCTTATGTTGTGAAAGATAAAGATAAGCTCATCATGATTAATGAAAAGGTGAAATCGAGGACGGTTTCCAATCAAGAAAGGGAGGATGATGAGGACATCACTAGCTCGGATATAATCATTCTTATGTTACACATCAACAAGCTAAAGGTGCATATGTTCTATATTAGGTTGACTTATTATAAGGTCCTACAACGGCAATTATGTCTTTAAGTTAGGATATATTGTATAGTTTCCTTTTGTGATAATTTCAGTTTGTTTAGAGATTTAATCTGTAATAGGAATCATGTCCGTTACGGACTCATAGTATATTCGGGTATAAATATGACCCAAGACCTTGTAAAACATATCAACACACATCAATACAACTTCAGCGCATCGCCAACCTTTCTATTTTACATTTTCTCGACGAGTTCCTTCCTTGGCCTCGAGTTGCATCGACTTCGATCTCCGAAAAAGATAACTTCTTATTGCAAGTGGCTTGTATCATCGGGGCAAGTGCTTCCATCATTATGATACTCTAATTCTGATGTTGCAAACTACTTAATTTATCATATGCGGCATATAATCTTGATCAATGTCTAGATCTATCTCGTGATCGGCTAATATCTCTTTGAAGATAGCGGCCGACAGAGCTAGATCCAGAGGTTGATTTACGTTATATGGCATATCTACCATCTCGAAGAGTTCTCATTAGCCTATATAGATGTATTTGGTTCAATGTTTGATATTACAGATAGAACCGGGGTTTCAGCCGGTCTTACCTATTCTGATTATCTTTATGTATTATTATTGTTAGATGTATTAGAATTGTCTTTTATATTAATATCTCAGTCTACTTAAATGTATTAAGCTTGGTATCAATTTGTTAGTTTACACTAGCAGTCGATTGATATTGGTTTAATTCATTTAATCTAGATTAATATCTTTTTATAAAACATATCGGAGTACTAGCCGATTTACATTAGATCTGCGACATCGGCTAGGTTATGAATATATATAATTGTGTTCCTAACGTACTTTTGGAGCTAAGTGATTTATACTGTCTCGGTATGCTACCGATCTATCCCAATCACTTAATCTAAATGTGCTTTGTAATAGCAATTGTATATTTATTAATATCCATAGCCGATCGAGTAAGACCTAACCCTAGCCAAACGCCTATTCTTTGTTTTTTTGTAAGCCAAACGCCTATTCTTTGTTTTTTTGTTGGTTACAGGATCAAACCGAATGGCACGCCCGCTCAATCACGAGAGGCGACCAATTTGGACCTGCACTGGAGTTAAGCAGATCTCCCAGGCCAGCGCGTGTAAAAAAATCACACCAACACACTTTTGGCACGACCGGTGGGACAACATCTTTCGGATCCAGCGCAATGGTGAACGTCATATCGGCTGACCTCGACCAGGAAAACATCATCCCAGTGACTATGGATAATCTTTCGGCTGAGCAGAAGGCCGAGTATCAGCAAATGGTTGAGAGGCTGCAAGCACATTACCTGCAAACTTTTGTCCAGACCCGATCTGGGGCAGTCCTCTAGAAATTCAAGTTTAACATTGAAGACTTCGATACTTCCTCCAGCGAGGACAAGAAAGGGAAGAAAAAGATGGAGGAAGTCAAGCAGGAACAGGACGATTCAGAGCTCCACACGCTACAAGATCGGATCGACTCGGTTGTCCACCACGCGCTTGTCAACTAGTCAGGGATACTGGTGAACACATTGAACAATATGATAAGCACCGTGATTGACTCAAAGATAGACGAGCAGCTGCCGAGAGGGCCGACATATTTCATTGATGGCCGGTTTCACCATACGATCTGTTGTCAACTCATGGGTTGCCAATCCCTCCACTTGGGCAGACGATTCCTCCAGGGGGAGCCCCAATCCAACCGAATGCGCAATCATCCGCTGCGTGGCCACATCCCAAGGTCCTAGTTCGGCCACAGCCTCAACACTAGGGTCTTGGCATCCCAGTGACAACTCAGAGCAAGCGGAAGACATGTTCCACACCCATCGACAGTCCGTCATGCATAATGCGCCGATTGGTAACTATTTGCCGGATCCACTTCACAACTCCGGCGGCAATTGGCCCCTCCCCGAGCAAACACCGCCATTT
The DNA here is from genome assembly GCA_019925245.2 of Oryza australiensis. NCBI lineage: Eukaryota > Viridiplantae > Streptophyta > Magnoliopsida > Poales > Poaceae > Oryza > Oryza australiensis. The sequence goes on from JAIFGZ020000010.1 coordinate 779,843, forward strand.
GTCTCTCGGCCGCCTCCTGCTATAAACCAGTTGCAGCATCAGCTTCTAGGAGGCAGCTACGAGCAGCACTATCAGCCTCAGACGCCACCAATGCAGTATCGGCAAGGACCCGTACGCCACAAGCAATATGAGCCGATACCACCATTGTAAGAAAAAAGGTTGTGGGCCAATTTGATCGTAGATGTTATGCGTGATCAGTTCGGCCTCAAGCCAAAAGACTCTGGCAACATGTACCTGTACCCATATCTAGAATATTTTGAGAGGGTGCCCCGCCAAACCGGTAAAAGGTCTTGGACACGTCGGTCGATTCCCGGCACAATGCAGAGAAGCATCGGCTACTGACGTGCTCACAGTGTGCTTATTTCCACTGTCACTCTTAGGATCGGCCTTTACATGGTTTTCATCCCTACCTTACAACTCGATCCAGCGCTGGGCCGATCTCGAGAAGCAATTCCACGGCTACTTCTACTCCGGCACACACGAAATGAAGTTGTCGGATCTGACCAGTGTCAGGCAGAAGCATGAGGAATCGGCGCAAGACTACATCCAGCGTTTTAGGGACATGACGCACCGCTGCTACAGCTTGGTACGGTCAGACTCACAGCTAGCTGATTTAGCCTTTCATGGCCTTCTGGCCCTGATCCGTGAGAGGTTTTCGGCTCAAGATTTCAATATCTTAGCACATTTGGCTTAGAAGGTGATGGCCCACGAACAAAGGTTTCAAGAATCAAAGAAGGCTTTTAAGAAAGTCTCCCACGTCGCCTATGCAACGGATTCTGATTCAAGCGACAGCGACATAGAAGTTGCAGCAGCCGAATGGACTAATAAAAAAAGGTTATAAGGAATCGGCTATGGAAGAAAAGTATGATTTTGACATAACTAAAGCCAATAGGATCTTCGATCTACTACTAAGGGAGAAATAGATACAGCTTCTAGCCAACCATGTCATTCCATCGGCCGAGGAGCTAAAAAAGAAAAAGTATTGCAAATGGCACAATACCACTTCCCACAGCACCAATGATTGCAAGGTCTTCCGCCAACAGATACAGTCGGCCATCGAGGCAGGGAAGATTAAGTTCGAGGAATTGGCTAAGCCGATGAAAGTTGACGGCAATCCCTTCCCTGTCAACGTGGTCCAAGCCAGCCCTAGGTGAGTTGATCGACAGAACAGAATAGCGTACGACTCAGCCAAATCCCAACAAACAACCAAGGCCGACTTGGATCAACAAGAGCCGACTGCGATGAACGTCGCATCAATCAACATGGTCTACACCAGCGGCCCCAGACAGGTGGACAGCTGACTACGGTTCCAGAAAAGGGTTCGCCACCATGACGGCTGTGATCCGCATTGGTGCTGCGAGTTCTTCCGATTTTGTTGGGAATCAGGAATGAGGCTGCGCACTCTTGAGAATTGCCCGGCCTGTAGCGAATATAGGGAGGACGAATACAGGGATCCACCAATGGAAAGATCGAGCCAATTCGTCCCCCGAGCCGTTCAACTCAACCAACGGAAGCTTTCCGTCCACGATCGGCTCGGCCTAATTCACCAGGACTTTTTCCAAGAAGAGCCAGAAGAGGACGACGAAGAAGAGGCTAAGAAAGAACAATCGGGCAAACCCCAATGGTGCCCTTCGGACCTGTTCACCAAAATGAAGAAAAGGAAAATTCAGAGGTTGAAGAGCGAAGGATAGGAGGAAGAAATCCAGCAGATGATTCAACGTCAACAACGTCGGCAAGGCAGAAAATAGTGGTGTGTCAAGGAACAGGCAGCCCCAACCAATGAAAGCCCAACCGACAAGGCCAAAAGGGCGGCAAAAGGCAAAGGTGTGGCCTCTGCATCAGTCAATATGGTGTTCATATTGCCAGCCGAGTTCGAGGCTGTCGAGGCCGATGCAACAACAGTTGAGGCCAAACTAGTACTGTCTCCAGAACAAGCCATCTTTGAGAAACCCGAAGGGACAGAGAATCAGCACTTAAAGCCCCTGTACGTCAAAGGATTCCTCAACGGCAAGCCGATGTCAAAGATGCTAGTCGATGGAGGGGCCGCTGTCAATCTCGTGCCCTATGCAACCTGCAGAAAGCTAGGCAAGGGAGCCGATGACTTGATCAAGACCAATATGGTGCTCAAGGATTTCGGCGGCAACACATCAGAGGCCAAGAGAGTTCTAAACGTCGAGCTGACCGTCAGCAGCAAAATAACACCCACAACATTTTTCGTCATCGATGGGAAGGGATCGTACAATCTACTGCTCGGAAGGGATTGGATCCACGCCAACTGCTGCATCGCTTCCATAATGCATCAAAGCTTGATCCAATGGCAAGGTCACAAAGTAGAAATCGTGCCAGCCGACAGGTCAGTCAATAAGCTAACGCCGACTTAACTTTTTGAGAAGTCGACGGAATTGATTGCCTGTTCGGCAAAGTTTGGCAGGTAGATTTTCTCAAGGTGTCCAATTCTGACATGCAGCCAATAGGATATGAAGAGCCTCAACTTTTACTTTGAGGGCATCGTGGAGGGCTCGAGCGTCTACAACAAGGACACCGTGGACGACATCGACGGCAAACTCGAGCAAAGTTTTATGTCGGTCGATGATCTAGAAGACATAGATATAGGTCCAGGAGATAGGCTGTGGACCCCTGTTTTTGGAACGGGAATCATTCGTGTTCATAGTACTATTTCCCTGGATCGAGTAGTTTGGTACCCACGAATACAGTACTGAATTATCAAGTGCAAAGTGCACGAATAGTCTTACACCAAAAGTATTACAATAGAAGGCCCGAAGGCAATAACATTACATGCAGGACCTATTGGTCCGGATACAACCAAAATCAGAAATTTGATAAGATAGCAGACGGAAGGCAGCGGCATATCGTTTGCCAGAGGCAACGACCGGGGACTAAAACCTAGTAGGCGCCTTCTTCTTCTTCGCCCACCTGGCAGTAAGCATAGGGGTCCTCCAGGTCAAGTTTTAGTTCCATAGTATATTAAGTTGGCGACGGTTCTATCTACCATCCATCGTGATTCCAAGGATGGCTTCCCGCCTTCGGATCGTCATGGCTTTCTCGGGAATCCACCCCTTCTCGCAATTTGAGAAGTTGAGTCCACCAGCACACAAAATCATTATGCATCCCACCCATCATTTTAAAAATTTATGAGTCTAACCATGGGAGAAACTGGTCATGCCGCTCATTATCCACGAGCATGGCTAGTCGAATATATTGACTTACTCACACTGCAGTGGATGTACACTTTACCCGTACTCCGCAACTGCTCATTGAATGAGCTTTCATCCCTTCATATGGGATGGTCACGGCAAAGCTTTTCGATAACCTCACTTTGGCAGTACCCGCTCCATGAACTTTAACCCTCTTGCACTCTAGCCATCCTTTCCTAGCAGTGAGAGGAGTTCTGACGCTCCCGGGGTTAACACCCTGAAAACCAGAGAATTTAAAGCAGGAATTAAAAATCGGAACTTACAAAAACTTTTTGCTTGTTGCTTCTTGATCGTGTTTATTGCTTCTTATTTGCTAGTTTGGAATAATAAAATTCACCTTGGAAATGCTTTGATTTGAAGTTGGATAAAAACCAAGTTTGAAATTCCCAAATGGGAGAAAAAGTTCAAAAGATAGATTTGAAGGAGGAAAACAATTAAGATTTGGGATTTATAAAAGCTGTCTTAAAAAGTATAAAATATTGGTTTAAACCTTAATTTAAGAATGAAAAAATAGGTAATAATAAAAAATATATGATAAAAATAATTTAGAAGGAAAAATATGAGGATGGAAAGTAATCCTAAATCAAAAGACCTAATTTTTGAATTTAAAAGAAGGAGATAAGTTAGAATTTAAAAATATATTTTTTGAATAATAAAAGTGCAGGAAAGTTTGAAAATATATTTTAAATTAACTTTTTGGAATATTAAAATTTATTTGCAATTTTTAGAGTGAAGGACAAAAATTTGGAAAAATAAAATTAGAAAATCGGGAAAAATTGGATTCGGCCTTGTTTATGCGTCGCGGGTGTTCGACCGCGCCACGCGCCCACGACCACGCCGCGCCCGGACCCCGCGCATGCTGCGTGCTCGCTCGCCATGCGTCGTGCCGCCGACGGGCCCCGCGCCCGCGCCCGCCGCGCGACGCCCGTCGCACCGGACCCCACGCGCGCACCCGCCGCACAGTCCGCCGTACACCCGCCATGCCGTCGCTCGCGCCACCACGCCCCCACACAGCACCTGCCGTACTTCGCCTTGTGTCACCCACGTTCGCCGCACGTCGCGCGCGACGTGCGCGCGCCCAGCCCCGCCCGGCTCGCCACCGCGTGGCAGGCCGCCGTATGCGCCGCGCCGTGGTCTTCTCCCATGCTCTCTCGCCACGCCTATAAATAGAGGGCAAAGCTTCACTTCTTTCCACCATTGCCACCGCCATTCTTCTCCCTCTTTCCCTCTCTTTTCCTCGCCAGACTTAGCGCCGTCGCGGCCATTGCAAACCGCCGCCGCCGTCGCCGTTTGCGCGCCGCTGCCGTGGAGCTCGCCAACCCGCCGCCCAGCGCAATTCGGTGAAATCCGCCGCCTCCAATCGAGCCCGTGCCAAATTGAAGGTACGAACTCGTGCTCCACAGCTAGCTCTACCTTTTCCATAGATTGCCCGAAACCTATCGCCATTAGAGCGCGCCATCGGCGAGCCCCACTATGTGCGCCCTGTCCGGCCGGCGCCACCGCACTGTCGCCAGCTCACCTCAGCGCATCCCCGGCCGAACCAACATCCCCTCTAGAATCCCTAGGACTCACAGATGCTTGTCCTTGCCTTGGCCAAAGCATCGCCGGAGTTCGCCACCGACGAGCGCCGCCACCGCCCTCGCCGCCTCACCGTCGGCTGCACACCTCGCCACCCCTTTTCCCGGCCAAGCCTTGGAACGAAATCCCCGTGATCGGTAAGTGGACACAAGCTCCGTAGGTTCCCTAGTCCGGCCGCCTTCGCTGCCATTCGCTCTCTTTCCGTCGGTCGCCAGCACTAGCAGAGGAGCGAGAGGGAATAAAAAACAAAAGAGAAAGAGGGGAGAGAACTGCTTGCCGTATAGGAGAGAAACGAGAGATAGAAGCGTGAGGTCTCAGGTTCGAACCCCGCTCCCGCGTCGTTTTCATTTTTTTCTTCTTCTTCAGCCAACAACAGAGAGAGAGTAGAGTGAGACCAAAGAGAGGGAAAATAAATAGGGGAAAAAGGAAAATAGAAAAAAAACAAAAAAAGGGTTAGGAAAAATATATAAATTTATTTTGGAATGATAAAACATGATTTCTGAAATAAATTATTTTTGGGATAAATATGAGATTTATTGTCTTATACTATCACCTTTTCCAAATTCTAAAAATTGTCGTCAACATTATTTTAGTTACACTAAGAATATTATTATCCAACTAATATTATTTTGTCATCAAATGTAGCGAATATAGTTTCACAATATTGGGTCAGTTCATTAAAAACTAAATAATTGAGATCTATCTATCTTAAGGTATTTCAAACTCAAATCTAAATTACGTTTAAACCATTCAGATAATTCACCCCTATTATTTAGCTTAGCTACCATAGAAGGTTATTAGGCCTTGATATTTGATTTTGTCATTTGACTCCCGAATCTAGGTAACCAATATAGTCCCAGTATTAGAAATATAATTGTCACCTAAAAGTTGTTACTCAACACTAATTTATCATATGGTTTTCCAAAAATTAAAGTCTAAATTATTTAATATTGTGTCAAGCCTTAGGGTTAATTATTTTCAAACTTAATTATTTTAAACCGAGAACCTATCGGCTCGGTAAAACTTGGACAAAGATTTAGAAAGTAACCATTTCTTTTCACCATCATACCTTAATTCACCAATCATAATATTCCTCAAGATCGAATATAATAAAATAATATCTTATCATATTTAATTAAATCGGGTCCAATGCAAACTTCAAATCCTTATAACCCTTTTCGCTCTAACTCTAACCTTGCCAACATTCGAACCTAAGCTCACGTACCACCGAAGCCTAGAGTTAGGAGCCGCTATTGCGATTTACTTGGTTTACTTCTGGATCTTATTGGATTCTATTTGAATTCTAATCAAATTCAAATTTGATTTTTCGCAAGTATGATAGAGTCCAAAGGAGCCATTGAGAATGTCGAAGACTCAAGCCAACCAGGTTGCGAGCAAGGCAAGTCAACACTTCCCTTTGAACATATTGATCCTACTTTGCGAAATGATGTTGATTTTAATTACAAATTGCATGCTATATACAAACGAGTACCTATGCTTGATATACCCTGCCTTGATGTTGATTACCATTAGAATTATTCCTTGTAACCTTCGATGTGATATGACCGGAGGCTAACTTCGGTAAAATGCTTAGCCCTGCTTATACTAGATTCTTGCATACTCATGATTTTACAAAGAAGCCTCGTGCTTGGGCAACTACCTTTGGGAAGGTAGTTGAAATACAACATGTGGAGACATGAGCGCCACATTGCCTTGATCATGATGGAAATAGTTTTGATGGAATAAATGAAAAGTACAAAACCAATGTTTTTAGACTGGGGCGGATGGTTCGATTTGGGTGGATTCCGAGAAAGGCAAGAACCGTCCCTGGTCGATTAAGGACCGAGCCATGAGACTACAACTTAGAGCGAACCAGTACAACCATACTTCTCGAAAGGGTATAGACCTAGCGGAGTAGATAGCCAAGCGGAGGCAGTATCCCTGCATAGTGGTTCAGGTGTAGGTGTCGAGTTAAGGACCTACCAATAGGTAGAGTGTCCTGGGCCTACGAATGGTAGAGTGCCCGTAATTGTGATGAGACAAAAGGCCTTTATGTGAATAATAAACTGAACCTAACAATGCTTTAAAGATTAAGTGAGTTTTCTCTCTTACCCCGGGAACGCCAGAACTCCTCTCACTGCTACGAAATGACGGCTAGAGTGCATGAGGACTTAAGTTCATGGAGCGGGTACTGCCAAAGTGAGGTTATCGAAAGGCTTTGTCGTGACCGTCCCATATAGAGGGATGAAGGCTCTTTCAATGAGCAGTTGCGGAGTACGGGTAAAGTGTACATCCACATCAATCTATTCGAATAGCCATGCTCGCGGTTAATGAGCGACGTGACAAGTTTCTCCCGTGGCTAGACTCATAAACTTAAAATGATGGGTTGGTATGCATAATGATTTGTATGCTGGTGGACTCAACTTCTCGACTTGCGAGAAGGGATAGACTCCCCAGAAAACAATGATGAACCGGAGACGAGAAACCATCCTTGGTATCACAATGGATGGTAGACAGAACCGTCGCCGATTTAAATTACTCTGGAACTAAAACTTGACTGGCTAGATGTTAGGTTTGTGAAATGATTTGCGAAAATTGGCTTTGTGCAAATAAACCACAGCCATCCTTTGAAAGACCCTATCATGTGCATCATTCCGTGTTGGCTTGCTGAGTACGTTGGGTATTCACCCTTGCTATACGCACAAACCTCCAGATGAAGGAGATAAGGAAGACCCCTACGGCTACTACCAGGATGAATGAAGACAATGGAGCACAATAGGTCTTAGTCCCCAGTCGTTGCCTATTGGCGATCGACATGCCGCTGCCTTTCGTCTGCTATCTTATCTAATTTCTGCTTTTGGTTGTATCTGGACCAGTAGGTCCTATGTATTGGATATTGCCTTCGGGCCTATTATTGTAATAATTTCGATGTAAGACTATTCGTGCACTTTGCACCTGGTAATTCAGAACTGTATTCGTGGGTACCAAACTACTCGATCCAGGGATATGGTACTATGAACACGAATGATTCTCGTCCTCAAAATTGAGGGTCAACACCGGGGTAAGGGGAAACTCACCAGATTCTCATTCATTACTCAACACGTAGGCCGCAGCCTTATCTCAACAACCAGAACCATATCTCCACCCAAGAACCACTATGCAGGGATACTGCCTCTGCTCGGCTATCTACTCCGCTAGGTCTATACCCATTCGAGAAGTACGGTTGTACTAGCTCGTTCCAGGTTATAAGTCTCATGGCTCGGTCCTTAATCGACCAAGGACAGTACTTGCCTTTACCGAAATCTACCCAAATCCATCCATCCGCCCTAGTCTAAAAACATTGGTTTTGTACTTTCATTTTTCCATCAAAACTATTTTCACCCAAGTCTCGAAGTTCTTATCGGCTAAGGGTTAGTTTCGGCTCGAAGCAAAATCGGCTGAGAGTTTTGCGACAGCCGATGGAGGATCCATATTTCCAGCAGTCGGGTTCTTGTTAGATTCGGTTTGAGAAGATCTTATCCAAAAGAAACCGAGTCCAGGGAGGATACGGCTTGTATCTATTAATTAGGAAGAGATTGTTAGTTTTCTATTTTATCTTTAGGAAAGTCTATATTGTAATCTGTTAAGATCTTTGTCATCCCACGGGTATAAATATGTAAGCCCGGGGTTCATGTAAGATCATCTCTCGATCAATACAACTCGGCGCATCACCACCTTTCTTTTATCTGTTCTACTTTGTCATCCGGCGGAACTTGGCACCTGACGCAGGGCTGCATCAGCGTCGATCTCTCACGAAGGGGTAAGTCCAAAGTCCTGTCGGCTCAGGCAATCGTATTGGCTACGTTGGTGTCGTCCAAGGCTGCATCACAACATTCGACCTCTTGGATTGCATCGATTCGGTTGATATCTTTGCCTGATCATTTACCATATGTCTCTGATTGAATCTAATTTTAGTATCTCGATTCGGTCCTATCGGCTGTCTCTCGTTTTAGAGTTTCTGCCGATACCAGCTAAATCGTTATATTAGAATATTAGCTTAGGCATCTACCACCATGAAAATCAGCCAAGGGCTTGATTGTCTAGATATTGCTTCTCTTTTCATACTTAGTGTTGCATCAGTTCGATCTACTAAGTCATGATTAGAGCCGTAATATCTAGTCTGCATGTTGACTGCCACTAAGGGTTTCTTCGGGGTTTCAGGCGGTGAGTTATCTGGATATTGCATCGGCTTGCAAGTAATATACACAAGTTGGATATGGCCGATTGAAGTAGAGGCTTCATTGGATATTTAACCATTTGGAATTTATGACATCGGACTTCCAGCCGATATGTGCTTTAACCTTTAAATCAGTATTTATTTCATCATGTGGTTGGTCCATGCAATGTTATATATATCATGTTATTGTCAGCCGATCGCCTTTATATAAATATTTGTTCAGCATACAGCCGATGGATTCAAACACATTTTACACCATCGGCTGGCATCAGCGTCGGCTGGAATTGCACCATCGACTTATCAGCCGATCAGTTAGTTTTTGAGTATCGGTCTATCGATCGATATGATTTATGTTCTGCTGTTTTGCATAACTTGTTTCTCGTCAACACATTTGTGGCATGCCCGGTGGGACTATGTTTTGGATAACACATCTTTTTACACGGCTCGGCAGACTCATAATTGCCACAATGTCTGATGAAGAAGTCAAGGCCAAGGAAGAACAATCTCTCAAGCTGACAGATGAAGACCGGGAACAGTCTACTGAGCCGATGGATGATGATACACATGAAGAGATGGTTAATAACGTCATTAATGGTGCTATGTTCGATCAATCTGGAGTCTTTATGAGTGCATTGTATGGTTTGATCGAGGAAACAGTTCCCAGGGTAATTTCCTTAAGAAGTCAGCATGGGCGGCAAATTGGTGAGCAATCTCAACACTATTGGCAACAACAAAATTGGCTCGGGGGGCAAGTTGATCGATATCAATATGCTGAGCCACATCAGCAATATCGGCCAGAGGAAATTCAAAGATATCCGTCCAAAGAGGATAGGGCCGATATAATTACAAAGGTAATGGAGGAGCAATTTGGAATTAAACGTAAAACTCAAAATTCTGTGTATCAGCCGCCATAACCTGAGTGGTTTGATGAGGTTCCACTTCCAAGCCGACACAAGGTTCCAGATTTCACCATGTTTTCAGGGCAAGATGGTATATGCACAATGGAACATATCAGCCGATTTTTAGCTCAATGTGGGGAAGCATCGGCTGAAGAAGCTCTGAAAGTTAGACTTTTTCCATTGTCTTTGACTGGATCAGCTTTTACATGCTTTTCATCATTGCAACCGAATTCCATCAGAAGTTGAGCTGATCTTGAAAAGCAGTTCGACATGTACTTCTTTGCTGGGGTTAGCGAGTTGAGGCTTGCAGATTTGATGTCAGTTAAACAACAAGAAGGGGAATCGGCTAAGAAATATATTCAAAGGTTTCGTAATATCCACAGCCGATGTTATAGCTTGAGCCTAACTGATGAGCAGATAGCAGATCTTGCATTGCAAAGTTTGTCGGCAGCTAACCGAAGCAAGTTTTTCATCCATGAGTTCGACAGCTTGGCTCAGCTATTAGAGAAGGTATCAGTTTACAAAAGCCGGTGTCAAGAAGAAGAAAAGAATCAGTTTTGGGGCGATCAAGACAAGGGCAATTTTGAAGCATGAATTCTCATACTCCAAAACTGGGGGGCATGTGTTAACGCCAAAATTTGGTAAGTCCCGAAGTCCTTATCGGCTAAGGGTTAGTTTTGGCTCGAAGCAAAATCGGCTGAGAGTTTTGCGACAGCCGATGGAGAATCCATATTTCCAGCAGTCCGGTTCTTGTTAGATTCGGTTTGAGAAGATCTTATCCAAAAGAAACCAAGTCCAGGGAGGATACGACTTGTATCTATTAATTAGGAAGAGGTTGTTAGTTTTCTATTTTATCTTCAGGAAAGTCTGTATTGTAATCTGTTAGGATCTTTGTCATCCCATGGGTATAAATATGTAAGCCCGGGGTTCATGTAAGATCATCTCTTGATCAATACAACTCGGCGCATCACCACCTTTCTCTTATCTGTTCTACTTTGTCATCCGGCGGAACTTGGCACCTGACGTGGGGCTGTATCAGCGTCGATCTCTGACGAAGGGGTAAGTCCAAAGTCCTGCCGGCTCAGGCAATCGTATTGGCTATGTTGGCGTCGTCCAAGGCTGCATCAGTACATTCGACCTCTTGGATTGCATCGATTCGGTTGATATCTTTGCCTGATCATTTACCATATGTCTCTGATTGAATCTAATTTTAGTATCTCGATTTGGTCCTATCGGCTGTCTCTCGTTTTAGGGTTTCTGCCGATACCAGCTAAATCGTTATATTAGATCAGATTAGCTTAGGCATCTACCACCTTGAAAATCAGCCAATGGCTTGATTGTCTAGATATTGCTTCTCTTTTCATACTTAGTGCTGCATCAGTTTGATCTACTAAGTCGTGATTAGAGCCGTAATATCTAGCCTGCCTGTTGACTGCCACTAAGGGTTTCATCGGGGTTTTAGATGATGAGTTATCTGGATATTGCATTGACTTGCAAGGAATATACACAAGTTGGATATGGCCGATTGCAGTAGAGGCTTCATTGGATATTTAACCATTTGGAATTTATGACATCGGACTTCCAGCCGATATGTGCTTTAACCTTTAAATCAGTATTTATTTCATCATGTGGTTGGTCCATGCAATGTTATATATATCATGTTGTTGTCAGCCGTTCACCTTTATATAAATATTTGTTCAGCATATAGCCGATGGATTCAAACACATTTTACACCATCGGCTGGCATCGGCGTCGGCTGGTATTGCACCATCGGCTTATTAGCCGATCAGTTAGTTTTTGGGTATCGGTCTATCGATCGATATGATTTATGTTTTGCTATTTTGCATAACTTGTCAGTGGCAGGATGAAACTGGCTGACACGCCCACGCTTCATCTATTCTAGGACCTGCACTGGAGCTAAGCAGATCTCCCAGGCCGGCGTGTTGATTTTTCTCGTCAACAATCATGTCCAAGGCAATGTGGCGCTCATGTCTCCACATGTTGTATCTCAACTACCTTTCCTAAGGTAGTTGCCCAAGCATACAGCTTTTGTAAAAATATGGGTATGCAAGATTCTAGTATAAGCATGGCTAAGCATTTTACCGAAGATATCCTCCGGTTGTATCACATCGAGGGTTACAAAGATTATATCTAAAGGTAAACAATGTTAAGTCATGGCATATCAAGCATAGGCATTAATTCGTGTATATAGCATGCATATTTGAAGTTTAAAACAACATCATTTTGCAATTGGTATCAATATGTTTAAGGAGGTGTGATGACTTGCGTTGCTCACACGCTTGTTGGACGGGGTCTTCAGTGTAGTCAGTGCCTGCTTCCTCGGATGCTATTCGTACGTGCGAAAAAATAAATTGAATTCGATGAGAATTCAATAAAATTACCAAGAGATCGAAAAGATCCATAAAAACGACTCCAAATATTTAGCCCAAGATTTTAATTAAGTTTGGGTGTGAGTTTTTGGGTGAAAACCGAATTAAAAATGCGGGTTGTAGAAATTAGGGTTTTTTGATATACCGATGTAATTTACAAAGGTGACAAATTCCCAAATTGTTGTTATCTCAAAAAGATTTGAATTTTAAATTTCAGAAGATCCAAATGTTCAAATAATATTTAATGGCGAGCTAAGAATAAATAGATTCCTAGGTGAATAAATTATGAGACGATGAAATATCCCCGGATTCCAATTTTGAAATACAAATTCGATTCTGAGAAATATATATATATTTGTCTAGAAATTTTCCCAAATATTTTCCAAAAACTTCTCCTCAATTTTCTAAAAATTTTTCTAAATTTTTCCCTATTTTCCTTTTCTTTTCTTTTTCTTTTTTTTCTTTTTCCTTTCCTTTCTCTTTCTTTTTTTCTCTCTTTTTTTTACCCCCTTCCTTGCTCCTCCTCTATTCGGCCGGCGGCACGCAGGTGGTGGCCCGAGGAGCTTACCGGCGGACGGTGCCGACGACGAGGAGGCGGCGGGACTCCGGGAGCACGGTGGGCGACGGCGCGGCTCGGCGCACGGCGGATGATGTGGCGATGGCTTTGCGAGGTGGTGAAAACGGCGGCGGCTAGCGACGGTGAGGGCGAGAGGAGAGCGGCGAGGTGGGGAAGAAACGGTGAGGCTCGTCCCCTATTTATAGATGGCCGAAGAGGGAGAGAGAGAGGAGAGGCGCGCGGTGAGGCGACGCGGCGGGCGCACACGTCGACGCGCGGAGGCGGGGCGGCGAGGGCGCGAACGGCGCGCGACACGGCGACATGGGGCGCGGGCGCAAGGCGGCGAGCGGTGCGGTAGCGTGCGCAGCACGCGCGGGCGGTTGTGGACGGCGCGACGTGCGGGTGGGGCCGGGCGGCGAGGGCGACGCGTGTCGGCGCTAGGGAGGGGACCGGGCCGGGCGGGACGCGTGGGCGGCGGCGGCGGCGCGCGACACGACGACGGCGACGCGGCGACGTGCGGGTGCGCGGGCGGCACGCGGCGCGAGGGCGGCGGGGCCGGGCATGGTGCGGCGCGTGGGCGTGACGCGCGTCGCGCGCGCCACGGGGTCCGGGCCCGGGTCGAATACATGGTGGCCAATGAACAGTACCCTTTTCTTTTTTCCGATTTAATTCATATTTCTTCCTATTCCTTCACCAATAAAATTAAAATATGATTTGATTTAATCATAAATTAAATTTTATCCTATAATTCCATCTCTTTTGTCCACCTTTATAATATTATATATATATTATTTTCCCTTTTCCACAATACGATTTTTGATTCAAAATCAACCCTAGAATTCCCTATACATTTTTTTATGATTTTCATTTATCTTATATTATTTATTTCATTTACTGATTATTAATTCTTCCTCTCAAAATAAGGTTTTGATCCAAAAATAAACTTTTTTTAATCCCCAGCCCTTTCTATTTATATTCCTTTATAATTTTTATCTCCAAATCTTTATTTTGAAATTTCCCTTTCCGAGGGTTTTTAAATTATTTGGTTTTTCTCAAACTTTTAGATAAATTTTTCTCTTTGTTAATTTTATGCAACAAAGTTGGCAAATAAGAAGCAATAAACATGGTGAGATGCAAAAATACCAAAAGTTATTGTAAGTTCCGATTTTTAATTCCCGATTTTAAATCCTCTGATTTTCAGGGTGTTACATAGGCCTAGGTCATCATACATTAGGAAAAATTTGTCTTCTCATTTTAGGACCAAGCTTATTGATTTATTGAAGGAATATAAAGATTGTTTTGCTTGGGAGTATTTTGAGATGCCTCGTCTTAGCCAATCCATTATCGAACATCAGCTCCTATTAAGCCTGGATATCGGCAGTACAAACAGCCGCCTAGGAGGTTTAAAGCCGATATGTATGATGCAATTAAGGTCGAAATCACTCGGCTATATGATGTTGACTTTATTCGGCCCTGTCGATATGCTGAATGGGTTTCAAACATAGTTCCAGTGGTAAAGAAGAATGGCAAGCTTAGGGTGATTGACTTCAGAGATTTGAACAAGGCTACCCCCAAAGACGAGTACCCCATATCTATAGCCGATTTACTGTTGGATGCCTCCTCTGGCCACAAAATCATAAGTTTTATGGATGACAACGCGGGTTATAATCAGATCTTTATGGTCGAGGAAGACATCCACAAGACAGCTTTCAGGTGCCCAGGAGCAATCGGCTTATATGAGTGGGTCGTTATGACTTTTGGCCTGAAGAATGCTAGAGCTACATATCAGAGGGCCATGAATTACATCTTTCATGACTTGATCAGCTTTCTAAGCTCACTTGAGGAAGCAATTCTTATTTTAAGTGCTAAAAATAAAAAATATGAAAAGATGTTTAAAAAAAGAATTTGTGATTGAGTATTTGAATGCTGAAATTGCTAGATTAAAATCTCTTATTCCTAATGATGATGAATGCAAAAATTGTGAGGTTTTAATGCTTGAAATTTCAAAAATTAAAGATACCAATGATTCTCAAGTTTTGGCTACTAAACCTTGTTTAACTTGTGATGCTAATGAATTGAAATTAAAGGATGCTTTAGCTCGTGTTAAGCACATGGAAGACATAGTTAAACAAGATGAGGTAGTTTCTTGCTTTAAATGTCGCAAAAATAAAGATGTCATGATTGGTTATGAAAATTGTGCAAATCTTGAAAAAGAAGTTTCTTATTTGAAAAGTTCTTTGCAAAAATTTTCTGATGGTAAGAAACAACTTAACATGATTTTGGATCAATCTAAAGTGTGTTGCGACAATAGAGGAATAGGTTTTGATGCTCGTGAATGTTTTGAGAATGTTTTGAGAATGACTGAAAATGGTGAGATTTTGACAAAACCTAATGATGTGAAAACAGTTTTTAAATCTACTAAAAATATGCCATCTCTTTCAGTTTATCTAAAAGAAACTAAAACTAATGTTTCAAAACCATCAACCACTAAGAAAAAGTTTTCTTGCTCATTTTGTGGTAAAGATGGTCATCTTGTTGGTTTTTGTTTCAGATTAGCACGAAAACGGAAAAAGGAAAGAGAGGTTAATTTTGCAAAATCAAAGTGGCAAAAATCTGGCTTTCCCTCGGGAAGGGCGGTCAGACCGTAGTTGGTCCACCGGTCAGATCGGCCGTGGCACCTGGTTAGACCATCGGCACTGCCTCGGTCAGACCGGCGATGGCACACGGTCAGACCGGCAGTACCCCAGCGGTCAGACCGGCCTCGAAGGAATTTTTCTGAAAATTCTAAAACTGTTTTTACACATGGATATATGCCTATTGGATCTGTTGGTCGTGTGTCTCAGTACTGGATTCCTAAATTTCTTTGACTAACCCCAGTACTGAGGCTTTGACATCTTCTTTTGCATAGGCGTTGGTGGCGAGGAAGGAGAACGTGTGAATCGTGGACTCCGGTTGTTCGCGGCACATGACCGGAGGTAAAAATTGGTTCTTCTCCCTCAAGATGGCATCCAAGACTGAATCGATCATCTTTGGAGATGCTTCTACAAGTGTCGTTCTCGCTACCAGATCTGTCAAGGTAAGTGACAAAGTTGAATTGAAAGAGGTAGCCTTAGTCGAGGATTTAAAGTACAATTTACTTTCAGTTTCTCAAATTGTTGATGAAAATTTTGAAGTTCATTTCAAGAAAACTGGAAGTAAATTATTTGATTCTTGTGGTGATTCTGTGTTGAACATTTCTTGTTATGGGAGAGTTTTTAAAGCTGATTTTTGGAAACCCTATTTCTCCTGTTGTAACATGTTTGGTTGCGAAATTCAACAAAGATTTAATGTTTTGGCATCGCAGACTTGGACATGTTGGTTTTGATCATTTGACTAGATTAAGTGGTTTGGATCTTGTTCGTGGGTTGCCTAAACTTAAGAAAGATATTGATTTGGTTTGCGCACCATGTCGTCATGGAAAAATGATTGCTTCTTCACATACTCCAATTCTTTCTGTGATGACGGATGCACTAGGACAGCTTTTACATATGGACATTGTTGGTCCAGCTAGAGTGCAATCCGTCGGAGGAAAATGGTATGTGTTGGTTGTTGGTGATGATTTTTCTCGATATTCTTGGGTTTTCTTCATGGCAACTAAGGATGAGGCCTTTGGACATTTTCGAAGTTTGGTTCTTCGCTTTAATTATGAAATTCCTGGCTCTTTGAAAACTATTAGAAGCGATAATGGTGGTGAATTTAAAAATGCTTCTTTTGAACATTTTTTGCAACGAAAAAGGCATTGAACATCATTTTTTCTACTCGTGTTCCTCACCAAATGGTGTTGTTGAAAGAAAAAATTGCTCTTTGGTTGAGATGGCTAGAACCATGCTTGATGAGTATCACACTCCTAGAAAATTTTGGGCCGAAGCTATTAACACTGCTTGCTATGTTTCTAATCATATTTTCTTGCGATCTAAACTTGGTAAAATGCCTTATGAGCTTCGATTTGGTCGTCAGCCCAAAAGTTTCACATTTGCGTATTTTTGGTTGCAAGTGCTTTGTCTTGAAATTAGGAAATTTGGATAAATTTGAATCACGTTCAACCGATGGTTTATTTCATGGTTACCCTGCACACACTCATGGCTATCGCGTACTTGTTTTGGAGACTAACAAAATTGTCGAGACTTGCGAAGTCACTTTTGATGAGGCTAGTCCCGGTACTAGACCAGAACTTTCAGGTACTTTGCCATAGGTTCAGGGGGAGGATGGTCGTATCTTCGAAGACGAAAGCAACAACGAAGACGACGAGGTCGACCTGACCGGTCAGACCGGCCGAGTGCCGTCGGTCAGACCGGAGCAGGCTGCCTGGTCAGACCAGCCAGAGACCCGGTCAGACCGGTAGGGGCCGACGACTTCTGATTCAGTGGACTCCAATCAAGGAGATTCGTCGGGGACTACGATCAGCGCAGGTACAGAACATGAAACAACTTCTGAGATCACTGCTCCATTGCATATTCAGCGACAACATCCGCCGGAACAAATAATAGGTAATTTACATAAGCGGACTACGAGATCTAAGGTAACTACGCATGACTTTGCAAATTCTGCTTTTGTTGCTTCTTTTGAACCCAAAGATGTTACTCATGCATTAACTGATGAATCATGGATTAACGCCATTCATGAAGAACTTGAAATTTTTGAAAGAAATAAAGTTTGGTCTTTAGTTGAACCACCTTCAGGACATAATGTTATTGGAACCAAGTGGGTTTTCAAAACAAACAAAACTAGGATGGTTTAATTGTTAGAAATAAGGCTAGGCTTGTTGCTGAGGGTTTTACTCGGTGGAGGGTTTGGATTTTGATGAAACTTTTGCTCCGTTGCTAGCATTGAAGCAATTAGACTTTTGTTAGCTTTTGCTGCTTCAAAAGGTTTTAAATTGTATCGAATGGATGTTAAAAGTGCTTTTCTGAATGGTTTTGTACAGGATGAAGTTTATGTTAAACAACCACCGGGTTTTGAAAATCCTGATTTTCCCAACCATGTGTTTAAATTGTCAAAACCTTTGTATGGTTTGAAACAAGCACCTAGAGCGTGGTATGATAAACTTAAAAACTTTTTGCTTGAAAAAGGTTTTCAAATGGGAAAGATTGACAAAACGCTTTTTGTTCTTAAGCATGGTGAAAATTAACTTTTCGTTTAGATTTATGTGGATGATATCATCTTTGGTTGTTCAACTCACGCTTTGGTTGTAGAATTTGCTGAGACTATGTGCAGGGAGTTTGAGATGAGTATGATGGGTGAATTGTCATACTTTTTGGGATTGCAAATTAAGCAAACACCTCAATGTATGTTTATTCATCAAACAAAGTACACCAAAGATCTTTTGCGTAGGTTCAAGATGGAGAGCTGCAAGCCAATTTCTACACCCATTGGTTCTACTGCTGTTCTTTATCCCGATGAAGATGGTGAAGCTGTGGATCAAAAGGAGTATAGAAGCATGATTGGATCTTTGTTGTATCTAACTACTTCTAGGCCAGACATATAGTTTGCTGTGTATTTGTGTGCATGCTTTCAAGCTTCTCCTCGTGCTTCACATCGTCAAGCAGTCAAGCGAATAATGAGGTATTTGAATCATACACTTGAGTTTGGAATTTGGTATTCTACTTCTTCTTCTATTTGCTCAAGTG
The DNA here is from genome assembly GCA_019925245.2 of Oryza australiensis. Lineage (NCBI taxonomy): Eukaryota > Viridiplantae > Streptophyta > Magnoliopsida > Poales > Poaceae > Oryza > Oryza australiensis. The sequence continues at coordinate 798,363 of JAIFGZ020000010.1, forward strand.
GATATTCCGATGCTGATTTTGTTGGTTGTACAATTGATAGAAAAAGTACTAGTTGAACATGTCATTTTCTTGGTACATCATTAATTGCATGGTCTTCTAGGAAAAAATCTAGTGTAGCTCAATCAACTGCTGAATCTGAATATGTTGTTGCTGCTAGTTGTTGTTCACAGATTCTTTGGCTTATTTCTACTTTGAAAGATTATGGACTTGCTTTTGAAAAAGTGCCTCTTTATTGTGATAATATAAGTGCCATTAACATTGCTAAGAATCCTGTTCAACACTCACGCACAAAGCACATTGATATTCGTTTTCACTTTTTGAGGGATCATGTTGAGAAGGGAGATGTTGAATTGAAGTTTTTGGACACAAAGTTGCAACTTGCTGACATTTTCACTAAATCATTGGATTCTTCTCGCTTTGCTTTTCTTCGAGGAGATTTGGGAATTATTCATCCTTTTGACATGTTTTGAGGGGGAGTTTTGTGTTCTTGTTTTTATCAAGTAATTCTTGAATAATATAAATTGAGAAAAAGAGAGCATTATCCATACATATTGTATTTTCTTGTGCATGCTAGCAATACTATGAAGGTTTATTTGTCACTAGCATAGCTTATATGTGTTCTAGTATCTTTATGTGAAATGATGCATGACACTTAATATCATACTTAAATTAATGAAATATGCAATGTTGATGCTAGTGCATGTGTTGATTTATAAATCCTTATATATGCACTGTGTTGAAATTATTATTCCTCAAATTGCTTTAAAATTGCTCATTGTGTAAGAGAATAAAATATTATCTATGGGAGAAAAAAATGAATATCGAATCCTTGGAAACAGTCTTGATGACAAGGACATATTCGAAGTGAGCAAAAATAATGGGTGTCGAATCCTTGGAAACAGTCTTGACGACAAGGACGTACCCGGAATAATTGAGAGAAAAAAATATAAGCAACAAATATGGCTCAAATCAATATGAAATTTTTTTTCTTGAATTATGTGTGCAAAAAGGTAAATATGAGAAGGAATAAAAATTACAATAGGTATATATATTTGGGTTTATTTTTCAACCTATATGCTTGTAAAGATGTTGCATTATAAATCATTTGAATCCCTGAATTTTTATTGCGTTATTGATCTTAATTTTAAAATCTTCGATTCATGCTTACACTCTAGTGCATATTTGCTATATAATTGACGAGTTTATCTTCGTATTATTGCAACACATGACATGACTTGCTTTATGTATGGTGCTAAGCTCTTGAAGATTCATAACCATAATTCTTATGCTTGATGAAAACATTGTCAAAAGGGGGAGAATAAAAGTTTGAAAGAAAACACAAGTGCATGTTTTTCAAGTACAAAGGGCAAGTTTTTCAAGTTCAAAGGATTTTCTTTCTTTTCAAAAGGGGAGAAATTTTCTTTGATTTTTAAGCACTCAAATGTTTTTTACCATTTTTGTTTTTAATTTTTCCAAGCACCAAAACAACACTTTTTATTTGGTTTGCCAATGTGTTCATCAAGGGGGAGATTGTAAAATCAAAGTGTGTTTGATTCTTCATTGGTGATGAACAATTGGCATCTATGATTATTGGATTGTTGGTTTTGTTATTTGGAGTTTAGTGGCAAAATGGATTTGGTTTTCGGACGTGAACAGTACTCTTGTTTACATTGTCCGGTCGGACCGGGCTTATGTACTTGCCGGTCGGCCGGAGATGACCTGCGGTCGACCGGGCAAGCACTGCCGGTCGGACGGTCGACCCATCCATTGCAGTCGATTTGGTTTCGGTTTCGGTTTCGGGTTGTTTCCTTCTTTGTTTATGGAAGATTCGTGTTTCTATGCACATGTTTGGTTGTTTATGTTGACAATGAGTCAAGTTGGAGATAGCTTGTGCTTGGATATGGTTTCTTTGTTTAATTATGTGCAGGTAATCTTTACGCCTCGGGAAAGTGTCGCCGGTGATCGAGTTGGAGTCAACTTGGAGATAAGGTGACGTCCCAGATGGAGATCATGCGGGATGCTGAAGAGTAGTGATTGATGCACGTGATTGGTGAAGTTTCCATATGGCATACGATGGAGATATTGTGTGCGTATGGAATACGATGTTTCAAGATTGGAAAGACTGAGATTGCGACGGTTGATTTATGTCAAGTTTGTACTTGTATGGGAAGGTTTCCTAAGGGTTTAGGACTTTCTATATGAGTTGGATTCGTGGCTTTTGGCTGCACATCTTGTGTATAAATACTGAGGGGAGGCGTGGCCTCTCTGTATCGAGTTTTAAAGAGTTTAGAATTGAGATAAATTTAAGGTTTCGAGGTTTGCTCGAAATTTTGTGAGGAGTGCTGTTGTTGCGCTTTGTAAACACAAGAGATATTCAATAAAGTTCAATCTACTTTGAGAGATCTTTGTGTTGTGTTTTCATCGGGTGCGGCGGTCTAATCAGCGGTTAGACCGACAGCCTTCAATTGATCAGACCGCGCGGATCATTGCGGTCATCGACTCTGCACGGCGATCGGCTACACGGGCGGTCAGACCGGCGCTATACTGGTGGTTAGACCGGCAGGTTCAGGCGGTCAGACCGGTGCAATACTTCCGGTCAGACTGCACGCCATCGAGTTGTGAGGGTAAGTCTGATTTTCGCTGTGCTTTGTTTTTGGGTGTACCAACCATTCACCCCCCTCTGGTTGGCTTAGTTTGGGAGTTCGATCCTACAGATTGGGCGTACCTCGGGGAACTCAGTGGGTGGAGAGCCTGGTTGTGCGGCGGGGGTCGCCATTGTTGTGGTTGCGGTCGCCGAAGAGGTGGGATCGCCGCGACGGAGCCGAGGAAGCCGAAGAGGTCGCCAGGGAACTCGAGGAAGATTGCTAATTTGTGGATTGTGTTGACGCCGTGAGTTGTTCGGCATGGAGAAGCATTATTTAAAGGCTTTTTGTAACGGCCGAAACAGATTCGACCTAGGGTTGTGCTGAAGAGAAGATTGGATAAAATCCGCAACACTATCATATCACGGACTTGGGGGGCATGTGTTAACGACCAAATTTGGTAACCAAATCCCCGAGTTTGAAGCGGAGTTGAAGCAGAGATTGGAGAGGAATCAAGAAGAACACGCAATCTAAGAAAGCAGAGTGTATCGGCTATGTCCGAATCGGCTACGGAGTCAGTCGGCTGAGTCCGAATCGGAGGAGGATAGCCGATAGCTGATTCCGAGTAGAGACAAAAGTGGAGCCGATCCCGGAAATAAAGCTTAAAAGATAAGTATTGGATTTGGTTTCCAAAGTGCGTTAAAGATATTGGCATGTACGGATAAGGTCCTACAACGGCAATTGTATCTTTTAAGTTAGGATATCTTGTATAGTTTCATTTTGTGATAATGTCGGTTTATTTAGAGATTTAATATGTAATAGGAATGATGCACAGGATAGGGTCATTCAAAGGGTGGCTGTGGTTTATTTCCACAAAGCCAATTTTCGCAAATCATTTCGCAAACCTATCATCTAGCCAGTCAAGTTTTAGTTTCAGTGTATATCAAATCAACGACGGTTCGGTCTGCCATCCATCATGATACCAAGTATGGTTTTCCGTCTCCAGATCGTCATGGTTTTTCTAGGGAGTCTATCCCTTCTCGCAGGTCGAGAAGTTGAGTCCACCAGCACACAAAATCATTATGCATACCAACCCATCATTTTAAGTTTATGAGTCTAGCCACGGGAGAAACTTGTCACATCGCTCATTAACTACGAGCACGGCTATTCGAATAGATTGATTTACTCACACTGCAGTGGATGTACACTTTACCTGTACTCCGGAACTGCTCATTGAATGAGCTTTCATCCCTACGGTCACGGCCAAGCCTGTCGATAACATCACTTTGGCAGTACCCGCTCCATGAACTTAAGTCCTCATGCACTCTAGCCGTCATTTCCTAGCAGTGAGAGGAGTTCTGGCGTTCCCGGGGTAAGAGAGAAAACTCACTTAATCTTTAAGTCATTGTTAAGTTCAGTTTATTATTCACATAAAGGCCTTTTGTCTCATCACAATTATGGGCACTCTACCATTGGTAGGCCCAAGACACTCTACCTATTGGTAGGTCCTCAACTCAACACCTACACCTGAACCACTATGCAGGGATACTGCCTCCGCTCGGCTATCTACTTCGCTAGGTCTATACCCATTCGAGAAGTACGGTTGCACTGGTTCGTTCTAAGTTGTAAGTCTCATGGCTCGGTCCTTAATCGACCAGGGGTGGTTCTCGCCATTCCCGGAATCCACCCAAATCCAACCATCTGCCCTAGTCTAAAAACGTTGGTTTTGTACTTTTCATTTCTTCTACCAAAACTATTTTCATTATGCTCAAGGCATTGTGGCGCTCATGTCTCCACATGCCGTATCTCAACTACCTTCCCTAAGGTAGTTGCCCAAGCACATAGCTTTTTGTAAAAACAGGAATATGCAAGAGTCTAACATAAGCATGGCTAAGCATTTTACCGAAGATATCCTCCGGTTATATCACATCGAGGGTTACAAAGATTATATCTAAGGGTAATCAACATCAAGGAAGGGTATATCAAGCATAGGTATTCATTTGTGTATAGCATACATGTTTTGAAGTTTAAATCAACATCATTTCGCAAAATAGGATCAATATGTTCAAAGGGAAGTGTTGACTTGCCTTGCTCGTGACCTTGTTGGCTTGAGTCTTCGACGTAATCGACGGTTCCCTCGGACTCTATCATACGTGCGAGATATCTAGTTTGAATTCGATTAGAATTCAAATAAAATCCAATAAGATCCAATAAAAGCCAAATGAATCGCGAAAGCAGCTCCTAATACTAGGCTCTTACTCTACGCGAACCTAGGCTCGAGTTCAATAAAATCCGGGTTAGAGCGAAAGAGTTATAAGGATTTCATGTTTTGTATTGAACACGATTTAATCGAGTATGATGTGATATTTATTTTAAGTTAATATGTTTAAAGTTTGAGAAATATTAGAGTTGATGATTCAATTAATAAAAGAAAGTGGTTATCTTCAATTTTATCGAAATATTCATTGGGTCGAGAAGTCCTAGGGTTTATAATAATTGATCCCAAGAATAATTCCCGAAGCTAAACACTACACTAATAATCTAGGTTTTAAGTTAGCAAATATATAGATCAAGAATAATATTTTGAAGACAAGTTTAAGACATAAATAATTTTCTTTGAAGGATAAATAAATACTATGATTAAATATTTTGGAAAACATGTTTAATAATCGGTCCCGAATTATTTTTGAAATCCAAATTTGTTTTCGAGAAAATATATACGAGAAAACTATATATTTTTGCCCAAATATTTCCCTAAAACTTTTTCCTAAATTTTCTAAATTTTCCCTAAATTTTTCCCTATCTTTTTTTCTCTTTTTTCTTTTCTTCCTTTTCTCTTTTCTTTTCTTCCTTTTCTCTTTTCTTTTCTTTTTTCTCTTTTCTTTTTTCTTTTCTTTCCCACCCTGCTTCCTCTGTTTCCTCCTTCTCTGCTCTTCTTCCTCACGGCCGGGGCCGGGGAGATGGGGTCGACGGCGGCGAGGGAAGGCCGTCTCTACGGGGCAAAGGGGTCCTACCACATCTAGGAGCTACGGGGACTCCATTTCACGGCTCGGCCGAGCCGGAGAGGCGGCGGAACAGGCCGGCGACGGTGAGGTGGCCGTGGCGGCAGCGGCGCTCATCGCCGTGTTATTCCGGCAACGGCACGACCTAACCAAGGGTCTTGGGAGCATCAACAAGGTGTGAGGAAGCTATCTATGGCAAGTGTTTGGCCAGAGAAGCACGACATTGGCCTGGTGACGTGTGTGCACGGCGGCAGCTGAACAGAGCGGCATGGCGGGGCTCGTCACCGGCGAACTCCGGTGGGTTTTCGGCTCGGGAAAGCTAGGGGAAATAAAGTTCTCGACATGAGGATTGCATTTGTACCTTCAATTCGAGAAGAAATTGACCGAGGACGACGAATTTTGGATTTTTGCTTCGGGCGGCCGACGCTAAGGTTCTTCAGTTCTTGATCAAATTGGAACGGCTCAGAGCGCAATAGGTGGGGGAAATTTAGGGGAAATGGAGAGAAGTGATTCACGAAGAGATTTGGTGTACAAAGTTTGATCTGTCGGGCCTTTTTATAGGAATTCCACGTCGGTTTTGGTTTGGGCGAGGCCGGCGGCCATGGCGCGCGTGCGTGGGGGGCACGGTGACGTGCGGCGAGCGCCGGGGAGGGGGCCTGGGGTGAGGAGCGACACGTGGCGGCACTCGGGAGGGGGCCGGGCGCGACGCGAGACGCGTGGCCGCGAGGGGCAGCGGGGCGGCGCGCGAGCGGCGCGTGGCGGTGCTCGGGCGGGGTTCGGGCGCGGCGCGCGAGGACGAGGGAGGGCGAGGTGGTGGCGTCGGCTCGGCGCGGCACAGTGCGGCGACGTGGGGCACGGCGGTCTGGGCACGACGCGCGGCGCGCGGTGGTGAGGCGGTCCGGGCCCCGGGTACGACGTCGAATGTGGTGCGCAATGGATAGTGGACTTCGCAATTTCCCGATTTAAATTTTCTATTTTCCCAATTATTTTTCCTTTCACCTCTAAAAACTAAAATAAATTCTAGCACACCCAAAATTAAGTTGTAAAATATATTTTCAACCTTTTTACCCACTTTTATTATTTATATATATACATATATTTCCATATGTATATTTTGTATGTATATATATACATATATTCACATGTATATTTTCCTTTTAAATTTTATTTAGAAATTCTTGGTATTTTATTATAATATTGTAATATTGTTCCTAAAAGCAAGTTTTATTAGATCATAGCTCTCCCTAATTTATTTTTCTTAGAATTTTATTTTAATTATTTTATTCTTGCAACTACTCTTCCTTTTTAGGGTTTTGAAATTGCTCTCAACCTTATCCTTTTCAAAACAATTATTTATTTATTTTAACTTGGCATCAAAGACTCACGAATAAAAGGCAAATAAATACGATAAGAGGCAATCAATCGAAAGATTTTGCAAGTTCCGATTTTTATGTTTCGATTTTTAAAACTCTGGATTTTCAGGGTGTTACAGAAGGAGCGTGCCAAGGGAAAGAGACCAAGATCGCTCCCTAAGGAGAGATTTGGTCCTTCATCGAGGGTTTTGGAGCCACCGTTTCCCCATTGCCCTCAAGTCATGCCATGGGGACCATGCCCGATGCCGCCTCCAGGTTATCCGTTCCCTTACTTTATGCCTTGGGGGGCAGCCCCGCCTATGTACAACATGCCTCCGATGCAGGGCCACCAAGGATGGATAAGGGAGAGGAGATCGCCGCGAGGGTATGCGTCTACTTCTAATGGAGATATGCCCTAGAGGCAACATGGAGATGTTGGATATCACGTCAATGTTTATGTATAAATAAATAAAGTGTTATTCAGTTCCATGAAATAGACATCTTGTATTGATCAATAAGTACGTGACTTATTTATGAGACTCGATATGTATGAATCTATTTCTAAACGATCCTCGATCATATGTCATATTGTTGGAACAGATATGATTCTAAGATCGGCATGTTTATTGATTGATGATCATGTCTCATAGATCATGGGTATGGAGATACCAAATCAATAAACATGGACATATGTCTTGGAGAACACATTGTTGGATAGACCCACCATGAGACACTACAAGAATTAATGTGCCATTAGTTGGTCTCGGTAGTGTTGGTACAAAGTCCTTAGACCGAGATCACCATGGATTCCAACATGTGTAGTAGCCTACTTTGGGACTACCAAACGCTATTCTCAGAATCGGGTAGTTATAAAGGTAGTTTTCGGGTTTGCTATGAAACATGAAGTGGGATGTGAGTGATCAAGATGGAATTTGCCCCTCCTTTGGAGAGATATTTGGCCCTCGAGGTAATGGATTATGGAAATGCATGGCCATGCTAAGTTGATTGAGGAGTCAATCAAGCATGATAATCCAATACGGTTCGAGTGAATGGTTAAGCTATTGAAGGGATGGCACACATCTTGCCTATAGCTTAATTGGTATCGTGAGGCAAAGGGATTTGTGTACACATTACGGGTTGAGCCGATATTATTCTTGTATACTATGGTGTCAATATGTGCCGCTAGGCGCCGTTGACGGGTTGGCTGAGTTGGACTCGAGCCGACGATCGGCTAAGTTAGACTATAGCCGAAACCGAGTATACCTGAACCTACGTGGTCGCACGCTTAAGGGGATAGAATAGATATTCGAGTTGGACTCGGATACGGCTCGATCGGATAGGGATCCGATCGGATAGAGTCCTATGGGCTTACGACGTGTGGGCGGTCAACTCTATGAGATACGGATGAGATCCGATTCAAAATAGAGTCCTAATCGGCCACTAGTCCTAGTCGGCCAACTCTATATAAAGGAGGGAGGGGTGGAGAGCTGAAAAATGTCAATTGCATCGCGTGCAACGAAGTCGTCGAGATCAATCTCCACGGAAACCCTCCCCACTTTCGAGCCAAACCCTAGCCTTGCATCGCGTGCTAGCACACGGGTGTACGGCGTTCGTCCCCGGACGTGTGGATACCGGTAGAGCGCGCTACGTTGCGCGCCGTTGATCGGCTTCGGATCGGCTGCAATCGGAGCGATCGACCGTGGTGGAATCGGCCGTGGTCGGGCGCATCGGAGCGAGGCGTGAGAACGCGCCGGACGACTCGAATCGGCTGATTGGCGAATCGGCGTCTCCGGGAATCGGCTACACGTTCCGGATCGGATTGCCCCGATTGGCTATTCCGCTGCACTCTACTCCAATCGGTAACGATCTATCGGCCCTTACTTGCAAGTGTTCCTGGTTTGCGCGGTAAAAGTTTTGTTTTGGGCTAGCATAGCCTCCGCGTAACCCTTCAAGTGGTATCGAGCCAGGTTGCTTAGTTCGGGTTTTAGATTGGATCGGAACAAGTTTTGCGCACGGGTTGATTAGATCAATCGGTTTTACGGGATCTCGTTGAGGAGAGTAGATGGTAATTGCGTTCCTTGATAGTGTATCGGAACGGCGTAATGTGATTACGTCGAAGCAATTTCCATATAACTCGGTTTGAGTTGGGTTCGAGATAGCGTTCCTTGATAGTGTATCGGAACGGTATAATGTGATTATGCCGAAGCTATCTCGTAGTCCGATCTTGTTGCTGCCTCGCGCCTACGCAAACCATCTCCCTTGATAGTGTATCGGGACGGTATAATATGATTATGCCGATATGGTTTCCGTAAGCGATTTCATAGATTGGACCCCCCCTTATAGGTCGTCTCGATGTCGTTTCTCTGCGATAGGTAGAAAACGTTTCTACGCCTAACTCGTTTTTGCAGAGAATGCTTTGAGTGGTATGGCCCTATTGTATGTATGAGATGTATGAGATGCATGTGATGCATGTAATATTCTTTCATATGTGCAATCCCCGTAATATTCTTTCATACGTGCAATGCTTCTAATATTCTTTCACGACCTGCGAGTCGATGTAATCTTCAATGAGAGCTTCTATAGTAGTAGCTTAGTTTGAAGAAATCAAGCATTCGGCACTCAGAAGAACGGTGATGAAGATGGAGATCCTCTACACCGGCATGGAGATGGAGATCACCATGTGAAGGGGGCCATACTATTTCATGCTATTCTACCCGCTTTCATATATGTGATATGTTTGTTTGATAGGATAGCATCCCTCACAAAATTAAGTAGTAATGATGCCCTTCCAAATGTTGCACCCGTCACCGTTATGCTCGTCAATGGTGGGTCTCGCCAAAGCAGAGTGTCATTCTCTATCATAACACGAGGGGTATATGTCGGACATATACAGCAGAGCATTTGGTTTACTTAACAAGGCTATCAAAACAGTTTTGGGCCTTGGGGCATAGGTTGGGGCCGGGGCATGGAGATGCCACACCAACAACAAGAGTCACATAGAGATGTGATTAGCAAGGAGTTGCTTACCGATGTTACTAATTTTCTAGCAGTGATGCCAAAGCTCACTAGAAAATTAACTAACATGTGGATCTTGACCCAATACGTAACGGAGGGAAGGTGGAAAATACGTAATGGGAGTCTTATGTTAAATTGTTTAACAAAAGACATAACATAAACATTGTGCTAAACTTTGTTTTTCTCGTTGTAGAATAAATGGCGGCTAATACTACACCCGACCTTTAATTTGCGATCTATTCTCGAAAAGGAAAAATTAAATGGAACAAACTTTATGGATTGGTATCGCAACTTGAGAATTATTCTCAAGCAAGAGCGTAAGGAGTACGTTCTTGAAGTACCCTATCCCGAGGATTTGCCAAATAATGCCACCGCAACGCACGGAGGGCTTATGAGAAGCACACTAATGATGCCCTAGATATAAGTCGTCTCATGCTAGCTACAATGTCCCCCGAGCTTCGAAGCAATATGAGAGCAGCGATGCTCACACTATTATTCAGGGATCTGCGTGGCATGTTTGAGAACCAAGCTCGGGCCGAGAGGTTCAACACCTCAAAGTCCTTGTTTGGCGTGCAGCTTGTTGAGGGAATCCCGTCAGTCCGCATGTGATAAAGATGATTGGCTATATCGAGAGTCTTGAGAAACTAGGTTTCCCTCTTAGCCAAGAGTTGGCTACGACGTGATTCTCCGGTCGCTCCCTCCGAGCTTCGAGCCATTCATATTAAATTATCACATGAACAATATGGATAGAACCTTGGCTGAATTGCATGGGATGCTAAAGACAATGAGGAGAGTATCCAGAAAAACGGTCATCATGTGATGATGATGCGAAGGCTAAGCGCAAACCACCGTCAAGAAGCTTTGCACCAAGAGGAAGTTAACTCCCGATGAGATTGCGAGTGCCTCTAATGCAAAGAAGGGCAAGAAGGGGTCGGCGACATCGATGCCGTTTGCTTCTATTGCAAGGAGACAGCCACTGGAAGAGGAACCGCAAGAAATACATGAAAGATCTCAAAAAGAAGCAAAGTATGACTTCGCTTCAGGTATTAATGTTATAGACATTAATCTTGCTACTTCACCTACCGACTCTTGGGTATTTGATACCGGATTAGTAGCTCATATTTGCAAGTCGTTGCGGTGGAATGAGAAGAAGTAGAGGATTGAGAAGGGGCGAGGTGAACTGCGCGTCGGCAATGGAGCAAGCGTTGCTACGCTTCTGTCGGCACAATACCACTTCATCTACCTTCAGGATTAGTTTTGGAATTAAGTAATTGTTATTGTGTTCCAACACTATGTCAAACGTTATTTCCGCTTCATGTTTGCAAGCGGAAGGATATGATTTTAGATCAATGAACAATGGTTGTTCAATATATCTCGAGATATGTTCTATTTTCATGCTCCATTGGTGAATGGATTATACGTTTTGAATCTTGAAGCGTCTCCCATCTATAACATTAATACGTAAAGGCAACTCTCTAATGATATAAACCCCACGTTTATCCGGCATTGTCGCTTAGGCCATATAAATAAGAAACGCATGGAGAAGCTCCATAAGGATGGATTGCTTCACTCTTTTGATTTTGAATCATTTGAGACATGTGAGTCTTGTTTACTTGGTAAGATGACAAAGGCACCTTTCACGGGACATAGTGAGAGAGCAAGTGACTTATTGGCACTCGTACATACCGATGTATGTGGACCAATGAGCTCAACGGCCGAGGTGGTTATCGCACTTCATTACCTTTACCGATGACTTTAGTAGATATGGTTATATCTACTTAATGAGGCATAAGTCCGAATCCTTTGAAAAGTTCAAAGAATTCCGAATGAAGTACGTAATCATTTAGGGAAAACAATCAAGTTTCTACGATCGATCGTGGAGGGAATACTTGAGCCAAGAGTTTGGTAATCATCGAAAGATTGTGGAATTGTTCCACGTTGACTCCGCCAGAACTCCACAATGGAACGAAATGTCCGAACGGAGAAAACGCACCTTGTTGGACATGGTGTGGTCGATGATGAGCCAAAGTGATCTTCCGTTATCCTTCCGGGGATATGCTCTTGAAACAATGCGCTCACACTAAATAGAGTTCCATCTAAGTCGTTGAAAAGACACCATATGAGATATGGACAGGGCAACCCCTAGATTGTCTTTTCTCAAAATTTGGGGATGCGGCTTATGTAAAACGTTTACGAGCCCGACAAGCTCACACCCAAATCCGACAAGTGCTTCTTTGTGGGATATCCTAAGGAAACTAAGGGATATTACTTTTATAATCGGGAACAAGGCAAAGTGTTTGTCGCCCGACACGGTGTCTTCTTGGAGAAAGAGTTTCTTTCAAGAAGGGTTAGTGGGAGCATGGTGCATCTTGAAGAAGTTCAAGAAACACCGAAAATGTTTCACGACGCATGTAACCACAACAGAGGAGCAAAGTGTTGCGCCACCAATTGTAGATACACCAGCCCCACGGAGGTCCGAAAGATCACGTCGTGCGCCCGACAGTACACAAAGTGCGAACAACATGATATATTGTTGTTGGACAACGATGAACCTAAGACCTATGAGGAAGCGATGGTGGGACCCGATTCCAACAAGTGGCTTGGAGCCATGAAATCCGAAATAGAATCCATGTACGACAATCAAGTTTGGAACTTGGTTGATCCACCGATGGTGTCAAAACCATTGAGTGTAAATGGGTTTTTAAGAAAAGGCCGATATGGATGGAAATGTTCACATCTATAAGGCGCGATTGGTGGCGAAAGGTTCTAAACAAATTCAAGGAGTTGATTATGATGAAACCTTCTCGCCCGTCGCAATGCTTAAATATATTCGGATTATCCTAGCGATTGCTGCATATTTCGATTATGAGATATGGCGAGATGGATGTCAAAACGGCTTTCCTAAATGGAAACCTAAGCGAGGATGTATACATGATACAACCTCGGGTTTTGTCGATCCGTAGTCGCTCGGAAAGATATGCAAGCTACGAAATCCATTTATGGATTGAAGCAAGCATCTCGGAGTTGGAATATTCGTTTTGATGAAGTAATCAAAGGGTTTGGTTTCATCAAAAATGAAGAAGAGGCCTGTGTTTACAAAAAGGTCAGTGGGAGCGCAATTGTATTTCTAATCTTATATGTGGATGACATATTACCGATTGGAAATGATATCCCTATGCTTGAATCGTCAAGTCTTCATTGAAAAATAGTTTTTCCATGAAAGACTTAGGGAGACACATATATATTGGGCATTCGGATCTATAGTGTAACACCCGAAAATCGGAGAATTTAAAATCGGAATTTAAAAATCGGAACTTACAAAAACTTTTGAATTCATTGCTTCTTATCGTGTGTTTCGATCTTAATTGCCGCTTCGTTGCATAAGAGTTTCTTCAGAATTACTTTGATGTGAAGTTGGATAACAACCCTAAACTTTGAAATCCCTGATGAGAGAAATAATTAAAAATATATTTTTTTGGAAGAGGATAAATATTAATTTTGGGGATTTATGAAAGATTCTTTGAAGAGAATATATTTTGGTTAAACCCTAAACTCGTGGGGAAAAATAGAAAATATTTGGATTTGGATGATAAAAATATTGTTGAAAAGGAAATATGAGTTTATAAGCTTATTTTAACCAAAGACCCTAATTTACTAAATTTAAGAGAAGAAATGAAATAAATATAAAAAAATAAAAATGTATTTGAATAATAAAAAGTAGGGGAAAAGTTTGAAAATATAATTTCATAATTATTTTGGGAATATTAGAATTTATTTTGAATTTTTAGGGTGGAAGAAAATAGAAATGAGAAATTGGGAATTTAATTCGGGAAAAATGAAAACTGCACTGTTCATTAGTCAGCAAGTGTTCGACCGAGTCCCAGGGTCCGGACCGCGTCGCGCCAGCCCCGCTCCCGCGCGCCGCGTGTCGCCCGCGCATACCAGTGTCGCGCCGGCCCCGCTCCCGCCGCGTGTCGCCCGCGCGTACCAGGCCGCGCCGCCCGCCCGCGCGCGCACATCGTGCACCGCGTGTCGCCCGTGCGTGCCCACGCGCCCGGCCCCGCGCCGCCGCTCGCGCCCGCCGCGCGTAGCCGCCGCGCGCCAGGCCGCCGTCGCCGCGCGACATGCCGACGACGCAGCCGCCTTCGCCGCGCATGCCGTGCCAAGCCGCGCCACGTCGCCGTGTTCCCCATGCGCGCCGGACCCCGCCGAGACCCGCCGTCACGTGGCGCACGCAGCCGTCGCCCGCCGGACCCCGCGCTTCCCTCTCGTGACCTCTCTCCCGTGTGCGCCTATAAATAAGGGCAAAGCCCCCATTTCCTCCCAAGCCACGCCGTCGCCTTCTCCTCCTCTTTTCTCCTCGCCGTCGCCGGAATTGCCGAGTTCGCCGCCGCCGCCGGTTGCCGAACCGTGCGCCGCCGCGTTCGCCGCCATCCACCGCACGCCGCCGTTTGCCGTCACCCGCCGCCGCTAGGTGAGCCCCGCGCCATCCCATTTTCCATCTTGGGCCGCGCCATCGCTGCCGCCGCCCCCTCTACCGCCGCGCCATCGCCGCCGCCGACGAGCGGGCAGCAGGGGGTAGACGAGGGGGTAGAGGAGAGAGAAATACACAAGGCTTGGCTAGGAGAGAAAGAAAAAAAAGGGAGAAAAGTAAAGAAGGGAGAAAAATTAGAAAAAAATAGGGAAAAATTCTAGAAAATTGGGGAATATTTTTAGGGAATTTTGGGGAATATTTGTGCAAAAATATATAGATTTCTCGGTATTTTTCCTCGAGTAAAATGATTTTCTATATACGATTTTTGGAAACTTCCATGTACGTGAAACTTTCTTGAAGATTTAATATTACTTTTTTTTTTTTAAAAATATACTTAACCATTGGACTCGGCAAAGATATATCAACGAACCTCTTGAACAACATTTGCAAGACTTCCGCTTCGTCGTTTTATCGATCCTTTTTTTTCAAAAACCCTAAAAAGTCGAAACTCGTCGCTACGGCCGATTTTGCTATAAAAATCCTCCGTAACCCGAGTAGGATCGTAGGGGAAATGTTTTGGAGAGTTCTTTATGATTTTTCATGCTTTTTCGTTCGTTCTTATCGGATTTTAACCGGAATCCATTTTTCTTTTTCCTTTTCGCTCGTATGATTAGCGACCGAGGAGGCGAACACCGACCCCGCAGAGACCCCACTCAAGAAGCGTGCGAACAAGGCAAGTCTTCACACCCTTTGAACATATCGAACCCAATTGTGAAATGATGTTATTTTAAACTCTAAACATGCATGCTTTACGAGTTACCCATACTTGTTATGCCATTCCTTGCTATTGATTACCTTTAGAATTGCTCTTTGTAACTCGCGATGTGATACAAACAACCGAAGAGTAACTTCGGTAAACTGCTTAGCCATGCTATACTTAGATTTATGCATACTCATGATTTTATGAAAAAGCTTTGTGCTTAGGCAACTACCATAGGGAAGGTAGTTGAGATTCGGCATGTGGAGGCATGAGCGCCACATGGCCATGATGAATTGAGTTTGATGAAAATTGAAAGTACTATACAAATGTTTTAGACTGGGGCGGCCGGATGATTTGGGTGGATTCCGGAAAAGGCAAGTGCCGACCCTGGTCAATTAAGGACCGAGCCATGAGATAGCCGGAAACGAGCCGACAACCGTATTCTCGAATGGGTATAGACCTAGCTGACTAGATAGCCGAGCGGAGGCAGTATCCTTGCATAGATGGTTCTCTATGATGTGGTTATGGGATGAGAATGAGGCTGCGGCCTTTGTTATGAATGGTGGGATTAAACTGATGTTAACTAAACTTAAAGATTTGGAAAGTCTTCCCTTACCCCGGGTGCGCCAGAACTCCTCTCACTGCTAGAAAAGGACGGCTAGAGTGCATGAGGGCTTAAGTTCATGGAGCGCACGCCAAAGTGAGGTTATCGAAAGGCTTTGCCGTGACCGTCTCATGTGTTGAGGCGTAGGCTCATTTGTTGGGCGTCGCGGAGTACGGGTAAAGTGTACATCCACCTGCAGTGTGAATGAATCAATCTATTCGAATAGCCGTGCTCGCGGATATTGAGCATCGTGACAAGACTTTCGCTTGGCTAGACTTTGAACTTAAAAATGCTGGGATGGGTTGCACGATGATTTTATTCGCTGGTGGATCAACTTCTCGAGAATGCGAGAAGGGGTGGACTCACCAGAAAATCATGACGAACCGAAGGCGGGAAGCCATCCTTGGAATCACGATGGATGGTAGACAGAACTGTCGCCGGGTTAATGAACTATGAAATTAAAACTTGATTTGGCTAGTCGATAGGCTTGTGAAAAGAATTGTGAAAACTGGCTTTACGCAAAAATAACCCTAGCCATGTTCTTTGAATAACCCTATCATATGCATCAATTCCGTGTTGGCTTGCTGAGTACGGTTGGTACTCACCCTTGCTATACGCACAAACCTCCAGCTGATGGAAATGAAGAGCCAGAAGACCCATATGCATATTACCAGGAGGGCGAAGGGACTGACGGCGCATACTAGACCTTAGCTCCGGTCGTTGCCTGTGGCAATTGACAAGCCGCTGCCTCTTTCCGCTGCCTTATCTAAACTCTGTTTTTATGTTGTATTCGGACCATAAGGTCCTGTGGGATGAACAATGCCTTCGGGCCTATTAATGTAATAATGGTATTGTAAGACTATTCGTGCATGTGCACTTGATTATCCAGTACTGTATTCGTGGGTGCCAACTACTCGATCCAGGGAAATGGTACTATGAACACAAAAGATTCCCGCCTCAAAAACGGGGGTCTACATATAGAGATAGATCCAAGAGGCTAATTGGATTAAGCCAAAGTACATACATTGACAAGGTGTTGAAAAGGTTCAACATGCATGATTTCAAGAAAGGTTTCTTGCCCATGTCACATGGCATTAATCTTAGCAAGAATCAGTGTCCTTAGACACATGATGAGCGGAATAAGATGGGTATGGTTCCATATGCTTCGGTAATTGGATCCATCATGTATGCCATGCTTTGTACACGCCCAGATGTCTCGTACGCTTTGAGTGCTACGAGCAGATACCAGTCAGATCCAGGTGAAGGTCACTGGACTGCCGTAAAGAATATCCTTAAGCACTTGAGAAGAACTAAGGATATGTTCCTAGTCTATGGAGGTGAAGAAGAGCTCGTTGTAAGTGGTTACACCGATGCTAGCTTCCAAACAGACAAGGATGATTATAGATCGCAATCTGGGTTCGTGTTCTGCCTGAACGGAGGCGCAGTCAGCTGGAAGAGTTCCAAGCAGGATACTGTTGCTGATTCTACAACGGAGGCCGAGTACATTGCTGCTTCGTAAGCTGCAAAGGAGGCTGTTTGGATCAAGAAATTCGTTTCTGAGCTTGGTGTGATGACTAGTACGACTGGTCCAATGTCTCTCTATTGTGATAATAGTGGAGCCATTGCGCAAGCCAAGGAGCCGAGGTCACATCAGAAGTCCAAACACATACTTCGGCGATATCATCTCATCCGCGAGATAGTGGACAGAGGTGATGTCAAGATATGCAAAGTGCACACGGATCTCAACATAGCCGATCCGCTGACAAAACCTCTCCCTCAGCCGAAGCATGAGGCACACACAAGAGCAATGGGTATTAGATACTTACATGATTGACTCTAGTGCAAGTGGGAGATTGTTAGTGATATGCCCTAGAGGCAACATGGAGATGTTGGATATCACGTCAATGTTTATGTATAAATAAATAAAGTGTTATTCAGTTCCATGAAATAGACATCTTGTATTGATCAATAAGTACGTGACTTATTTATGAGACTCGATATGTATGAATCTATTTCTAAACGATCCCTGATCATATGTCATATTGTTGGAACAGATATGATTCTAAGATCGGCATGTTTATTGATTGATGATCATGTCTCATAGATCATGGGTATGGAGATACCAAATCAATAAACATGGACATATGTGTTGGAGAACACATTGTTGGATAGACCCACCATGAGACACTACAAGAATTAATGTGCCATTAGTTGGTCTCAGGTAGTGTTGGTACAAAGTCCTTAGACCTGAGATCACCATGGATTCCAACATGTGTTGTAGCCTACTTTGGGACTACCAAACGCTATTATTCTTGTATACTATGGTGTCAATATGTGCTGCTAGGCGCCGCTGTTGACGGGTCGGCTGAGTTGGACTCGAGCCGACGATCGGCTAAGTTAGACTATAGCCGAAACCGAGTATACCGAACCTACTGTGGTCGCACGCTTAAGGGGATAGAATAGATATTCGAGTTGGACTCGGATACGGCTCGATCGGATAGGGATCCGATCGGATAGAGTCCTATGGGCTTACGACGTGTGGGCGGCCAACTCTACGAGATACGGATGAGATCCGATTCAAAATTGAGTCCTAATCGGCCACTAGTCCCAGTCGGCCAACTCTATATAAAGGAGGGAGGGGTGGAGAGCCGAGACACGTCAATTGCATCGCGTGCAAAAGTCGCCGAGATCAATCTCCACGGAAACCCTCCCCACATTCGAGCCAAACCCTAGCCTTGCATCGCGTGCTAGCACACGGTGTACGGCGTTCGTCCTCGGACGTGTGGATAGCCGGCAGAGGCGCTACTACGTTGCGCGCCGTTGATCGGCTTCGGATCGGCTGCACCGGAGCGATCGACCGTGGTGGAATCGGCCGTGGTCGGGCGCACGGAGCGAGGCGTGAGAACGCGGCCGACGACTCGAATCGGCGATTGGCGAATCGGCCGTCTCCGGAATCGGCTACACTGCTCCTGCATCGGATTGCCCCGATTGGCTATTCCGCTGCACTCTACTCCAATCGGTAACGATCTATCGGCCCTTACTTGAGCACGCGATGTACGGCGTTCTGTCCCCGGACGTGTGGATACCGGTAGAGGCGCTGCTACGTTGCACGCTGTTGATCGGCTTCGGATCGGCTGCAATCGGAGCGATCGACTATGGTGGAATCGGCTGTGGTCGGGTGCATCGGAGCGAGGCGTGAGAACGCGGCCAGACGACTCGAATCGGCTGATTGGCGAATCGGCTGTCTCCGGGAATCGGCTACACTCCTGTTCCGGATCGAATTGCCCCGATTGGCTATTCCGCTGCACTCTACTCCAATCGGTAACGATCTATCGGCCCTTACTTGCAAGTGTTCCTGGTTTGCGCGGGAAAAAGTTTTGTTTTGGGCTAGCGTAGCCTCCGCGTAACCCTTCAGTCGGTTCCCCACGAAAGACCGGTTTGGTGGCGAGGAAAGAGTGTACAAGCGCGCCAAGCCTGAGGAGAGAGTTTCGGAGGCGATCACTATCAAGATAGGATCGTATGATGTGCCGCTACCATCTAACAAGGAGGCTAAGTTGATATTTGGCCCCCGAACCGAAGCCACGAAGGACGCCGCGCAGAGGACAGCCGACTGGACGCTCGCGCTCCGACCGCAGCTCGCAGTCGGCCGATCGAACCTTCTAGCCGGTCGACCGCAAGTCCGTAGCTGGTCGACCGCGCCGTCTCGCCGGTCGATGCTCGCTCCGGTCGACCGGGCCTGGTCGCCGGTCGACTAAAGTTACGATCGGTCCGACCGGCCACTGTGGCCGGCCTCGACCGCCGTTCGGTAAGAAGAGTCAAAGGGCGATTTCCTCCTCGGCCAAAGGTAGCGGCGGACATTGTTTGCCTCCTGGAACAGAGCCGAATCCTAGGTGGATGCCTGAGGATTTAACGGCTACCCAGAAGAGGAGGTTGCAGCGTCTTCGTGCTTCTGAATTGAAAGAGAAGGAGGCCGAAGAGAGGAGAGACAGAGAGTTCGATGAGTTGCGGCCACCGCCGATGAAGGTATGGAAGTCCAAATCGGCGAAGGTAAAGAGCCGGTAGTTGTCCAAAAGGACGAGCAACCGGCTGTGGAGGCATCGTCTAGCGAAAACATGGATATCAACATGGTTTGCATGTTGCCCATGGATTTTTGCGCCATGGACGAGGCTGAGGTCGCTCAAATGTCACTAGGTCCAAAGGATGCAGTTTTCGAGAAGCCTGGTGAGTCCAACAGTCACATGAGGCCTCTCTATTTGAAGGGCCACATTGATGGAGCTAGTGAACCTGATGCGAGTGGATGGAGCTGCGGCAGTGAACCTGATGCCTTACTCTCTCTTCAAGAAGTTGGGTCGCGAAGAAGCGGAGCTTAAGAAGACCAACATGCTTCTCAATGGCTTCAATGGCGAGTCAACAGAGGTGAAGGGGATCTTGTCCGTAAAGCTTACGGTGGGGAACAAGACGTTGCCTACCGCCTTCTTCATCGTCGATGTACAAGGTAACTATAGTGTCATCTTGGGGCGTTGTTGGACTCATGCCAACTGCTGCGTTCCCTCTACTTTACATCAATGCCTAGTACAGTGGGATGGCGATGAAGTTGAGGTAGTTTAGGCAGATACATCGGCTGAGGTTACCATGGCCGATGTTTCCGTAGGATGGAAACATGGAGTCATGCAGTGCTTATCAGGGCTAGATCTTTCTAGTTTTGATTTTATTAGTGTTTCCAAGGATGGTTTTGTACCTATCTCTGTAAAGCCGGCTAGTTTAGCACGACTAGGTGATATTACTTTATATGATGAATAAAGCAGCCAACTTGGAATGGTTACAAAAAAGAGTTCAAGAATATCGGTTAACAAAGAACGATATTGGAGAGACTATAGAGGATTTTGACGAGGTAGAGAAGCTCGGTCAAGGGTTCACATCAGCCGATCCATTAGAAGTAATAGACATAGGAGATGGGAGCATACCAAGACCGACCTTCATAAATAAAAACATGAGAGCCGATCATAGAGTTAAGATGATCGAGCTGCTTATAGAATATAGTGATTGCTTTGCATGGGAATACCATGAAATGCCCAGACTTAGCCGTGATCTTGTTGAGCATCGGCTTTCGATAAAGTCAGGACTTAGGCCTTATAAACAACCTCCTCGTCGGTTTAACCCACTTATATATTATCATGTCAAAGAAGAGATAGACTGATTGTTGAAAGCGGGGTTTATTAGGCCGTGCCGGTATGCGGAGTGTTTGTCCAACATAGTACCGGTAGAAAAGAAGGGGAGCAGCAAAATTTGAGTTTGCATAGATTTTAGAGATTTAAATAAAGCCACTCCTAAAGATGAGTATCCTATGCCTATAGCCGACATGCTAATAAATGATGCCTTAGGTCATAGTGTGATTAGTTTTTTAGATGGCAATGCCGGCTACAACCAAATCTTCATGGCAGAGGAGGATATTTATAAGACAGCCTTTAGATGTCCAGGATTTGTCGGGCTGTTTGAGTGGGTAGTCATGACATTCAGGTTAAAGAATGTCGGCGCAACATATCAAAGAGCAACGAACCTATTTTTCCATGATTTGTTAGGTTTTGTCCTAGAAATCTACATTGATGATATTGTAGTCAAATCGGATGATATGGATGGACATATGGTCGATTTGAGGTTAGCTTTCGAGAGGATGCGTCGGTATGGTTTGAAGATGAACCCACTCAAGTGTGCCTTCGGTATGTCGGCGGGAAAATTCTTAGGATTTATGGTGCTTGAGAGAGGGATTGAGATTGATCCTAAGAAGGTTGAGAAGATTCAAGAATTCAAAGCACCGGCATGCAAGAGAGAAGTTCAGAGGTTGCTAGGTAAAGTAAACTATTTGAGAAGATTCATATCTAACCTAGAAGGTAAAATCGATGCTTTTGTGCCTATTCTACGCTTGAAGAAAGAAGCCGATTTTACTTGGGGGCAGCACAACAGGAGGCGTTTGAAGGTTTGAAAAAATATTTGTCTACTCCGCCTGTCGTGCGAGCTCCTAAAGCCGGAATTCCATTTCGGCTGTATATTGCTGTTGAAGACAAAGTTATTGGAGCCGTTTTGACACAAGAGGAAGACGGCAAGGAGTACATAATTACTTATTTAAGTCGCCGTCTTCTAGATGCCGAAACAAGGTATGTATTTGTGGAAAGGCTTTGTCTTTGCTTATACTATGCTTGTACCAAGTTACGTCATTATTTGTTATCTAGTACATGCATAATTGCTTGTCAGACCGATGTTATTAAGCATATGTTGCAAAGGCTAATCCTAAGTGGTAGAATTGGCAAATAGGCGTATACATTAATTGAATATGATTTGGCCTATGAATCATTGAAATCTATGAAGGGCCAGATTGTAGCGAACTTTATAGTAGATCATCATGTAGACGTTGATTGTGGAGATGAAGTCCGTTTAGTTAGTGTTACACCTTGGAAAGTTTATTTTGATGGCTCTTCGTGTAAGAAGGGTCAAGGCATAGGTGTAGTTTTAGTTTCGCCCAATGGTCAATGCTTTGAAGCATCGGTTCATTTAGAATATTATTAAATCAAGCCGAATACAATGCTTTGTTATTCGGTTTACAAGTAATGGAGATCGTTGAAGCTACACACGTAGAAGCATTCGGTGATTCGGAATTGGTGGTGCAACAAGTTGCCGGGGTCTACAAGTGCTTCGACGGATCATTGAACAGGTATTTAGATCAATGTCTAGATATTATTGCCAGTTTCGATGAATTTACTATTAAGAATATTGCTAGGAATGAAAAATTCTAGGGCAAATGACTTAGCTCAACATGCATCTGGTTATAGCATCAAAAGAGGTTTATTTTTAATAAGGGATCAACCGGTGCTTGATTATAGTTTTTTGGGCGAAATTGGCAAAGAGGCAGACCGTAGGCAGTCTGACCGGCGCACTGTCGCCGGTCTGACCGTGGATGGCATCCGGTCTGACCGACGTTCTGTGGCCGGTCTGACCGCGGGTGGTTGCCGGTCTGACCGACGTTGCTTGGCCGGTCAAACCGACTTCACAGAAGGTGTTGGGGGCACAATCTTCTTAATACAGAGGCCGAATTAAGTGTAAATTTGGACATGTGTGCCCTGGAAACAGTCAATGATTGGCGAATTCCTTTGATTAGCTATTTGAAAGATCCTAGTCTTAGGGTTGATCGGAAGATTCAGCGGCAAGCATTTAAGTATACTTTGCTTGATGAAAAGCTATATCACCGAAATATAGATGGTGTACTACTAAAATATTTAGATATCGATCAATCTAAAGTTGCTATGGGTGAAGTTCACGAGGGAATTTGCGGGACTCATCAATCGGCCCATAAAATGAACTGGCTGCTTAGAAGAGCGGGGTTCTATTGGCCGAGAATGATTGATGATTGCTTCAGATACTATAAAGGTTGTGAAGCTTGTCAACGGTTTTGTAATGTCCAATTGGCACCGGCTTCGGTATTGAATCCTATAATTAAACCATGGCCGTTCCGGCGGTGGGCTTTAGATTTTGTTGGTCAGATTTATCCTCTGTCTTCAAAGGGGCATCGGTTTGTGCTGGTTGCGACGGATTACTTCACCAAGTGGGCCGAAGCCGTGTCGCTCAGGAATATGACACATAAGGAGGTAATTGATTTTATTCTGAAGCACATTATCCATAGATTCGGCATTCCTCAAACATTAACTATGGATCAAGGAGCTTCTTTTATGTCTAAAGAAGTAAAAAATGATGCCGAATCTTATGGAATTAAGCTGTTGAGTTCGTCTCCTTACTACGCTCAGGCTAATGGACAAGTCGAGTCTAGTAATAAGACATTGTTGAAGCTGATCAAGAAAATGATCGAGGAACATCCGAGAAGGTGGCATGAGGTGCTTTCTGAAGCTTTATGGGCGGACAGGATATCCAAGCATGGTGCCACCAAGGTGACCCCTTTTGAGCTAGTTTATGGACAAGAAGCTGTTTTACCAGTCGAGGTAAATCTTGGCTCTCTTCGATATATAAAGCAAGACGATTTGTCAGCTGAAGACTACAAGTTCTTGATGAGTGATAACCTTGATGAAGTGGTCGACAAACGTTTGAAGGCTTTGGAAGAAATAGAAAAAGAAAAGAAGAGAGTGGCTAAAGCATACAACAAAAGGGTGAAGGCAAAGACGTTCCAAGTAGGAGATCTAGTATGGGAGACTATCTTGCCTTTAGGTTCCCGATCTAAAGAATTCGATAAGTGGTCGCCGAGTTGGGAGGGGCCTTATCGGATATGTGGAATCGTTCGAGGAAATGCATATTTCTTGGAGACGCTTCAAGGAGAACAGTTTCAGTGGGCTATCAGCGGTAAATATGTGAAGAAATACTTCCCGAGTATTTGGCAAGATGCCTAGGGAGTTTTGTCGCCGATAATTGAGTTATCGTCCTATGTATTAACATGTCTTGTGCTTTTAGATTCATGATGTTCATCATAAAAGGCAGGGGGCATGTGTTTACAACCAAAATTGGCACCTAGGAATCAAAATAGGGAAAGTTGCCAATATTTGGAAATCTACTGGTTTCATCGGAGAGGCCGGTCTGACCACCGTGTATAGGCCGGTCTGTTGACGAGAAATCTCTCTCACGCGCTGACCTGGGAGATCCGCTTGACTCCAGTGCAGGTCCTTCTCGGCTGCCTACAACGTGTAGGGCGTGGCAGTTGATTTGATCTGTCAATCAACAAGAAAAACGAGAGAATATGCGTTAAGGATTAGGTTAGATCCCCACGGGATCGGCTAAGGAAATCCATGAACATATATATGCTATTCTAAACTATATTTAAGCCAAGTGACTGGAATGGATCGGCTACACTGAGACAGCATCAGCCGCTTGACCCAAATACAGTAAAGAATAATAAATATATGGATCGATAACCTAGCCGATACTGGAAAGCTAACAATGAATTAGCTAGTACTCCGATAAATCTTATGGAAAGATAATATTCCTGAATCAGACGCACAACCCAGAAATCGGCCATCGACTGTCAGTGATAGGCCGATTTCGGCTGGCTTCATCCGACAGGAACATGATCTTAACACAAGAGGCAGTCCTAATACACATCTAATAACGAATATATCAAAAGAAATATACCAGGGCAGATAAGGCTGGCTGAAATCCCGGCACTGTCTCTAAACAATATAAATCCATCCAAACATATCATTGATAGTTCTAAAAACGACTCAATAGTTCGAACCCGATGCAGCATCAGAAAAACCTGATCTGTCACAGCCGATTTATACCTCTCAAGACGGTGGATATCTCATATAAACCAGCCAACCTTTAGATCTAGCCCTATCGGCTGCAAGTCCTTGACAGAACTAGCCAATGGCAAGTTAGATCTAAATATTGATCTAATTTATATGCACTATATGATAAATAGCGCAGTACAAACTCCTGATTCTAATGTATCATTGCGATGGAAGCACTATAAATAGTAAATCATACCACTAATAACAAACATCTACCTGGATCTGGGGATTGAAACGATGCAGCCCGTAGCCAAACAAAGTGCTCGTCTAAAGAAAAAGTTGGCGATGCGCCGAAGGTTTGATTGATTGAATGTGTGCAAATGTGATTATTTATAGGGGGTCTTGGGTCCTATTTATACCCAATATACAATTATTTGTACAAACTCTGGACTCTATCTAAACTATCATTTAAAACACAACATTATCTCTAACAAGACCCATGCCGTGTTACAACTAACAGTCTAACAAATCTCTAGATTACAGATACAATTGCCGTTACAGGACTCTATCCTAAGTGGCAATATCATCTAACGTGCAATTAGCAACCGAATCTTCTATTTATCTTCAAGTTTCTGCATTAGAAATGGTTTCATCTCTTCCGGACCTAGAATCGGCTATCGGCTGCCCCTGTTCGATACATCCTCAGCCGACTGGCCTCGCAACCGACCACTCCTTTGGCCGATGCGATTCCTGTCTTCAGCCGATCCGATTCCACTTTGCCTTTGTGGACTTAGGAACTCAATTACCAAATTTCAGTGTTAACACATGCCCCCAAGTCCGTAATACGAAGTGTTGCGGATTTGCTTGCCTATCCAAACTCCTACTTCCTTCTTGACCTAAACCGCCTCGGCTTCTCCCCAAGTGCTCTTTAAAAATCCACTCCTATCGGCCGAGCCACCTACGCCTTCAAAGCGCACTCAGCATCCTTCACAAACAAGCCTCTTGCCTGTTCTCTCTCTCTTCCGGCGATTCCACCGGTGCCCGTCGAACTCCCTCACGTTCTTCAGACCCATCTTCATCTCCGAGCATCCCGATGGCCTCCACCGCCGCTGCATCGAGCACCTCTGTTTCATCGGCCACCGCCGCCACACCAGTCACAGCCGCACCGCCCGCCGCCATTTCAGCCGCCGCCGCAACCGAGTTCCCTGAGGTACTCGCTTCCGATCTATAATTTTATTTTGAAATCTGCCTCTTCAAACATTTTGCATCAACATTACATTCGGCCATCTTTCAAGTAGCATTTCACTTCACATTCTTATCAATTAGTACTTTTCCTTTCCCGAACCGTAATACGCAACCGTTCTTGATTAGCGCCTCTTTTCTCTTTTCTGAACTGTAGCACCTGTCACATCAAGTACTTATCCCAAATTCGACACAAGCAGATAGGTACTTCCTCGGACCTATCGGCAATACAGATCCAGCCGATACCATCATAGCCGAAACTAACTGCATCCCTTTCAACACCACCAAGCCATCCCTCTCCCACTGGAACGGAACATTCAAAGCATGGCCGTCCACCGATGCAGCCTGGATTGAATGGTATAAAAGGGTACGATCGGCTAAGTATGCTCAGTGGGAAGAAAAAGGGCTTGCCCAATGCCTGGAACTGTCCATCTCTGGCATGGAGAAAGACGAACCGCTCTTATCGGCTGCAACCTACTTTTGGAACGACAGTTTCAATGCCTTAATCTTCCAGCAAGGGCCGATGACTATCACCTTGGTCGACATATTCATGACAACTGGACTGGATATCGAATCGTCGGCTGGCCCCAACACCTTGAACCGCAAGGGCCAACATCAGTTCAAAATCAAGTCCATCGGCGGGTGGAGCGGCTTCATTGCCCAAAACATGAAGGAAGGGACAGCCGGCCACAGGGAGCACACCACATTCCTGATGATGTGGCTTGAAATGTTTGTGTTCTGCGGATCAAGCTATGGGCCGACCGCCAATTGGCAAGTTGTTGCCGATGTTCTGGCCGATGGGGGAAACCTTGCACTGGGGAAATACCTCCTCGGCTACTTGTATCAAATGTCGCATCAGGCCGCCGCGAAGATAGCCGCCAACACTCCAATCAACACCGGCGGCCCCTGGTGGTTTCTTCAAATCTGGCTAGTGCTGGCAACCCAGAAGATAGCCGGTCGGCCCCGTCTGACAGAAGCCGGATTCCCAAGGCTGGAGCCGATTGAAGATGACAAAGGCAACCAGATTACCACCAGGAGATGCATGAGCTACGGAGAGGCGACCGCCGCCCACGAAGGCTCAAAGCAATCGGCCGAGCTGATGGCCGAATGGTTCATAGCCCTCTATGACGGGCTATCTCATGACAACCGCACCTGGTACTTTTACCAGGACCGGGGAATGTTTGAGTTGCCGGCTGATTTCAATTGGGACGATCTCAACTCAGCCAACAACCCAAGGTGCAGGGAACTGTTTATCGCCACTCTGTCCCCTTGCATCTTGCCGACTGGGATTCACCAAGGCCGATCGGTGGCCAAGAGCTACGAATTGTACTACCCAATGTCGGCGGCGAGGCAGCTTGGTCTTGGGCAGCTGCCCATCGGCGTTTTCTACGCCGATAAGATTGAAACGAGGGGGGTGGTCGGCCAGGACATAATAATGGATCGGCTGCTGAACATAGTCGGCCCTCCCCTCGACGACGTCGGCATGATAACATTGTCGATGAGGAGAAGCGCCGCTTACGACCGATGGTGGTCCGAAATTAAGCGCCATATCTTCCACCAACGGTCGTCTTGCTACATCGAGCTACTTCTGCCCAACGAGATCCCCTCGGTAAATTTCTGCTTCAGGCTCAAACAATTTTCTTCTTCCAATCATCGGCTGACACAGCCGATTAACGCTTGTCTTTTTATTCGCAGGAGACGGAGACGGAGCGGCCGACGGTGAGCAACTCCGGGCGCTCTATCGAATACAACTCAGGCGTCCTTGATGAGGGCGGTCTTGCCCCGTCGGCCATCGGCTGGGAGGCACCAAAACTGGCGTCGCTGCTGTGAGGGCAGGTGCGTCAGCCGATCGTGCAGAAGAGAAAGGCTGCACCACCACCACGGTCGTCGACCGCGCCTGCCCCTAAGGGGCTAAAGAAGATGAAGCCAGCAGCGCCAGCCGATAGCCTCCCTCCCTTGGATTCGGCCGTCGCGCAGTTCCTCGACATCGTCGCCAGCGAGGAAGTGCCGGCGGCTGTCAGAACGGTAGCCGAACCCGGGATTTTGAGTCCTGTGTCGGTCAATGCTCCAGCCGATGTCCCGCCAGTCCCAAATCCCCCAGCAAAAATGTTAGCGGGTAAGCCTTTACTCCACCGGATTTTGCTTCATGATGACCACTTGCATCTGATCGGACTATTGCCTGCAGGTCAAGAAATTGGCCAGTCGCACTCTTCGCCCCGCACCATCGGTAATCATCCTCTGCCACCTCACTTGTAGTAATCGATCGGCTTGTCTGTTAACTCTTTCTTCTGCAGCCTCTGCAGTCTCCATCGGCTGCCCCCCAGGCGTTCGGCGAGCATACTGCGCCTGTTGGGGACAGTGGCGACAACGCCGGCGAAGAGGCCCCGACGGCCATGGGCAACGATCCGGCCAAACCGACAGCTCCGACCCCGGTGCCGACGGTAAGCCAACTAACTTTGATGATCGGCTTTGTCGGCTTAATATGCCCTTGATCATCTTCTTCTTTGCTGAAGAACATAGCCGACCTCCTCAACTTTGATTTGTCAGAGTTCGAGGAGCCCGGTGACATCGGCGAGGAGGCGCTTGCGATGCCGACTGAGGACCTGAGGGCCACTTTAGCCGACATCGGCAACCGGCTGGAGGCCTCGCTGGACACGCTGGTGATCGACAATGGCTTGATACGCGCGCGTTTCAGAGATATCCAAGACCGGCTGCCGGAAACCGTAGCCGAAGCCATCGTGCCGGCGACCTTCATGGAAGCCCATCAGTTCAAGTACGAGCGGGCACGGCAGCGGATAATCGACCGCCGTGAGAGTCAAGCGCGATCGGCCACCATCCAGTCGACCAAAGGCGCCATTGAGAACCGGAAGGCCGCCTTCGATCGCCTGAAGACCTAGCCGGCGGCCAAGCTTGAGCAACTCCACACTCGTCGAGACCAGCAGATAGCCGATCTCGTTCAAGTTACGAACGAGATCGATGTTCACGAGGAGTACATGGCTGGCTTGCCGGCCAAGATTGAAGTTGAACGTCAGGGCATCAAGGCGGTCATGGCACACCTGCACAACTTGGTGAGGAGCATCCGACCGGTGGCGGGATCCGAGGCCGACGACGTTAGGGCCATCGAAGAAATCGACCAAATTAGGCGGACGACATTGTCGGCCATAGTCGATTTTCTGAAATAATGAGATTGTAATGTCCTGGCCTTTTGAAATCGGCTAACGCTTTTGTATCATATTTGCCATGTTTTTGTGATGTGATTGGACGACCATCTTACTCGTTTTTGTCTTTGGCTTCGAATCGTGTGTCATAATTTATTGATTTCCTGCCACTGCGTTCATAGATAAGATCAGCCGTATTTGTAGATAAGATTGGCCTTCGGTTGTGCGTGACGTCCTGACTTGTTTATGTCGAAATCAGCTCCAGCCGCTCACATCGTTCCGTGTTGCCGACTTCGAGACCACACCACAACCGCTAGTGTTATCGTTCGAACATCGGTCTTATTGGCTATCGGCCGATGTTTCCAGGTGCACTGCCGATTTGGTTTTGTGGTCCGATTCATCCGAATCTATATTTCAAGAACCCGTGAATTCTGGACGATAGGTATCCAGCCCTGAGCAATTGCCACCCATTCAACGATTCCCAATGCCTTTATTGATGGCATGTTCGACCTTCGCATCGGCAGTGACCTTTCACATCTGAAACCGCATCTTTTCTTTCTATAAATGGACTTTCTCAGGCCTCCCTGAATAACTCACAGCCGAAGAAGAACCCACTCCCCAGGCGTACAACATCCGGATCTCCAAGCTTTCGGCAGGGTCTCTTATGGCTTCCTCAATCTCGTCTGTGAACCAGGTGATTTCCCAACTCATCCATTCTCGCCATTTATTCTCCTTAAGTACTCAGGAGTGAACCTTCTCGCAGCTGCTCCATCCCCTTCGGGTGATCTTAGTGATCATGGACACGCCGTACGAACTGACACCTAGCCAAGAACGGCAAGTGAGGACCAACCTGAAGCACTTCAGGGAGTTGGAGGCTCGTCACCCGGCGGCAAGGCCTCCCATCAACCTTGATAGCATCCCGGCCGCTGCCCCTATGGCGTCTTCGATGCTCACGGTCCTTGACCGGCTGGAAGCAAGGCAAACACGACTCGCCAACGAACTGCTGACCACGACCACCGACGTCAGGGTCACTCGGCTAGAGTATCTGATCTTGGACGCTTTAGAGATAGAGTCTCCGGAGACCACCGACCGAGCTCTGGTGGCCATCAGAGATTACCTGTGGGACATGTAATCAAAAACAGCTGTGCGCCGATTATGAATAAAGATCATCTAATGTTGTAGCCCGATTTTCGATCGGCTTGTGTATGTATCTGCCCCCCAAGTTTTGTTGATAGCTTCAGTGTCAACAAAATTGTGAGTTCGAGCCGATCGAGCATCCTGGCCGTCCTTATCGGTCAATCATGTGCCGATCGTAGGGCGCTTGGCAAGAAATGTAGTAGAAAAAATGCCTAAAGGCGATGCCTCGTAGATGTGAGACATCGGTTGTTGTAAATCGGCTGAAGTAACCATAGCCGACTTATGAATTGATCCACACACTTGGGTAGTATTTCTTCAAATACTTTCCATTGAGAGCCCTTCCGAATACCTCTTCGTCCAGTCCTTCTAGCATGTAAGCTCCCTTAGAGATGCATTTGTGGATCTTGAAAGGTCCCTCCCAATTTGGTGACCACTTGCCGAACTAGTTGTCTCTAGACCCGATCGGCAGTATAAGTTTCCAAACGAGCTAGCCTTCCTCAAAAGACTTGGGCACCACTTTTTTATTATAATGCCTGGCTACTCGTTCTTTATCTTTGGTGACTTTTTCCAAGGCCCGCATCCTGGACAAAACCAGATCTTCCGACTCGTCCACCATCAGGCGATAATAATTGTCGGCTGTGAGTTGATCTTGTAGCTGAATGTGCCTTGAGCCGACGACACTTTCCCATGGCAGCATGGCCTCATGTCCATAGACCAGTTTGTACGGAGGGACTTGGATTGACCCGTGGCATGCCATCCGATATGCCCATAGTGACTCGGCTAATCGGCTGTGCCATTTCTTGGGATACTCAGAGATCTTTCTTTTAATCAGCTTGATCAAGCTTTTGTTTGAGGCCTCGGCTTGCCCGTTGGCCTGCGTGTAATACGGCAAAGAATTAAGTAGTTTGATCCCCGTGCCGTCGGCAAACTGAACAAATTCATCCGATACAAAGATAGATCCCTGGTCTGTTGTTATTGTTTGTGGACGCCAAATCGGCAGATGATGTGCTCCTTGACAAACTCGATCGCGTCCTTAGAATCCACTTTTCTGAGGGGGATCGCCTCCACCCATTTCATGAAATAATCCGTTGCCACCAGGATATATTTGTGTCCTTTGCTCGAGGGTGGATTGATCTGGCCGATCATATCAATGCCCCATCCTCTAAACGGCCACGGCTTGATGATTTGGTTCATAGCCGATGCCGGTGCTCGTTGTATAGCATCAAACTTCTGGCAGTCCTGGCACCCCCTGTAGTACTTGAAGCAGTCCTCCAGCATTGTCGGCCAGAAATACCCTGCTCAGCGGAGTAGCCACTTCATTTTGTGGGCCGATTGGTGCGTGCCACAGATTCCTTCATGTACTTCCCCGATGGCCACTGTAGCCTGATCGGCTCCCAAACACTTGAGTAGCACGCCGTCAATTGTCTGATAGTATAGGTCTTCATCAAGCAACACGTATCGTAACGCCTTGTATCGTAGTTTCCTTATGGCCGATTGAGAGGGGTTTTTGAGATAGTTGTAAACGTCAAACCTCCAATCATCGGTCATAATGGCGACTACGTCTATATCTACTTCTTTCAGCATCGGCCGATAGCCTGATGCCCCTTGAGCCAAGTCATTGGCCTCTGTGTTCTGCTCTTTGGGGATATGTTTCAAAGTGACTAGCCGAAAACCATCCATTAACTCCCAGCATTGCCGATAATAGACCATCAGCGTGTCGTTTTTGCATTCATATTCTCCTGATAATTGGCTGATGACCAATAATAAATCCCCCATTATTTCGATGGCGTCAGCTTCAACTTCCTTGAGTAGGTGCAATCCTTTAAGGACGGCTTCGTATTCGGCTTGGTTGTTTGTAGCGTGGGGGTTGATGGCAAAAGCAAACTCGAAGCTTGCCCCCCTGGGCGAAATAATGACCAAGCCGATGCCACAGCCGTTGGTGCAGACCGAGCCATCGAACGTCAGAGTCCAAGACATAGTTTCCACTGAGCCGATTGAGTCGTTTCTGTGCTCCACAATGAAGTCGGCTATGGCTTGCCCTTTGACTACCCTTGGTGCCTGGTACCTCAGGTCGAACTCTGTTAGTGCGAAGATCCACTTCCCGATTCTTCCTTTGAGCACCGGAGCCGATAGCATATACTTAACAACATCGGCTTTGCAAATTACCGCGCACTCGTTGGACAGCAGATAGTGCCTCAACTTCGTACATGAAAAATAGAGGCATAGGCATAACTTCTCCACAGGAGAATACCTTGTCTCTGCGTCTAGCAGCCGTCGACTGAGATAGAAAATGGCCTTTTCTTTGCCGCCAACCTCTTGGATTAGGACGGAGCCAATTGATTTGTCATCGGCCGATAGGTACAGCTTGAACGGTATTCCCTTTTGTGGAGGCATTAAAACCGGAGGGGAGCTTAGATAATCTTTTATGTTGTCTAACGCCTTCTGCTACTCTGCCCCCATGCGAAAGTCTAATCGGCTTTCAGCCGAAGCAGTGGTGTGAACGGCTCCATCTTTTCTGAGAGATTAGCTATGAACCGTCTGATGAAGTTTATCTTTCCGATCAATGACTGGAGCTGCTTTTTATCTTTTGGAGGTTGAATTGTTTTGATAGCATTTATGCTCCTTGGTGTGACTTCAATCCCTCTTTCATGGACGAGAAATCCCAAGAATTGCCCGGCCGACACGCCGAACGCGCACTTAAGCGGATTCATCTTTAAACCGTACTTCCTCGTCCGTTCTAACACTTGCCTCAGGTCGGCTGTGTGGCCTTCTATCTCCCTGGATTTGACCACCATGTCGTCAATGTATATCTCCACCAACGAGCCAATCATGTCGTGAAAGATGTAATTCATGGCCCGCTGATATGTTGCCCCAACATTCTTCAAGCCGAACGTCATTACCACCCATTCGTATAGGCCGATTGCGCCGGGACACCGAAAAGCAGTCTTGTGGATGTCCTCGTCGGCCATAAATATTTGGTTGTATCCTGCATTGCCATCCATGAAACTGATGATTTTGTGGCCTGAGGCATCATCGACAAGCAGATCGGCTATTGGCATTGGGTTTTCGTCTTTATGGGTTGCCTTCTTTAGATCCCTGAAATCGATGCACACCCTAAGTTTACCGTTTTTCTTTAACACTGGGATGATGTTTGAGACCCACTCAGCGTATCGACAAGGCCGAATGAATCCCGTGTCGTATAGCCGAGTGATTTCGGCTTTAATTGTGTCGTACATATCAGCCTTAAACCTCCTGGGAGGTTGTTTGAACGGCCGATAGCCTGCCTTGATCGGCAGTTGATGGACCACTATCGATCGACTGAGACCGGGCATCTCGAAGTACTCCCAAGCAAAACAATCTTTATATTCTTTTAATAATTCAATAAGCTGGGATCTACAATGAGGAGACAGATTTCTGCTAAAGTACGTCCGCCTCGGCTTATCACAAGAGCCGATGTCGATTTCCTCCAGTTCGTCGGCCGACGTGAAGCCCTGCCCTAACTTGCCATCGTCTTCGTCCGCGGTGGCTACGCCGAGAACGCTTGAGCCCTCCGCCATGTCTTGTTCAAAGCAGCAGCTGTGGCTCGTCGTTTTCGATGGGTTGTATCGTTGAATTGGACACGTCTAGAAAATCGGCTTGATAGATTTTCCCAGATAAACAATCGATGCCTTCGATTTCCCAAAGTGGCAAATCGGCACTGACGACACTAACTGACCTGTCGGCTGGCACGATCTCGACCTTGTCACCGTCCCATTGGATCAGGCTTTGATGCATTATAGAAGGGATGCAGCAGTAGGCGTGTATCCAGTCCCTCCCTAGCAGCAGGCTGTAAGACCCCTTCCCATCGATGACGAAGAATGTCGTGGGCACGATCTTGTTGCCAACGGTCAGTTCAACATTGAGGACGCCTTTGGTCTCCGATGGGTTGCCGCCGAAGTCCTTGAGCACCATGTTGGTTTTTATCAGATCTATGGCTCCCTTGCCTAACTTTCTGAACGTTGCATAAGGCATGAGATTGACTGCAGCCCCCCCCCCGTCAACCGGCATTTTGGAAATTGGCTTGCCGTTGACGAATCCCTTAATGTACAACGGCTTTAAGTGCCAATTTTTGGTTCCTTCTAGTTTGTCGAAGATAGCTTGATCTGGTGAGATTGTTAGCTTTACCAGGTCATCTTCGACGGTGTCTGCATCGGCTTCGGGAGCGCCGAACTCGGCTAGCAACACAAAGACCATGTTAACCGATGCACAAATTTTGCCTTTCCCTTTGGCCGCCCTCCTGGCTTGATCGGCTGGGCTTTCCTCAGCTTGTTCCTCGTTGGCTATGGCATCTTTCTTTTTGGGTACCCACCGCCTTTTGATTTTGCCCAGCCGACGGCTCTGTTCGTGGATCATTTGCTGCACTTCATCTTCTTTCCCTTCATGCTTAAGCCGTTGAACCCCTCTTTTCTGTGTCTTCATGAAGAGATCGGACGGGCACCATTGGGGGTTGGCTGGTTCCTCGTTGTCGGCCTCTTCATCGTCGCGGCTGTTCCCATCGTGGTTTTCATCGACGAAGAAGTCCTGATGGATTAGACCGAGCCGATCATGGACTGATCGCCGCCTTTGGTTCAGCCGAACGGCTCTGGGGGCAAATCGGGTTGGACTTGTAGATGGTGAGCTCCTGTGTCCATCATCGCGATGATCGTTACATGTCGGGCAGTCATCCAGCGTTGGCAATCTCATGCCGGATTCCCAGCAGTACCTGAAAAAATCACAATGCCAATGTGGATCGGCATTGTCGCGGTTTACCTCGTATCGTCGGCTTCGGGTGTTCGAGTCACGCCGACGAGGTGATTCGTCGTAAGCTTCTTCGTGACGACATCGGTGATGGTGATGATGTCGGCTTCGTTCATGGATCGGCTGTCGATCTGCCAATCTGATGACTGGGCGCACCGTGTTAATCGGCGGGGTGTGACATCCAATTTGGTCGCCTTCTGCCTTGGCCCCGATCGATGGATTGACTAAGCCGTGCGCCATTCTGTTATGTCGATCAGCTTGCCTGGGGCCGGTTTGGACCATGTTTACCGGAAACGATTGCCATCTACTTTCATCGGCCGACTTGAATCGGCGAAATTCAGTTTCCCGGCCTCGATCGCCGACTAGATTTGCTGCTTGAAGACCTTGCAGTCATTGGTGGCGTGGGATGTGGAATTGTGCCACTTGCATTACTTCTTTTTCTTCAGCTCTTCGGCCGATGGGATCACATGATTTTCGGTAATCGAATCGCTTCTCCTTGAGCAAGAAGTCGAAAATCTTGTCGGCTTTGGTGATGTCAAAGTTGTACCTTTCTTCGTTAGCTGTCTTCAGCAGCCATTGGCAGATGATGGCCTTTTTGTTCTTGGCCCACTTGGCTGCCGCCACTTCTGCGTCGTCGTTGTCGGACCCATAGTCTGACTCGACGACGACCTGAGTTATATTTTTGACGGCCTTTCTGTTGTCTTGGAATCGCTGTTCATGGGTCGTCACCTTCTGCGCCAAGTGGGCTAGGCTATCAAAGTCTTGTGCCGAGAACCGTTCTCTGATCGGCGCGATCAGACCAAAGGCCAGATCGGCCAGCTGGGCGTCCGATAGCACCAGGCTGTAACATCGGTTCCTCATCTCCCTAAAACGTTGGATGTATTCTTGGACCGACTCATTGTGTTTCTGCCTGATGCTGGTTAGGTCCGACAAATTCATGTCATGGTTGCCAGAGTAGAAATAGCTGTGGAACTGTTTTTCATGATTGGCCCAACTCTGAATCGAGTTGTAGGGCAATGAGGAGAACCAGATAAAGGCCGATCCTGAAAGAGAGAGAGGGAACAGTCGAACTCTCAAGGGGTCCGTAGCCGATGCTTCACCGCATTTCGCCAAGAATCGGCAAACATGCTCGTATGTCGAAATATTGTCCTACCCTGAGAACTTTGAAAAGTCCGGGATCTTGTATCGGTTGGGCAGCGGGATCCGCTCAAAGTGCTCCGGATAGGGATACCGATACATGTTCCCTGAGTCTTTCGGCTTGAGGCCGAATTGATCGCGCATGATATCTGCGATCAGATCGGCCCATGTCCGGTTGTCTTGCTGTATTGGCTCGTATGGGTCATATGGCGCGGTTGCTTGCCGATACAGCGGTGGTCGCGTCTGAGGCCTATAATGGTGATCTTGACGGCTTCCTTGGTACTGGTAGCGATGGTCAGCGGGAGGTGGCCGAGGCGCCGGTTGTGGCATTGATGGTGGTGGGAACAATGTCGACCACCGGCGTTGCGCCGTCTATCCGGATCAATCGGCTCCAACCGCCGATTGTCATTGAACATATTATCAATCGATCATGGGGCAGCGGCTGTTGTCGATTCAGTATAGTAACTGCCGGCCTTATAGATGATTCGCCTGGGTTTGGATGACCGAGAGGTCCTCCCGGTGGCCCTTGTTGTGCTATCAGCGGGATTGGCTGATCTTGCGTGACCAGCGTCCTGTAACCAGGAAATTGGCCATCTGTGAAGTACGTGGGCCCCCGTTGCAGCTGTTCGGCTACCTTGGCGTCGACCACAGTAGCGATCATATTATTGAGAGTGTTGACCAAGATGCTACTTTGGTTGACCAGTGCGTGATGAACGGCCGAGTCAATCCGATCTTGTAGAGAGTATACGGCCGAATCATCTTGCACCTGGGTCGGCTCCTCCACCTTCTGTTTGCCTTTTGTGTCCCCTTAGGAAGATGCATTGGTATCATTCAGACTTAACTTGTATTTTTGGTGCACAGCTCCTGATCTTGTTTGTGTGAATGATTGTAAATAGTTAGCCTGGAGCTCTTCCACCATCTTCTTGTATTCGGCTTGTTGTTCAGCCGATAGTTGTTCCATCTTTACAGGCACGATGTTGTCCTGTGTAATGATGGGCTCTTGGAGTCGACCATCTTGCCAGCTGAATCTATACGTCCGAGTCGAGCCAACAAAGAAAGTCCCACCGGACGTGCCAAGATGCGTGTTGACGAGAAATCTCTCTCACACGCTGGCCTGGGAGATCTGCTTGACTCCAGCAGGTCCTTCTCGGCTGCCTACAACGTGCAGGGCGTGCCAGTTGATTTGATCTGTTAATCAACAAGAAAAACGAGAGAATGTGCGTGGGTTAGGTTAGATCCCCATGGGATCGGCTAAGGAAATCCATGAACATATATATGCTATTCTAAACTATATTTAAGCCAAGTGACTAGAATGGGTCGGCTACACCGAGGCAGCATCAGCCGCTTGACCCAAAGATAGTAAAGAACAATAAATATACGGATCGATAACCTAGCCGATACTGGAAAGCTAACAATGAATCGGCTAGTACTCCGATAAATCTTATGGAAAGATAATATTCCTGAATCAGACGCAAAACCCAGAAATCGGCCATTGACTGTCAGTGACAGGCCGATTTCGGCTGGCTGCATCCGACAGGAACACGATCTTAACATAAGAGGTAGTCCTAATACAGATCTAATAATGAATATATCAAAAGAAATATACCAGGGCAAATAAGGCCGGCTGAAACCCCGGCACTGTCTCTAAACAATATACATCCATCCAAACAGATCATTGATAGTTCTAAAAACAACTCAATAGGTTGAACCCGATACAGCATTAAGTATCAATAGAAAAACCCGATCTGTCACAGCCGATTTATACCTCTCAAGACGGTGGATATCGCATATAAACCAGCCAACCTTTAGATCTAGCCCTATCGGCTGCAAGTTCTTGATAGAACTAGCCAATGGCAAGATAGATCTAATCATTGATCTAATTTTTATATGCGCTATATGATAAATAGCACAGTACAAACTCCTGATTCTAATGTATCATTGCGATGGAAGCACTAGAAACAGTAAATCATACCACTAATGACAAACATCTACCTGGATCTGGGGATCGAAACGATCCAGCCCGTAGCCAAACAAAGTGCTCGTCTAAAGAAAAAGTTGGCGATGCGCCGAAGGTTTGATTGATTGAATGTGTGTGAATGTGTTTATTTACAGGGGGTCTCGGGTCCTTTTTATACCCAAGATACAATTATCTGTACAAACCCTGGACTCTATCTAAACTACCATTTAAAACACAACATTATCTCTAACAGGACCCATGCCGTGTTAAAACTAACAGTCTAACAAATCTCTAGATTACAGATACAATTGTCGTTACAGGACTCTATCCTAAGTAGCAATATCATCTAACGCGCAATTAGCAACCGAATCTTCTATTTATCTTCAAGTTTCTGCATTAGAAATGATTTCATCTCTTTCGGACCTAGAATCGGCTATCGACTGCCCCTGTTCGATACATCCTCAGTCGATTGGCCTCGCAGCCGATCACTCCTTTGGCCGATGCGATTCCTGTCTTCAGCCGATCCGATTCCGCTTCGCCTTTGCGGACTTAGGAACTCAATTACCAAATTTCAGTGTTAACACGGTCAGACCGGGCAGTGGGGCCGGTCAGACCGGAGGCATGTGGCCGGTCTGACCGGCAGAGTCCGAAACCTAGACGACTTCGTCGGTACTCGGGTTTCCTTTTTCCATACGGTGTATCTCGAGTTTCCAAACGTGTCTATCCCGAATTGGACGTGGAGAAGGGTCTGTGGAGGGCAAGACCAACCCCTATATAAGGACCAAGGCCGGTTCAATTGTAAAAAAAACCAACACACAACATACAATCAATCTACTTGAATCGTTTTTTCAATATTTTCTACTTTGCCCTAGTTTAGTCCATCTTTGTCGGTTTGCGCCGTAAACCGTCCGCCGTCGCTGCGAGAGTGTGACATCTCTTTGTAGGTTTGTCCTGAAAACCTTCCGTTTGCCCACAAGACGGGTATTTATCGATCTATCTATCCAAATTGGTTCTGCTAGCCGATTTGATCTATAAAACCCACTTTGTTCTAGTTTTTGCTAGATTGAAGTGGTTGGCGACTCCATACCAAGAACCACCGCAAATCTTTAGGTGAATCGATCGAGTTCGTGCCTTTTGCCAAAAAAGTGCCAACAGTATCTACATCTTGAAGAGTTCTCATTAGCCTACATAGATCTCACAATTCTTCTAGTACTTAATGCTGCATCTAATCGACCTAATAAGTCACCTTTAGAACTATGAAGATTTATTTGGTTCAATGTTTGCTATTCGAGATAGAACCGAGGTTTCAGTCGGTCTTACCTATTCTGATCATCTTTATGTGTTATTACTATAAGATGTATTAGAATTGCCTTTTATATTAAGATCTCAATCTACTTAAATGTATTAAGCTCGGAATCAATCTGTTAGTTTACACTAACAGCCGATTGATCTCAGTTTAATGCATTTAATTTAGATTAATATCTTTCTATAAAATATATCGGAGTACTAGCCGATTTACTTTAGATCTGCAACATCGGCTGGATTATCAATATATATAATTGTGTTCCTAACATACTATTGGATCTAAGTGATTTATACTATCTCGGTATGCTACCGATCTATCCCAATCATTTAATCTAAATGTGCTTTGGGATAGCAATTGTATATTTATTAATATCTATAGCCGATCGAGTAAGATCTAACCTTAACCAAATGTGTATTCTTTGTTTTCTTGTTGGTTACAGGATCAAACCAACTGGCATGCCCGCTCAATCACCAGAGGCGACCAATTTCGGATTTGCACTGGAGTTAAGCAGATCTCCCAGGCCAGTGCATGTAAAAAATTCACACCAACACGTTCAAATTATACCTGTCAGCCGACGAGAAGTCTATCGGCTCGGTTCTGATTCAGGAGATCGAAGGGAAGGAGAAGGCAATTTTCTATCTTAGCCGGAGGCTTCTGGATGCAGAGACAAGGTACTCTCTCATGGAGAAATTATCTTTGTGCCTATATTTTTCATGCATGAAGTTAAAACATTATTTGTTATCCAACGAATGCATAATAGTTTGCAAAGCCAACGTAGTAAAGTATATGCTATCGGCTCCAGTCCTGAAAGGGCGAGTTGGGAAATGGATATTTGCTTTGACGGAGTTTGATTTAAGGTATCAAGCACCCAAGGCAGTAAAAGGACAAGCTATAGCTGATTCCATAGTAGAGCACAGGGATGACTCAATCGGCTCAGTAGACATCATGCCTTGGACTTTGACTTTTGATGGCTCGGTTGCACGAACGGATGCAGCATCGGCTTGGTGATAATTTGTCCTAGGGGGCAAGCTTCGAGTTTGCTTTTTCCTTCGCGCCACACGCCACAAACAACCAAGCCAAATATGAAGCCATTCTCAAAGGGTTACAACTCCTCAAGGAAGTTGAAGCCGACGCCATCGAAATAATGGGTGATTCACTGTTGGTCATCAGTGTTGATGGTATACTATAAGAAATGCCAAGATTTGATGGACAGCTTTCAGGTGGTAACCTTGAAACACATCCCGAGGGAGCAGAACTCAAAAGCAAATGATTTGGCTCAAG
Organism: Oryza australiensis; assembly: GCA_019925245.2. NCBI lineage: Eukaryota > Viridiplantae > Streptophyta > Magnoliopsida > Poales > Poaceae > Oryza > Oryza australiensis. Next base: position 839,367 of record JAIFGZ020000010.1, read on the forward strand.
GGGCATCGGGCTACAAGCCGATGACAAAAGAAATTGAAGTGGAGATTGCAACCATCTTAGTCGACGACTGGAGGTCTGATGTCTATAATTATCTAGAAAACCTTTCTCAGTCGGTCCCAAGAAAATTACGCTACAAGTCTTTACGCTATGTCTTGCTCGATGAAGACCTCTATTATCGAACGATTGACGATGTACTTCTCAAATGCCTAAGTGCTGACCAAGCTAAAGTTGCTATAGGGGAGGTACACGAAGGGATTTGTGGCACGCACCAATCGGCTCACAAGATGAAGTGGTTACTTCGGAGAGCGGGGTATTTTTGACCGACTATGCTGGAAGACTGCTTCAAGTACTATAAAGGCTACCAAGATTGTCAGAAATTTGGGGCTATACAAAGGGCACCAGCATCAGCTATGAACCCTATCATTAAGCCTTGGCCATTCAGAGGTTGGGAAATCGACATGATCGGCCAGATCAATCCACCCTCGAGCAAAGGACACAAGTTTATATTGGTGGCAACCGATTATTTTACCAAGTGGGTGGAGGCAATTCCCTTGAAAAAGATTGATTCTGGGGATGCGATCGATTTTGTTAAGCAGCATATTGTATACAGGCTCGACGTCCCTCAAACTATCACTACAGATTAGGGATCTATCTTTGTCTCCGACGAGTTTGTCCAATTTGTCGATAGCATTGGGATCAAGTTGTTGAATTCTTCACCATATTATGCTCAGGCTAATGGACAGGCTGAAACCTCAAATAAAAGTCTGATCAAGCTGATAAAGAGAAAGATCGCTGAGTACCCAAAGCAATGGCATAGCCAATTAGCTGAGTCACTATGGCCTTATCGGATGGCTTGCCATGGATCGATCCAAGTGCCTCCATACAAGCTAGTCTATGGGCACGAAGCAATCTTGCCATGTGAGAACATCATCGGCTCAAGAACGATTCAGTTACAGGATGAGTGGACAGCCGATGATTATTATAATCTGATGGTCGATGAGTCCAAAGACCTAGTTCTGTCCAAGATGCGTGCTTTGGAAAAGGTGACAAGGGACAAAGAACAAGTGGCTCGTCATTACAACAAGAAGGTTGTACCCAAATCTTTTGAAGAAGGCGAGCTTATTTGGAAACTAATACTGCCGACCGGCTCGAGAGATAGCAAATTCGGCAAGTGGTCACCTAATTGGGAAGGGCCTTTCAAGATTCACAAATGCATCTCTAAAGTTGCCTACATGTTAAAAGGATTAGACGGAGAGGTATTTGGAAGGGCTCTTAATGGCAAATACTTGAAGAAATATTACCCAAGTGTTCGGATCAACTCATGATTCGGCTAAGTCCTTGCCAATCCATACTAGCCGATGTGTTACATACATCGCCTTTAGGACATTTTTACTCTAAGTTTTTCCCCTCTGATCTTTCCAATCGGCTTCATTTAGTCGATGAGGGTTGGACAGTTTTGTTTTATAATTTTATCAATGTTGATGGCATCATTGAGAAAATTAGGGCGGCACATACATTACAAAGGAAGAAATCAGAGCCAGAGAACTTCAAAATTTTTTGAAATTTTTAAGGCATTCAGGACATGGGAACAAATAAATCGGCAAAAGGCAAAAGACGAGCCGATTGCAAAGTTACATGTACAAAAGTCAAAATACAAGTTGGAGACATCAAGAGTTTTGAAGACTAAATCCTATTACATCCCCAGGAATTTATCTATGGCCGGTATCGCTTCTTCCTTGATGGTGTTTACTTCATCGACAATGCCCATGTCCTCTTCCTCGGTGCCAGGGATCGCCTGGGCCGTCTTGTTCAGCTCCCCCAAGTGCTTGATGGTGGCAGTCACCTTGCCCCTTTGGTCATCTGTAGCTCCGGGGAGATCGGCTAGCACTTGCTTTTTGGCGGCGATCTTTGCCCTGCACTGCTCTAACTGCAACAGCAAGCTGGCCTCTTCAAGTTTGAGCTCGGCGATCTCAGCCTATGTAGCCGATGGCCCGGCTATTAGTTTGTCCAATTTGGCCTTCTCAGCCACCACGTTCTTCACTATGGCGTCGATCCTTGCCGCCAAATCGGCCTGAGCCTGCCAATCGATCATCCTGCGCATCGCCCGCTCCAACATGGACCGGTGCTGGTCGATATAGACGGCCTTCGACTTCGTAGTAGCGCGACCGGACCGATCCACACTTCATCACTAGCCGGTCCACATCAATATCTAGCCGACGGTGAATGTTTTGAAGCTTTTCTTTAACTTTGTCGGCTATGGTGGTCTGGTCCTGGCTGGTGGCCTCTATTTCTTCCTCGCTGATGAACTCTTTTATGTTGAAAGGGAGCAAATCGGCTAGAGTGCAAGAGAGATCAGAACATTTAAAGAAGGGCATAAGATGGTCGATTCTTAAAGTTTTCGGAAAAAGGGGAGAATGAACTTACGTGTGCGGCGAGCGATGGAATGGCTACCTCTTCGACGTCTTGTCTAGCTGAGGCAGCTATCTCTTCGGTGTTGTGGCTGACTGGTGCAGTGGCTTCTTCAGTGTGACGACTGCTCGTAGCCGATAGGGTGTGCTCGCTCATGATACGGGGGGCAGCCGATGGAGACCGAGGGGGCTGCAAAAAACATAAGTGTCAGTACAATTCGGCTAATGCAAGCACAAGTACAAAATGAGTTCGGAAATTACCGGTGAAGCCGGACGGGGAGGTCGGCTGGCTAGTCTCTTGAACTACGAAGAGGATTTGATCAGGGTTTGAATGATTATAATTTAGAGGCTAGATTAGAGAGAGCAAGTTGCTTACCTATCGCTTCAGAGCAGGAGCGCTTGGTGGAGTCAGATCGTCGGCTAGTGGGCTGACCGAGTTGTGGCTGGAGCTGCTCGATTCGGCTGCCTCCCTGATAGCTTGTGAAATCTCTTCATCCATAACCTCTGTGTTAAGGGCTTCGTTGATGCTGGGATCAAGCAAAGGCAAGCTGTCGACGGGTGCAGTCGGCTTTGCTTTCTTTTGTTTCTACGCTGGAGCGGCCGACCGCCCCACAGCCGATGAAGTAGCCCTTTTCTTCCTCGTCACCACTTGATGAGTCAGGCCGTGTGTTGATGAGAAAATTCTGTCACGCACTGGCCTGGGAGATCTGCTTAACTCCAGTGTAGGTCCTTTTCTCACCTGTCTGATGTAAACAGGCGTGCCAGTTGGTATGATCTGTCAACCAACAAGAAACAAATAGACATGCGTTAAGGTTAGGGTTAGATCCAACCGGACCAGCTAAGGAAACAAATTCACATATATTTGCTATCCCAAAGCATATTTAAACTAAGTGATTGGGATAGATCGGCTACACCGAGACAGTATAAATCACTCAATCTAAATATACACTAGGATAATAAATATATGCATTCATGGCCTAGCCGATACTGTAGACCTAATTGTGGATCGGCTAGTACTCTGATACTTATGAAAAGATATTAATCTAACCTAAATGAGTTAAACCTAGATCAATCGCCCGTCGGCTGCTGATAGAATTATACCGACTTAAAGCATTTAACCAGATTAAGATCTTAATACAAGAGGTAGCTCTAATAAATCTAATAGCAAATAATACTAAAAGAAATAGTAAAACAGGTGTTAACACCTAAATTTGGTAATTGAATCCCTACGTCCTGGCAAAGGTGAAACAGAATCAGATCGGCTGGTTTGACGGAGAAACAGAGGCCGCATCGGCTGAGAAGCGATCGGCTGCGATTATAGTCGGCTAAGGTTAAATTGGACAAGAGCGGCCGATAGCCGATTCTAGGTTCAGAGAAGATAAAACCATTTCTGGTGTAGATGTTTGAAGATAAAATAGAAGATTCAGTTATCAGCTTGCGCGGTAAAAGATATTGCCATATATCACACATAAACTGGAGCAATATTTAGATCTATCCTGCCATTGGCCAGTTCTGTCAAGAACCCGCAGCCAATAAGGCTAGATCTAAAGATTGGCTGATTTATGTGCGGCATCCACCGTCTCGAGAGATATAAATCAGTTATAACAGATCAGGTTGTTCTTTTTATACTTAATGCTGCATCAACGTTGAACTATTAAGTCGGTTTTAGAACTTCCAATGATCTGTTCGGTTAGATTTATATGTTTAAGAGACAGTGCCGGGGTTTCAGCCGGCCTTATCTGCCCTAATATGTCTCTTTTAATATATTTATTATTAGCTTTATGTTAGGACTGCCTCTTATATTAAGATCCTGTTCTTATCGGACATCACGAGCCAAAATCGGCCTGCTATCGACAGCTGACGGCCGATTTCCTAGGCTAAGCATCTGGTTCAAGAACAATATCTTTTCATAAGAATCATCAGAGTACTAGTCGATCCATAGTTAGCTTTCCAGTATCGGCTAGGTTATCAATATATATAGTTATTATCCTTTACTGTATTTGGGTTAAGCGGTTGATGTTGTCTTGGTATAGCCGATCCATTCTAGTCGCTTGGCTTAAATATATTTTAGGATAGCATATATATGCTCATGGATTCCCTCAGCCGATCCAGTGGCGATCTAACTTAACACTTAACGCATATATCTTGTTTTTCTTGTTGGTTAGCAAATCAAACCAACCGGGCACGCCCGCACCGCAGCGGGCGCCCGAGAAGGACCGCACCGGAGCTAAGCCGATCTCCTGTGCCAGCGCGTGAGAGAAATTTCTCATCAACACGCTTCTTGGCACGCCCGGTGGGACGTTCTCTATCGGCTCGGCTAGGACACATCGACTCAGCCGGCAAGATGGTCGACTCCAAGAACCCCAATGTTTCCTAGGACAACATCGTGCCTATGAAGATGGAGCAGTTATCGGCTGAGCAGCAAGCCGATTATAAGAAGATGGTGGAAGAGCTCCAGGCCAACTACTTGCAATCTTTCACCCAAACAAGATCCGGGGCCGTGCATCAAAAGTATAAATTCAGCATGGACGAACTGAAAGCATCCTCCTCTGGTGGGTCAAAAGGCAAACAGAAGGTGGAGGAGCCGATTCAGGAACAAGATGATTCGGCCCTGCATACCTTGCAAGACCGAATTGATTCGGCCGTTCACCATGCACTGGTCAACCAAAGTAGCATCCTAGTCAACACTCTCAACAACATGATCGCTACCGTGGTCGACGCCAAGATAGCCGACCAGCTGCAACGGGGACCGACGTACTTCACAGACGGCCAGTTTCCTGGTTACAGGACGTTGGTCACCCAGAATCGGCCGATCCCACCACCAACACAACCAGGGCCGCCAGGAGGGGTCCTCGGCCAGCCAAATCCAATTGAATCAGCCACAAGGCCAGTAATTACCATGTTGAACCGATAGCAACTGCTGCCCCAGGATCAGATTGCTAGCATGTTCAACGACAATCAGTAGTCAGAGCCGATTGCCCAGATTGATCCGGACAGACGGTACAACGCCGGTGGCCGACAACTGTTCTCGGGGCCACCAACGCCACCACTGGCGCATCGGGCGCCTCCCGCTGATCATCACTACTAGTATCAAGGGGGCCATCAAGATCATCACTACAGGCCTCAGACGCCACCACCACTGTATCAGAAAGCACCCACGCCATATGACCCATATGAACCGATACAGCAGGACAACCAGACTTGGGCCGATCTGATTGCAGATGTCATGCGCGATCAATTCGGCCTCAAGCCAAAGGACTCAGGGAACATGTATCGGTATCCCTATCCAGAACACTTCGAGCGGATCCCGTTGCCCAACCGATAAAGATCCTAGATTTCTTGAAGTTCTTAGGGCAAGACAACGTATCAACCTACGAGCACGTTAGCCGATTCTTGGCATAGTGCGACGAAGCATCGGCTACAGATGCCTTAAGAGTCTGGTTGTTCCCTCTGTCTCTTTCAGGATCGGCTTTTACCTGGTTCTCCTCATTGCCTTACAACTCAATACAGAGCTGGGCCAATCTCGAAAAACAATTTCACAGCTACTTTTATTCCGGCAACCATGAAATGAAGTTCTCGGTCCTCACTAGTATCAGGCAAAAGCACAACGAATCGGTTCAGGAATACATCCAACACTTTAGAGAGATGAGGAACCGATGCTACAGCCTGGTGCTATCGGACGCCCAGTTGGCCGATTTGGCCTTTCATGGCTTGATCGCGCCGATCCGAGAGTGACTCTGCGCAGACTTCGACAGCCCTAGCCCACTTGGCGAAGGTGACGGCCCACGAGTAGTGATTCCAAGACACCAGAAGGCCATCAAGAACATAACTTAGGTCGTCATTGAGTCAGACTACGATTCCAATAACGATGACGCAGAGGTGGAGGCAGCCGAATGGGCCAAGAACAAAAAAGCCATCGTCTGCCAATGGCCACTGAAGACAGCCAAAGAAGAAAGATACGACTTTGACATCACTAAAGCCGATAGGATTTTTGATTTGTTGCTCAAGGAGAAACAGATCCAACTGCCTGAAAACCACGTGATCCCATCAGCCGAAGAACTAAAGAAGAAGAAATATTGCAAGTGGCACAACTCCATATCTCATGCCACTAACGATTGCAAAGTCTTCAGGCAGCAAATCCAGTTGACTATTGAGGCCGGGAAGTTAAAGTTTGCCGATTCAAATTGGCCGATGAAGGTAGAGGGTAACCCTTTCCCGGTCAACACAGTTCAAGCCGACCCCCAGCAAGCCGATCAATTGGCCAGAATGGCGCACGGCTTAGTCAACGCATCTGTCGAGGCCAGGACTGAAGGTGAGCCGACTGGACATTACGTCGCACCAATCGACATGGTGCGCCCCGTCATCAGATTGGCTGACCGACGGCCAATCTATGAAGACAGCCGACACCGTCCTCAGCACCGGTCTCGCGCGGGAAGAAGCTCGTGATGAAGCACCTCGTCGGCGTGAGCCGGAAACACAGGGCCGCCGGTACGAGGCAGCCCACAGCAGGGCCGATCCGCATTGGCATTGTGATTTTTTTAGGTATTGCTGGGAATTCGGCATGAGGCTGCCGACACTAGACAACTGCCCGGCGTGCAACGATCCCCGTGACGACGAACACAGTAGCTCATTGGCTGCAAGCCCAGCCTGGTTCATCCCTAGAGCCGTTCAGCTAAACCAGAGGCGGCGATTCGTCCATGATCGGCTCGGCCCAATCCATCAAGACATCTTCGTCGACGAAAACCGCATTGACAACAACCACGACGACGAAGAGGCCGACGACGAGGAATCGGCCAATCCCCAATGGTGCCCATCCGATCTCTTCACAAAGACACAGAAAAGAAGAATTCAACAACTCAAACGTGAAGGGAGAGAAGATGAGGTTCGGCAAATGATCCAAGAACAGCACCGTCGGCTGGGCAGGATCAAAAGGCGATGGGTTCCCAAGGAGAAAACCGCCATAGCCGACGAGGAGCAAGCCCAGGAGAGTCCAGCCGATCAAGCCAGGAGGGCAGCCAAAGGGAAAGGCAAAGTTTCTGCATCGGTCAACATGGTGTTCATACTACCAGTCGAATTCAGTGCTCCTGAAGCCGATGCAGATACCATTGAAGACAACTTGGTTAATCTAGCAATCTCACCGGACCAAGCTATTGTTGACAAACCCGAGGGGACCGAGAATCGGCACTTAAAGCCGTTGTACATTAAAGGATTCGTCAACAGCAAGCCGATGTCCAAGATGCTAGTTGACAGGGGAGCTGCAGTCAACCTCATGCCTTACGCAACATTCAGAAAACTAGGCAGAGGAGCCGAAGGCCTGATAAAGACCAATATGGTGCTCAAAGACTTCGGCGGCAAACCATCACAAACCAAGGGCGTCCTGAACGTCGAACTGACCATTGGAAATAAGACCATGCCCACAACATTCTTTGTCATCGACGGGAAGGGGTCTTACAGCCTGCTGCTCGGAAGGGACTGGATACACGCCAATTGTTACGTTCCTTCTACAATGCATAAGAGCATGATCCAATGGGACGGTGACAAGATTGAGATCATAACAGCCGACAGGTCAGTTAGCGTCGTCAGTGCCGATTTGCCGGTTTGGGAAATCGAAGGCATCGATTGTTTGTCTGGGAAAATCTGGCAAGCCGATTTTCTAAATGTGTCCAATTCCACAATACAGCCGATTGGAGATGACGAGCCGCAGGTGCTGCTTTGAACAAGACATGGTGGAGGGCTCAAGCATCTTCGGCATGGACACCGCAGACGAAGACGATAGCAAGTTCGGGCAAGGTTTCACGTCGGCCGACGAATTAGAAGAAATTGACATCGGCTCTGGTGACAAGCCGAGGCCGACGTATATTAGCAAAAATCTATCTCCTCATTGTAGATCCTAGCTTATTGATTTGTTAAAAGAATATAAAGATTGTTTTGCTTGGGAGTACATCGAGATGCCCGGCCTTAGCCGATCAATAGTGGTCCATCAACTGCCGATTAAGGCAGGCTATCGGCCGTTCAAACAGCCTCCCAGGAGGTTTAAGGCCAATATGTACGATGCAATCAAAGCCGAAATCACTCGGCTATACGACGAGGGATTCATTCGGCCCTGTCGATACGCCGAGTGGATCTCAAACATTGCCCCAGTGTTGAAGAAAAATGGTAAACTTAGGGTATGCATCGATTTCAGAGATCTAAACAAGGCCACCCCTAAGGATGAATACCCAATGCCAATAGCCGATTTGCTCGTTGATGCTGCTTCAGGCCACAAAATTATTAGCTTCATGGATGGCAATGCAGGTTATAATCAAATATTTATGGCCGACGAAGACATCCACAAGACTGCTTTTCAGTGTCCTGGCGTAATCGGCTTGTACGAATGGGTGGTAGTGACGTTCGGCTTGAAGAATGCTGGGGCAACATATCAACAGGCCATGAACTACATTTTTCATGTCATGATCGGCTCACTAGTAGAGATCTACATTGATGACGTGGTTGTCAAGTCCAGAGAGATAGAGGGCTATATAGCCGATCTGAGACAAGTGTTAGAGCGGACGAGGAAATATGGCCTGAAGATGAATCCACTCAAGTGCGCGTTCCGCGTATCGGCTGGGTAGTTCCTAGGATTTCTTGTTCATGAAAGAGGAATTGAGGTTACACTAAGGAGCATAAATGCTATCAAGACAAATCAGCCTCCGAAGGACAAGAAACAACTCCAATCTCTAATCGGAAAAATCAATTTCATCAGGCGATTCATAGCCAATCTCTCAGAAAAGATGGAGTCGTTCACACCGCTGTTTCAGCTGAAAGTCGATCAAGCATTCACATAGGGGGCAGAGCAACAAAAGGCTTTGGACAACATTAAAGACTATTTGAGTTCCCCTCTAGTTCTAATGCCTCCACAAAAAGGGATACCGTTTAAGCTATACCTATCAGCCGATGACAAGTCAATTGGCTTCGTTTTAATCCAAGAAGTTGAGGGCAAAGAAAAAGCCATCTTCTATCTCAGCCAACGGTTACTAGACACAGAAACGAGGTATTCGCCTATGGAGAAGCTATGCATGTGCCTCTATTTTTCATGTATAAAGTTAAAGCATTATCTGCTATCCAATGGGTGCACAATAATCTGCAAAGCCGATGTAGTTAAGTACATGCTATCGGCTCCAGTGTTGAAAGGAAGAATTGGGAAGTGAATTTTTGCGATTTGAGGTATCAGGCACCCAGGGCAGTCAAAGGACAAGCTATAGCCGATTTCATTGTGAAGCACAGAAATGACTCGATCGGCTCAGTGGAAATTATGCCCTGGACTTTGACATTTGATGGCTCGGTTTGCACCAACGGCTGCGGCATCGGCTTAATCATTATCTCACCCAGGGGGGCAAGTTTCGAATTTGCTTTCGCTATCAACCCCCACACCACAAACAACCAAGCTAAATATGACGTCGTCCTTAAAGGATTACATCTACTCAAGGAAGTTGAAGCCGACGCCATTGAAATAATGGGAGATTCACTACTGGTCATCAACCAATTATTAGGAGAATATGAATGCAAAAACGATGCGCTGATGGTCTATTATCAGCAATGCCAGGAATTAATGGACAGTTTTTGGCTAGTTACTTTGAAACATATCCCCAGAGAGCAGAACACAGAAGCCAATGATTTAGCTCAAGGGGCGTCGGGCAATCGGTCGATGTTGAAAGAGAGGTTGCCGCCATTACAGCCGATGACTAGAGGTTTGAAGTTTACAGCTATCTGAAAAACCCCTCTCAATCGGCTACAAGGAAATTACGATACAAGGCGTTAAGATATGTTTTGCTCGATGAAGATCTATATTATCGGACGATTGATGGAGTGCTACTCAAATGTTTGGGAGCCGACCAGGCCAAAGTGGCCATCGGAGAAGTGCACGAAGGGATCTGTGGCACGCATCAATTGGCCCACAAAATGAAGTGGTTGCTTCGTCGAGCAGGATATTTCTGGCCGACAATGCTGGAGGATTGTTTCAAATATTACAAGGGTTGCCAGGATTGTCAGAAATTCGGCGCCATACAACGAGCACCAGCGTCGCTATGAACCCAATTATTAAGCCTTGGTCGTTCAGAGGATGGGGCATCGATATGATCGGCCAGATAATTCCACCCTCAAGCAAAGGGCATAAATTTATTCTTGTGGCGACAGATTATTTCACAAAATGGGTGGAGGCAGTTCCTCTGAAGAAAGTAGATTCTAAGGACGCAATTGAGTTTGTCAAAGAACATATTATCTACCGATTTGGCGTCCCACAAACAATAACAACAGACCAGGGATCTATCTTCGTATCGGATGAGTTTGTTCGGTTTGCCGACAGCAAGGGGATCAAGCTACTTAATTCTTTGCCGTACTACGCACAGGCCAATGGGCAAGCCGAAGCTTCAAATAAAAGTTTGATTAAATTGATTAAAAGAAAGATCTATGAGTACCCCAAACAATGGCATAGCCGATTAGCCTAATCACTGTGGGCATATCGGATGGCATGCCATGGATCAATTCAAGTCCCTCCGTACAAGCTGGTCTATGGGCATGAGGCGGTGCTACGATGGGAAAACATCGTCGGCTCGAGGCGCATTCAGCTATAGGATCAACTCACAGCCGACGATTATTATAATTGATGGTGGACGAATCAGAAGACTTAGTTTTATCCAGGATGAGGGCCTTGGAAAAGGTTACAAGGGATAAAGAACGAGTAGCCAGACATTATAATAAAAAGTGGTGCCTAAATCTTTCGAGGAAGGCGAACTCGTTTGGAAATTGATACTGCCAATTGGATCTAGGGATATCAAATTTGGCAAGTGGTCACCAAATTGGGAAGGGCCTTTCAAGATCCACAAATGCATCTCTAAAGGGGCTTACATGCTAGAAGGGTCAGATGGAGAAGTATTTGGAAGGGCTCTTAATGGAAAGTACCTGAAGAAATACTACCCAAGTGTATGGATCAACTCATGACTCAGCTTTGATTGCTTAGCCGATTTATGACAGCCAATGTCTTGTTTCAATAAGGCATCGCCTTTAGGCATTTTTATGCAACATTTTTTCCCTGAGTTTTCTACGGCCGGCCAACGATTGGCCGATAGTGACGACAATGAGGTGCAAATGGCTTGGATTCACAATTTTGTCGACACGAAGCTATCAACAAAATTTGGGGGCATATACATACACAGCCGATCACAAAGTTGGGTGTCAGGAATTTCTAAATTTTTTAAGCTTCGTAATCGGCAGTCAATATAAAAGCGTTTTAAGTGATTGGGATCGACGGCCGTAATTCTAGTGTTAAGATTGACGATTGTGATGTGGTTTCAGAATCGGCAAACACGATGTGACACGGATGGCTAGGGCCGATTTCAGCATAAGCAATTCAGAATTGATGGTCATACCAAGATAGTACATGCGGCCAGAGCCGATCTCATCCACAAGCACAGTTGCAAAAGATTAACAAACTATATTACACAAGAGCCAGAGCTGATTAAAAAGTTTGAGCAGTTGATCAGTTAAAGCACATCACAAAAGTTTAGCAAATAAATTACATGAAGCAGTAGCGGATTTCAGAATGCTAAAATATTACAAAATTCATTTCTTTAGGAAATCGGCTATAGCTGACAACGCCGTCCGCCTGATCTGGTCTACCTCCTCGATGGCCTTGACGTCGTCGGCCTCGGACCCAGCCACCGGCCGAATGCCCTTCACCAGGTCCCGAAGGTACGCCACAGCCGCCTTGATACTTTTACGTTGAGCATCGATCTCGGCTGGCAGCCCGGCCATGTACTCCTTGTGGACATTGATCTTGTTCGTGACTTGAACGAGATCGGCCATCAGCTGGTCTTGACGTGAGAGGAGCTGCTCAAGGTTGGCCGCCAGCTCAGTTTTCAGGCGGTCGAAGGTGGCCTTCTGGCTCTCGATGGCTTCCTTGTCGACTGGAGGGTGGCCGACCGCATCTGGTTCTCGCATCGGTCGGCTATCCGCTGCCGTGCCCGCTCGTATTTGAGCTAGTGGGCTTCCAAGAATGTGGCCGGCACGATGGCATCAGCTAGAGCTTTCGGCAGCTGGCCTTGGATTTCCTTGAAGCGCGCGCGGATCGAGCCGCTGTCGACCACCAGCGCGTCCAGCGAAGCCTCCAGCCGGTTGCCGATGTCAGCTAGGCTGGCCCTCAGGTCTTCTGCCAGCGCCTCCTCGCCGATCTCGCCGGACTCCTCGAACTCCGACAAGTCAAAATTGAGGAGGTCGGCTATGTTCTGCAAAGAGAAAGATGATTAGAAAATGTTGAGTTGGCAGAGTCGATCATAAAATCAGTCGGCTTACCATGGGCACCGGGGTCGGAGCGACTGGCTCGGCTGGTTCGCTGCCTACAGCCGTTGGAGCCTCATCGTCAGCTCCGTTGCCGCCGCCCGTGGCAGCCACAACATGCTCACTTGACGCTTGGGGGGCAGCCGACGGAGATCGTGGGAGCTGCAAAAGAAAGGGTTAGCTATCAAGTCGGCTAAGCTCTATAAATCAAGTTGCAAGGGACGGTAACCGATGGTGCATGACGTGGAGTGCGGCTGGCCAATTTCTTGACCTAAGAAGAATTGTTCGGTCAGATGCAAGTGATATCATCATAAGGCAAAAAATGATGAGATAAGGGCTTACCGACCGATTTTTTGTGGGGGGACATGGAAGCGGCGGGACATCGACTGGAGCGTTGACGGATTCGTGGCTAGAGCTCTTGGGTTCAGCCGCCTCTCCAACAGCCGCCGGCATCTCCTCGCTGGCGACACCATCAAGGAACTGCGCGACGCTCGGGTCCAAGGGGGGAAGGCTATCGGCTGACGCGGCCGGTTTCTTCTCCTTCAGCTTCTTGGGGGCAGGCGCGGCCGATGGCTGTACGAGGGGTGCGGCCTTTTCTTGTGAGCGATTGGCTCGCGCACTTGCCCACGCAGCATGGACGCCAGCTTTGGCGCTCCCCAGCTGATCGCCGATGGAGCGAGGCCGTCCCCATCCAGAACACCTAGACAGTATTCGATGGGGAGCCCGGAGTCACTCACCGTCGGCCGCTCCGTCTCGGTCTCCTGCAAACCAGAGGGCAAGTGTTAATTGGCTACATCGGCCGATGATAAGAAGAGAAAAATTATTTGCAGTTTGAAGCTTACCGAGGAGATTTCTTCGGGCAGGAGCAGGTCGACGTAATAAGACGACCGCTGGTGGAAGATATGGCGCTTGATTTCGGCCCACCATTGGTCGTAGGCTGCGCTTTTCTTGAGCGCCAGGATCATATCGCCGATGTTACCGAGGGGAGGGCCGGCTATGTTCAGCAGCCGATGCATTATCAAATCTTGGCTCACCACTCCCCTCATCTCAATCTTGTCGGCATAGTAGAGCCGACGGGCAGTTGCCCAAGACCAAACTACCTCGCAGCCGACACCGGGTAGTAAAATTCATAACTTTTGGCCACTGATCGGCCCTGGTGGATCTCGGTCGGCAGGATGCAGGGGGTCAAAGCGGCGACGAACAGCTCCCTGCACCTTGGGTTGTCGGCTGAGTTGATGTCTTCCCAATTGAAATCGGTCGGCAACTCGAACAGTGCCCGATCCCGGTAAAAGTACCAAGCGTGGTTCTTGCATGATAGCCTGTCGTACAGGGCGATGAACCATTCGGCCAGAAGGTCGGCCGATTGCCTTGAGCCTGCATGAGCAGCCGCTGCTTCTCCATAGCTCATGCATCTGGTGGTGGTTATCTGGTTGCCGTCTTCGTCTTCGATCAGCTTCAATCTTGGGAAAACGGCCTCAGTCAGGGGGAGCCGACCGGCTATATTTTGGATCACCAGCAACAACCAGATCTGTAAAAACCACCAGGGGTCGCCGGTGTTGACACGGGCGTTGGCGGCTATCTATGCAGTGGCCTGATGCAACATCTGATACAGATAGCCAAGGAGATATTTCCCTAGCGCAAGCTTGCTCCCATCGGCTAGGAGTTCAGCTACGACCTGCCAGTTGGCGGTCGGCCCACAACTCGACCCACAGAACAAGAACTTCTCAAGCCACATCATAAGAAACGTGGCGTGTTCCCTGGGGCCAACTGATCCGTCCTTCATGTTTTGAGCGATGAAGCCGCTCCACCCGCCAATGGCTTTGGTTTTGAATTGGTGTTGCCCCTTTCGGTTCAGGTTTCCGTGGTTAGCCGACGCCAGGATGTATAGTCCGGTCGTCATGTATACGTCGGCTAAGGTGATCGTCATCGGCCCTTGCCGGAATATGAAGGCATTGAAGCTGTCAATCCAAAAGTATGTCGCCGCCGACAGAAGCGGCTCATCCTTCTCCATGTTGGCGACGGACAGGGCCAAGCACTGGGCTATCCCAGTTTCCTCCCACTCAGCGTACTTGGCCGATCGCACCCTCTTATACCATTCAACCTAGGCTGCGTCTGTGCTCGGCCATGACTTGAAGGTCCTGTTCCAGTGGGCTAGGGATGGCTTATTGGTGTTGTAGGGAATCCTATTGGTTTCGGCTATGATGACATCGGCTGGGTCAGTGTTGCCGATGGGGCCGAGAAAGTACCTCTTTTCTTGGGTCAAACTTGGGATAACTACTTGATGTGACAGGTGCTACTGTTTGAAAGAGGAAAAAACGCTAATCAAGAATGGCTAAATGCTACAGTTTGAAAGAGGAAAAAATTACTAATCAAGAACGGCTAAAGGCATTATGAATGCAACAATGCTAGGAGCATGGATGGAAAATTAAATCCGAAGAAAAGGAGTTCTGGACCAATGGGTGTACCTCAGGGAACTCGACGGCGGTGGCGGCCGGTGCGGCGGCGGTGGCCGATGCGACGGATGCACTTGACGCGGCGGCGGTGTTTGAAGCTATCGGAGTTGTTGGAGACGAAGATGGGTCCTAATCCGCGAAGATCGACAGGAGGTGATGAAGGGTGCCAGTGAATCGCCAGAGAGGAGAGAGAGGAGGCTTGTTTGCGAAGTGTTTTGAGTGCGGTTTGAAGGCGTAATCGTTTCGGTCGAAGCAAAGGGCTATTTAAAGGGCACTTGGGGCAGCCGAAGCGGTTTAGGTCAGAAAAGAGAGGGAATTTGAACAGGCAACAAATCCGTAACACTTCGTATCACGGACTTGGGTGGCATGTGTTAACACCTAAATTTGGTAATTGAATCCCTACGTCCTGGCAAAGGTGACACAGAATCAGATCGGCTGGTTTGACGGAGAAATAGAGGCCGCATCGGCTGAGAAGCGATCGGCTGCGATGCCAGTCGGCTAAGGTTGAATCGGAAAAGAGCGGTCGATAGCCGATTCTAGGTTCAGAGAAGATAAAACTGTTTCTGGTGAATATGTTTGAAGATAAATAGACGATTCGGTTATCAGATTGCGCGGTAAAAGATATTGCCATCTATGGATAGAGTCCTGTAACGGCAATTGTATCTGTAAATTAGGAGTTTGTTTAAACTGTTTATTGTAATGCGACCTGGGTCCTTCCTGGGATATTGTCGTATTGTAAATAATAGTTTGGATAGAGTCCATGGTTTGTACAGATAATGGTGTCTTGGGTATAAATAGGACCCGAGACCCCCTGTAAGAAAAAGACAATTCAATCAATCAAACAACCTTCGGCGCATCGCCAACCTTTTTCTTCAGACGAGCAATTGATTTTGGCTACGGGCTGCATCGTTTCGATCCCCAAATCTAGGTAAATGCTTGTCATTAGTGGTATGTATCAGAGCAATGTGACTGTAGGATAAGACCAACTGGCGCCCCACCCCCTTGATAGCTGGCAAAAGGGAGAAATCCCCATCTAGGATTATTTTGAAAATAAAAACATTATGTTATAAGACAAACATACTTTTTCCTATACCTTTATCCCCATTTCTTTTACTCAAAATGTTTTGATATTATCCCTCTTTGACCTTAAGTTGCCTTCAAAAGCAGATGTCGGACCATGTCGGAGTTTGGGAGATCAAAGTTCCACGGGAAGAAGGATTCGTGTCGCAACTCCAGTTATTACTATGGTGGCTAAGGTACCCAGATGCACCCATCTACCGGATTAGGAGGCATGACACCGAAGGATACCTGGTATGGGAAGCAGCAGTTTCAGTTGAGGCTCGCATGGGGAGCGAGACACCCTACTGTTTCCACACCCGTTACCATCGAGATATGGTAGAAGCAGCTCTTCAGGACGCAGCTCGCGAAGCATTCCTCCGCCTCAACGCCATTCACCGTGCTGAGCTCACCGTGACTGAGTTTGTACACCACCCCTACCGTGAGGAAGGCAACCCAATCTGCACCGTGGAAGCCATCCCCTGCTGCTATAATCCTATGGTCACCCGTCTGTCCCGCTAGGCAGAAACAACAGATGACTGCTACGAAGAGGCTTTGCTCGAAATCGACGACCAGCAGCGACGCCTCAATGATCTGGTCGAGGAACACCAAAATTGCGGGGATCAGATCAACTTGCTGTAGACCCAGCTGCAGGCTAACAGTGCCCCGTACAAGCAGCTCTCTGACCGTTATGTGGCCCGTGGAGAAGCCTTGGTTGAGTTAGAAGAACAGCTCAGGAAGAGCAAACAACATGTCAACCAGTTAGAAGAGCAACTTCGCTCCAACCCTGTCCCTGCTGCTGGTACTTCCACCGAAGCTACACCAACACCCCCTGCCCCTGTGCCCGACCACTACTACCTCATGACTCCAGCATGCCTGAACACTTTTCAAGCCATGATGGAGCAGGCCTTCATGTTGAGCACAGAGTCGGCACCATACCTGATAGACCCCACTGCTGCTACCTCGATGGGACCCACCTCGAACTCCATGGCTGTATCATCTGAGCCTGGTTCGGGAGAGGAGAACTCCATCCAGATCAACACCGACTCCGAGTCTGAGAAAGGGCTTATGGAGATCATGTGGGAGTCCAGTGATACTGATCCATCAGAGGAGGAAGCTCCTACTCGTCGCATGACTCACACCGGAGGTCCCATCACCCTCAGGACTGCCCGGAAGAGTACCCGACCACCAAGCAGGAAGATCAAACATGACTTCGAGGCCACTACCTCTGAGCCATGGGAACTTCGATTTGCTTCGGCTAAGGATCACCCCCTTCCTGCACCCGGTTCCTACGGTTGGCTGGATGACTAGAGGAGAGGTCTGCACCAGCCTTGACCTTGCTTTGGATGGTTTTTGACAGCAAGGATCACACCCTCCCCCTTAGTAGCTGATGGCGGTAGTGCAATGTTAGCTTTTGCATTGTGTTGTGTGGGACTGCGTATGTGCAGTCTGTTGTATCTCCCATTGATGTATTAACTATGGACCTATGTAATGTTTTATGGTATGTTATGAATGAGTTTATTCCACCATGCTTGCTCTGTTCAAAGATACTTAAAAACATCTTGAAGAGAAAATTACTTAGAAACCATGACTTTAGTGGGTCCAATCTCTTACCTCATCTACCTTCTTCAGATGGCGCACCGTCGCAGAGCTTCAACATCCAACGAGAACCCACCAGAGCCTAATCCCTCCACCCTAGCAGAGGTCATGGCTTTGCAAACCCAGTTGCTTCAAGCCATCGCCAACAACCAAGGGAATCGTGGAGGATCAAGCTTGGGAGAATTTATGCGAGCCAAGCCGCCTACATTTTCCACGGCCGACGAGCCAATGGATGCTGAAGATTGGCTAAGAGTAATAGAGAAGAAGTTGACCCTCGTCCGGGTAGAAGAAGCCGACAGAGTCATTTTTGCCACCAATCAGCTGGAAGGTCCCGCAAGTGACTGGTGGGACACCTACAAAGAGACATGGGCAGAAGACGCCGGAGAACCAACCTAGGAGGAGTTCACGGCCGCCTTCCGTGAAAATTTTGTACCCGCCGCAGTCATGAGAATGAAGAAGAACGAATTCAGAAGGTTGCACCAAGGCAACACCATGGTACAAGAATACCTGAACAAGTTCACACAGCTTGCCCGATATGCCACCAGTGACCTGGCAGACGAAGAAGAGAAAATAGATAAATTTATCGAAGGATTGAACGATGAGCTGAGAGGGCCAATGATCGGTCAAGACCACGTCAGCTTCCAAAGCCTTATCAACAAGGTTGTGCGATTGGAGCATGACCAGAAAATGGTGGAGAACAACCGTAAGAGAAGGCTTGCTATGACCCGCCCACTTCAGGGAACGTCTCAGCGTCCCAAGGGAGCCACCCCGTCTGGATGGAAACCAACCGTCGTGGCAACCAGTCGTCCCCCTACACCCGACCATGTCGCAGCCGACCGCGCCCAGCCGTACTCCGACACCGACTCTAGCTGCTCCCGGAAGAAGAAATGTGAACCGCTTCAACCGTGGAGAGTTTGGGCACTACTCCAACAGCTGCCCCAAGCCACGCAGCACTCCCATGCGTACCAGTGCCAATACAACGGCTGTACGAGGAACTACTGCTCCTGCTGCTGGACGCGGTCTGTTTAGGACGCCGCAATCCAATGAGACTGCTATCGGATTCCGTCGCGGACAAGTGAACCATGTGCGTGCCGAAGAAGCACAGGAAGATCAGAGCGTGCTGATGGGTATGTTCTCTATCAACTCTACCCCAGTTAAAGTCTTATTTGATTCCGGAGCATCGCATTCGTTCATATCATCACAAATAAGCAAACAACACCACCTATACCAGGTAGAACTTAAGAGACCCATGTTGGTACACTCGCCTGGGAGAAACATAACCGTACCCCATGCTTGCATCAATGTGCCCATCCGGATTAGAGACGTGGTATTCCTTTCAAACCTTATGGTACTATCACCACAAACTCTTGATATCATACTAGGAATGGATTGGTTGACTAAGAACAATGGAGTCATAGACTGTGGCCGAAGGAAAGTCACAGTATCCACCCCATGGGGATCACCAATGAACATAACCATGGACCAAAACCCGATGCTATGTGAGCAAGCTGTGGGAGTATTTACCATGCTACCTTTGAGCGGGATGCCAGTAGTGCAAGATTACCCGGACGTATTCCCTGAGGAATTGCCCGGAATGCCCCCTGATCGTGACATGGAATTTATCATCGACCTAATGCCTGGTACTGCCCCCATATCCAAGAGACCCTACCGAATGCCGGCTAACGAACTAGAAGAACTCAAGAAGCAAATCAGAGAACTACAGGCAAAAGGATTTGTGGATTTACAAAATATAAAATTTTGTGGATTTACAAAAGATTCTTTGAAAAGAATACATTTTGGTTTAAACCCTAATTGATGGAGGAAAGATAATAAATATTTGGATTTGGATGATAAAAATATTTTTGAAAGGGAAATATGAATTTAGGAACTTATTTTAATCAAAGACCCTAATTCATTGAATTTAAAAAAGAAATAAAATAAATATGAAAAATATATTTTGAAAAATAAAAAGTAGGGGAACAGTTTGAAAATATAATTTCAAAATTATATTGGGAATATTATAATTTATTTTGAATTTTTAGGGTGAAAGGAAATAGAAATGGGAAAATTAGGAAATTAAATCGGGGAAAAAGCAAAGGTGCACTGTTCATTAGCTCAGCAAGTGTTCGACCGGTCAATCGGTTGTGTCCATGCGCGCCACGTGCAATCACCCGAGCCGCGCCGTACCCAGGTACCCGTGCACACGTGTTCCCATGGACGTTGGCCTCGGTCATGCACAGCGCTCGCCGGAACGGCCTCGCCACTCCGTCGAACACGAAAGTCCACGCCGTACGCGCACCCATGCCGTCGCCGTACCGCCCGCGTTAGCCCAGTGTGAGCACATTCCACACCACGCCTTGGCATGTCGCACGCCACGCTCCCACATCACGTTCACCGTATGCACACGTCGGCCACAGTGGTGCACGACGCGCGCGTGCGGCAGTTGACGCTAGGCGTTTCTACCTGATCCCGAGCACCCCGCACACTATAAATAGGTCCCTAGCTTCCTCTCACACTCCCACACCATGCCAATACCACCTCACTCCTTTCCCTCCTTTGCTGCCACTGGAACGCGCCAGAACATCACGAAGTGCGCCGGGTCGACCGAATCCACGTCGCCGCCGTGTTCTCCGCCATCCGCCGGTCGACGAAGCTCGCTGCCGCTCGCCGCCGGTGAGTCACTGTCACCTGGTTCCATTTCTGGCGGTAGCTCGTGTTGACGAGGTCGCGGTCGGCCGGGAACGCCAGCCACCACGCCGGCTTGCCATGCGCCCGAGGGGGGGTAGACGCCCTCGGCGTCTAGGACAGAGAAGAACAGTGCCGTCTAGGGAGGGTAGAAGAAAAAGAGAAAAAAAGAGGGAAAAAAAAGAAAATTAGAAAAAATAGGGAAAAATCTTAGAAAAATTTGGGGAATATTTTGGGAGTATTTTGGGAAAATTTATGCCAAAATTTTGTAGTTTTCACAGCTATTTCTCTTTTATATAAAATGAAACCCTAAATATGAATTTTGGGAAAATCTTCCGTTTACGAAAACCCTTTCCAAAAGAATTAATATACCTTTTCTTTTACTTCAAAGCTATACCTATCTTTTGGATACATTAAAAAGAAATATCAATAAATCTTTTTGAACAAGCATTCGCAAGAATTCCGCTCATCGCTTTATCGATTCTTTTTACGAAAACCCTAGATAACCGTAACTCGACAATACGATCAATTTTGCCCTAAAATCCTCCGTAACTCAGGTAAAATCATAGGGAGATATTTTGGAGTACACTTTTTGGTTTTTTCTTGATTCCTTATTCGTTCTTATCGAATTTTAATTGATTCAATCTTTTATTTCGCACGTATGGATAGCATCCGAAGAGGGCTCGACTACGTCGAAGACCCCACTCAACAAACGTGCAAGCAAGGTAAGTCATCACACTCTTTGAACATATTGATCCCAATTGCGAAATGGTGTTGTTTTAAACTTTAAACATGCATGCCATACACAAAGAATTATTCCTTGTAACCCTCGATGTGATACATACAACCGGAGAATATCTTCGGTAAAATGTTTAGCCATGCTATTATTAGATTCATGCATACTCATGCTTTTGCAAATAGCTATATGCTTGGGCAACTACCTTTGGGAAAGGTAGTTGAGATACGGCATGTGGAGACATGAGCGCCACATTGCCATGAGATTAATCAAATAAGTTTTGATGAAAACTGAAAATACCAAACAAATATTTTAGACTGGGGCGGCTGGATAATTTGGGTGGATTCCGCAAAAGGCAAGTGCCGACCCTGGTCAATTAAGGACCGAGCCATGAGATAGCCGGGAAACGAGCCAGTACAACCGTACCTCTCGAATGGGTATAGACCTAGCGGAGTAAATAGTCGAGCGGAGGTAGTACCCCTGTATAGTGGTTCTTATATATGAGATGAGATTGGGAATGGATGATTGAAAATTGAAATTTATTTATAACTTGAAGAATGAAGTTTTCCCTTACCCCGGGAGCGCCAGAACTCCTCACACTGCTAGAAAAGGACGGCTAGAGTGCAAGAGGATTTAAGTTCATGGAGTGGGTACTGCCAAAGTGAGGTTATTGAAAGGCTTTGCCGTGACCGTCTCATGTGTTGGGACATAGGCTCATTTGTTGGGCAGTCGCGGAGTACGGGTAAATGTACATCCACTGCAGTGTGAATGAACAAATCTATTCGAATAGCCGTGCTCGCGGATATAGAGCATCATGACAAGACTTTTGCTTGGCTAGACTCTAAATTTTAAAATGATGGGATGGGTTTGCATGATGATTTTTATTCACTGGTGGATCAACTTCTCGAAAGGCGAGAAGGGGTAGACTCCCCAGAAAACCATGACGAACCGGAGGCGGGAAGCAATCCTTGGAATCACGATGGATGGTAGACAGAACCGTCACCGACTTAATGAACTATGGAACTAAACCTTGACTTGGCTAGATGCTAGGTTTGTGAAAAGATTTATAAAGTTGGCTTTGTGCAAATAAACCACGGCTTTTCCTTGAGAGTCCCCTATCATGTGCACCTTTCCGTGTTGGCTTGCTGAGTACGGTTGGTACTCACCCTTGCTATACGCACAAACCTTCAGACGGTGGAAATGAAGACTTGGAGGATCCATATGCATACTACCAGGAGGGCGGAGAAGACGATGGTGCCTGCTAGGTTTTAGTCCCGGTCGTTGCCTGTGGCAATCGACAAGACGCTGCCTTACCTAATTTCTACTTTTGGTTGTATCTGGACCATGAGGTCCTATATGTTGGATATTGCCTTCGGGCCTATATTGTCATACTTTTGCTGTAAGACTATTCGTGCATTTCCACCTGATTATTCAGTACTGTATTTCGTGGGTACCAAACTACTCGATCTAGGGAAATGGTACTATCAACACAAAAGATTCCCGTTCCAAAAACGGGGGTCCACAGTATGTTATGCTGATTCTAGTGCTTCCATCGTAATGACACATTAGATTCAGGGGTTTATACTGCGCTATTTACCATATATCGCAGATAAACTGGAGCAATGTTTAGATCTATCCTGCCATTGGCCAGTTCTGTCAAGAACCCGCAGCCAATAAGGCTAGATCTAAAGATTGGCTGATTTATGTGCGGCATCCACCGTCTCGAGAGATATAAATCAGTTATAACAGACCAGGTTGTTCTTTTATACTTAATGTTGCATCAACGTTGAACTATTAAGTCATTTTTAGAACTTCCAATGATCTGTTCGGTTAGATTTATATGTTTAAGAGACAGTGCCGGGGTTTCAGCCGGCCTTATCTGCCCTAATATGTCTCTTTTAATATATTTTATTGTTAGCTTTATGTTAGGACTGCATCTTATATTAAGATCCTGTTCTTGTCGGACATCACCAGCCGAAATCGGCCTGCTATCGACAGCCGACGGCCGATTTCCTAGGCTAAGCATCTGGTTCAAGAACAATATCTTTTCATAAGAATCATCGGAGTACTAGCTGATCCATAGTTAGCTTTCTAGTATCGGCTAGGTTATCAATACATATATTTATTATCCTTTACTATATTTGGGTTAAGCGGCTGATGCTGTCTCAGTATAGCCGATCCATTCTAGTCGCTTGGCTTAAATATATTTTAGAATAGCATATATATGCTCATGGATTCCCTCAGCCGATCCAGTGGGGATCTAACTTAACACTTAACGCATATATCTTGTTTTTCTTGTTGGTTAGCAAATAAAACCAACTGGCACGCCCTGCACTGCACAGGCAGCCGAGAAGGACCTGCATTAGAGCTAAGTAGATCTCCCAGGCCAGCGCGTGAGAGAAATTTATCATCAACAATAGGTAAGGCTGGCTGAAACCCTAGCACTGTCTCTACAAATTTACATCTAGCCGAATAGATCATAATAATTCTAAAAGCGACTTAACAGATCATAGATGATGCAGCATTAAGTACAAAAAGAGAGCATCAGATCTAAATAGACCGATGTAAACCCCTCAAGACAGTGGATACAACATATAATCCAGGCCAACATCTAGATCTAGCTCTATCGGCTGCTGCTTCCTGAGAAGAACAAGCCGATGGCAAGATAGATCTAGACATTGTTATAGATTATATGTTGTATATGATAACTTGCGCAGTATAAAGCATTAAACCTAGAGTATCATGATGATGGAAGCACTAGATTCAACAAAATAAACCACTAATGACAAGCATTTACCTTAATCGGGGATCGAAACGTTGCAGCCTGAAGCCGGATCGAGAACTTGTCTAAAAGAAAATGAGAGGCGATGCGCCGAGATTGTATTGATTGTGATATATGATTTACAGGGGTCTCGGGTCCTATTTATACCCAAGGATAACACTATCCGTGTAAAACACGGTTTCTATCTAATCTACTATTCAAAATACAACAATATTTCGGGACACAGTCCCATGTTGCATTACAATAGGAATATCTAAACAAATCCCTAATTTACATATACAATTGCCACTACAGGACTCTATCCATAGATGGCAATATCTTTAACGCGCAATTTGGGAACCGAATCTACTATTTACCTTCAAGCCTTCCATCGGAAACGGCCCATCTTCCTCTCTGAATCAGAATCGGCCATTGGCTGTTCCCATCCGATTCGGCCTTAGCTAACTAGTTTCCCAGCCGATTGAATCGTAACCGATGCAGCCTCAGTTTCTCCACAGATCACTTTCCCGATCCAATCTCGCTCCAATCTTGGCTTGGGCTTAGGGATTTGGTTATCAAATTTGGTCGTTAACACATGACCCCGCGGATATGCCGCTTTTTTCATATTCCCGCACACTTTTTGTTCAAGTCCGTTTTGGCTGCCAGAAAAAACTCTTTACATATTGCCTGCCCGGCGCCGAAACAACCCACGCTGTCACTTTGCGCACTCAAGCCTTAGCCAACAAAAACCCTTCTTCTTCCCTGGCGACTCCTCGGTGATTCCAGCGACCCGGAGTGCAAATCCTTTCGGTGAACCCCGCAAGGCGGCGATCCCCCTCACTGATGGCGTCTTCAAGCACTCCTGCCGACGCATCGCAACAGCTCTACCCTGAGGTAAACCCCAATCGACTCCGCTCCTTTTCTTCTCACGATTTAATCATTGCGCCCTCTCATAATTTCATTTTTCTGCACCCTGTAGCACTTGTCTCATCAAATTGCGATCCCAGACCTCAATCACCCAAACCAGTATTTTTTAGGGCCGATCGACAACTTGGATCCTAGTAAGCTTATCAATGTGGAAACCAATCGGATCCCCTGCAAATTCTCAACCCCAGATCTGTCATATTGGACTAGTGCTTTCAAATCTTGACCGACAACTGACAAATCTTCACCGGCTTGGTACCTTAGGATGTCGGCCAGGAAACAAGCCCACTGGACCAAACTTGGGATAGACCAATGTTTAGGACTGATAATAGCCGATATGCCTAAGCATGAATCCCTTCTATCGGCTACAAGCTACTTTTGGTCCGACACCCTCAACGCCTTTCTATTTAGGCAAGGGCCGATGACGCCAACCCTTTTTAATGTGGCCATGATCACTGGTTTAGACATCACTTCTACTGTCAACCCTAATGACCTCGAAATAAAATGTCAGCATACCTTCAAGACAAAGAGCATCAGCAGCTAGAGCGGCTTCATATCTATGAATATGAGTGATGGGCCGATCTTTTACAGGGAACACACAGCCTTCCTTCTGATGTGGTTAGAAAAATTCGTCTTTTGTTGATCGAGCTGCGGTCCAACCAGCAACTGGCAGCATATAGCCGAAGCCTTGGCGGCAAAAAAGATCCCCCTAGGCAAATACCTGCTTGGCTATCTATACCAAGTGTTAGGCACGACATCGGCTCGGCTGGCCTCTAAACAAACCATCGGCACAGGAGGGCCATGATGGCTGTTACAACTCTGGCTCAACCTCCATCTGTACAAAGTTGCTGAGCTGCCTCCTCCACCTGAAGCCGATTTTCCTCTGATAGAGCCGAGAATCATAGATGATGAAGAGCAGACAAATCGGCGATGTTTGTCGTATGGGGAAGCTGCTACTACTTACCCTGGGTCTAAGCTAACAGCTGACGACTTCAAGGAGTGGTTTGATCATCTGTACAGTGGTTTCCCAAACATCTCCAAAATCTAGTTTGCCTACGAAGATTTTGATAAGTTTTAACAACTAGACAATCTTCGGCTAGATGAGCTTGACTCCGAAGAATATACTGAGCCGAGGGAAATATTTGTCACAGCCATCACCCCATGCATCCTTCCCGTCGGCATCCACCAGGGGCGCAACATCATCAAGACTTATGAATTCTATCACCCAATGGTGGCAGCAAGGCAACTTGGAATGGGACAGCTGCCAATCGGCTTGTATTTTGCCGACAAGATCTAGCCCAGGGGAAAAATAGACGGCAATGTTATGATGCATCGGCTGCTCAACATCCCTGGTCCTCCTTTGGGTAGTGACCAGATCGGCTATCTTCAGCCGATGGTGGAATGAATGGAAACAACACCTATTCCACCAATCGGCTTCGATGTACCTAACAGTCGTCGACCCGGACTTGGTTCCATCGGTAAGCACTTTTACCTTTCAATCCTTTCTCTTCATCGGCTAACACTTGTGCCCTCGGCTAACAAACCATTTCTTGTTGCAGATGATCGACGACTCCCCTCCTCACGTCAGCAACACATGAGTGGCAATCAACTATGCGCTCGGCATCCTGTCAGGCGGCTGTGGACTAGCTCCGTCCATCATCGGCTTGAACGCGCCAAAGGTGGGCACGCTTCTTCACGGCCAAACTCGTGAGCTGCTCCGTCGGACGAAGAGGGCACAACCATCGGCTACCGCTACTCCTGCTGCCGAGAAGAAGAAATGAGCGGCGAAGAAGGCTAAACCAACTCCAGCCGATGACCTCTCTTCGATTGACCCAGACGTCGAAGCTGTGCTTAACGACTAAGTGGAGGACGAAGAGATGGTAGATGTGGTCGACGCAGCTACAGCCAAATCGAGTTCTGAAAGATATGCACAAACCCCGTCAGCCGACGAGGCATCCATCCAAAAAACACCAAGTCCCCCAAGGCGTCCTGTTCGTCCGATAGTGGTACGTGACCTCAACACTTGTTCTTTTAATGCCTTTCATTCGCCATTCTCTCATCATATCTTTACATTAGCAGAGGAAAAAGCTAGCCACAAAGAAAAAATCAGCTCCCCTTCCATCGGTAAGCATCTTCAACTTGCATCCCTTGTCCATTAGCCGATTTTAAAGCTAACTCTTTTTTAGCCTCCACGTGCGCCGACGCCTACCCCCTAGGAGTCAAGTGAACGAACTCCGTCGGCTGCCGGTGGCGGCCATGCTGAACGTACACCGTCGGCTGCAGGTAACGGCCAAGCCGATGAAGAAGTTACTTCGGCCCCGGCAATCCCAGTAAGTTTTATTCACTCTTTATAATCGCCCCGATAACCCTTGCCCATCTTTTAATTGTTCTTTTCCTTGCAGAACGTAGCTAATCTTCTGGGCTTCGACCTGTTGGAGTTCGTAGACCTAGACGAAGGAGGCGACAAAGCCCTGGTGTCGCTGGACGAGGACCTCAGAGCTGCATTGGCCAATATCGGCAATCGGCTAGAAGGGTCTTTGGACATGCTGGTAGCAGATTGTGGCCCTATTCGCTCCAGGTTTAAAGATGTTCAAGCGTGGCTTCCAAACGCCTTAGCCGACGCAATCATGCCAGCCACTTTCCTCGAGGCGCATCAGCTGAAGTACGAGCGAGCTCAATATCGAATTGCCAATCGCCGATCAAACCAATCGCTGATGGCCGCCATCAAGTTGAATCAAGAGGAAATCATGGCGAAAAAGGCTGAATTTGATATCTTGAAGACGGAGCCAGCTACCAATCTTGAGCGGCTTCGTGCGCGCAGGGATCAGCTGGTAGCCAATCTTATCCAAGTCACCAATGAGATCGACATTCAAGAGGAGTACATGACTGGCATGCCCAAGGAAATTGAAGACAAGCGACTGAGCATCAAGGCGGCCATGTCCTACCTTACGGACTTAACAAAGGCAATGAAGCCGGTGGCCGGAGGCGACGTAGCCGATGCCAATGCCATCGAGGAAGTCGATGAAATCAGGCGCAAGGCATTATCGGCTATAGCAGATTTCCTAAAACAATGAGCCGATTGTAATGGCCCTCTAGGTCAAACATTGTAACTCAACTATTTTTGTAATCGGCTAACATTGTCCATCTTTTGTAATCGGCTGAAATTGTCCTCACTCAACAGTTGATTGCCGATGTTTGATTGCCGATCACATTAGACTTGAAAAATATCTTGATATCTGTTTTTTCAATTGTTGTATGTGTATGCCCCCTAATTTTGTAGATGTCTGCGATGTCAACAAAATTATGAAATCTGCAATGTCTGTCCCTGTCATCGTTGTCGGCCAAACTTAGCCTACTGTAGAAAACTAGCGGGAAAAACTTAGCGTGAAAAAGACCTAAAGGCGATGCTGGCATAAGTCAAGGCATCGGCTAGCACAAATCGGCAAGAACACAACCAAATCATGAGCTGATCCAAACGCTTGGGTAGTATTTTTTTTAAATATTTTCCGTTTAGAGCCCTTCCAAATACTTCTCCATCCAATCCTTCTAACATGTAGGCCCCCTTAGAGACGCATTTGTGGATCTTGAAAGGCCCTTGCCAATTAGGTGACCACTTGCCGAATTTATTATCTCTTGATCCAATCGGCAGAATCAATTTCCAAATGAGTTCGCCCTCCTCAAAAGACTTAGGCACAACTTTCTTGTTATAATGACGGGCTACTCGTTCCTTATCCCTTGTTACTTTTTCCAGAGCCCTCATCCATGACAAAACCAGGTCTTCAGACTCATCTACCATCAAATTGTAATAATCATCGGCTGTGAGCTGATCTTGCCACTGAACCCATCTTGAGCCGATGATGTTTTCCCATGGTAAGACTGCTTCATGCCCGTAGACCAATTTATATGGAGGGACCTGGATAGATCCGTGGCATGCCATCCGATTGGCCCAAAGTGATTTGGCTAATCAGCTGTGCCATTGCTTGGGATACTCAGAGATCTTCCTCTTTATCGGCTTGATTAGGCTTTTATTTGAAGCTTCTGCTTGCCCGTTGGCTTGAGCGTAATACAGCGAAGAAGTGAGCAACTTGATTTCCATGCCGTCGGCAAACTGAACAAACTTGTCCGATATGAAGATAGATCCCTCGTCTGTTGTTATGGTTTGAGGAACACCAAATCGATATATGATATGCTCCTTAACAAACTCGATTGCATCCTTAGAATCAACTTTCTTAAGAGGAATTGCTTCCATTCACTTCGTGAAATAATCGGTTGCCACCAATATAAATTTGTGCCCTTTACTCAAGGGTGGATGGATCTGGCTGACCATATCAATTCCCCATCCTCTGAACGGCCAAGGCTTTATGACTGGGTTCATAGCCGATGCTGGTGCTCTCTGTATAGCTCCAAACTTCTGACAATCCTGGCAGCCCTTATAGTACTTGAAACAATCTTTCAGCATCGTCGGCCAAAAATACCCCGCTCTCCGAAGCAACCACTTCATCTTGTGAGCCGATTGATGCGTGACACATATTCCTTCATGCACTTCTCCGATAGCCACCTTGGCTTGATCGGCACTGAGACACTTTAACAACAC
Source organism: Oryza australiensis (assembly GCA_019925245.2). Lineage (NCBI taxonomy): Eukaryota > Viridiplantae > Streptophyta > Magnoliopsida > Poales > Poaceae > Oryza > Oryza australiensis. Next base: position 868,894 of record JAIFGZ020000010.1, read on the forward strand.
ACCATCAATCGTCCTGTAGTATAAATCTTCATCAGGCAAAACATATCTCAAAGCCTTATATCGCAATTTCCTGGAAGCCGATTGAGAAGGGGTTTTGTAAATAATTGTAGACTTCAAACCTCGAGTCATCGGCTGTCATGGCAGCAACCTCTATTTCGATATCTTTTGTCATCGGCCAATAACCCGATGCCCCTTGAGCTAAATCATTAGCTCATGTGTTGTGCTCCCTAGGGATATGCCTTAATGTGACTAGTCGAAAGTTGTCCATCAAGTCTCGACATTGCTGATAATAGATCATCAGTGCATAATTTTTGCACTCATATTCCCCTGACAATTGGCTGATGAACAACAGTGAATCCCCCATGATCTCGATGGCGTCGGCTTCAACCTCTTTGAGAAGATGCAATCCCTTCAGCACTGCTTCATATTCGGCTTGGTTGTTTGTGGTGTGGGGATTGATTAAGAATGCAAATTCAAAACTTGCCCCCCTTGGGGACATAATAACCAAGCCGATACCGTAGCCATTTGTGCAAACCGAGCCATCAAATGTTAACGTCCAAGGCATGATTTCCACTGAGCCGATTGAGTCATCCCTGTGTTCCACTATGAAATCGGCTATAGCTTGTCCTTTAACTGCCCTGGGTGCCTGATATCTTAAATCAAATTCTGTCAAAGCAAAAATCCATTTTACAATTTGTCCCTTTAATACTGGAGCCGATAGCATATATTTGACTACGTCAGCTTTACAAACTATTGTGCACTCATTGGATAATAAATAATGCCTTAACTTGGTACATGAAAAATACAGGCAAAGACATAACTTCTCCACGGGTGAATACCTTGTTTCTACGTCCAGCAGCCGTCGGCTGAAATAAAAAATTGCTTTTTCCTTCCCTTCGACCTCTTGGATCAAAACTGAGCCGATTGACTTGTCAGCGGCTGATAGGTTTAACTTGAACGATATCCCTTTTTGTGAAGACATCAAAACTGGAGGCGAGCTCAAATAATCCTTCATATTATCCAATGCCTTCTGCTGCTCTACCCCCCAAGTGAATGCTTGATCGGCCTTCAGCCGCAGCAGTGGTGTGAACGGCTCCATCTTCTCTAAAATATTGGCTATAAATCGCCTGATAAAGTTAATTTTGCCGATCAAAGATTGTAGTTGCTTCTTGTCCTTCGGAGGCTGTATTGTCTTGATAGTATTGATGCTTCTTGGTGTAACCTCAATTCCTCTTTCATGAACAAGAAACCCTAAAAACTGTCCAGCCGATACGCCGAATGCGCACTTCAATGGATTCATCTTAAGGCCATATTTCCTTGTCGGCTCCAAAACCTGCTTAAGATCGGCTATGTGATTTTTTGTTTCCCTAGACTTGACAACAACATCATCAATATAAATCTCTATCAGGGAGCCGATCATGTCGTAAAAATGTAATTCATGGCCTTTTGATAAGTTGCTCCAGCATTCTTCAACCCAAATGTTATAACGACCCACTCGTACAAGCCGATTGCTCCTGGGCATCTAAAAGCAGTCTTGTGGATGTCTTTTTTGGCCATAAAAATCTGATTATAACCTGCATTACCATCCATGAAACTAATAAGCGTAAATCGGCTATTGGCATTGGGTACTCGTCCTTAGAACTAGCTTTGTTTAAGTCCCTAAAGTCGATGCACACCCTAAGTTTACCGTTCTTTTTCATTACTGGAACAATATTTGAGACCCACTCGGCATATCGGCAAGGTCGAATGAATCTAGTGTCATATAGCCGAGTGATTTCGGCTTTGATTGCATTGTACATATCGGCTTTGAACCTCCTGGGAGGTTGTTTGAATGGCCGATAATTCGGCTTGATGGGTAGCCGATGCACGATAATTGATGGGTTAAGACCAGGCATCTCGAAATGCTCCCAAGAAAAACAATCTTTATATTCCTTTAATAAATCAATGAGCTGAGATCTACAATGAGAAGACAAATTCTTGCTAATATATGTCAGCCTAGGCCTGTCTCCAGAGCTGATATCTATTTCCTCTAGCTCGTCGGCCGACATAAAACCTTGCCCAAGCTTGCCATCATCGTCGTCCGTGGTGTCCTTGCCGTAGACGCTCGAGCCCTCCACGCCGCCTTCAAAGCAGCATCTGCGGCTCCTCGTCTCCAATTGGCTATATGGCAGAATCGGACACTTTAAGAAAATCAGCTTGCCAGATTTTCTCGGACAAACAATCGATACCATCGATCTCCCATAATGGCAAATCGGCATTAGCGACGCTTACTGACCTGTCGGCTGGTACAATTTCGATCTTGTCACTGTCCCATTGTATCAGACTTTGGTGCATGGTGGAAGGGACGCAGCAATTTGCGTGGATCCAGTCCCTCCCAAGCAGCAGGATGTAAGACCCCTTCCCATCGATGACAAAAAAGGTTGTGGGCACGGTTTTGCTGCCGACGGTCAGCTCCACATTGAGTACACCCTTGGCCTCTGATGGGTTGCCGCCGAAGTCTTTATGCACCATATTTGTTTTGATCAAGTCCTCAGCTCCCTTGCCCAATTTTCTAAAAGTTGCTTAGGGCATCAAATTTACTGCAGCCCCTCCGTCGACCAGCATCTTGGACATCGGCTTTCCGTTGACAAATCCCTTCACATAGAGTGGTTTGAGATGCTAATTTTCAGTTCCCTCTGGTTTGTCAAAGATGGCTTGGTATGGGGACAAGGCCAGCTTGGCCAGGGTATCCTCAGCGCTATCTGCATCGGCCTCGGTGACGCCGAATTAGGCTGGCAATATGAAGACTATATTGACCGATCCAGTAGCTTTTCCTTTACCTTTGGCTGCCCTCCTGGCTTGATCGGCTGAGCTTTCTTCGGATTGGCTTTCGTCAGCTAGTGCAGTTTTCTTCTTGGGCCTCCACTATTTCTGCCGACGATCCAGTAGCTAGTCAACCGACGATGTTGATCCCGTATCATCTGCCGAACTTCTTCTTCCTGTCCCTCGTGTTTCAGCCTTTGGATCCTTCTCTTATGAGTTTTAGTGAATAGGTCAGAAGGACACACCATTGGGGGTTAGCCGATTACTCATCATCGGCTGCTTCTTCATCGTAGTCTTCGTTGTTTTCATCATCATTGTCTTCGTCGAAGAAGTCTTGATGGATCGGCCCAAGCCGATCATGAACGGACCGCCGCCTCTGGTTCAGTTGCACGGCCCTAGGAACGGACTCGTCCTCACGGTACTCACTGCAGGCTAGGTAGTTTTTAATCGTCGGCAGCCTCATCCCCGATTCCCAACAAGTATCAAAAAATTCGCATCGCCGGTGTGGATCGCAGTCGCTGTGATGCCTAAAGTAATGAAAGCCTGTAACCTTCGGCTCCCTCACATAAGGCCTGTTGCGCCGAGCTTCTTCTTCCCGCCAAAACCGCTGTTGAAAGCAGCGTCGGCTGTTCATGCGGATTGGCCGTTGATCAGCCGATCGGCCAGCGGGATGCACCATGTTGATTGGCACGGCTTGGTCTCCAGTCGGCTAAGCTGTCTGTCATTCTATTCTGCCGATCAGCTCGCCTAGGGCCGGCTTGAACCATGTTGACCGGGAAAGGGTTTTCGTCTACCTTCATCGGCCGATGTGAATCGGCAAATTTGAGTTTCTCGGCCTCGATCGCCGACTAGATATGCTGCCTGAAAACTTTGCAATCATTAGTGGTATGGGAGGTAGAGTTGTGCCACTTACATTACTTCTTCTTCTTGAGCAGTCGATGGGATCACATGATTGTCGGGCAGTTTGATCTGCTTCTCCTTTAGCAATAAATCAAAGATCCTATCGGCCTTGGTGATGTCAAAATCGTATTTATCCTCCTTGACCGTTTTCAGCAGCCATTGGCAAATGATGGCCTTTTTGTTCTTGGTCCATTCGACTGCCGCGACCTCTGCGTCATCGTCACTAGAATCGAAGGCTGATTTGATGATGACTTGAGCTACTTTCTTGACGACCTTCCTTGATTCTTGAAACCTTTGTTCATGGGCTATCACCTTCTGTGCGAGATGCGCCAAATAGTCAAAGTCCTGAGCCGAAAAATGCTCACGGATCGGAGTGATTAGCCCGTGGAAGGCCAAACGGCTAGCTGGGCATCGAATAGCAACAGGCTGTAGCATCGGTTCCTCATCTCTCTGAATCTTTGAATATAGTCCTGAACCGATTTGTCATGCTTCTGCCTAATGTTGGTCAGGTCCAACAATTTTATCTCATGATTGCCGGTGTAGAAGTAGCTTTGGAACTGTTTCTCGAGATTGGCCTAGCTCTAAATAGAGTTGTAGGGAAGTGAAGAAAACCATGTAAATGCTGATCCCAAAAGTGAGAGAGGGAACAAACAAACTCTTAAGGCGTCTGTAGCCGATGCCTCGCCACACTACGCCAGGAATCGGCTGACGTGCTCGTATGTTGAAACATTGTCTTGTCCTGAGAATTTGGAGAAGTCAGGGACCTTGTATCGGATGGGCAGTGGAACCCGCTCAAAGTACTCCGGATAGGGGTACCGATACATGTTCCCAGAATCTTTCGGCTTGAGGCCGAATTGATCGCGCATAACATCGGCAATCAAATTGGCCCAGGCCCTGTTGTCTTGAACGTGCTGTATCGGCTCGTATTGTTCGTATTGAATGGGTGCCTGCCGATACTGAGGTGGCGGTGTTTGAGGGCGGTACTGCTAGTCGTGATGGCCTCCTTGGTACTGGTACTGGAGTGGGTTGCCAGCAGGAGGCGACCGATTTGCCGGCGATGGTGTCTGTGGATTCGGAAAAAGCTGTCGGCCACCAGCGTTGTACTGTCCTCCCTGGCCGATATGGGCAATCGGCTCCTGTTGCCGATTGTTGTTGAACATGCCAGCCAGCTGATCTTGGGGAATGGGTTGTTGCCGGTTGAGCATAGTGATCGGCTGTCTTGAGGCCGATCCAGAAGGATTGGGCTGACTGGGACTCCTGACGGCCCTGGCTGCACTGGTGGTGGGATCGGCCGATTCTGTGTGACCAAAGCCTTGTAGCCGAGAAACTGGCCGTCTGCAAAGTAGGTTGGCCCCTTCTGTAGCTGATCGGCAATCTTTGAATCAACCACGGTGACAATCATGTTGTTCAAGGTGTTGACCAGAATGCTGCTCTGGTTGACGAGTGCATGATGAACAGTTGAATCGATCCGATCCTGCAAAGTATGCAGCTCCGAATCATTTTGCTCCTGTTTCGGCTCCTCCATCTTTTGTTTGCCTTTCGTATCGCTTGAGGAGGATGCCTTGAAATCATCCATGCTAAATTTGTATTTCCGGAGGACGGACCCAAACCGGGTCTGGGCGAACGATTGCAGGTAATTGGCCTGTAGTTCTTCTACCATTTTCTTGTAGTCCGCCTAGTGTTCAGCCGATAGTTGTTCCATCTTGATTGGAGCCACGTTCTCTTCAGTGATCTCTGAGTTCTTGATGTTAACCATCATGTCCGATGCTTAGTGATATGCTGATTGAAGGGTTACGCGGAGGCTACGCTAGCCGAAAACAAAAACTTTTCTACCGCGCAAACCAGGAACACTTGCAAGTAAGGGCCGATAGATCGTTACCGATTGGAATATGCAGCGGAAAAAGCCAATCAGGGCTATCCGATCTGGAACTGTGCTGGCCGATGACAGCCGATTCCCGCAAGCCAACAGCCGATTCCCGGGGACAGCCGATTCACCAATCAGTCGATTCGCCGATGTAGCCGATTCGCCGAGTCGTCTGACCGCGTTCTCATGCCTCGCTCTGATGCGCTTGACCGCAGCCGATTCCACCACAGCTAATTCGTAGCCGATCAACAGCGCGCAACGTAGCAGCGCCTCTATCAGTATCCACACGTTCGGGGACAGAACGCCAAACACCCATGTGCTAGCACGCGATGCAAGGCTAGGGTTTGGCTCGAAAGTGGGGAGGGTTTTCGTGGAGATTGATCTCGCCGACTTCTAAAGCCACGTGTGATCAGATTGATTCCGGCACAATTGACTTCAATTGATCTATTCAGCTCTCCACGCCTCACCCCTTTATATGGAGTTGGCTGACTGGGACTAGTGGCTGACCAGGACTCTATTTTGAATCGGATCTCATCCGAATCTCATAGAGTTAGCCGCCCATACGTCGTAAGACCATAGGACTCTATCCGATCGGATCCCTATCCGATCGAGCCGTATCCGAGTCCAACTCGAATGCCTATTCTTATCCCCTTAAGCGTGCGACCCTGTAGGTTTTGGCTATAGTCTCACTTAGCCGATCGTCGGCTTGAGTCCAACTCAGCCGACCTGTCAACAGCGGCGCCTAGCAACACATATTGACACCATAGTATACAAGAATATAATATCGGCTCGAACCTGTAATGTGTATACAAATCCCATTGCCTCACGATACCGTTAAGCTATAGGCAAGATGTGTGCCATCCCTTCAATAGCTTAACCATTCACTCGAACCGTATTGGATTATCCGTCGTTGATTGACTCCTCAATCAACTTAGCATGGCCATGCATTTCCATAATCCATTACCTCGAGGGGCCCGAGATACCTCTCCATAGGAGGGGCAAATTCCATATTGATCACTCACATCTCACTCAATGTTTCATAGCAAACCCGAAAACTACCTTTATAACTATCCGATTACGGAATAGCGTCGGTAGTCCCAATGTAGGCTACTACACATGTTGGAATCCATGGTGATCTCAGGTCTAAGGACTTTGTACCAACACTACCCGAGACCAACTAATGACACATTAATTCTGTAGTGTCTCATGGTGGGTCTATCCAACAATGTGTTCTCTAACACATGTGTCCATGTTTATTGATTTGGTATCTCCATACCCATGATCTATGAGACATGGTTATCAATCAATAAACATGCCGATCTTAGAATCATATTAGTTCCAATAATATGATATATGATCGAGGATCATTTAGAAATAGATTCATACATATAGAGTCTCATAAATAAGTCACGTACTTATTGATCAATACAAGATGTCTATTTCATGGAACCGAATAACACTTTATTCATAAATACATAAACATTGACGTGATATCCAACATCTCCATGTTGCCTCTAGGGCATATCACTAACAATCTCCCACTTGCACTAGAGTCAATCATGTAAGTATCTAATACCCATTGCTCTTGTGTGCGCCTCATGTTTTGGCTGAGGGAGAGGTTTTGTCAGCGGATCGGCTATGTTGAGATCCGTGTGCACTTTGCATATCTTGACATCACCTCTGTCCACTATCTCGCGGATGAGATGATATCGCCGAAGTATGTGTTTGGACTTCTGATGTGACCTCGGCTCCTTGGCTTGCGCAATGGCTCCACTATTATCACAATAGAGAGACATTGGACCAGTCGTACTAGTCATCACACCAAGCTCAGAAACGAATTTCTTGATCCAAACAGCCTCCTTTGCAGCTTCTGAAGCAGCAATGTACTCGGCCTCCGTTGTAGAATCAGCAACAGTATCCTGCTTGGAACTCTTCCAGCTGACTGCGCCTCCGTTTAGGCAGAACACGAACCCAGATTGCGATCTATAATCATCCTTGTCTGTTTGGAAGCTAGCATCGGTGTAACCACTTACAACGAGCTCTTCTTCACCTCCATAGACTAGGAACATATCCTTAGTTCTTCTCAAGTACTTAAGGATATTCTTTACGGCAGTCCAGTGACCTTCACCTGGATCTGATTGGTATCTGCTCGTAGCACTCAAAGCGTACGAGACATCTGGACGTGTACAAAGCATGGCATACATGATGGATCCAATTGCCGAAGCATATGGAACCATACCCATCTTATTCCGCTCATCATGTGTCTGAGGACACTGATTCTTGCTAAGATTAATGCCATGTGACATGGGCAAGAAACCTTTCTTGGAATCATGCATGTTGAACCTTTTCAACACCTTGTCAATGTATGTACTTTGGCTTAATCCAATTAGCCTCTTGGATCTATCTCTATAGATCCGAATGCCCAATATGTATGCTGCCTCCCCTAAGTCTTTCATGGAAAAACTATTTTTCAATGAAGACTTGACGGATTCTAGCATAGGGATATCATTTCCAATCAACAATATGCCATCCACATATAAGATTAGAAATACAATTGCGCTCACACCGACCTTTTTGTAAACACAGGCCTCCTCTTCGTTTTTGATGAAACCAAACCCTTTGATTACTTCATCAAAACAAATATTCCAACTCCGAGATGCTTGCTTCAATCCATAAATGGATTTCGTAGCTTGCATATCTTTCCGAGCGATTCTGGATCGACAAAACCCCGAGGTTGTATCATGTATACATCCTCGCTTAGGTTTCCATTTAGGAAAGCCGTTTTTACATCCATCTCGCCATATCTCATAATCGAAATATGCAGCAATCGCTAGAATAATCCGATAGACTTAAGCATTGCGACGGGCGAGAAGGTTTCATCATAATCAACTCCTTGAATCTGTTTAAAACCTTTCGCCACCAATTGCGCCTTATAGATGTGAACATTTCCATCTATATCAGCCTTTTCTTAAAAACCCATTTACACTCAATGGTTTTGACACCATCGGTGGATCAACCAAATTCCAAACTTGATTGTCGTACATGGATTCTATTTCGGATTTCATGGCTCCAAGCCACTTGTTGGAATCGGGTCCCACCATCGCTTCCTCATAGGTCTTAGGCTCATCGTTGTCCAACAACAATATATCACATTGTTCTGTGTACCTATCGGGCGCACGACGTGATCTTTCGGACCTCCGTGGGGTGGTGTATCTACAAGCCGGTGGCGCAACACTTTGCTCCTCTGTTGTGGTTTTGTGGTCGTTGAAACATTTTTCGGTGTTTCTTGAACTTCTTCAAGATGCATCCTGCTCCTACTAACCCTTCTTGAAAGAAACTCTTTCTCCAAGAAAACACCGTGTCGGGCGACAAACACTTTGCCTTGTTCCCGATTATAAAAGTAATATCCCTTAGTTTCCTTAGGATATCCCACAAAGAAGCACTTGTCGATTTGGGTGTGAGCTTGTCGCGTAAACGTTTTACATAAGCTTCGCATTCCCAAATTTTGAGAAAAGACAAACTAGGGGTTGCCCTGTCCATATCTCATATGGTGTCTTCTCAACCGACTTAGATGGAACTCTATTTAGTGTGAGCGCAATGTCTCAAGAGCATATCCTCGAAGGACAATGGAAGATCACTTTGGCTCATCATCGACCGCACCATGTCCAACAAGGTGCGATTTCTCCGTTCGGACACTCCGTTCCATTGTGGAGTTCTGGCGGAGTCAAGCGTGGAACAATTCCACAATCTTTCAGATGATTACCAAACTCTTAGCTCAAGTATTCCCTCCACGATCGATCATAGAAACTTGATTATTTTCCCTAAATGATTCGTACTTCATTTGGAATTCTTTGAACTTTTCAAAAGATTCGGACTTATGCCTCATTAAGTAGATATAACCATATCTACTAAAGTCATCGGTAAAGGTAATGAAGCGATAACCACCTCGGCCGTTGAGCTCATTGGTCCACATACATCGGTATGTACGAGTGCCAACAAGTCACTTGCTCTCTCACGTGTCCCGTGAAAGGTGCCTTTGTCATCTTACCAAGTAAACAAGACTCACATGTCTCAAATAATTCAAAATCAAAAGAGTGAAGCAATCCATCCTTATGGAGCTTCTCCATGCGTTTCTTATTTATATGGCCTAAGCGACAATGCCGATAAACGTGGGATTTGTATCATTAGAGAGTTGCCTTTCGTATTAATGTTATAGATGGGAGACACTTCAAGATTCAAAACGTATAATTCATTCACCAATGGAGCATGAAAATAGAACATATCTCTAAGATATATTGAATAACCATTGTCCATTGATCTAAAATCATATCCTTTCGCTTGCAAACATGAAGCGGAAATAACGTTTTGACATAGTGTTGGAATACAATAACAATTATTTAATTCCAAAACTAATCCGAAGGTAGATGAAGTGATGTATCTGGCGAGCAAGCGTAGCAACGCTTGCTCCATTGCCGACGCGCAGTTCACCTCGCCCCTTCTTAAGCCTCTACTTCTTCTCATTTCACCTGCAACGATTTGCAAATATGAGCTACGATCCGGTATCAAATACCCAAGAGTCGAGTAGGTGAAGTAGCAAGATTAATGTCTATAACATTAATACCAAGCGAAGTCGTACTTTGCTTCTTTTTGAGATCCTCCATGTACTTCTTGCAGTTCCTTTTCCAGTGGCTGTCTCCTTGTAGTAGAAGCAAACGGCATCGATGTCGCCGACCCCTTCTTGCCCTTCTTTGCATTGGAGGCACTCGCGATCTCATCGGGAGTTAGCTTCCTCTTGGTGCAAAGTTTCTTGACAGTGGTTTGCGCTTAGCCTTCGCATCATCATCACATGATGACCGTTTTTCGGATACTCTCCTCGTGTCTTTAACATCCCATGCAATTCAGCCAAGGTCTTATCCATTTGTTCATGTGATAATTCAATATGAATGGCTCGAAGCTCGGAGGGAGCGACCGGAGAATCACATCGTAGCCAATTCTTGGCTAAGGAGAAAACCTAGTTTTTCCGGACTCTCAATGTAGCCAATCATTTTTATCACATGTGGTGACGGGATTCCCCTCAACAAGCCGCACGCAAACAAGGACTTCGAGGTGTTGAACCTGTCGGCCCGATCTTGGTTCTCAAACATACCACGCAGTCCCCGAATAATAGTGTAAGCATCGCTGCTCTCATATTGCTTTTGAAGCTCGGGGGACATTGTAGCAAGCTTGAGACGGCTTATATCTAGGGCATCATTAGTGTGCTTCTCGTAAGCTCTCCGTGCAGCTGCGGTGGCATTATTAGGCAAATCCTCGGATAGGGTACTTCAAGAACGTACTCCTTACGCTCTTGCTTGAGAACAATTCTCAAGTTGCGATACCAATCCATAAAGTTTGTTTCGTTTAATTTTTTTCTCGAGAATAGATCGCAAATTAAAAGCCTTGGGTGTAGTATTAGCTGCCATTTATTCTATAACGAGAAAAGCAAAGTTTAGCACAATGTTTATGCTATGTCTATTGTTAAACAATTTAACATTAGACTCCCATTACGTATTTTCCACCTTCCCTCTAGGTTACGTATTGGGTCAAGATCCACATGTTAGTTAATTTTCTAGTGAGCTTTGGCATCTTGCTAGAAAATTAGTAACATCGGTAAGCAACACCTTGCTAATCACATCTCTATGTGACTCTTGTTGTTGGTGTGGCATCTCCATGCCCGGCGCCAACTTATGCCCCAAGGCCCAAAACTGTTTTGATAGCCTTGTTAAGTAAACCAAATGCTCCTGCTGTATATGTCTTACATATACCCCTCGTGTTATGATAGAGAATGGCACTCTGCTTTGGCGGACCCACCATTGACGAGCATAAGCTGTGTGACGGTGCAACATTTGGAAGGGCATTATTGCTACTTAATATTGTGAGGGATGCTATCCTATCAAACAAACATATCACATATATGAAAGCGGGTAGAATAGCACATAATGAAATAGTATGGCCCCCTTCACATGGTGATCTCCATCTCCATGCTGGCGCTGAGGATCTCCATCTTCGGCACCATCTTCCAATGTGCATGATGCTTGATTTCTTCAAACTAAGCTACTACTATAGAAGCTCTAATTAAATATTACATTGACTCGCAGGTCGTGAAAGAATATTACAAGCATTGCACGTATGAAAGAATATTACAAGGATTGCACATATGAAAGAATATTACACGCATCACATGCATCTCATACATACAATAGGGCCATACCATCTCAAAGCATTCTCTGCAAAAACAAGTTAGGCGTAGAACGTTTTCTACCTATCACAGAGATACGGCATCGAGACGACCTATAAGGGGGGGTACGCACACGGCGGTCCCGCTAGCCGGTTAGCGGGCGGGGGGTCGAGGGGGAAGCCGCTTACGGAATCCATAGATCCAATCTATGAAATCGCTTACGAAAACCATGTCGGCATAATCACATTATGTCATCCCGATACACTATCAAGGGAGATGGTTTGCGTAGGCGCGAGGGCAAACAAGATTGGACTACGAGATAGCTTCGGCATAATCATATTACAACGTTCTGATACACTATCAAGGAACGCTATCTCGAAGCCGATTCAAATAGAGTTCTATGGATATTGCTTCGATGTAATCACATTACGCCGTTTCGATACACTATCAAGGAACGCAATTACCATCTACTCTCCTCTACAGATCCCGTAAAACCGATTGATCTAATCAACCCATGTGCAAAACTTGTTCCAGATCCAATCTAAAACCCGAACTAAGCAAGATTAGCTCTGATACCACTGAAGCGTTACGCGGAGGCTACGCTAGCCGAAAACAAAAACTTTTCTACCGCGTAAACCAGGAACACTTGCAAGTAAGGGCCGATAGATCGTTACCGATTGGAGTATGCAGCGAAAAAAGCCAATCGGGGCTACCCGATCGAACGGCTGTCTTGGCTGATGACAGCCGATTCCCACAAGCAACAGCCGATTCCCGGGGACACCCGATTCACAAATAAGCCGATTCGCCGATGTAGCCGATTCGCCGAGTAGTCTGACCGCGTTCTCGCGCCTCGCTCTGATGCACTCGACCGCAGCCGATTCCACCACAGCCGATTCGTAGCCGATCAACGCGCGCACAACGTAGCAACGCCTCTACCGGTATCCACACGTCCGGGGACGAACGCCGAACACCCGTATGCTAGCACGCGATGCAAGGCTAGGGTTTGGCTCGAAAGTGGGGAGGGTTTTCGTGGAGATTGATCTCGCCGACTTCTAAAGCCGCGTGTGATCAGATTGATTCCGACGCAATTGACTTCAATTGATCTATTCAGCTCTCCACCCTCACCCCTTTATATAGAGTTGGCCGACGGGACTAGTGGCCGATCAGGACTCTATTTTGAATCGGATCTCATCCGAATCTCATAGAGTTAGCCGCCCATACGTCGTAAGACCATAGGACTCTATCCGATCGGATCCCCATCCAATCGAGCCGTATCCAAGTCCAACTCGAATGCCTATTCTTATCCCCTTAAGCATCCGACCCGTAGGTTCAGGTATACTCGGTTTCGGCTATAGTCTAACTTAGCCGACCGTCGGCTCGAGTCCAACTCAGCCGACCTGTCAATAGCGGCGCCTAGCAGCACATATTGACACCATAGTATACAAGAATATAATATCGGCTCTGAACCTGTAATGTGTACACAAATCCCTTTGCCTCACGATACCAATTAAGCTATAGGCAAGATGTGTGCCATCCCTTCAATAGCTTAACCATTCACTCGAACCGTATTGGATTATCTCGTCCTGATTGACTCCTCAATCGACTTAGCATGGCCATGCATTTCCATAATCCATTACCTCGAGGGGCCCAGAGATATCTCTCCAAAGGAGGGGCAAATTCCATCTTGATCACTCACATCCCACTCCATGTTTCATAGCAAACCCGAAAACTACCTTTATAACTACCCAGTTATGGAATAGCGTTTGGTAGTCCCAAAGTAGGCTACTACACATGTTGGAATCCATGGTGATCTCAGGTCTAAGGACTTTGTACCAACACTACCGAGACCAACTAATGGCACATTAATTCTGTAGTGTCTCATGGTCGGTCTATCCAACAATGTGTTCTCTAACACATGTGTCCATGTTTATTGATTTGGTATCTCCATACCCATGATCTATGAGACATGATCATCAATCAATAAACATGTCGATCTTAGAATCATATTAGTTCCAATAATATGATATATGATCGAGGATCATTTAGAAATAGATTCATACATATAGAGTCTCATAAATAAGTCACGTACTTATTGATCAATACAAGATGTCTATTTCATGGAACCGAATAACACTTTATTCATAAATACAAAAACATTGACGTGATATCCAACATCTCCATGTTGCGTCTAGGGCATATCACTAACACCGATGGTCCCACCGGGCGTGCCAAGAAGCATGTTGATAAGAAAATTCTGTCACGCGCTGGCCTGGGAGATCCGCTTAACTTCAGTGCAGGTCCTTTTCTTAGCTGTCTGATGTAAATAGGCATGCCAGTTGATTTGATCTGTCAACCAACAAGAAACAAATAGACATGCGTTAAGGTTAGGGTTAGATCCTACCGGATCGTCTAAGGAAACAAATTCACATATATTTGCTATCCCAAAGCATATTTAAACTAAGTGATTGGGATAGATCGGCTACACCGAGACGGTATAAATCACTCAATCTATATATACACTAGGATAATAAATATATGCATTCATGGCCTAGCCGATACTGTAGACCTAATTGTGGATCGGCTAGTACTCCGATACTTCTTACGAAAAGATATTAATCTAAACTAAATGAGTTAAACCTAGATCAATCGGTTGTCGGCTAGTGCTGACAGATTGATACTGACTTAAAGCATTTAACCAGATTAAGTTCTTAATATAGGAGGCAGCTCTAATAAATCTAATAGCAAATAATAATACAAGAAATTGTAAAACAAGTAAGGCTGGTTGAAACCCCGGCAATGTCTCTACAAATTTACATATAGCCGAAAAGATTATAATACTTCTAAAAGCGACTTAACAGATCATAGATGATGTAGCATTAAGTACAAAAAGATAGCATCAGATCTAAATAGACCGATGTAAACCCCTCAAGACGGTGGATACAACATATAATACAGGTCAACATCTAGATCTGACTCTATCGGCTGCTGCTTCCTGAGAAGAACAAGCCGATGGCAAGATAGATCTAGACATTGTTCTAGATTATATCTCGTATATGATAACTTGCGTAGTCTAAAGCATCAAACCTAGAGTATCATGATGATGGAAGCACTAGATTCAACAAAATAAACCACTAATGACAAGAATTTACCTTAATCGGGGATCGAAACGATGCAGCCCGAAGCCGGATCGAGAACTCGTCTAAAAGAAAATGAGAGGCGACACGCCAAGATTGTATTGATTGTGATATATGATTTAAAGGGGTCTCGGGTCCTATTTATACCCAAGGATAACACTATTCGTGTAAAACACGGTTTCTATCTAATCTACTATTCAAAATATGACAATATTTCGGGACATAGTCCCATGTCTCATTACAATTGGAATATCTAAATAAATCCCTAATTTACATATACAATTGCCGTTACAGGACTCTATCCGTAGATGGCAATATCTTTAAGGCGCAATTTGGGAACCAAATTTACTTTTATCTTCAAGCTTTCCATCGGAATTGGCCCCATCTTCCTCTCTGAATCGGAATCGGCCATCGGCTGTTCCCATCCGATTCGGCCTTAGCCGACTGGTTTCCCAACCGATTGAATCGTAGCCGATGCGGCCTCAGTTTCTCCGCAGATCACTTTCCCGATCCAATCTCGCTCCAATCTTGGCTTGGGCTTAGGGATTTGGTTACCAAATTTGGTCGTTAACACCGTGCAGTAAGGTTTTCAGCTTTGGTGCATCCCAGCCGATGGCCGACGGGGCATACCCACATCCATTCGGGAGGATGCCCAATGTACTCAATGGTCGTGCCAGAATTACTCACTTTGGGGGGATCCGAGTCTGTCGTCTGCAAAAGAAAAGAAAAAGAGTTCAAAGTGTCAATAAGGGACGATAGCCGATCAATCAGAGAAAATAGTGCTTAAGGGTAAAGAAGCTTACCGAAGGGATTTCGTCAGGCAGCAAGGTGGTGATGTAAATTGAGGACCGTTGTTGGAAGAGGTGCTTTTTGATTTCTACCCACCACCTGTCGTAGGCCGTGCTCCTCTTGTGGGCCAACTCCATAACTCCGATGCTACCGAGAGGTGGGCCCTCTATCTCCATCAATCTGTTCATTATAAGCTTGGAGTCCACCACCCCTCGGGTTTCTATCTTATCAGCATAATAGCAGCTGATGGGCAGCTGCCCAAGTCCAAACTGTCTGCTAGTCGACACTGGGTAATAAAACTCATAAGTCTTTACGACGTTGCATCCTTTGTGAATCCCAGTCGGCAGTATGCATGGAGAGAGCGCTGTGGTGAAAATTTCCCTACATTTGGGATAGCGGTCTGAATTAATTTCATCCAGATTCAGTTCGGTCGGCAGTTCGAAAGATGCCCTATCTTCATAAAAGAACCAGACCCGATTGTCCCTTGAAAATCTGTCATAAAGGGAGATAAAACCACTCGGCTAGCAGTTCGGCTGATTGCTTAGCACCTTCATGTGTGGCTGCAGCTTCCCCAAAAGATTGACACCTCCTGGTTGTCTCCTCGTTTTCTTCATCATCCATAATCGGCTCCAGGAGGGGAAAGCGTGATTCTGTTAGCTTTGGCCGACCAGAGATTTTCTGGGTCAATAGCACTAGCCAAAGGTTAAGAAACCACCAAGGGCCTTTGGTATTGATGTTTGTGTCGCCTGCAATTTTGGAGGCGGCTTGGTTCAAAGTCTGATACAGATAGCCGAGGAGGAATTTGACTAAGGGAACTTTTTTCTTATCTGCTAAGGCTTCGGCTATCACCTGCCAATTGGCTGTTGGGCCACAACTTGATCCGCAGAAGAACTTTTCAAGCCACATCATAAGAAATGCAGCATGTTCTCTGGCATTGATCGGTCCATCTCCCATGTTCATTGCTACATACCCATTCCAGCCCCCTATTGCCTTGGTCTTGAAGGAAAACTGACATTTGGCCTCCAATCTGTTTGGGTTAGACAATGACAAGATATCTAATCTAGTGATCATGACAACATCGGCTAAGGTTGGGGTCATGGGGCCTTGCTGAAAAAGAAAGGCATTTAAGGTGTTATTCCAGAAATAGGTGGCAGCCAACATCAGTGGTTCGTCCTTCGGCATGTCGGCTACTGATAATGCCAAGCACTGGGCAATTCCCACTTCTTCCCAATGAATTTGCTTAACCAGCTACATTCTCTTGTACCATGTCGGCCAAGACTTATCCATGGAGGGCCAGGATTTGAAGGTACCCGCCCAATGGTTCAAATTTGGATTCCTCATTCTATAGGGGACCCTGTTAGTTTCGGCTATGATGAAATCGGTCGGGTCCTTATTGCCGATTGGTCCTAAGTAATATCTCTCATCATTTAGTAAGCTTGGGATTACTACTTGGTGTGTGAGGTGCTACAATCAAAAAGGAAGCAGATTTCAGAATCAAAAACCCTAAAATTTGGACCTACAGCTGGGAGTAGGACAAAAGAGGGTTTTGGTCAACTGGAGCACACCTTAGGGAATTCAGCAAGGATGGAAGCCGACAGAGCAACGAGAGCCGCCATTTGAGCTGCCATTTGAGCAGCTTGAGGTCATCGAAAGGAGGAAATCGCCGCCACGCGGTCGAGAAGGCTGAGGACGTCGCCAGAGAACTCGAGGGTGTTTGTGGTTGTTGTGGATTGCGTTTGACGGCGTGGTGAAGCGTTATTTAAAGAGTTTTTTAACAGCCGAAACAGATTCAACCAATGGTTGCGCTGTGAATGAGATTGCACAAAATCCGCAACATTATCATATCACGGACTTGGGGGGCATGTGTTAACGACCAAATTTGGTAACCGAATTCTCGAGTCTGAAGCGGAATTAAAGCAGAGATTGGAGCGAAATCAAGAAGAACATGCAATCTGAGGATACAGAGGCTGTATCGGCTAAATCCGAATTGGCTACGGAGCCAGTCGGCTGAGTCCGAGTCGGAACAGATATAGCCGATAGCCGATTCCGATTGGAGACAGAAGCGGAGCCAATACCGACAGGAAAGCTTAAGAGATAATTATTGGATTCGGTTTCCAAAGTGTGTTAAAGATATTTCCATCTACGGATAAGGTCCTGCAACGGCAATTGTATCTTTTAAGTTAGGATATCTTGTATAGTTTCCTTTTGTGATAATGTCGGTTTGTTTAGAGATTTAATATGTAATAGGAATCATGTCCGTTACGGACTCATAGTATATTCAGGTATAAATATGACACGAGACCTTGTAAAACATATCAACACACATCAATACAACTTCGGCGCATCGCCAACCTTTCTATTTTACATTTTCTCGATGAGTTCTTGCTTTGGCCTTGGGCTGCATCGACTTCAATCTCCGAACAAGGTAACTTCTTGTTGCAAGCGGCTTGTATCGTCGGGGCCAGTGCTTCCATCATTATGATACTCTGATTCTGATGTTGCAAACTGCTTAATTTATCATATGTGGCATATAATCTAGATTAATGTCTAGATCTATCTCGTGATCAGCTAATATCTCTTTGAAGATAGCGACCGGTAGAGCTAGATCCAAAAGTTGATTTAGGTTATATGGCGTATCTACCATCTTGAAGAGTTCTCATTAGCCTATATAGGTCCTACAATTCTTTTGGTACTTAATGCTGTATCTAATCGACCTATTAAGTCGCCTTTAGAATTATATAGATGTATTTGGTTCAATGTTTGCTGTTAGAGATAGAACCGGGGTTTCATCCAGTCTTACCTATTCTGATCATCTTTATGTATTATTACTGTTAGATGTCTTAGACTTGCCTTTTATATTATGATCTCAGTCTACTTAAATGTATTAAGCTCGGTATCAATTTGTTAGTTTACACTAACAACCGATTGATCTTGGTATAATGCATTTAATCTAGATTAATATCTTTCTATAAAACATATTGGAGTACTAGCCGATTTACATTAGATCTGCGACATCGGCTAGGTTATGAATATATATAATTGTGTTCCTAACGTACTTTTGGAGCTAAGTGATTTATACTGTCTCGGTATGCTACCGATCTATCCCAATCACTTAATCTAAATGTGCTTCAGGATAGCAATTGTATATTTATTAATATCCATAGCCGATCGAGTAAGATCTAACCCTAACCAAACACCTATTCTTTGTGTTTCTTGTTGGTTACAAGATCAAACCAACTGGCACGCCCGCTCAATCACCAGAGGCGACTAATTTGGACGTGCACTGGAGTTAAGCAGATCTCCCAGGCCAGCGCGTGTAAAAAATTCACACCAACAGATGATCAAAGAAGATGATTGGGGGCCAAACCAAGATCTTCTCGAAGACTATTCTTACATCACAACATTACTTTTGGTCTATACAAGGCAAGAGATGAAGTTTTGCACGTTTTGAATTTAGATTCGGGCCTCCTAACAGCGTCAACTTCAAAATGGACCTAGCCACTGATATAGAAGAAATCTCTTGTCCCATGAGAACTTGTTGGAAAGCTTATGGAGTCTACTTTCAGATGATTTTGGTCCCACATTAAAATTCCTACTAAGCTGTAGGAAATCTGCAAAACAAACTATGTACCTCATCCAGTCCGAGTCTAATTTGGGCCTTGGGCCTTGTAATTGTGTTGTGGGCTAAGCCCAAGGGGTGCACACCCTAGGCTAACCCTAGGTCGTCCCTAATCATATTTATTTATTTGCCATTATAGTTTTGAGTTAGGTTTTACTTAGATTTTTTCTTCCATTTTAGTTTCGTCGTTCATCGGTTTGTGGAACCCCAACTTTGAGTTCTTAATGAATCATCTGCATTTATGTTGCAATCTTTCTTGTTCTTGCTTGTGTCTTCGATTCGCATGCAAG
This sequence comes from Oryza australiensis, assembly GCA_019925245.2. NCBI lineage: Eukaryota > Viridiplantae > Streptophyta > Magnoliopsida > Poales > Poaceae > Oryza > Oryza australiensis. Next base: position 888,506 of record JAIFGZ020000010.1, read on the forward strand.
GATTAGCCTTCTCGGTGAGGTCAATCGGGTTTTGACATGGTTGATAACCAATGGAGACATGGTGTTGCGATTGAAGGGTTCGGATCATGTTGATCGCAAGTCGGATCGTGTGTGTCAAGCTTCTGCCAAATCAATTGTTATCTCTAATTGACGAAACATTGGGCACCCCATTGCCATCAACCGATCCCTCTGAGTGAGCACGATTGTGGACATACCCTTTCGGAATCGACATGTACCGCTTATACAACCACATTTGATGAAAGTACAACGGACCAAGTTCAATAATCTGAGGGATAATGTGAACAATCAGATGCTCCATCATATTGAAATAAGACGAAGGGAAATACATCCTAAGTTGAGTGGTTAGGCATCCGTGAGGAGCGTTAATTTGGGACCCGATTGAGTTGTTAGTCATCACTGACGGGCGTAACTTAAAGCCCAATTGAGTTGTTAGTCATATGTGACAGACTTATGTTAAAGCCCGATTGAGTTATTAGTCATCTGTGAGGGGCTTTAGTTGGGGTTCGATTGAGATTATATCATTGGTGATGGGTCTTTGTTTGATTGGTCTTTTGGGTCAAACCTATGAGTGGCGGGCTTTAGTTTAGTCCTGACAAAGATAAATGCATCGATGATGAGCTTTTGCCTGATGGAGATGACTTCTCACATCACTGACTTTTGCATCGTGATAGGCGTCATACCCGACATAGATGAGGGTTGCCGCCTGATTGAGATGAGGGTGATCGTTATAGTGTATTAAAAACCACCTCCTATGGCGGCAAAGTCTTTTGGAACTAGCGCTCTAGTAGCGCTAATATTTTCGCTACAGTACGCTCTAGCTGTTTAAGGAACCGCCCCTATGGTCGGGTACGGTCGGATCACAACATTTTTATATCCTAACCTATATTATTTTTAAATATAGAATCGGGTATAGGTAGGGTACAATAATATATTACTCATATCGTATCCTACCTCATATTATTTTCTTTGAACCGGATTCAGGAACGAATATATATTTGTATATCTAATTGATATATATTTAATATAAGAAGATAATTAAAGTGCTAAAAGAGAAATATCAAGAAATAAATTATACAATATTACATATTAACTCGTAAAATGATTAACCAATCTTTTCTCATATTTATAGGTGAATTTAGATTTTCATATATGTTTTATAGTATGAGACATTCGAACGAATCTAACTCTTCCCATATATTTTAACTCGAATAATATAAGATATTCTATTTTTTCTCATATATTTTTCCTGCAAATCTTAGATCGGGCAAACGGTCGGAAAATACCATTCCCCGTTTCCACACCTAACCTACATCAAGTGCCACAGTTATAAAAAATAAAATAAACGCCACTATTATCGATATACTTCTTTCTTTCCTAGGACGTTGACATTTTAAAACGGAGGGAGTAAGTACATCGTCTGTACATTAGATTCGTAATTAATGATGGTACTTTTAGTGTCCTTTTCTCGGAGCACGAGCTGAACAATTTAATTCGTGTTCGGTATTGGAAGGTACACTAAGTTGAAAAAGAATTTTAAACAGTTTTATAAGAAACTTATACTATCTTTTTCTAAAATATGAGTATTTATAGGATCTTTAACGAAACTAAGGTAGAGAGAAAAATTATCTTTTAGTTATTTTAGTGGTCAAATTTTAAATTATTTTTGTTCCCTTTTCAGCATCACATAAAAACATATAGATCAATTTTTGTGCAGTGGACTCAGTGTCTTATAAATATTTATATTATGATATTAAAATATTTATATTGTGTAACGGAAAAGTATATAAAAGATGTATCATTAATCAAATCTTTCATTACATAAACTGAACAGGCCCGAGTGATACTCATGTCATTACTGGAGAAAGCCTCATCTATCCCGGTTGGTAAAGGCCTTTAATCCCGGTTATCAAATCGGGACTACGAAATCGCCACTAAAAATCGTCATTTTTAGTCCCGGGTGAAATAACCAGGACTAAAGATGGATCTTTAGCCCCGGTTAGAGTTACCGATCGGGACTAAAAAAATAGGTGCCCTCCTGACATCCCACTGCCCTCAGATTCTTTTCTTTCTTGTCAAAAATACTAAATCATCACAGATACTAAAATCAAACATCATTTCACATAGAGCAATGAACAACACATATCCCAAATGTTTTTCATTTTTTCTCCTGAGATCAAATACATCTTCAAAATTCACAAAATCACATATCAAATACTATCACACCACATATCCAAATCACATATCATCAAACTTAAAAAATAAAAATTTCAGATCGCCGCCACGGCCACCCGCGCCGCCGCCGCCGACCAGCCGCCCCGCTCGCCGTCGCTCGCCGCGCGGGCCGCCGTCGACCCCGGCCGCCCGGGCCGCCCATCGCCCGCGCTCGCGCGCGGGCGCTGCGCCGCCGCCTACCACCGAACAGGTCGGGGAGAGGGAGAGATAGATCTGAAAGGAGAGAGAGAGAGATGGAGAGGAGAGAGAGATCTGGAGAGGATAAGGAGAATAGGAGAAGATAAGGGAGAGAAGAAGTGGAGGAGAAGATAAAGGGAGAGGATTAGTACACACGCGGAACGAGGAAGCCGCACGATTTTTGGTCCCGGTTTGGGTAAAAAACCGGGATAAATATGGATTTTTTGTCCCGGTTTGTAACACCAACCGAGACAAAAAAATAGCATCTTTAGTCAATCTCTGACAGCCTCTTTAGTCCCGGTTGGTAACAAAAAATAGCATCTTTAGTTCCGGTTGGTGTTATCAACCGGGACTAAAGATCCTCGGTGCTCTGACAACCTCTGACAGGATTTGAACCGGGACTAAAGATCCTAGAGATCCATTGCCTTTTTAAAACGGGAAAATAGATATTTTTTTGTCCCGGGTACAACTCAAACCGAGATTACTGTGTATTTTGATACTTCAACCAAAGATGCTTTCTCTAGTAGTGTGTCACTGTCACGCCCTAAATATATATGTAATATTACTCTCAGTACAGTTAGCATATGGCCGTGATAATTTTCGGTCGAGAACCCGACAATTATATATCAGTGTTTTAAATCTCGGTTATAGATGCCACCATAGTCGATATAGCTGATTTAGACAATTCCGTTAAGTTATACATAATTTTTCGCTATGATGTAAACCGCTAAATTTAAGACGATAGCTGACTAAATCCGCTGAATGACAGGCGAAATAGTTGTCGCTAAATGGAAAAAGCAATTTTCATCTTGTTTTATTTTTCAGCCCAACCCAAATCAGTCACCTATAGCCCGTTTATTTTTTAACCATGTATACACTATGCAGTATGCATCTTTTTATTCCGTATTTCTACTAGTTTGATGTTTGATTACATTTGAATATTTTTATATTGTAACCTGTAAACCTATATTGTTATCTAATTATGTTGTATTTACTCTTTGTGCAACAATTAAGCCTGTATTGTTGTCACTAATTAAAATTTTTACTATATTTTTCTGAATTAGATATATTAATTCATGAATTATTAGAAAACTGCTAATGGCTTAGCTTTCGCTATAGCCCACTATAACTGATTCTAGCTGTTAGTAATTAATCCCACTAATAGCCTTAGCCCGAAATTTAAAACCTTGTTATATATACCCCTACCTTGAGCTTAGCATCATGCAACCTCGCCGCTCAAGCACCGCTAACTCAGCAAGCAAACTAGTTTTCGCTGAGTTGTGGTTCTTTTGGTCTCCTATAGTTTTGTGAAGCATGAGGCTCACGGTAGCAATCGTCTGTGCCATGGCGACAGCACTTCTCGCCGTCGCCCCGTCGTCGGCGGAGGCCGGCGACGGCGAGCTGAAGGTGGGCTACTACGACGACAAATGCTGTGGCGTCGAGGACATCGTCAGGTCGCACGTCGTCAAGGCTATCATACAGAACCGCGGCATAGGCGCCTCCCTCGTCCGCCTCATCTTCCATGACTGCTTTGTCAGGGTATATTTGTTATATATCACTCAAAGCTGCTTCCTTGTTTCGTTAGGTGTTAGATAGATTTATGCATAGGTTATATATGTGTTAAAATTAATATAAATGTTAGTAAATTTAGAATGATAGGGAGACCAAAATGTCGGAACGGAGGGAATAGCTTTGAAGCACTTGGGATTAATGAGTGCTTGCACAATGCATGCATGAATGAATATTGCAGGGTTGCGATGGTTCCGTCCTCCTTGACGCGTCCGACGAGAACCCTCGTCCAGAGACGGCGGCGCCGGTGAACATCGGGCTGGAAGGATTCGACGTCCTGGAGGAGATCAAGGCCGATCTCGAGAAGAGGTGCCCCGGCGTGGTCTCCTGCGCCGACATCCTCGTCTTCGCCGCCCGCGACGCCGGCAGCGTCCTCAGCAACGGCCGCGTCCGCTTCGAAGTCCCCGCAGGCCGCCTCGACGGCCTCGTCTCCTCCGCCGACGAGGCCCAGGCCGAGATCCCGGAACCCACCTTCACCATCCAGCAGCTCATCGACAACTTCGCGCGCAAGAACTTCACCGTCGAGGAGCTCGTCATCCTCTCGGGCGCGCACTCCGTCGGCGACGGCCACTGCTCCTCCTTCACCGGTCGCCTCACCGCGCCGCCGGACCAGATCACTCCAGCCTACCGCAACCTGCTCAACTACAAGTGCTCCCGGGGCGCCGACCCCGTGGTGGTCAACAACGCCCGCGACGAGGACCTCGCCACCGTGGCGAGGTTCATGACGGCGTTCGCCGGCCGTTTGCGGCCGGTCAGTGTCCTGGACAACACCTACTACCTCAACAACCTCGACAAGGTGGTCAATTTCAACTCCGACTGGCAGCTGCTGACGCAGGACGAGGCGCGCGGCCACGTCCACGAGTACGCCGACAACGGCACCCGCTGGGACCTCGACTTCGCCGACGCCATGCTCAAGCTCAGCAAGCTGCCCATGCCGGCGGGGACCAAGGGGGAGATCAGGAAAAAGTGCTGCTCCACCAACCACCGCTAGTAAAACCCTAATTCGGACAGCACTTGCAGGGTTACGTATAAGTATGCTGACGACGAAAAGTCCAGTAGTATATAGTCCACTGTGTCTCACTCACCACTAAAGACATCTCACGTATTAATAAATATTTTATTATAAATTAAATATTATTTAATAAAACAATATCATTGGATGCCATTTAAATTTACTTTCATATGATTATATTAAAAACATTAAGTATATGAAAAATTTAAAGTCTTGAAAACTATGCCAAGTTTGATCATATCATAGTGAGTGAGACAGAGTTATCGATAAAGCATACCCAATACTTTTTTGTTATGCTCAGTGTTCATATACCAAGTCTTATATAAAATTATGTATCGTATATGAAAGGTATTCCAGATAAGGGATAGAAAAAAGATCTACTCGAACGCTATAAGGACTACTCAGATCGTATTGATACTTATCTTTTTAATTTTACTTGGACAAGGAGATATCCGAGGATATAAATATAAGACCCCCAGCCAGAGTGAGAATAGCCAAACAGAGGCCAAGATAGATCTAGACAAACCTAATATAAAGCTACAAAGCCGATAAAAGGAATCTAGAACTAATCTTCAAACTTGCTGAGTTCATATTCAAGGAAAAAGACTATGCTATCCGTCGACTACGTGTTCGAGCTCCATTTCACCAAGCCGACAGAGATTAGATTAGGTCATCTCAAATATTATACTTGTGCGATATTGATATATAATGACAACACTGGCTTCGGCCAATAGGAGTAGGGCTATTACCTGTTAGTTAAGGGGCCCGAAGCTGTATAAAAATCCCTGTCTTTCGTTTCTTTTACCTCAATCTCACGTATACTCTGCTTCCAACAATCCCCATACTCTACAAATACTTTGGTCGGGGTATAACCCATCGCCAGTGATATGCCAGGTAGGAAGACTTGGTGCTTCAATGTTTTGACGAGATGGGTTCAAGAGGCGAGGTTTTCGACGAGAAATCCTTCGATGACTTCACACCTAGGAGATATGACCCGGTCGGAATCAGAACTATTGTCATCCAACAATACAATCTATTGAGACCAAAAGTTTCAATACGTCGTTGCTACGGAGAACTCGGCCATGAGACCTTAGTCCGTGCCGGCTATTCCAGAGCTGACATCGTTGTCACGAAAAATAACAGTTCAATATCATCGACCACGAGGCCTCAATCCAGGTCAACTACTTTCAAGATGGTTAGTTACATTAATCAAGATTGTCGGTGATATGGGCCCGGGGGTATGTTGGAGGTACGATATCTGAAAAAGGAAGGCGCGCCAAAGATATGTCCTGGATGGCTCAAGTAAGTCCGGCCACAGGCGGCCACGTGGCCACCCCAAGAGGGGCCTGGCCCGGGGGCTGCCCGGAGGCCACCGTATTCCCAGGCGGCAGGGTCCGGGATCACCCGGACCCCCCATCCCTCACCCCGCACCTCTCCGAGAGAGGGGCGAGTCCAACTGCCAACCACCTCACTTAATGCCTAAAGAGAGAGAGAGGCTAAGCGCCTGCCCCGCCGCATTTAATGCGATGTGAGGCACGCGTGTCAATCGCTCTCATCATCACCCTTTTTCCCCGTCACGAGGCAAAGAGGGCATAAAGTCTTTGACTGCGACCGTGGTATGGCAGCACGCCCACTCCGCACGCACCCCCTCCACGCCCCGTATAGTCGCGTTAAATGTGTTGGACGGCCGCGTGGGAGAGAGAACGCGAGCGTAGGAGGCATCCAGGAGATGGGCCACTGACCAGTAGACCCCACTAGAGTAGGTAGGTCGGCCCATCCTCGCGTCAGCAACATGGCTGCCACGACGCCCGCTTTTCTCCGCCTACTCCCACGACGCGGCAACAGGAACAAGGATGGGGATGGCTTCTTCGACAAGACAGGGGCGAGCCGCTTCATCATGTGGAGCGGAGTAGAAAAAATCAGGACTCTTGTGGTGTTCCCCTTGCACTATAAAAGTGTAACACCCTGAAAATCGAAGAAATTAAAATCGAAAACTAAAAATCGGAACATACAAAAAACTTTTTGGCTTATTGCTTCTTATCGTGTTTTTTGATCTTATTTGCCAGCTCAGTTACATAAGAGTTTCTTTTGGAATTACTTTGATGTGAAGTTGGATAAAAACCCTAAGCTTTGAAATCCCAGCTGGGAGAAATAATTCAAAATACATATTTGGAAAATGGTAAATATATAATTTTGTGGATTTATAAAAGTTATTTGAAAAGTATATAAGTTGGTTTAAACCATAAAATTGGAGAAGAAAAGTAATTAAAATTTTGGATTTAAATGGTGAAATTATTCTGAAGGGAAAATATGAAAATTAGAAGGATATTTTAATCAAGGTCTCAATTTCGAAAATCTAAAAAGAGGAATAAATCAAATAAGAAAAATATATTCTAAATAATAAAAGTGGGGAAAAAGCTTGAAAATATAATTTCAAAAGTATTTTGGGAATATTAGAATTTATTTTGAAATTTTAGGGGTGAAAGGAAATAGAATTGGGAAATTAGGAATTAAATCGGGATATTATAAAAGTGCACCGCTTATTGACGCCACGTGTTCGACCTGGACCCCCGGCCATGAGCGACCGCGCCGCACCCGCGCGCCCGCCCGCACGTCGCTGCTGCCGCGTCGACCCGCCCGCGTCGCTCCGCTGCCGCGCGCTGCCGCCGCCGCCGCCGCATGCGCGCCGCCCTAGCGCCGCCACGCCGCCGTGCCGTGCGCCGCACCGTCCATGCCATGTCGCGTGCTGCCACTACCACTCGCACGTCGCCCGCCGCCGCCCACGTCGCACACAGCCATGCCGCGTGCCGGCCACCACCGCCCTCATGTTGTGCGCCGCCCGACCCTCCTTCCCTCGCGCGCGCATGCCCGCACCGCGCGCCGATCGGCCCCTCTCCGCGCGCGCACCGCGCTATGACGCGACGTGCCCGCGCCGCACGCCGCCGGACCCCCTCGGCGCGTGCTCACGCCATACCGCGTGCCATACCGCTCGCATCAGCCCCAGCGCTCGCACAGTCCACGCTGTGTCCTCGCCATGACACCCATGCACGCACGCTGACCATGCCACGTTCGCAGTACACGCACATGTCGGCAGTAGGGGCGCACGACGCACGACGTGCGCACGCACGCGCACGCACGGTAGCCGCTCGCCAGCGTGCGTCGGTCGAACTCCTCGCGTTCCCGAGCATCTGGCCGGCTATAAAAGAATGGGCGGCCTTCACTTTCATCCTCACTCCTTGCCGACACCATTCCACCCCCTTATCTCCTCTGCCATTACCGGAACACGACGAAACGCCGTCGAGAGCGCCGGGTCGCGAATCCGTGTCGCGCGCCATTTGCCGCCGTTCGTCGGTCGCCGGAGCTCGCCGCCGCCTGCCGCCGGTCGGTGAGTGATCCACGCTTCCATTTCCGGCCATTGCTCGCGCTGTCGCCCTCACGTTTAGCCAGGAACGTCGCGCCATCTCGCAGGCCGGCCGAGCGCCCAGGGGGGGTAGACGCCGCGACAGTCTAGGAGAGAGAATGCACAGTGCCGTCTAGGAGGGTTGAAGAAAAAAAGGAAAAAAGAAAATTAGAAAAAAATAGGGAAAAATCTTAGAAAAATTTGGGGAATATTTTGGGAACATTTTGGGAAAATTTATGCCAAAATTTTGTAGTTTTCACAGCTATTTATCTTTTAGATAAAATGAAACCCTAAATGCGATTTTTGGGAGAACCTTCCGTTTACGAAAAACCCTTTCCAAAAAGAATTATTATACCTTTTCTTTTACTTCAAAACTATACCTATCTTTTGGATACATTAAAACAAATATCAATAAATCTTTTTGAACAAGCATTCACAAGATTTTCTCTTTGTCGCTTTATCGATTCTTTTTACAAAAACCCTAAAAAACTGTAACTCGTCGCTACGGTCGATTTTGCCCTAAAATCCTCCGTATCCCGAGTAAATTCGTAGGGGGATATTTTGAAGAGTTCTTTATGATTTTTCATGTCTTTTCGTTTGTTCTTATCGGATTTTAATTGGATTCAATTTTTCCTTTTCGCACATATGGTTAGCATCCGAAGAAGCAAGCGCTGACTACGCAGAAGACCCCGTTCAACAAGCGTGCGAGCAAGGCAAGTCAACACTTCCCTTTGAACATATTGATCCTACTTTGTGAAATGATGTTGATTTCAATTACAAATTGCATGCTATACACAAATGAGTATCTATGCTTGATATACCCTGCCTTGATGTTGATTACCATTAGAATTATTCTTTGTAACCTTCGATGTGATATGACCGGAGGCTAACTTCGGCAAAATGCTTAGCCCTGCTTATATTAGATTCTTACATACTCATTATTTTACAAAGAGCTTTATGCTTGGGCAACTACCTTAGGGAAGGTAGTTGAGCTACGGCATGTGGAAACATGAGCGCCACATTGCCTTGAACATGATGAAAATGGTTTTGATGGAAAAACAAAAATATAAAACCAACGTTTTTAGACTGGGGCGGATGGATGGATTTGGGTGGGTTCCGGGAAAGGCTAGTACCGTCCCTCGTCAAATAAGGACCGAGCCATGAGACTACAACTTAGAACGGACCAGTACAACCGTACTTCTCGAATGGGTATAGACCTAGCTGATTAAATATCTGAGCGGAGGCAGTATCCCTGCATAGTAGGTTCAGGTGTTGGCGTTGAGGTAAGGGCTTGCCGGTGGGGGTGCACCACTGGTGGGTGCCTGGACGAAAGTTAAGGACCTACCGGCAGGGGGTGTACCGCTGGTTGGTACCTGGGCAGAGATCGGGCATGCGATCAACATGAAGAAATGAAGACAGGAAGAAAAGGACATGAAGATGGAAAGTTCAAGGATAGAGCAATTCTCTCTCTTACCCCGGGAATGCCAGAATTCCTCTCACTGCTAGGAAATGACGGTTAAAGTGCATGAGGGCTTAAGTTCATGGAGCAGGTACTGCCAAAGTGAGGTTATCGAAAGGCTTTGCCATGACCGTCCCATTTAGAGGGATGTAAGCTCATTCAATGAGTAGTTGCGGAGTACGGGTAAAGTGTACATCCACTGCAGTGTGAGTAAATCAATCTATTCGAATAGCCATACTCGCGGTTAATGAGCGACGTGACAAGTTTCTCCCGTGGCTAGACTCATAAATTTTAAAATGATGGATGAGATTGCATAATGATTTTATGTGCTGGGAAACCAACTTCTCTACCTGAGAGAAGGGGGAGGACATCCCCAGAAAACCATGACGAATCGAAGACTGGAAGCTATCCTTGGGATCACAATGGATGGTGGACAGAACCGTCACCGACTTAATATACTCTAGAACTAAAATTTGACTTGGCTAGATGTTAGGATTGTGAAATGATTTGTGAAAATTGGCTTTACGCAAAAGAACCTCAGCCATCCTTTGAGTGACCCTATCATGTGCATCATTCCGTGTTGGCTTGCTGAGTACGTTGGGTACTCACCCTTGCTATACGCACAAACCTCCAGATGAATGAGATGAAGAAGACCCGTACACATACTACCAGAAGGAATGAAGACAATGGAGCGCACTAGGTCTTAGTCCCCAGTCGTTGCCTGTGGCAATCGACATGCCGCTGCTTTCCGTCTGCTATCTTATCTAATTTATGTTTTTGTTGTATCCGGACCAGTATGTCCTATATGTATTGGATATTGTCTTCGGGCCTATTATTGTAATAATTTCGATGTAAGACTATTCGTGCACTTTGCACCTGGTAATTCAGAACTGTATTCATGGGTACCAAACTACTCGATCCAAGGATAAGGTACTATGAACACGAATGATTTCCGTCCTCAAAAACGGGGGTCTACAAAAAGGAGGCCAAGTCCATCATAAAACGGTTGGTTGGTTCCGTTCTTCAGGTTCCTGAGCAACGGCTAGTTCTTATCAACTCCTTGGCTACCTCAGTCACCACCTCCGACACCCCCAAGTAGAACACCATCACCGGTCCCTGTAATTCATCCCTCATATTACACAAAGAACAGGAGTAGGGTATTACACCTCATAGGTGGCCCAAACCTGTATAAAACCCTCGTGTCCATTGCGGTTGTGATTTTTCTTCGGCCTCACCGGCTCCTCCCCATCCTCATCGTAAGTTTAAGCCCCGATTCTTCACTCCCCTGTGCCGAACCAAGAAAGGGGGTCCCCCGGATTCCCGCGTGTCGAGCACACGCATCGACAAAGGTAATTAGTATATTGATTTTTTAGAATCAATCTACTATTTTCGTAGATACATCTAGCATGTATTTACAAAGATACGCAATATTTCATACAACTCAACGTACCTATTTCCAGATCTATAATTTATTATGTTTACCTAGTGCATGTTTTATACAATATCAATTTTGTGAATGTTTCGTACATTAGGTCGACTACAGTCTAATACTTGGAGCAGAGTCAAAAAGTTGAATGGTGGTGTTGAAGCCAAATCCGTACCGCCGCTGACGTGCCAAAGGACGTGTTGATGTCAAATCAACGCTGGCCTGGGAGATCTACTTAGCTCCAATGCAGGTCCTAAAATTATTGAAATGCGGGCATGTCAGTCAGTTTGATCTTGCCACTGACAAGATATGCAAAATAGCAGAACATAAAGCATATCGGTCGATAAGCCGATAAACGATATAGTCAATCTGTTGACAGCCGATCGGCTGATAAGCCGATAGAGTGATTCCAGCCGATGCCGATGTCAACCGATGCAGTTAAGGTTTTGAATAATCGGCTATATTTCCAATGTAGATTCCAACACTTGTGTAAACAATGATGTAAAAACAATCGGCTGATAATAATATAATAAGATAATAAACCAATCGACAGACAATGGTATGATAGAATAAATACTGATCCGATGGTTAAAGCATACATCGGCTGGAGGTCCGATGTCATTAAGTCTGACAGATAAGTAATGATCGATGAATGCTCTGTTGTTATCGGCTAAAAACCAATTCATACGTAATCCTTACAAGCCAAAGCAATGTCCATGGGATTGACAATTACTCGATCGGCTCCAGACAAAGATTATATGTATTCATAACATAGCCAATGTAATGTCGAGATAACTCATCGGCTGAAACCCCGATAAAACCCATATTGGCAGCCAATAAGCAGGCTAGAGATTACGGTTCTAATCATGACTTAGTAGATCAAACTGAACTGATGCATCACTAAGTATGAAAAGAAATGCAATATCTAGACAATCAAGCCCTTGACCGATATTCAGGGTGGTGGATGCCTATGCTAATCTAATCTAATAAACGATTTAACCGGTATCGGCAGAAACCCTAAAACGAGAGACAACCGATAGAACCAAATCGAGATACTAGGATTACATTCAACAGAGACATATGATAAATAATAAGGCAAAGATATTAACCAAATGGAAGCGATCCAAGAGATCGAATGTACTGATGCAGCCTTGGACGATGCCGACGTAGCCAATACAATTGCCTGGGCCGACGGGACCTTGGACTTACCCCTTCGTCAGAGATCATAGCCGATGCAGCCCCGCGTCAGGTGCCAAGTTCCGTCGGATGATAAAGTAGAACATGTAAAAAAGGTGGTGATGCACCAAATTGTATTGATCGAGATTGATAGATTACAAAGACCTCGGGCTTACATATTTATACTCGTACGCTGATAAAGATCCTAACAGATTACAATTCAAACTTTTCTAAAGATAAAAGGAAATCAAACCGAGTCCCTAATGGACACTAACACACTTTCCTAAAGATAAAATGGAAAGCTAACAAACTCTTCCTAATTAATAGATACAAGCCGCATCCTTCCTGAACTCGGTCTCTTCTGGATAAGATCTTTTCAAACTGAATCCAACAAGAATCTGACTGCTGAAGATATTGATAACAGAAAACCTCCATCGGCTGATGCAGAACTCTCAGCCGATTCCAGCTTTGAGTCGATATAAACACTTAGCCGATGGAGACTCCAGGGCTTACCAAATTCTAGCGTTAACACATGTCCCCCAATTTTGGAGTATGAGAAGTCATGCTTCAAAATTATCCTTGCCTTGATCGCCCCAAAACTGATTCTTCTCTTTTTCTTGACACCGGCTCTCGTAAGCCGATAACTCATGGAAGAAAAATTTAACTTTGATTGGCATTGACAACCCGTGGAATACGAGCTCTGCCAACTGCTCATCACTTAGATTCAAATTATAACATCGGCTACGGACATTAAGAAAACCTTTGAATATATTCCTTAGTTGATTCCCCTTCTTGCTATTTAACTGATAGTAAATCTGCAAGCTTCAACTCATCAATCCCAGCAAAGAAGTACAGGTGAAATTGCTTCTCAAGATCAGGCCAACCTCTAATAGAATTTGGTGGCAATGACGAAAACCATTTGAAAGTCGATCCAGTCAAAGACAATGGAAAAAGTCTAACTTTCAGGGCTTTTTCAGCAGATACCTCCCCACATTGAGCTTACAAATTGGCTGATATGTTGCATTGTAGATATAATATCCTGCCCTGAAAACATGGAGAAGTCTGGAATCTTGTATCGGCTTGGAAGTGGAACCTTATCAAACCACTCAGGATATGGCAGCCAATACACTGAAGTTTGATTTTTTGATTTAATTGCAAACTGCTCCTTCATTACTTTTGCAATTATATCGGCCCAATCTTCTTGAGACTAATACCTTTGAGTTTCCTCCAACCGATACTGTTGTTGTGGCCCTCCATGCTGATACTGATCAATTTGCCCCCTAAGCCAACATTGTTGTTCCCGATGATGTTGAAATCACTCATCAATTATCTTGGGAACTATTTCCTCGATCAAACCACGTAATGTACTTGTGAAAACACCAAATTGATCGATCACAGCACAATGAACGGTTTTATCAACCACCTCTTGAAGTGTCTTGTCGTCCATCGGCTCGGTAGATTGTTCCCTATCTTTATTCATCGGCTTGAGAGATTGTTCTTTCTCAGCCTTGACTTCTTTATTAGACATCATGTGGCAATTGTGGGCTCTACAAGCCGTATGCAGCAATCTGCTATCAAGAACATGGTCCCACAGATGTGGAACGCGAAGAATAGCCGATTGTCCCACCAGGCGTACCAAAAATGTGTTGACACCAAATCCGTACCGCTGCTGGCATGCCAAAGGACGTGTTTGAAGGGTTACGCGGAAGCTACGCTAGCCGAAAACAAAAACTTTTCTACCGCGCAAACCAGGAAACTTGCAAGTAAGGGCCGATAGATCGTTACTGATTGGAGTATGCAGCGGAAATAGCCAACCAGGACTATCCGATCCGGAACAGTGTAGCCGATTCCCGCAAGCCGATCCGAGTTTCCGACCACGTTCTCATTGCCGATCTGCCGCAGTCGCCTCGCTTCGATTGTAGCCGATTCGTAGCCGATCAACAGTGCAGAACGTAGCAGCGCCTCTACCGGTATCCACACGTCCGAGAACAGAACGGTGAACACCCGTGTGCTAGCACGCGATGCAAGGCTAGGGTTTGGCTCGAAGGTGGGGAGGGTTTTCGTGGAGATTGATCTCGGCGCAGTGCAATTCAACTGATGTCGCAGCTCTCCACCCCTCGCCCCTTTATATAGAGTTGGCCTACTGGGACTAGTGGCCGATCAGGACTCTATTTTGAATCGGATCTCATCCGTGTCTCATAGAGTTGGTCGCCCATACGTCGTAAGACCATAGGACTCTATCCAATCGGATCCCTATCCGATCGAGCCGTATTCGAGTCCAACTTGAATGCTTGTTCTTATCCCCTTAAGCGTGCGACCCTGTAGGTTCAGGTATACTTGGTTTCGGCTATAGTCTAACTTAGCCGATTGTCGGCTCGAGTCCAACTCAGCCGACCTGTCAATAGCGGCGCCTAGCAGCACATATTGACACCATAGTATACAAGAATATAATATCGGCTCTGAACCTGTATTGTGTACACTAATCCCTTTGCCTCACGATACCAATTAAGCTATAGGCAAGATGTGTGCATCCCTTTAATAGCTTAACCATTCACTCGAACCGTATTGGATTATCTGTCTGTTGATTGACTCCTCAATCAACTTAGCATGGCCATGCATTTCCATAATCCATTACCTCGAGGGGCCCAGAGATATCTCTCCAAAGGAGGGGCAAATTCCATCTTGATCACTCACATCCCACTCCATGTTTCATAGCAAACCCGAAGACTACTTTTATAACTACCCAGTTACGGAATAGCATTTGGTAGTCCCAAAGTAGGCTACTACACATGTTGGAATCCATGGTGATCTCAGGTCTAAGGACTTTGTACCAACACTACCTGAGACCAACTAATGGCACATTAATTCCTGTAGTGTCTCATGGTGGGTCTATCCAATAATGTGTTCTCTAACACATATGTCCATGTTTATTGATTTGGTATCTCCATACCCATGATCTATGAGACATGATCATCAATCAATAAACATGCCGATCTTAGAATCATATTAGTTCCAATAATATGATATATGATCAGGGATCATTTAGAAATAGATTCATACATATAGATTCTCATAAATAAGTCACGTACTTATTAATCAATACAAGATGTCTATTTCATGGAACTGAATAACACTTTATTCATAAATACATAAACATTGACCATGATATCCAACATCTCCATGTTGCCTCTAGGGCATATCACTAACAGTGTTGATGTCAGATCACACGCTGGCCTGGAAGATCTGCTTAGCTCTAGTGCAGGTCCTAAAATTATTGAAATGTGGGTGTGCCAGTCAGTTTGATCCTGCCACTGACAACATATGTAAAATAGCAGAACATAAAGCATATCGGCCGATAAGCCGATAAACGATACAGCCGATCTGTTGACAGTCGATCGGCTGATAAGCCGATAGAGTGATTTCAGCCGATGCTGATGTCAACCGATGCAGTTAGGGGTTTGAATAATAGGCTATATTTCTGATGTAGATTTCAACACTTGTGTAAACAATGATATAAAGACAATCGGCTGATGATAATATAATAATATAATAAACCAATTAGCAGACAATGGTATTGACAATTAATCGATCGGCTCAAGACAAAGATTATATGTATTCATAACATACCCAATGTAATGTCTAGATAACTCATCGGCCAAAACCCCGATGAAACCCTTATTGGCAGCCAATAAGCAGGCTAGAGATTACGGTTCTAATCATGACTTAGTAGATCAAACTGAACTGATGCAGCACTAAGGATGAAAAGAAACGCAATATCTAGACAATCGAGCCCTTGACCGATTTTCAGGGTGGTGGATGCCTAAGCTAATCTAATCTAATAAAATGATTTAACCGGTATCGACAGAAACCCTAAAACGAGAGACAGCCGATAGAGCCAAATTGAGATACTAGGATTACATTTAATTGAGACATGATAAATAATCAAGTAAAGATATTAACCGAATTGAAGCGATTCAAGAGATCGAATGTACTGATGCAGCCTTGGACGACACCGACGTAGCCAATACAATTGCCTGGGCCGGCGGGACCTTGGACTTACTTCTTCGCCGGAGATCAAAGCCGATGCAGCCCCGCGTCAGGTGCCAAGTTTCACCGGATGATAAAGTAGAACATATAAAAAGGTGGCGATGCGCCGAATTGTATTGATAGATTACATGGACCTCAGGCTTACATATTTATACTTGTACGTTGACAAAGATCCTAACAGATTACAATTCAAACTTTTCTAAAGGTAAAAGGAAATCAAACCGAGTCCCTAATGGACACTAACACACTTTCCTAAAGATAAAATAGAAAGCTAACAAACCCTTCCTAATTAATAGATACAAGTCGTATCATTCCTGAACTCGATCTCTTCTGGATAAGATCTTTTCAAACCGAATCCAACAAGAATCCGAGTGCTGAAGATATTGATAACAGAAAACCTCCATCGGCTGATGCAGAACTCTCAACTGATTCCAGCTCTGAGCCGATATGAACACTTAGCCGATGGAGACTTTAGGGCTTACCAAATTCTAGCGTTAACAGATGGTCACACTTTATACCGACTATTGAGAAATTTAGAATAACAACGTTATATCATGGTCGCATATCTTGTATGGATTTGAGAACCTACATAAGGAGAAAGAAAGATTAAATAAAGCGAAGGTCTATCCGCCGAGATGATATTTTCATACCTCAATCCAAATTTAAATTATGGTCACGTTCTCTGTCATGGCCAAGAAAGAGTTCTCGTAGAGAATTACATGCCTACTCGGTCATGTAAGAACGGCTTCATGATTCCGATATCTTCGAGTTATATGGTCAAGAACGCTAGGTCCGATCATTTGCAATTACCTATCTATTTACTTGTTACTACTTCTATCTCGGATTTTGCCTCTGCTACTATATAGACAAAATCACATCTACTACCTTAATTTCAAAATATATGATATCATTGACTTTTTTATAACGTTTGATTATTCGTCTTATTAAAAAATTATATAAATATAATTTATTTGTTGTTACTAATCATAACTTATATTTTTATATATTTATATAAAATTTTTGAATAAAACGAATGATCAAACGTGTATTAAAGTCAATGACGTCATATTAAGGAGTAGTATTCAGTACTCGTGGACGGAGGGAGTAGAGTAAAACATCAGTAAGTGTGCATGAGAAATCCACGTCGATAAGGGAAATAAAAAATATGAAAATATCAGTTTGATATATGAATTGTCCCGATGGAGGTAGTCCCAGGCTAGTCGGATGGTTGATCATGGTCACACTGCCGACTCTGCGCTAGTGTTGTCATACTGCCAACAGCCCAGAACACCGGTAAGAAGGATGTCAGATAGTAACCCTCTGGTTGCCCGAACTGGTAGGGTGTTCTATGTGTATCTACCTAGCATAAGAATATCCAAGAGAAACCTAAAAATCTAGCTGCCAAAATTCTTAAATAGGACCATGAAAAAAATTTCACTTTGACTCCCTCAAAATAGACGAATCTAAATTCGTACCCTTAACCAGAAAACCAAATATAACGGTTCCGAACTATTGAAACTAGTATAATTTTACTCACTCAACGGTTTTGAAGGACGGTTTCACTGACATGGCGGTGTGGATGTGGGCTCGGTCCCACGTGATGCTTATGTGGCATTAGAATTATATATATATATATATATTATGGGACCCACTGAGATGTTGGGCCCATGACCCCATTTGTCAACACCGCCATGTAAGCACACATTAGCGAAATGGTCCTCCAAAATCACTGAGGGAGTCAAATTATACCGGTTTCAATAGTTTGGGAAGTCGTCATACTCAGTTTTGTTTTCTAAGGGGTACAAATTAGATTCGGGCTATTTTAAGGAGTGGACTTTTTAAAAAATCTAATTTGGGTTACTTTTATGGGAGTGGATTTTTTCCAAAAAAATAGGAAATAAATACTATCGAAAACTAGCTATACCATATTTGTTTATATATTTTTTGAATCAGATTTGGAATCGGAAACCTCCAATACGAAAATGGAAATAAATACTATCGAAAACAAATACGGAATGGATACAAATCGAAACAAATACGGTAACGGATATTGATCGGAATATTAAACCCTCTCAAACTAATCAATATTTATAATTTTCAGCTAAGCAACACATATAATAAATTTTAAATGTCCATATCAACATTGTTTTACTAATTTGACAATCATATAATCTTTCATATCAAAATCATGATAAATCAAGCATAGTAATTTTAGACATCCATAATAAAAAAATAATTCACTCACATGAGTATATACCATAATTTAAGTAGTTTATCACAAAATAGTTCATCAACAAGATCCACAATTCCACATATCACAAACTCACAAACAGTTCATAAGCTATAACATATTGAACATAACATTCACATCCACAGACTCAACCAACATAGTCACAACTCATATCACAATATTACATAAACTTAGGTCATCTCAAACATTCATAGTTCATGACAAACATATTTTGAAATTTAGGGGCAACAAATAAATTTACGGTGGGACTTTGGGACTTTGGGAGCTAGGTGAGTGGAGAGGATCTAGGGTTTACTAGTGTTTTTTTGTTGGGCTTATGGAGTTATAGTTATGGGTCGGCTGGGCCAAAGGATCCACCCCTAGGGTTCGGATATTATCCGATGAGGTATCCGAATATTATCCAACCGTATCCGCTATCCGTCGGATAATGCCTCTACCGTATTCGTATCCGTATCCGAGAAAAATTATCTATTTCTGTTTTCGAATCCGAAATTATACAAAAATTATCCGACTGACACTATCCGTATCCAATTTTTCGGACGAAATCCGGATATTATCCGACTATATCCGCTATCCGCCGGATAATGCCTCTATCGTATTTGTATCCGTATCCGAGAAAATTATTTGTTTCCGTTTCCGTATCCAAAATTATCCAAAAATTATCTTGCTGACACTATCCTTATCCGATTTTTCAGACGGAATCCAGATATTCCGTACTGTTTTCACCCCTATTTAATAGAGCCCCAAACATTTTTCTTAACCAATCTTTTGTGGCCCATTAGCCCAAGAAAACAAATACATCGCTTCCTGGTTCACGAGCTAACGGCCTATCAGCACTCCAATAACCACGGCCCTAGGTCTACTGAACATTGGACGGCCCATTGAACATAATTGGAAGACATTCTGACTGGGCCAACAAAGCTGAATTGATTTTCTACCTGGAGCAATTACACAGGAGGGCACAAACTCGTAGGTTCAAGGCTGGTCCGCTTCACCTGAGCACTGACGTACCGCACAAACATGCAAACAACATGGCCCATTTGGTTACCTGCAAGACGCCTGCCTTGGCACGCGCAAGTGCAATTGAGGGATGTTTGCCCACGCGGTCTCAGGGCCTAGCTACGTGCATGCAAATTAAACAGACTGCCCCAGGGAAACACGTTTCGAATTGAGCTTCGCTCCTCGTCTGGGCTGAGCGCGTGTAGCCGCGTGGATGAGTGATGCAGTGTGGGATAGACGGGTGTAGGAGGTCAGAGGGGGTCGCACGTTCCAACACCTCTCTCTCCCTATTTGCTCGCTCGACTCCTCCCAAGTTGTCGTCATCACCTCTCCATCGTCGTCACCTCTCGTCACACGTACGATAGCCACAGTTGACACCATCGTGCACGACGCCTTGACTGTCGCTACTCGCCTAGCCAGATCTAGCGGCCTCCCCATCACTGGATCCAGCAGCCACGAACCCATCGTCTCTAGTTATAGCAAAGAGACAGAGGTCGACGTGTCAACAAACGAGAGGTTGGAAGGGTGCAATAGCGAGCTTGACAGAGAACACCAGATCCAGTTGTTTGACGGGTGACATGCTCGACGAATGTTGACGATCGCCACCATCTTTTTTACTTTTTTTTCGTAGACTGCATCCATCCTGGCTACCTACTATAGGTGGCCATATGGCACGGCCACGGTGGGCCGGCCCAGGCGTGGCCCGAAAAAGCACGGCCCAGGAACGGCCCGGGCCGGCTAGCTTAGTGCCCGTGCCTGGCACGGCCCGACCCCCGTGTCGTGCCTGGCCTCCATGGCGGCCCGTAGTGCCGGCCCGTGCACGACACGACTTATTGGGCCAGCACGGGTTCAGCACGGCTCCCCGCCTCCCAGCCGTTGGATGCCCCCCCTCCATCCGACTATATAACGCAGGCGCCGTCGCCCGCATCAGCACCTGGAAACCCTAGCCTCATTCTGGATCTGGAACCCTCTCTCGCTCTCATAGTCTCGGTCTCGCCGACGCCGCACTATCGCTCCGACGGCTCCACTCCGCCGTCGCCGCCCCCATCGGCACCCGAAATCCCTAGCCTCATTCTAGAACCCTCTCTCGCTCTCGCAGTCTCAGTCTCGTCGGCGGCGCACTCTCTCTTTGACAGCTCCACTCCGCCTGTGCTCTCTCTGGATCCCTCCCCCTCCTCTCTTCTTCTCCCCCTCCGGTGGCTTCTTGAGCCGCCGGTGGCCGGCACGGGCACACGGCACGGTACAGAACTTCTTCCCTCCTCTTGATCCCACAACGTCGATGTAGCCTTGTCCTCTCCTTGTCCGCTTCGTCTCTGTCTCCGTCCATCTCACCTGGATCTGGTGCTTCGGATGAGAATCCGTTGAGGAACCAGGGCTCTTGGGCTCGTTGGCAATACTGGTGCTCCGGCTGCGAAGGTGGGTGACCTAACCCTAACCCTAGATTTGTTCTTTTCTTGTGATTGCTTGTCTGTCTCGATCCCTAACCCCTAGACCTGTTCTTGTTTTCTCTGTGTGTGCAGCCGTTGAGGAACCAAGACGTTGACGAGGGACCATGGCTGCCTCCGCCTCCGTCTCCGATGACGAGACTGTCTCGATGGATGCTAATGATGAGAGGTGGCTATGTGGGATGGCCGGAGATGACGATGAAGAGGACCTGACAGAGGACGCGCAGGCTCTGTTCGGCCGTAGCCTTTCGGCTACGACTCCGATCGAGATCGACGTGGATGATGATCGAGATCGGGGAGGCGAGGAAGCTCATGCTCCTGGAGAGGTTGAGAAGGAGGCCAAGTGTGCTCGTCCCTCGACCTCTGCAGTGTGGCAAGATTTTCAAAAGCTATTCAAAATGGTGAATGGTAAGAAGGTTAGGTATGCTGCTAAGTGCAATCATTGTTTTAGGCAGTACTCTGCTCTCTCTAGTGGTGGCACTGGTCACCTCACTCAGAATAGGGAAAGATGCCCTAGGCATCGTGAGAAAACACGCATGGCTCAGTCTCAGATTTCTTTTAATTCTGATGTTAGTATCCGCAATTGGGAGTATTGTCCTATGCGTGCTCGTATTGAGCTTGTTTGTTTGCTTGCTAGGCTAGATCTTGCTGTTGGTCTTGGTGAAACTGCTGCATTTGAGGATTACATTAGAACTGCTCATAACCCTGCATTTGTTGTTGTCTCTAGACAAACCACCACTAGAGACATGGTTAAATTTTTCACTGAGCGCAAGTCTAAGCTAGTTGAGACCCTTAGTTCTTCTGTTGTGCACTGTGTGTGTTTGACTGCTGATATTTGGTCTGGTAATGCAAAAGAGGACTACCTTAGTGTAGTTTCTCATTACATAAACTCTGATTGGCAACTTGAGAAGAGGGTGCTAGGTCTTGTGCTTATTGATGTGTCCCACAGTGGATAGAATATTGCTGATCATGTTTCATTTGTGCTTTCTAATTATGGCTTGACTGATAAGGTTTTTGTTGTTACTTTAAACAATGCATCATCTAATGTTGCTGCCATGAAAAAACTTAGACCTGTGCTCTCTAAGTATCTTGGCATTGATGTCATAGATGATCCAAATAAAAATGATGCATGTCCTAGT
This sequence comes from Oryza australiensis, assembly GCA_019925245.2. Taxonomy (NCBI): domain Eukaryota; kingdom Viridiplantae; phylum Streptophyta; class Magnoliopsida; order Poales; family Poaceae; genus Oryza; species Oryza australiensis. The sequence continues at coordinate 910,859 of JAIFGZ020000010.1, forward strand.
CATGTTAGTTCTTTGTTCTTGCATCAGCGTTGTGCATGTCATATCATAAATCTGATTGTTAAGGAGGCTCTTGATGCTCTTAAGCCTTTGATTGAAAGATTTAGAACTACAATCTCATTTATTAACTCATCCAACCAAAGAATTGCTGCATATAAAAGTTATTGTTTGGTTTCTGGTGTTAAGCCTAGAAAGTTTCAGCTAGTCATGGAGGTAAGGTGGAACTCTACATACCTTATGCTTAAAAATTTGTTTCGTCATAGTAACATATTGACTACTTTCATCCATGCTCATTATCATAGAGTAGAAGGTGGTCAATTGCTTTTAACTGAGGAACATTGGGAAATTGCAAGTAAAGTTCTTGAACTGTTTTATGATGCTACTGTTGCATTGTTTGGTGTTTACTATCCTACATCTCCTCTAATGCTTCATTATCTTGTTAAGATTGCTATACACCTGAAGAGCTATGCTAATGACTGTCACATAAGAGCTGTGGTTCAACCTATGATAGACAAATATAATAAGTACTGGAGGGACATTCCTTTGCTTTATTCTTTTGCATTTATCCTTGACCCTAGAGCTAAAATGAAAGGTTTCCATAGAGTGCTCAGGAGGTTGGGTACCCTTACTAGTACAGATTACACTTCTTACCAGCTTGCAACTAGAGCTAGACTTACAAATGTTTATAACAAGTATGAGGAGAAATATGGAGCTATAAGGTTGAGGAGGACTGACACTCCTAACCTGTCTAGTAATAAAAGGTATGCTTGGGATGAAATTTATGATGATGATGGTGATCTTGATTCTGGTACGAATACTCTAGCTAGTACTGCACACTTAATCATGTCTAGAGATACCTCTGCAACTTCCCTGCTGCATGCTGCATCTTCTGCTTCTAATGCATTTGAACTCGTATCTTACTTGGATTGTGACACTGTGAACCAGTTAAATGATGTCTTTAACATTTTGGACTGGTGGCATCAGCACAAACTTACATACCCAGTGCTATCCATCATGGCTAAAGATGTTTTAACTGTTCCTGTCTCTACCATATCTTTAGAATCTACCTTTAGCATGACTGGCAGGATCATCGAGGAGCGGAGGAGAAAGCTGAAGCCACAGATGGTGGAGATGCTGACCTGCCTAAAGGATTGGGAGGTTGTTGAAGCAAGGGTATAGCAAACTATGGAGGACAAGGAGCTTCAAGAAGCATTTGAGGAAGAGGATGAATCCATTGAGTAGTTTACTCTCTTAGTGATCATTTGTGTAATGTGGACTGTAATGTGGACTTTGTGGACTCTGGATTGTAATATGGACATTATAATGGAGCTTGGTTGTACTCTTTTTCCTTGTCCAGGGTTTCTCACAAGGGTGAGTTTTAACTAGACAGGTTTTTAATGAGGCAGCCATTACACAAGCTCCCAATAAAATTATCTTTTGATATATGTGTCTTGTATTTCTACTTTATTTGATTCATGAACTCATTTGTACTTGTAGTTGTTAAGTTGTTACATGGAAAATTGAACTTCATACTTGTTGTAGTTGTTAGATGTCTACACTTGTTTAGTGCCAGTGTCGGCACGGGCACTGCAGTGCTGTCGTGCCCAGCAGCACGACACGAGACGTTTCAGGGCTCTTAGTGCCGTGCCTGGGCCTAAGTCCCAGCACCACGGCACTAAGAGGCATGGGACGACTAATCAGCCGTGTCCAATAGTGTCGTGCCAAACCGTGCCATGCTAAACCGTGCCCGTGTCGTGCCGTGCGGCCCATTTGGCCACCTATACTTCCTACTATGTTTAATCTCGACCACCCGACCACCGGATCCGGCCACTAGCCCAACGATGCCCGGGAAGCGGCGCAGCTAAGCTCGGTGAAGAGGTGAAGCCTGATTCTGAGCGGCGCGAGGGCAGCGCGGTGTACCGAGGTGGGGAGGGCAAGGTAGTTCGGTGCTGGAGGAAGGGGGCAATGATGGGGAAGCTTGGCTCTGCAGTCTCCTTTTTATAGGTGCGGGCGGGGTTGGCATGGGAGGGGACGAGCTTCCCTTCGATCTGACGGAAGGATGGGGGCACGGCGAGGATGGCATGGGCAGTGGAGTGGGTGTGGGACAGACAGCGGTAGAGGAAAGGACAACATGGGGGCCGTCGCAGCCTTGCATACCCGCGTGGGTTTTGGGTTGTCACGATGGGTCTAAAGGGGCCTCAGCGTCCTTTCCCCCTTCAGTCTGACGCGTAATGGGGGGCGCAGCGTCGGCGGTCGGCGTGGTTTGACATGATGCTGGTGGAGCGGCATGGTGTGAGAATCGCTTGTCGACGTGTTCTTTGTCTCCTCACTGGCTTGGCACGCATTGAGGAGATGGGACAAGGAAGACGTATGTCACCAGCGTGGGTGCAAATGAGCACTGGGGCAGCAAGGACAGCGAGGATGGGGTAGGTTGGTCGTTGGTGATAGCAACGAGGCGGATGGGGCAGGGCTGATGCGAGCGGCACCGCACGTGCTCCATCACCATGATGGCCAAGGGCGGTGGTAGCTGGCGTCACCGGCCTAGGGCATGGGTGAGGCAAGGCGCAGTGGCTAGCCGCTTGGACCGATAGACGCGGTGGTGCGGCATTTCATCGAGCAATTCTCGGGCGAACCGCTGTTGGGAGGATGCCAAGGCTAGCTGGATCAGGTGGGCTGGGTGGGCTTTAGCTCGGTCGCTAGGCCTACTGGGCCAGAGGCTGAAGGGAAGGAAAAATGGACCTGTCCGGGTTGTGGGGAAAGGAAATTGGCTTGGCCCGACAGAAGGTGGGAGGAAGGAGAAAAGCAAACTAGACTTTTTGGCTGGTCTGAGCCAGCTACGGGAGGGGATCGGAGTGGTGGGCTTGGCTAGAAGTTTAAGCCCAAAAAGAAATATTGAAAGTAGACTTGTAATTAGGTTTCTATAATTTGAAAAGATTTGAACAAGAGGTCGCATATTTAAATTTGAATTTACTTATGGATTTCAATATGGATTTGTAGTATAATTTGATTTTATTGATATCTCTTTAGCTTTATACTTCCCACTTAGATTAAGGTGAAACATAAATCTTGTATATTGTATTTAAATGATAATTTTAGTATTCAATAATTAGTTTTAACTTCGCATGCTTAATATATTGCTCAGGTTTGTCTATTGCATTAGTGCCTTGGGGTTAGGGAATTAATAGGTATTTTTGTTCTTGGTCTTTTATTGCCAAAATATATCACTACTGGAGAAAGCATCTTTGGTTGAAGTGCCAAAATCCACAATAGTTTCGGTTTGAGTTGTACCCGGGACTAAAAATAGTCCCGGTTTAAAAAGGCAACGGCTTTCTAGGACCTTTAGTCCCGGTTCGTGTCACGAACCGATTCAAAACCTGTCAGAACCTGTCAGGGCGCCGGGGATCTTTAGTCCCGGTTGGTAACACCAACCGGGACTAAATATGTTGTTTTTTTGTCCCGGTTGGTGTTACCAACCGGGACTAAAGATTGTTTTCATCTCTAGTGCTGGTTGGTAACAACAACAGGGACTAAAGATGGGTTGCCTTTTTAAACTCCTTCTTCCTCCTCCGGCCTGAGCCAGCTCCACTTGTCTTCAAAATTTTGCGCTAGTTAGAGGGGAAGTGCTGCCAAATTTTTTTTGTGATTTTGTTTTGGTGATAATACACAAATCTTTGTTATCTACAAGGTTAGCAACTTCTTCCTCTTATGATCTATGCTTACCACTTCGCATGTTACGGTTGTTTTCTGTACATCTTCATCTCTAGATTTTTTTTAAACACAAGGACAGAGAAAATTTGTTTGGACTAATTATTTTGCTAAGCACATTACTGAAGGGTTACGCGGAAGCTACGCTAGCCGAAAACAAAACTTTTCTACCGCGCAAACCAGGAACACTTGCAAGTAAGGGCCGATAGATCGTTACCGATTGGAGTATGCAGCGGAAATAGCCAATCAGGACTATCCGATCCAGAACAGTGTGGCCGATTCCCGCAAGCCGACAGCCGATTCCCGGGGACAGCCGATTCACCAATCATCCAATTCGCGGATGTAGCCGATTCGCCGAGTCGTCTGACCGCGTTCTCGCGCCTCGCTCCGATGCGCTCGACCGCAGCCGATCTCGCCGCAGCCGCCTTGCTCAAGTACCACGGCCGATGAACGGCGCGCAACGTAGCGGCGCCTCTACCGGTATCCACAGTCCGGGGACGAATGCCGAACACCCGTGTGCTAGCACGCGATGCAAGGCTAGGGTTTGGCTCGAAAGTGGGGAGGATTTCCGTGGAGATTGATCTCGGCGACTTCTGTTGCGGATTCGGTTCAAAGCGATTCCGCAACTCTCCACCTCGCCCCTTTGTATAGAGTTGGCCGCGGGACTAGTGGCCGATCGGGACTCTATTTTAAATCGGATCCTATCCGAATCTCACGAGTTGGCCGCCCATACATCGTAAGCCCATAGGACTCTATCCGATCGAGCCGTATCCGAGTCCAACTCGAATATCTATTCTATCCCCTTAAGCGTGCGACCACGTAGGTTCAGGTATACTTGGTTTCGGCTATAGTCTAACTTAGCCGATCGTCGGCTCGAGTCCAACTCAGCGACCGTCAACAGCGGCGCCTAGCAGCACATATTGACACCATAGTATACAAGAATATAATATCGGCTCGAACCTGTAATGTGTACACAAATCCCTTTGCCTCACGATACCAATTAAGCTATAGGCAAGATATGTGCCATCCCTTCAATAGCTTAACCATTCACTCGAACCGTATTGGATTATCGTCGTTGATTGACTCCTCAATCAACTTAGCATGGCCATGCATTTCCATAATCCATTACCTCGAGTGGCCGAGAGATATCTCTCCAAAGGAGGGCAAATTCCATCTTGATCACTCACATCCCACTCCATGTTTCATAGCAAACCCGAAGTCTATTTTTATAACTACCCGATTCTGAATAGCGTTTGGTAGTCCCAAAGTAGGCTACTACACATGTTGGAATCCATGGTGATCTCAGGTCTAAGGACTTTGTACCAACCCTACCCGAGACCAACTAATGGCACATTAATTCTGTAGTGTCTTATGGTGGGTCTATCCAACAATGTGTTCTCTAACACATATGTCCATGTTTATTGATTTGGTATCTCCATACCCATAATTTATGAGACATGATCATCAATCAATAAACATGCCAATCTTAGAATCATATTAGTTCCAATAATATGATATATGATCGAGGATCATTTAGAAATAGATTCATACATATAGAGTGTCATAAATAAGTCACGTACTTATTGATCAATACAAGATGTCTATTTTCATGGAACTGAATAAAACTTTATTCATAAATACATAAACATTGACCATGATATCCAACATCTCCATGTTGCCTCTAGGGCATATCACTAACAATCTCCCACTTGCACGAGTCAATAATGTAAGTATCTAATACCCATTGCTCTTGTGTGCGCCTCATGTTTCGGTGAGGAGAGGTTTTGTCAGCAGATCGGCTATGTTGAGATCCATGTGCACTTTGCATATCTTGACATCACCTCTGTCCACTATCTCGCGGATGAGATGATATCACCGAAGTATGTGTTTGGACTTCGATGTGATCTCGGCTCCTTGGCTTGCGCAATGGCTCCACTATTATCACAATAGAGAGACATTAGACCGTCGTACTAGTCATCACACCAAGCTCGAAACGAATTTCTTGATCCAAACGGCCTCCTTTGCAGCTTACGAAGGAGCAATGTACTCGGCCTCCGTTGTAGAGTCGCAACGTATCCCGCTTGGAACTCTTCCAGTGACTGCGCCTCCGTTCGGGCATAACACGAACCAGATTGCGATCTATAATCATCCTTGTCTGTTTGGAAGCTAGCATCGGTGTAACCACTTACAACGAGCTCTTCTTCACCTCCATAGACTAGGAACATATCCTTAGTTCTTCTCAAGTACTTAAGGATATTCTTTACGGCGATCTAGTGACCTTCACTGGATCGGCGGTATCCGCTCGTAGCACTCAAAGCGTACGAGACATGGACGTGTACAAAGCATGGCATACATGATGGATCCAATTGCCAAAGCATATGGAACCATACCCATCTTATTCCGCTCATCATGTGTCCGAGGACACCGATTCTTGCTAAGATTAATGCCATGTGACATGGGCAAGAAACCTTTCTTGGAATCATGCATGTTGAACCTTTTCAACACCTTGTCAATGTATGTACTTTGGCTTAATCCAATTAGCCTCTTGGATCTATCTCTATAGATCCGAATGCCTAATATGTATGCTGCCTCCCTAAGTCTTTCATGGAAAAACTATTTTTCAATGAAGACTTGTGATTCTAGCATAGGGATATCATTTCCAATCAACAATATGTCATCCACATATAAGATTAGAAATACAATTGCGCTCCCACGACCTTTTTGTAAACACAGGCCTCCTCTTCGTTTTTGATGAAACCAAACACTTTGATTACTTCATCAAAACGAATATTCCAACTCCGAGATGCTTGCTTCAATCCATAAATGGATTTTTGTAGCTTGCATATCTTTCCGAGCGATTTTGGATCGACAAAACCCTCGAGTTGTATCAGTATACATCCTCGCTTAGGTTTTCATTTAGGAAAGCTGTTTTGACATCCATTTGCCATATCTCATAATCAAAATATGCAGCAACCGCTAGGATAATTCGAATAGATTTAAGCATTGCGACGGGCGAGAAGGTTTCATCATAATAACCTCCTTGAATTTGTTTAAAACCTTTCGCCACCAATCGCGCCTTATAGATGTGAACATTTCCATCCGTATCGGCCTTTTCTTAAAAACCCATTTACACTCAATGGTTTTGACACCATCAGTGGATCAACCAAGTTCCAAACTTTATTGTCGTACATGGATTCTATTTCGGATTTCATGGCTCCAAGCCACTTGTTGGAATCGGGTCCCACCATCGCTTCCTCATAGGTCTTAGGCTCATCGTTGTCCAACAACAATATATCACGTTGTTCCGCACTGTATACATCGGGCGCACGACGTGATCTTTCATACCTCCGTGGGACGGGTGTATCTACAAGCGGTGGCGCAACACTTTGCTCCTCTGTTGTGGTTCGTGGTCGCTGAAACATTTTTTCGGTGTTTCTCGCACTTCTTCAAAATGCACCCTGCTCCCACTAACCCTTCTTGAAAGAAACTCTTTCTCCAAGAAGACATCGTGTCGGGCGACAAACACTTTGCCTTGTTCTCGATTATAAAAGTAATATCCCTTAGTTTCCTTAGGATATCCCACAAAGAAGCACTTGTCGATTTGGGTGTGAGCTTGTCGGCATGTAACGTTTTACATAAGCTTCGCATCCCCAAATTTTGAGAAAAGACAAACTAGGGGTTTGTCTGTCCATATCTCATATGGTGTCTTTTCAACCGACTTAGATGGAACTCTATTTAGTGTGAGCGCAATTTGTTTCAAGAGCATATCCCTAGAAGGATAACGGAAGATCACTTTGGCTCATCATCGACCGCACCATGTCCAACAAGGTGCGATTTCTCCGTTCGGACACTCCGTTCCATTGTGGAGTTCTGCCGGAGTCAGCGTGGAACAATTCTATAATCTTTCAAATGATTACCAAACTCTTGGCTCAAGTATTCCCCTCCACGATCGATCGTAGAAACTTGATTGTTTTCCCTAAATGATTTTGTACTTCATTCGGAATTCTTTGAACTTTTCAAAGGATTCGTACTTATGCCTCATTAAGTAGATATAACCATATCTACTAAAGTCATCGGTAAAGGTAATGAAGTACGATAACCACCTCGGCCGTTGAGCTCATTGGTCCACATACATCGGTATGTACGAGTGCCAATAAGTCACTTGCTCTCTCACTATGTCCCGTGAAAGGTGCCTTTGTCATCTTACCAAGTAAACAAGACTCACATGTCTCAAATGATTCAAAATCAAAAGAGTGAAGCAATCCATCCTTATGGAGCTTCTCCATGCGTTTTCTTATTTATATGGCTTAAGCGACAATGCCATATAAACGTGGGGTTTATATCATTAGAGAGTTGCCTTTACGTATTAATGTTATAGATAGGAGACGCTTCAAGATTCAAAACGTATAATCCATTCACCAATGGAGCATGAAAATAGAACATATCTACGAGATATATTGAACAACCATTGTCCATTGATCTAAAATCATATCCTTCCGCTTGCAAACATGAAGCGAAAATAATGTTTTGACATAGTGTTGGAACACAATAACAATTATTCAATTCCAAAACTAATCCTGAAGGTAGATAAAGTGATCTGTACCGACAGCAATAGTAGCAACGCTTGCTCCATTGCCGACGCGCAGTTCACCTCGCCCCTTCTCAATCCTCTACTTCTTCTCATTCCCTGCACGATTTGCAAATATGAGCTACGATCCGGTATCAAATACCCAAGAGTCGGTAGGTGAAGTAGCAAGATTAATGTCTATAACATTAATATCTAAAGCGAAGTCGTACTTTGCTTCTTTTTGAGATCCTCCATGTACTTCTTGAAGTTCCTTTTCCAGTGGCTTTGTCTCCTTGTAGTAGAAGCAAACGGCATCGATGCCGCCGACCCTTCTTGCCCTTCTTTGCATTAGAGGCACTCGTGATCTCATCGGGAGTTAACTTCCTCTTGGTGCAAAGTTTCTTGACAGTGGTTTGCGCCTAGCCTTCGCATCATCATCACATGATGACCGTTTTTCTGGATACTCTCCTCATTGTCTTTAGCATCCCATGCAATTCAGCCAAGGTTCTATCCATATTGTTCATATGATAATTTAATATGAATGGCTCGAAGCTCGGAGGGAGCGACCGGAGAATCACGTCGTAGCCAACTCTTGGCTAAGGGAAAACCTAGTTTTCCGGACTCTCAATGTAGCCAATCATTTTTATCACATGCGGGACGGAGTTTACCCTCAACAAGCTCGCACGCAAACAAGGACTTTGAGGTGTTGAACGTCGGCCCGAGCTTGGTTCTCAAACATACCACGCAGTCCCCGAATAATAGTGTGAGCATCACTGCTCTCATATTGCTTCTGAAGCTCAGGGGACATTGTAGCAAGCATGAGACAACTTATATCTAGGGCATCATTAGTGTGCTTCTCGTAAGCTCTCCGTGTAGTTGCAATGGCATTATTAGGCAAATCCTCCGGATAGGGTACTTCAAGAACGTACTCCTTACACTCTTGCTCGAGAACAATTCTCAAGTTACGATACCAATCCATAAAGTTTGTTCCATTTAATTTTTCCTTTTCGAGTAGATCGCAAATTAAAGGTACTAGGTGTAGTATTAGCCGCCATTTATTCTACAACAGAAAAGCAAAGTTTAGCACAATGTTTATGCTATGTCTTTCGTTAAACAATTTAACATAAGACTCCCATTACGTATTTTGATAGAGAATGACACTCTGCTTTGGCAGACCCACCATTGACGAGCATAACGGTGACGGGTGCAACATTTGGAAGGGCATCATTACTACTTAATTTTGCGAGGGATGCTATCCTATCAAACAAACATATCACATATGAAAACAAGTAGAATAACATATAATGAAATAGTATGGCCCCCTTCACATGGTGATCTCCATCTCCATGCCGGCGCTGAGGATCTCCATCTTCGGCACCATCTTTCAATGTGCATGATGCTTGATTTCTTCAGACTAAGTTACTACTATAGAAGCTCTAATTGAAGATTACATCGACTCGCAGGTCGTGAAAGAATATTACACGCATTGCACCAATGAAAGAATATTACGGGGTTGCACATATGAAAGAATATTACATGCATCACATGCATCTCATACATACAATAGGGTCATACCATCTCAAAGCATTCTCTGCAAAAACAAGTTAGGCGTAGAAAACGTTTTCTACCTATCGCAGAGAAACGGCATCGAGACGACGTATAAGGGGGTACGCACACGAGATAGCTTCGGCATAATCACATTATACTGTTTCGATACACTATCAAGGAACGCTATCTCGAAGCCGACTCAAACCGAGTTCTATGGATATTGCTTCGACGTAATCACATTACGCCGTTCCGATACACTATCAAGGAACGCAATTACCATGAACTCTCCTCAACAAATCCCATAAAACCGATTGATCTAATCAACCCGTGCGCAAAACTTGTTCCAGATCCAATCTAAAACCCAAACTAAGCAAGATTAGCTCTGATACCACTTCTGAAGGGTTACGCGAAAGCTACGCTAGCCGAAAACAAAACTTTTCTACCGTGCAAACTAGGAACACTTGCAAGTAAGGGCCGATAGATCGTTATCGATTAGAGTAGAGTGCGGCGGATATAGCCAATCGGACTATCCGATCCGAAACAGTGTAGCCTATTCCCGCAAGCCGACAGCCCGATTCCGGGACGCCCGATTCACCAATCGCCCAATTCGCCGATGCCGTCGCCTCGCTCCGATTGCAGCCGATTCATAGCCGATCAACAGCGCGCAACGTAGCAGCGCCTCTATCGGTATCCACACGTCCGGGAACAGAACGCGCGAACACCCGTGTGCTAGCACGGGATGCAAGGCTAGGGTTTGGCTCGAAGGTGGGGAGGGTTTCCGTGGAGATTGATCTCGGCGCAATGCAATTCAACTGATGTGTCGCCGCTCTCCACCTCTCGCCCCTTTATATAGAGTTGGCCTACGGGACTAGTGGCCAATCGGGACTCTATTTTGAATCGGATCTCATCCGTGTCTCATAGAGTTGGCCGCCCATACATCGTAAGACCATAGGACTCTATCCAATCGGATCCCTTTCCGATCGAGACGTATTCGAGTCCAACTCGAATGCTTGTTCTTATCCCCTTAAGCGTGCGACCACGTAGGTTCAGGTATACTTGGCTTCGGCTATAGACTAACTTAGCCGATCGTCGGCTCGAGTCCAACTCGCCGACTTCAATAGCGGCGCCTAGCAGCACATATTGACACCATAGTATACAAGAATATAATATCGGCTCGAACCTGTAATGTGTACACAAATCCCTTTGCCTCACGATACCAATTAAGCTATAGGCAAGATGTGTGCCATCCCTTCAATAGCTTAACCATTCACTCGAACAGTATTGGATTATCGTCCATTGATTGACTCCTCAATCAACTTAGCATGGCCATGCATTTCCATAATCCATTACCTCGAGGGGCGAGATATCTCTCCAAAGGAGGGGCAAATTCCATCTTGATCACTCACATCCCACTCCATGTTTCATAGCAAACCCAAAAACTACCTTTATAACTACATTATTGATTTGGTATCTCCATACCCATGATCTATGAGACATGATCATCAATCAATAAACATGCCGATCTTAGAATCATATTAGTTCCAATAATATGATATATGATCAGGGATCATTTAGAAATAGATTCATACATATAGAGTCTCATAATTAAGTCACGTACTTATTGATCAATACAAAATATCTATTTCATGGAACTGAATAACACTTTATTCATAAATACATAAACATTGACCATGATATCCAACATCTCCATGTTGCCTCTAGGGCATATCACTAACAATTACATTGTGTTGAGAAAAATTAGGAAAAATATAGAGGAAGAAAAGTATGCTTAGCACGTTACATTTCTAGGAATTTAGTACGTACAATTTTATCTCGCAAAATATTTATGGAAAATGATGAGAGAGAATCTTTTGGACAAAAAATTTATAAAATAGATGACAAAGGAAAAATATAGAAAATTTGATAGTAGGTTAGAAAAGTAAGGTAATTTTGTTTGAGCTCGTATAGTAGTAGTACTCGTGCATCTCCATCATAATTATAGCTGTGCAAGAGGACATCTTGATATACTCTCCATTATTGTCTGATTACATAATATATATAATTATTGTAATAATATTTAAATGGTTTGAATTTCGTGGATTTTTTCTTACGATTTTTGTGTATTCCATGTAGATGGATCGGCAATGGATGTACAACGTGGATCGACGGTTGATAGAGTTTATTCATGGCGTGCATTATTTTTTGAGTGTGGCCGATGCCAACAAGCAGAAGGGTTTCATACGTTGTCCATGCAAAAAGTGCAAAAATGAGAAGCAGTATTCGACATCAAGAATTATTCATGCCCACTTGTTTCAGTTGGGATTCATGACTCACTATAATTGCTGGGGGTTGCAATGGAAGAAGTGCAGAAGACGACGACAACATTCCAGACTATGGTCAATACGGTGGGTTTGAAGAGAATACAGCAGGCGAGGCGGATGGGGATGCTGAAGAAAACGACGGGTTTGATGACCTTGGTCAGATGTTGCGCGACGTACATGGGGACTGCGAAGGTGAAAAGGAGGTGCAGGAATTGGAGCGTATGTTGGCGGACCACAAAACGTCCTTGTACCCAGGCTGTGAACAGGGGCACAAAAAGTTGGGTGTCACGCTTGAATTCTTGCAATGGAAGGCCAAAAATGGTGTCAGTGACAAAGCATTTGGTGAGTTACTAAAATTTGTGAAGAACATTCTTCCAGAGGGAAACGAATTGCCGGAATCAACGTACGAGGCTAAGATGTTAGTCTGCCCTCTAGGACTGGAGGTACATAAGATACACGCATGTCCTAACGATTGTATCCTCTACCGCAGTGAGGAGTACGAGAACCTAGAAGCATGTCCGGTTTGTAAAGCACTTCGATACAAGATCAGACGAGATGAACCAAGCGAAGTTGACGGATGGCCTTCGAAGAAAAGGGTTCCTGCTAAGGTGATGTGGTATTTTCCTATAATACCACGGTTGAAGCGTTTGTTCAAGAACAAGGAACATGCAAGGATGATGCGCTGGCACGCGGAAGAACGCCTACAAGACGGCATGCTGAGACATCCGCCGATGGGTCATAGTCGCAAAACATCGACAAAACATTTAAAGACTTCGGCGAGAATGCAAGAAACCTAAGATTCGGCTTAAGCACGGACGACATGAATCCTTTTGGAGAAATGAGCAGCGGGCATAGCACTTGGCCTGTAACGATGTGTATCTACAACCTCTCGCCTTGGCTATGTAAGAAGCGGAAGTACATTCAGATGCTGGTTATTATTCAAGGCCCGAAGCAACCTGGTAACGACATCGATGTGTTTCTGAGACCGCTGATCGAAGATCTAAAACTGTTGTGGAAGAAAGAAGGTGTTCCCATGTGGGATGAGGATAAACATGAGCAGTTTAACCTACGAGGGTTGCTGTTTGTTACCATCAACGATTGGCCTGGACTTGGCAACCTATCCAGACAGTCAAACAAGGGGTACAACGCTTGCACCCACTATATGGATGAGACCGAGTGTATGTACCTGAAACACTGTAAGAAGGTAGTGTACCTGGGCCATCGTCGCTTTCTTGTTGCAAGCCACCCTGCCCGCAGAAGGGGCAAACATTTTGATCAAAAGACAGACTATCGTACTAAGCCAAAGCATCGCAACAGAAAGGACGTGTTTGCCATGGTGAAAGACCTCAAAGTAGTATTTGGAAAGGGACCCGGCAACCAACCTATAGCAAGTGAGGGTGGTCACGTGGCGATGTGGAAGAAGAAGTCAATTTTTTGGGAGTTGCCCTACTGGGAAGTCTTGGACGTCCGCCACGCAATCGACGTGATGCACCTAACCAAGAACCTTCTGCGTAAACCTGTTGGGCTTCCTAGGTGTATACGGAAAATCAAAAGATACACTTGAGGCACGTAACGATATGAAACATATGGCTCAACGCGACGGCCTTCACCCGCAACCAAAGGAGAAAGGAGCCCAATACCTAAGTCTAGCCAGCTACACTCTGAGCAAGGTAGAGAAGGAAATAATGTTTGAATGCCTGGAGAGCATCAAGGTACCGTCTGGATACTCCTCAAATATAAAGGGAATAATAAGCATGAAGGATAAGAAGTTCACAAATCTAAAGTCCCATGACTGCCACATGCTGATGACACAGCTGCTTCCCGTTATAATTCGGGGTATCCTTCCCGATAATGTTCGGGCAACAATAACAAAGCTATGTGCTTTCCTGAATGCAATTTCACACAAGGTCATCGATCCAGACAGACTAGAAGACTTTCAAAATGATGTGGTCCAATGTCTTGTCAGCTTTGAGATGATCTTTCCGCCTTCCTTCTTCAATATCATGACGCATCTCCTATGCCACCTTGTCAAAGAGATCCATATCCTCGGTCCGGTATTCCTACACAACATGTTCCCTTTTGAGTGGTATATGGGCATTCTAAAAAAGTACATCCCTAACCGTTCTCGTCCGGAGGCCAGCATCGCCAAGGGATATGGAACAGAGGAGGTGATTGAGTTTTGCGTCGACTTTATTGAAGACCTTCGTCCTATCGGGGTGCCTGAATCAAGCCATGAAGGTAGACTACGGGGGAAGGGAACTCTTGAAAGGAAGGCAATCAAGAACATAGACAATGACTTGTACAGGAAAGCACATTGGACCGTGTTGCAACGATCTTCCTTGGTAGCTCCTTACATCGAGGAGCACTTGGCGATTGTTCGCTTGAAAAACATCGGTAAGACGGATGCCTGGATTACACGCCATCACATCGATGCATTCCCTGCTTGGCATGCATTCCCTGCTTGGCTATGACAACGTCTCATGGGCAACACGAGCATTGACCAACACTAGCCTTCTTGGCGAGGGGACCATCTTGCTCGATCACAACATTCCAGGCATATGAAATCAATGGGTACACATTTTACACACGGGCCCAAGACTTAAAGAGCACGAATCAGAACAGAGCTGTCCGCATCGATGCCGTGGGATACGACGGTACGAGTAGCACATATTACGGCAGCATCGATGATATATGGGAGCTGGACTATGGACCTCTGAAGGTCCCTTTGTTTCGGTGCCAGTGGTTTAGGCTCAGTGGTGGAGGCGTAACCATTGATGCAAGTGGGATGACAATGGTCGACCTGAGCAAGGTTGGATACTCAGACGAACCCTTCGTCCTTGCCAATGATGTACGGCAAGTTTTCTATGTCAAGGACTGTTGACGAGAAATCTCTCTCACGCGCTGGCCTGGAAGATCTGCTTGACTCCAGTGCAGGTCCTTCTCGGCTGCCTACAGCGTGCAGGGCGTGCAGTTGATTTGATCTGCTAATCAACAAGAGAAACAAGAGAGTATACGTTAAGCGTTAGGTTAGATCCCCACGGGATTGGCTAAGGAGATCCATGAATGTATATATGCTATTCTAGGCCATATTTGGGCCAAGTGACTGGAATGGATCGGCTATGCCGAGACAGCATCAGCCGCTTGATCCAAATATAGTGAAAAATAACAAATACACAGATTGATAACCTAACCGATACTGGAAAGCTAACAAAGAATCGGCTAGTATTCCGATGAATCTTATGTGAAGATAATATTCTTGAATCAAACGTATAATTTAAAAATCAGCCATCGGCTGCCCGGGAAGAGCCGATTATATTAAGCAACGTCCGACATGAACACGATCTTAACATAAGAGGCAATTCCAATACAAATCCAGTAACAAGCACATTACAAGAAACATATTAGGGCAAATAAGGCCAGCTGAAACCCCCGCATTATCTCTAGATAATATAAATCTCAGATGAACAGATCACTGATAGTTATAAAGACGACTCAATAGTTCGAATCCGATGCAGCATTATGTATAAAAAGAAACATCCGATATGTTACAGTCGACTTATACTCCTCGAGATGGTGGATACCGCATATGAACCAGCCAACCTTTAGATCTATCCCCACTGACTGCATGTTCCTGACAAAACGAGCCAATGACAAGATAGATCTAAACATTGATCTAATTCATATGCGTTATATGATATATGACGTAGCAAAACCACTGATTCTAATGTATCATTGCGATGGAAGCATTAGAAACAAAAAGGCATACCACTAATGACAAACATTTACCTGGACTTGGGGATCAAAACGATGCAGCCCGAAGCCAAACAAAGCGTTCGTCTAAAGAAAAGATTGGCGATGCGCCGAAGGTTGAATTTATTGAATCATCATTTTACAGAGGGCCTCGGGTCCTATTTATACTCAAGATACAAATACCTGTAACAACCCTGGACTCTATCTAAACTACTGATTAAAACACCATATTATCCCTAGCGGGACCTATGCCGTGTTACAACTAACAATCTAACAAATCTCTAGATTACAGATACAATTGTCGTTATAGGACTCTATCCACAAGTGGCAATATCTTTTAACGCGCAACTAGCAACCGAATCTTTCATTTATCTCTAAGTTTCTGCACTAGACATGGTTTCATCTTTTCCATACTCAGAATCGGCTGTCGGCTGCTTCCATTTGATCCATCCTCAGCCGACTAGCCCTGCAGCCAATCCCTTTCTGGCCGATACGATTCCTGTCTTTAGCCGATCCGATTTCGCTTTGCCTTTACGAACTTAGGAACTCAATTACCAAATTTCAGTGTTAACAAGGACATGTCTAGCAAAGCAAAGAAGGGGAAAGGGTTCAACGAGCCAAAGCGTCACGTGTTTCTCCCAGGCAAAAGAAAAATCGTGGGAGTCGAGGATAGAACTGTTGATGATTACGATCAGTTTGACGGGCAACCTCCATTCGTGGTGGCGGTTGACCCGAGCATCCTCCTATCAAATGAGGACACCCCTTACTCACGCAACAATCATAACGAAGGAACAATTGTGCAGAGAAAGTATGTGAGGACAAACATCACTTAGCTAAATTTATGTATGGACGATGTAAATTAATTTAAATTATTGAATATTTTTGTTATCATTTGAATTTATTGTAGATTATTATAAATTTGTCATATTTAAATTGTTGTATATTATTATTTAAATTTAAAATAGTTTTGAATATGATTATTATAATTTAAAATACACTAGCAATTGTGCCCGTGCGTTGCAACGGGTGAAGTCAAGGCGCGACGCGGATGGGGACGGCACGGAGGGGCGCGGGAGCTCCGAGCAGCGATGGGAGGGAGGAGCGCAGGCGCGACGCGGGGCGCGGCGCAGATGGGGACGAGAGGGAGGGGCGCAGGGAGGGAGGGGTGAAGGAGGTCTTTTTTTATCCAAGCTCTCCCTTTCTTTAAGCATTGGGACTGCGGGTAGGGCTGAACAAAATACTCGTGGCTCGCTAGCTTGTTCGGCCCGTGGTTGGCTCGGCTCGGCTCGGCTCGGCTCGTTGAGAAATGCTAACGAGCTGCGCCAACGGTTTAGCTCGTTAGCTATAACGAGCCAGTTCAAGTCAGCTCGCGAGCTGCTCGTGAGCTCAACGAGCCAGATGCAATGGACAAAGCAGAGCCTAATGTTTTGCTTGTTTTGCTATTCTTTTGCTTGTTTTGTTGTTGATGTAACAATAAATCAATATTTTTTATGATTTTATGATGGTCAATATGGATCTAATGCTTTAGATTATAATTGTTGATGGACAAGTGTTATAACGTTAATTATGGACTTAATATATTACTTTTTTACTTTTTTAATTGTATATTTGCATGTTTAATAAACTCCAAAAAAATGAAATGTAATTTGTACATAAATTGCACTGTATTAAAGTGGCTCGCGAGCTAAACGAGCTGGCTCGAGCCGGCTCACGAGCCGAGCCGAGCCGGCCTCCTGGCTCGGCTCTCTACCGAGCCGAGCCGGCTCAATATCCACCCTAACTGTGGGTCCATTTTGGAAAAACTCAAGAGGTTTTCTGCAAAATAGTCAGGCAAAATAAAATTTTGGGTAGAAACACTACTTGCTTTATAGATAGTTATAGATTATAATAGGACATTGTTGAAATATTTAATCTCGGTTTTAAACACAAACCTGGACTAGCGAACGCTCGATCATGACGGGCGGATAGGGGTAGTCCGCCGTCGCGCGCGTCATCGACGGCTCCCATGGCGCCGCCGAGGCATTGAGACGGGAGAGACAAGCCATCGATTGCAAGCATAAATAAAAATGAAATTTGGGCGATTTGCTGAGGAGATGAGAAACCATTTTCAAATTTTTAATTATATGTTATTATATAATTTTAATACTCCATAATACAACTGCTAATTATATTTTATTATTTAAATTTATAATATTTTTCAAATAGTATATATGTTAATTATATATTATTATTTAAATTTATAATATTTTTCAAATAGGCCATATGTTAATTATATATTATTATATAAATTTAAAATAGTTTTGAATATGATGATTATAATTTAAAACTGTTGAAATATTTAATCCCAGTTTTTAACACAAACCGGACTAAAGATGAATTTGGCTTAAACCGGGACTAAAGATGCCCACCTACGGGCCACGTGGCTGCCCCGCCATCTTTAGTCCCGGTTGGTGGCTCAAACCGGGACTAAAGATTATACCTTTAGTCGAAGCCACCAACGGACAAATGTATCTTTAGTCCCGGTTGTTGGCTTCAACCGAACAAAAGATCCCGTAACTATAAATAGCGGGGGCCTCGAGGGATCCGAACACTTAGATGTTTTCATCGTCTTCGTCTTCGTCGCCGATCAGACCCGAGGACGCCGCCGCCGCCGCGCCGCGTCTTCATCGCCATCTCCATCGCCACGGGCCGGAAGCCGAAAGCCGCCGTGCCGCCGTCGCCGGGTTGCCGCAGGTTAGCCGCCGCCGCCGCGCCCTCTTTTCGCCCTTATGTGTGTTAGGGTTTAGGGTATTCGGGGTTTTCGGGCCGGGAGGCATCGTCACCGCCGTCGTCGCCGCACGCATGCCGCACGCCGCACGCCGCACGCCCATTGCATGCCCCCACGCACCGCCGCCGCCTGCCCACACGCGCCGCCGCCGTCGTGCCTCCCAGCCCGCCGCCGCCGCGCCGCCTCCCGGCCGGCCACCGCCGCCCTCTCCCCTCTTCCTCCCTCTTATTTGAATTGTGTAGAATTGTGTAGAATATGCATATATATATGTGTATATATATATGTTTGAATGTTTGAATTCCGGCCGAATTAATATGCATGTGTTTAAATTCCAGCCGAATATGTTTCTGTATCTTTCAATAGATTATATTTGAAGTTTGAATGTAAATGTGGTTGTAAATGGACTTTTGAATGCATATGTTAAACTGAAATGTTGATATGTGAATTTTTTGTTTATATGGACTTGTGAATTTTGAATGTAAATGTGAATGTAAATGGACTTTTGAATGCATATATTAAATTTGAATGATAATTAATTTAGAATACGAATTTGTTTAATTTTGAATGTTAATTAATTTTGGAATGTGAATATGAACTTTATGTAAATAAAGGGACTTTTAGTTTAAATTTGAATGCGTGAATATTGTGAAGTTTGAATGTTTATGTGTATGAATTTTGAATGTGTATGGATGAACGGACGTGAACGAACGGACGTGGATGAACGGACGGACGGACGAACGAACGAACGAGTGTTCGTTCGTTCATTCGTTCGTTCGTGGACGAACGGACGTGGACGAACCAACGGATTTTACGTAAACATACATGATTTCACTGAATAATTGATACATGTATTAACCGAATAAAATTTTCTTTATCAGAATTCTTTGATTAAGTCCTCAACCCACAACAATCAAATGGCGGATCATGACGAGAAACAATTTCTCCTTGACGAGATTGCACGCGGTAGCACAGAGTTTTACATTGAGGAGGGGATCGAGGATCCAGGCCAATACCTCAATGAGAAAGGGAACAAAGGGGGGATGAGGAGGGGAACGAGGAAGTGAATGAGGGATCCACCTCCGTTGGACAGAAGAGGCCACGCGGGCAACGCGGTGTCACCAAGCGCATCGAGGGTCGACACATCATAACAGAAGTAGCACCGGATGGACGACCAAGTGCCCCAGCGAACGCCACAAGGAAGTTTGTGGCACACAGCGGATGGGTGGTGAGGGATCACGTACCCATAAGCGTTGCGAACTGGAGGTGATCAAGCAAAGAAGGAGATGAGCAGAGCTATCTCCCGGATACAGAGAAAGAAATGCTATGGACCACAATGCTGCAAACGTTCACCATCCCAGACTCACAACAAGCAAGGGTCAAGGAATGGACGTTAAAGAAGATGGCAGAGCTCTTCAGGAACTATAAGAAAGAGTTACACAAGAAATACGTCCTGAAGGGCCAGAACCCAGACTTTGACAAGTTTTCAAAGCTAAGAGATCATTGGGGGGCCTTTGTTGAACACAAGACTGGGGAAGAAGCGCGAGCGATCATTGAAAAGAACAAGGCCGACGCAGCCAAGAAAAAATATCATCACAGGCTTGGGTCAGGCGGCTATCAGAAAGCAATGAAGAAATGAGAGAAAATGGAAGCCGACCTTTAAGCACGAGATATCGTTCCAGGCACAGCCAACTGGCCGGAACGATCAAAGCATTGATTCTATGCTCACGGCGGCTCACTTAATCCCGTAGATGGCGCAGTTATCTTCGGCGAAGAAATCCAAGAAGCCGGCCGAAGATTAGAGGAGGCGGTGGAGGCCACTTCGTCGGGCTCGTTCAGGCCTGACAGAGAGAAGGACGAGCTAACGCTCGCCCTCCAAAACCCAGAGCATTCGGGACGTACGCGAGGAAAAGGCGTTGTTCCCTAGAAATATGGGTTTCAAGCTGACATCAAGACGTACAGGAGCCACATGAGGACCAAGAGAGAGCACGATGCGAGGTTCGCTGAAATGGAGATGCGGATCTCGTAGATTGATCAAACTGTGGACGAAAGGCTGAATCAGAGGTTGGCAGAGGAGCGGAGACATTGGGTTAGCCAACAGCCAGATCCAACAACAATGGCTCAACTCCAGCAGCAGCGCAGCAGCAGCGCGTCAACAGGAAATGAAGGCGAGTTGGCCCCACAAGCTCAAGCGTGTCCGCCATGCCCTCTTGATGACATCATGCAGCGGACAACGTGTGAGCTGCACATTCCACTCAAGAACATAACAATAAAGGTATGTTCATACTTTTATGTTGTATATTTCCTTAAATAACTTGACAATCAAGGTTCATTACTAACTAATAAGCAATCTTCTCGAACAGGTTGCATCAGGCATGGCGATTCCAGTAGAACGAGACGGCACCTACCACTACAGGCCCGTTCCACCTGCGTACTCAAAAGTGGAAGTTGAACAGGTGGAACGCGGCTATGAAGAACTCGAGCTGGATATCCCCGGAGGAGACGAGGAGATGACGCTAGGAGAAACAACTCATGGAATATTTATTTGGAGGAAGCCCTTCATCATATTCCCAGGACGAACAACGTCTCCTATCGTTTCCCCACCGTTGCCTCCACGTGGACCGTCTCCTCCGCCTCCTTCGCCGCCTCCACCTCCTCCGCCTCCTGCATCACTACAACGAGCACCGACTCCTAAACAGTCATCAATCATCAAAGAGCGCGCCGTCGGTCTCCCAAGAAGAAAGATTCAAAGAATTGAGAAGACTCCGCCACCCGCACAGAAGCTTTCATACGAGAAGACTCCAGAGGAGCTTGAAGAAGCCGTCCAAGCTGAAGTCAGGGCTCACTTCAGAAAGAAGTCTCCTGAGAAGCCTCCTGAAATCCCCAGGAGACCGACTTTTTCAGGAAGACGTACCTAACACCACAACCTGAACCGCAACCTCAACCGCAGTCCGACTATGACAGGACTATTTGGAAGGCTGCTGGTAATGCGAAGAGAATGGGAAAAGATGTACCCTAGCTCGGCATGCAGCCTCAGAAACCTCTGGAGTTCAACACAGTTCCAAATGTTATATCAGAGTTAAGACAATTTATGGAATCTGCTGGAATTTCAATGGGTCAATTACACAGCCGTGCTCCCCTGGCGAAGGCTCTGCTAAAATACAAGTTAAAACTTGGAAAGCCTCTTGTAAAGCTGGATCAAGTGAAAAAGCTACCTACACAGATGTACCGCTTTCACAAGTGGTACATGCAAGAATCCAGCAAGGGTGGAGAGATGGTAACGGGCTGATATTCACTATACTATTTCTTCGATGGAGGTGACCACTTCTATATCTGATTCAAAGACATATTCGATCTGTACCAGCTTGATGCCCTCGACGTCTCACTTCTAGCCATGTGGGTTCTGTAAGTATCATTCTGTTATTTCATTTCTTACCTCCTTTTATTTAGCCGACTAAAATTCTTTTTAACTATTGTAGAATGACGATCCAATAGTGCAACAAGCACGACTGTACCAAACATGGATTCATGGATCCACACAAAATCAACGGTGTATTGGTTGATCAATTTCCTGCAACAGTGGACAAAATATACAATGCGCTGGTGCAGAACCACTTCCGGACGTTTATCCTTCTGCCCTACAACACTGCGTAAGTTTTGTCTTCCTTTCGTATCGATTTCAATCCCATGCATATATAAATTTGCATATATGTCATCTAAACCAATTTGCAGATTCCACTGGGTTCTGTTAGTAATTGACATGGATAACTCGTGGATCCATGTCTTTGACTCATTGGATAAACCAGAGTCCACGTACTCAAAGATATTTGAATTGTTTAACAGGTAATGCCATATATCTTACTTGCTATTGTATATATGTGGTTCTCGGATAATTACTAGCTAACTTTCAACTGCACGTAGGGCATGCGAACGGCTTCGGGTGAATATTCGCGGAAATTGGAAAGATAAGCTCTCCGTGAGGATGAACTTTCCAGTGAGTAACATGCTCCAAAATTGTTTTAAATCATTATTTTGTTCTAAAATATGAAATGTATATTAAATCTGTCGTCGTTTCTTCTTTAGTGTGCAAAGTAGTCGCAAGGAAACAACTTATGCGGATACTACTTCTGTGACTACACCGCTTTGTTACCGATGTCACAACTATCGACGATATAGATGTACGTATAACAGCCATTCATACATTACGTCTCGATTTCTTATTCACTTTATATATTTATTTCTCGTTTATTCGAATTAATGACAGCTTATGCGAGTAAGAGACAACCTCCCCCATGAGACTTTCATACAGGCTGCTTAGGAAGAATTGATGGGATTTATAGACGAGCAGATCATTGATCCCGTGGGGGAGTTCTACTTTCATCTAAGTAACTTAACCACCGAATCCACAAAATAGACAATTTTTTGTAACATACGAAATATATGTGAATATAGTACATATGTATATATATTTTGGTAATATATGTATATATTTTCTTTCTTAAGTTCATTTATATGTGTGTAAATTATATATTTATACATATATATGCATGTTGCATATATATGTATAAATATATGTGTGTAAAATATGTATATGTGTAATATAATATATGTGTGTAATATATAGGTAGCAGGACTGTTGGAGAAAGGAGCAAATTAAAAAAATAAAAAAATATTTAGTCTCGGTTGGAGCCACCAACCGGGACTGAAGATGCATCTCTAGCCCCGATTATTTCAACCGGGACTAGAGATGGCGATCTCTAGTCCCGGATTCGTAGTCCTGGTTTGACAACCGGGACTACTGAGAGTTGCCAACCGGGACTATTGTGGGATACTCCACTAGTGTATCCGGTTAAATGTTTGTAGTATAGTTTGATTAGAAATTGAATTAGTATTTAATTTCTCTTTATTTGCATTATCTTCATTTTACCTGAGATTTGTAGGTTATAGTATCGTGCTTTTTTAGTATGCTTCTGGATTTTAATTACCCATGGTTTTGTTTAGAGTAGATTTTCACACAAGTCAAGCAAATGTCATACTAGTATGATGTAAAAGTTTTAAAATTTTTGAAAATTTACATACTTTAATTGTCACGATTTTCAGGATGTTATAATTGGTTTTATTTTCATTTCATCGATTCATTAGTTACACGAGGTATCTCAACCAGGTATGTATGTAGCTGATGTTTTTCGCTTGTCGTGGTGGCGAACCAGACGCGTGCATGTCCTGCCCTGCATCGCCACGCCCCACGCCAGGCACCACCTATTCTGCGGTGGAACATGGGCATACATTGTCTGCCATGTCGCTCACGAGGAGCACGACGGAAAGGCTATTTAGATACGCGCACGGTGGTGAGCTGGCGGCGAGACCATGACAGGCCGGACTCCAGGCGCGCACACTACTAGATAATTGATTTTTTCGTACGGGTCAAAAGATATCTTTCTGTGTGGAAGATCTACCCGCATGCACGAAAGGGTCTGAGAAAATTAAATTTTTCCGTGCGGACGGCCTAACCGTACGGGAAAATCGATTATCGCTAGAAAATTTTGTCGGGAGTTAGAAAATTTTGGAGCCCGCGCACACTTATATAGGCAGTGGTGATCATCACGTACGGGCGGCTTAAGCGCCCGCACGAAAAGATCTTTCCGTGCGGGCGCTTAAGCTGCCCGCATGGAAAACTATCTTTCCGTGTGGGCTCTTAAGTCGTGTGCACGCGATAATTTATAAACCTTATGGACAACAAAAATTGTAATAATATCTAAATTTGGTCAAAAATTTCCATAAATCGACATTACAACTTATTTTTGTTCCATAACACTATCATAAAAAAATTCAATCAATTTTGATCAAGTGAGACTATATGTTGTTCATAAATGGTTACACCTCTGTTGCATCTAAACATTTCAAAGTTTATATACCTTATAAGAAGTTACGATTAATATGGCCACTCATATATAATTAACTTATTGCTTTTGAAGCTTGAGTTTACATTGCAATCCTAGACTATGTGCTTCTCTAGATATATTGTTTCTCTTTTGCCCCTCTCTATTTTTGCTTTTCATGTGATGTTGTTACTTTTGGAAACATTTCACTTTTTTGTTTTATTTTTTTAATATTTTTTTTTGACTTAGGAGAACACGAGAGATAACCATAGAAAATTTAAGTCTAAACAAACAACAGATGTGGCCGGTAGAAAATTCAGAAGACACACTCAAAATCGGAAAAAAGCTTCCAGGTTCAAAAAGGTAACTTTCGGAGACGTTTTTGGGCAAAATAAAACCGCCGAACATAGCAAAGCTGTGGTCGAACGCATCCAAAAATTTTTTCTCATCGATTTTCATATATGGAACGTCTCGATTGGAGTCCGTATGCAAAAGTTATGGCCGTTTTAAAACCGACTCCGAATTTGAGGACGAAGCGGGAACAATGCGTGCAAAAACTGTGCTAAAACCTCTTACACACGCACAAACTGCATTATATATGCAGTGGGAGCTACTCTGTTATAGTTTCATCTAAATGAACTATAAGTTTTAAGTTTATATACCTTATATGAAATTATGAACTTGTATGTATCTCAAATTTGTACAAACCTTAACATTAACTCAATATCACAACATATATGGGCATCATCCCGTGCGGCCCACTTAAGTGACCACACGAAAAAATGGATTTTCCCGTACGACCACTTAAGCGACCGTACGGGATAATCTATTTTCCCGTACGACCGATTAAGTGGGCCGCATGGGATAATGTGTCTTCGGTTTTCCCAGACGCGGCCACTTATGACCCATCTGGAACCTATCAGGGGTCTCGTCCAGAAAAACCGTTTCTCCAGTAGTGGCGAGGGCGTAGTGAGAGGGCTGGCTCCCTCGACCCGGCGCATCCCCCTACTGCTTTTGCCCCACATCTTCACCGAGGGCCATCCTTGCCGCGTTCACTTTGGGTTGTCAATTGTCATCGGCACGGCACATCTATCGTTATCCGCAGGCCAAGGGCCATGACGTGGTGGATGTCGACGCCATGGTGCTCATTCTCGGCCTCTGGTCAGTGGTCACACTCTACAATTTCGATTAGGTTGACATTCTCATGCTCAGAAACTATACAATAACTAAATGACGTCAAAATCACGTGTTATCATAAGGGTCACTATTGGAGATAATATCTTTGGTTGAAGTGCCAAAATCCACAATAGTCCCGGTTTGAGTTGTACCCGGGTCTAAAAAATATCTTTAGTCCCAGTTTAATAAGGCAATGAATCTCTAGGATATTTAGTCCCGGTTCATGACACGAAGCGGGAATAAAGATCATCTTTAGGACTGGTTCAAATATTGTCAGAGGTTGTCAGAGCGTCGGGGTCTTTAGTCCCGGTTGGTAACACCAACCGGGACTAAGGATGCTATTTTTTGTCCCGGTTGGTAATACCAAGCGGGACTAAAAATGATATTTATCCCGGTTTTTTATATGAACCGGGAGTAAAAACAATCGGCCTTATCCAATCGTCATGCGCGCGGCTTCTCCCAAAAAAAAGTCATGCGCGCGTGTTGACGAGAAATTTCTCTCACGCGCTGGCCTGGGAGATCTGCTTAGCTCCAGTGCAGGTCCTTCTTGGCTACCTATGATGTTCAAGGCGTGCTAGTTGATTCTATCTGTTAACCAACAAGAAAAACAAGATGTATGCGTTAAGTGTTAGGTTAGACCCCCACTGGATCAGCTGAGGGAATCCATGAGCATAGATATGCTATCCTAAAATATATTTAAGCCAAGTGACTGGAATGGATCGGCTATACCGAGACAGGATCAGCTGCTTGTCCCAAATAGAGTAAAGGATAATAAATAAATGTATTGATAACCTAGCTGATACTGGAAAGCTTACTATGGATCGGCTAGTACTCCGATGATTCTTATGAAAAGATATCATTCTTGAACCAGATATACTTAGCCTAAGAAATTGGCCGTCGGCTGTTGCTAGCAGGCCGATTGTGACTTATGATGTCCGACAAAAATGGGATCTTAATATAAGAGGCAGTCCTAACATAAATCTAATAATAAATATATTAAAAATATATCAGGGCAGGTAAGGTCGGCTGAAACCCTGGCACTGTCTCTAAACATATAAATCTAACTAAACAGATCATGTGAGGTTCTAAAAATGACTTAATAGTTCAATGTTGATGCAGCATTAAGTATAAAAAGAACAACCTAATCTATTATAGCTGATTTATATCTCTCGAGATGGTGGATACCGCATATAAACTAGTTCAACCTTTAGATCTAGCCCTATCAACTGCGGGTTCTTGATAGAACTGGCCGATGGCAGGATAGATCTAAACATTGCTTCAGTTTATATGCAATATATGATAAATAGCACAGTATAAACCCCTGAATCTAATGTGTCATTACGATGGAAGCATTAGAATCAGTAGAACACACTAATGACAAGAATTTACCTAGATTTGGGGATCGAAATGATGCAGCCTAGAGCCAAATCAATTGCTCGTCTGAAGAAAAAGGTTTGGCGATGCGCCGAAAGTTGTTTGATTGATTGTTGTTTTTACAGGGGGTCTCGGGTCCTATTTATACCCAAGAATAACATTATCTATACAGACCCTAGACTCTATCTAAACTACTATTTAAAATATGACGATATTCCAGGAAGAACCCACGCCGCATTACAATAAACAGTTTAAACAAATTCCTAATTTACAGATACAGGACTCTATCCATAGATGGCAATATCTTTTAACGCGCAAACTGATAACCGAATCCTTCACTTTATCTCCAAGCACTTTCATCGAAAACGGTTTTATCTTCTCCTCTGACTCAGCATCAGCTATCGGCTATCCTCACCGGATCCAGCCTCAGCCGATTGACCCCATAGCCGATCGTTACTCAGCCGATTTGAGCATATCCGACACAACCTCTGCTTCTCCGCCAGCCAATCCGATTATGTTTTAACCTCGCTATAACTTAGGGATTCGATTACCAAATTTAGGCGTTAACACATGCCCCCCAAGTCCGTGATACGAAGTGTTGCGGATTTGTTGCCTGTTCAAATTCCCGCTCTTTTCTGACCTAAACTGTTTCGGCTGCCCCAAATGCCCTTTAAATAGCCCTTTTATCTCGACTGAAACGATCGCGCTTTCAAACCGCACTCAAGCACTTCGCAAACAAGCCTTCTTTTCCTCTCTCCTCTCCGGCGATTCACCGGCGCTCTTCATCACACCCCGGCGATCCTCGCTAACCAGGACCCAGATCCATCTCCGACGACCCCAACGGCCTCCAACACCGCCGCCGCATCGGCCGTCGCCGTCGCACCGGCCGCCGCCGCCGAGTTTCCCGAGATACGCCCGTCGGTTCAAAACTCTTCCTCTTCAGATTTCCTTTCCAGCCATGCCTCCTGGCATTGTTGCGTTCATCACGCCTTCAGCTGCTCTTGATTAGCAATTTTTTCTTTTCCAAACAGTAGCACCTGTCACATCAAGTAGTCATCCCAAGTTTGACTCAAGAAAAGAGATACTTTCTCGGCCCTATCGGCAACACTGACCCAGCCGATATAATCATAGCCGAAACCAACAGAATCCCTTACAACACTAGGAAGCAATCCCTAGCCCACTGGAATGGGACTTTTAAGTCGTGGCCGACCACAGACGCCTCTCGGATTGAGTGGTATAAGAGGGTGCAATCGGCCAAGCAGACCTACTGGGAAGAGCTGGGGATAGCCCAATGCTTGGCCTTGTCTGTCGCCAGCATGGAGAAGGATGAGCCACTGATGTCGGCTGCGACGTACTTTTGGAACGACAACTTCAATGCCTTCATGTTCCAGCAGGGGCCAATGACAGTCACTCTAGCCGACGTATATATGACGACCGGACTGGATATCCTGGCGTTGGCTAACCCTAGAAACCTGAACCAAAAGGGGCAACATCAATTTAAGACCAAAGCCATCGGCGGGTGGAGCGGCTACATCACTCAAAACATGAAGGATGGATCAGTCGGCCACAGGAAACACGCTGCGTTCCTTATGATGTGGGTAGAAAAGTTCCTATTCTGTGGATTGAGCTGCGGGCCGACCGCCAACTGGCAGGTCGTCGCCGAATCCCTAGCCGACGGGAATAAGCTCACGCTAGGAAAGTACCTCCTCGACTATCTATATCAAACATTGCACCAAGCCGTCGCGAAGATAGCCTCCAATGCTACTGTCAACACCGACAGCCCCTGGTGGTTCCTCCAAATCAGGTTGGTGGTGATGACTTAGAAAATAGCCGGTCGGCTACCCCTGACTGAGGCTGCTTTCCCAAGATTGGAGCCGATTGAAGATGATGACGGCAACGAGATCACCACCACCAGGTGCATGAGCTACGGAGAGGCAGCGGCTATGCATGCGGGCTCAAAGCAATCGGCCAATCTGCTGGCCGAGTGGTTCATCGCCATGTACGACGGGCTGTCGCGCGAGAACCGCACCTGGTACTATTACCGGGATCAGGCACTGTTTGAGCTGCCAGCCGATTTCAATTGGGAAGACATCAATTTAGCCGACAACCCTAGGTGTAGAGAGTTGTTCACCGCTGCCCGAACCCCTGCATTCTGCCGACCAGGATCCATCAGGTCCAATCAGTGGCCAGAAGTTATGAATTTTACTATCCGGCGTCGGTTATGAGGCAGTTTGGTCTTGGGCAACTACCCGTCGGCTTCTACTATGTCAACAAGATTGAGACGAGGGTAGTTGTGAGCCAAGAACTGATAATGCATCGGTTGCTAAACATAGCCGGCCCTCCCCTCGACAGCATCGGCGAGATGGTTCTGGCGCTCAAGAAGAGCGCAGCTTATGACCAATGGTGGGCCGAGATCAAGCGGCATATCTTCCATCAGCGGTCGTCTTATTATGTCGATTTGCTGCTGCCCAAAGAAATCCCCTCGGTATGTTTTAAACTCCAAATGATTTCTCTTTTCATATCATCGGTCGATGTATCCGACTAACACTTGTCCTCTTTGGTTTGCAGGAGACCGAGACAGAACGGCCGACGGTGAGTGACTCCGGGATCCCCATTGAATACCGCCTAGGTGTTGTGGATGGGTGCGACCTTGCTCCATCGGCCATCGGCTGGGACACGCCAAAACTGGCGTCCCTACTGCGCGAGCAGGTGCGCGAGCTGATAGCTCACAAGAAAAGAGCTGCGCCTCTCGCACAGCCATCGGCCACGCCTGCCCCCAAGAAGCCGAAGAAGAAGAAGCCAATCGTGCCGGCCGACAGCCTCCCCTTGACGACTAGGTGGCCGACGAAGAAATGTCGACGGCTGTTGGGGTAGCGGCTGAGTCCAGCAGTTCGAGCCACAACTCCATCAATCCCTCGGCCGACGATCCACCGGTACCAAGCCTTCTGACGAAGAAACCATCGGTAAGCTTTCACCTTACTAAATTCGACCTTAGTATGACATCACTATACACTCAGCCGATCATGCCCTTTCCAGATCAAGAAGCCGGCCGGCCGTGTCCCACGTTGCTTTCCAACGGTAACCATCTCCTGCATCCTAGCTTACAAATTTCAGCCGATTTGACTGCTAACACCTTTTGCAGCCTCCTCGATCACCGCCGGTTGCCCCCCAGGCGTCGAGTGAGCACACCGTGACTGTCGCGGGTGTCGGCAATGGCACCGATGATGAGGCCCCATCGGCTGCAGGCGGCGAAGCAGCCGAACAAGTTGCTCTGACCCCGGTGCCCAAGGTAAACCAACTGAATTTTATGGCCGGCTCTGCCAACTTAACAACTCTTTTCTAATCATCATCTTCCCTTTGCAGAACATAGCCGACCTCCTCAGCTTCGATTTGTCGGAGTTCGAGGAGTCTGGCGAGATCGGCGAGGAGGTGCTAGTGACGCCGGACGAGGACCTGAGGGCCAGTCTAGCCGACATTGGCAATCAGCTGGAGGCTTCGCTGGACGTGCTGGTAGCCGACAGCATCTCGATCCACGTGCGCTTCCAGGAGATCCAAGGCCAACTACCGGAGGCGATAGCCGACGCCATTGTGCCGGCAACCTTCTTGGAGGCGCATCAACTCAAGTACGAGTGGGCCTGCAAATAGCTGACCGTCGTGAAAACCAAATGCAGTCGGCAACCCTCCAGTCGACCAAAGAGGCTATCGAGGGTCAGAAAGCCGCCTTCGACCGCCTGAAAACCGAGCCGGCGGCCAAGCTTGAGCAGCTCCTTTC
Source organism: Oryza australiensis (assembly GCA_019925245.2). Taxonomy (NCBI): domain Eukaryota; kingdom Viridiplantae; phylum Streptophyta; class Magnoliopsida; order Poales; family Poaceae; genus Oryza; species Oryza australiensis. The sequence continues at coordinate 941,712 of JAIFGZ020000010.1, forward strand.
ACGCCAGGACCAGCTGATGGCTGATCTCGTTCAAGTCATGAATGAGATCGACGTCCTTAAGGAGTATATGGCCAGCCTGCCAGCCGAAATCGATGCCCAACGTCAAAGTATCAAGGCGGCTGTGGCGCATCGCTGGGACTTGGTGAAAGGCATTCGGCCGGTGGCTAGGTCAGAAGCCGACGACGCGAAGACCATCGAGGAGGTGGATCAAATCAGGCGGACGGCGTTGTCGGCTATAGCCGATTACCTGAAGAAATAAATTCACTCCTTGTAATATCTTAGTATCATGAAACTGGCTGATGCCCCTTGTAACACATTCACTGAATTTTGTAATGAACTTAATCGATTGCTCAAATTTTGTAATCGGCTTCCGCCCTTGGCTTGTTTAAAATTGTTTGTCAACTTTTGCAACTATGCTTGTGTTGATGAGAAATTTCTCTCACGCGCTGGCCTGAGAGATCTGCTTAGCTCCAGTGCAGGTCCTTCTCGGCTGCCTGTGCGGTGCAGGGCATGCCAGTTGGTTTGATCTGTTAACCAACAAGAAAAAACAAGAAATGTGCGTTAAGTGTTAGGTTAGATCCCCACTGGATCGGCTGAGGGAACCCATGAGTATATATTTGCTATCCTAAAATATATTTAAGCCAAGCGACCGGAATGGACCAGCTATACCGAGACAACATTAGCCGCTTAACCCAAATACAATAAATGATAATAAATATACGTATTGATAACCTAGCAGATACTGGAAAGCTAACAAGGGATCGGCTAGTTGTTAACACCAAAATTTGGTAATTGGATCCCTAAGTCCTGGCAAAGGTGAAGCAGAATTAGATTGGCTGGTTTGACGAAGAAATAGAGGCCGCATCGGCTGAGAAGCAATCGGCTGCGATGCCAGTCGGCTAAGGTTGGATCAGACAAGAACAGCCGATAGCTGATTCTAGGATCAGAGAAGATAAAACCGTTTTTGGTGCGAATGTTTGAAGATAAATAGAAGATCCGGTTATCAGTTTGCGCGTTAAAAGATATTGCCATCTATGGATAGAGTCCTGTAACGGCAATTGTATCTGTAATTTAGGAGTTTGTTTAAACTGTTCATTGTAATGAGGCGTGGGTCCTTCCCAGGATATCGTCGTGTTTTAAATAGTAGTTTAGATAGAGCCCAGGGTTTGTACAGATAATTTTATATTGGGTATAAATAGGACCCGAGACCTCCTGTAAAACATCATTCAACACAATCAATCAAACCTTCGGCGCATCACCAACCTTTTTCTTCAGACGAGCAATTGATTTGGCTACGGGCTGCATCGTTTCGATCCCCAAATCCAGAAGTGCTTGTCATTAGTGGTATGATCTGCTGTTTCTAGTGCTTCCATCGTAATGACACATTAGATTCAAGGGTTTATACTGCGCCATTTATCATATATCGCATATTAATCACCATTGGCCAGTTCTGTCAAGAACTCGCAACCAATAAGGCTAGATCTAAAGGTTGGCTGGTTTATATGCGGTATACACCGTCTCGAGAGATATAAATAAGCTACAACAGATCAGGTTGTTCTTTTTATACTTAATGCTGCATCAACATTGAAGTATTAAGTCATTTTTAGAACTTCCAATGATCTGTTCGGCTAGATTTATATTGTTTAGAGATAGTGCCGGGGTTTCAGCCGACCTTGTCTGCCCTAATATATTTCTTTAAGTATATTTATTATTAGATTTATGTTGGGACCGCCTCTTATGTTAAGATCTCAGTCTTGTTGGACGTCATAAGCCGAAATCAGCCTGCTATCAACAGCTGATGGTCGATTTCCCAGGCTGACCATATCTGGTTCAAAAAAGATATCTTTTCATAAGATTCATCGGAGTTCTAGCCGATTCATTGTTAGCTTTCCAGTATCGGCTAGGTTATCAATATGTATATTTATTATCCTTTACTGTATTTGGGTTAAACGACTGATGCTATCTCGGTATAGCCGATCCATTCCAGTTGCTTGGCTTAAATATATTTTAGGATAGTGAATATATGCTCGTGGATTCCCTCAGCCAATCCAATGGGGATCTAACCTAACACTTAATGCATATTTCCTTGTTTGTCTTGTTGGTTAACAGATCAAACCAACTGGCATGCCCTGCACAGCATAGACAACCCGAGAAGGACCTGCACTGGAGTTAAGCAGATCTCCCAGGCCAGCGCGTGAGAGAAATTTCTCATCAACACGCTTCTTGGCACGCCCAGTGGGACTTTCTCTGTCGGCTCGACTCGGACGCATAGACTCAGCCGGCAAGATGGTCGACTCCAAGAGCCCCAATGTTTCCAAGGACAACATCGTGCCTGTGAAGATGAAGCAATTATCGGCTGAACAGCAAGCCGATTACAAGAAGATGGTGGAAGAGCTCCAGGCCAATTATTTGCAATCATTCACCCAGACCAGATCCGGGGCTGTACACCAAAAGTACAAGTTCAGCATGGATGAGCTCAACGCATCCTCCTCTGGTGGATCAAAAGGCAAACAGAAGGTGGAGGAGCCGATATAGGAACATGACGATTCGGCTCTATTTTCCCTACAAGACCGGATCGACTCGGCCATCCATCATGCGCTAGTCAACCAAAGTAGCATCCTGGTCAATACTCTCAACAACATGATCGCTACCGTGGTCGACGCCAAGATAGCCGACCAGCTGCAACAGGGGCCGACATACTTCACAGACGACCAATTTACTCGTTACAGGACGTTGGTCACCCAGAATCGGCCGATCCCACCACTAGCACAACCATGGCCGCCAGGAGGGATCCTCAGCCGACCAAATCCAACTGAATCGGCTACAAAGCCAGTGATTACCATGCTGAACCGACAGCAACCGCTGCCCCAGGATTAGATTGCTAACATGTTCAACGACAATCGGTGGTCATAGCTGATTCCCCAGATTGACCTGGACAGACGGTATAACGCCGGTGGCCGACAGCTGTTCCTGGGACCACCAACGGCACCACCGGCGCATCGGCCACCTCACGTTGATCATCACTACTAGTGTCAAGGAGGCCGCCAAGATCATCATTACAGGCCTTAGACGCCACCACCGCTGTATCGGCAAGCACCCGCGCCGTATGACCCATACGAGCCGATACAGCAGGACAGCCGGACCTGGGCCGATCTGATTGCAGATGTCATGCGCGATCAATTCGGCCTCAAACCAAAGGATTCAGGAAACTTGTATCGGTATCCCTATCCAGAGCACTTCGAGCGGATTCCACTGCCCAACCGATACAAGATCTCAGATTTTTCAAAGTTCTTAGGGCAAGACAACGTTTCAACTTACGAGCATGTTAGCCGATTCTTGGCGCAGTGCGGCGAAGCATCGGCTACAGACGCCTTGAGAGTTCGGTTGTTCCCTCTGTCTCTTTTAGGATCGGCTTTTACCTAGTTCTCCTCATTACTGTACAACTCAGTACAGAGCTGGGCCAATCTCGAAAAGCAATTTCACAGCTACTTTTACTCTGGCAACCACGAAATGAAGTTGTCGGACCTCACTAGCATCAGGCAAAAACACAATGAATCGGTTCAAGAATACATCCAACGCTTTAGGGAGATGAGGAACCGATGCTACAGCTTGGTGCTATCGGACGCCCAGCTGGCCGATTTGGCCTTCCATGGCTTGATCGTGTCGATCCGAGAGCGACTCTCTGCGCAGGACTTCGACAGCCTAGCCCACTTGGCGCAAAAGGTGACGGCCCACGAGCAGCGATTCCAAGACACCAGGAAGGCCGTCAAAAACATAACTCAGGTCGTCATTGAATCAGACAACAAATCCGGCGACGACGGCGCAGAAGTGGCAGCAGCCGAATGGGCCAAGAACAAAAAGGCCATCGTCTACCAAGGCCGACAGGATTTTTGACCTACTGCTTAAGGAGAAGCAGATTCTGCTCCCTAAAAATCACGTGATCCCGTCGGCCAAGAAATTAAAGAAGAAATATTGCAAGTGGCACAACTCTACATCCCATGCCACTAACGATTGCAAAGTCTTTAGGCAGCAAATCCAGTCGGCAATTGAAGTTGGGAAATTAAAGTTTGCCGATTCAAATCGGCCAATGAAGGTAGACAGCAACCCTTTCCCAGTTAACACAGTTCAATCCAGCCCCAGGCGAGCCAATCGATAGAACAGAATGGCGCACGGCTTAGTCAACACATCAATCGCGGCCAAGGCAAAAGACGAGTCGACTGGACATCAATCGCATTGGCATTGTGATTTTTTAGGTACTGTTGGGAATCCGGCATGAGACTGCTAACACTGGACGATTGCCCAGCGTGCAACGATCGCCGCGACGATGAGCACAGGAGCTCATCGGCTGCAAGCCCAGCCCGGTTCGTCCCTAGAGCCGTTCAGCTAAACCAGAGGTGGTGGTCCGTCCATGATCGGCTCGGCCCGATCCACCAAGACTTCTTCGTCGACGAAGAACGCAACGACAACAACCGCGATGATGAAGAGGCCGACGATGAGGAATCGGCCAATCCCCAATGGTGTCCGTCCGATCTCTTCACAAAGACGCAGAAAAGAAGAATTCAACGACTCAAGCGTGAAGGGAGAGAAGACAAAGTTCGGCAAATGATTCACGAACAGCGCCGTCGGCTGGGTAAGATCAAAAGGTGATGGGTTCCTAAAGAGAAAACCACCGCAGCCGACGAGGAGCAAGCCGAGGAGAGTCCAGCCGATCAAGCCAGGAGGGCAGCCAAAGGGAAAGGAAAAGTTTCCGCATCGGTCAACATGGTGTTTGTACTGCCAGCCAAGTTCAATGCTCCTGAAGCCGATGGAGACACCATTGAAGACGACCTGGTGAATCTAACAATCTCACCGGACCAAGCCGTTTTCGACAAACCCGAGGGGACCGAAAATTGGCACTTGAAGCCGTTGTACGTCAAAGGATTCGTCAACGGCAAGCTGATGTCCAAGATGCTAGTCGATGGGGGAGCTGCAGTCAACCTCATGCCTTACGCAACATTCAGAAAACTAGGCAAAGGAGCCGAAGACTTGATAAAGACCAACATGGTGCTCAAAGACTTCGGCAGCAACCCATCAGAAACCAAGGGCGTCCTCAACGTCGAACTGACCATTAGCAATAAGACCGTACCCACAACATTCTTTGTCATCGACAGGAAGGGGTCTTACAGCCTGCTGCTCGGAAGGGACTGGATACACGCTAATTGCTCCGTTCCTTCTACAATGCATCAAAGCCTGATCCAATGTGACGGCGACAAGGTTGAGATCATGCCAGCCGACAGTTAGTTAGCATCGTCAGTGCCGATTTGCCGCTTTGGGAAATCGAAGGCATCGATTGTTTGTCTGGGAAAATCTGGCAAGCCTATTTTCAAAATGTATCCAATTCCACAATACAGCCGATTGGAGATGACGAGCCGCAGCTGCTGCTTTGAACAAGACATGGTGGAGGGCTCAAGCGTCTTCGGCATGGACACCGTGGACATGGATGATGGCAAGCTCGGGCAAGGTTTCACGTCGGCCGACGAATTAGAGGAAATTGACATCGGCTCTGGTGACAAGCTGAGGCCGACGTATATTAGCAAAAATCTGTCTCCTCATTGTAGATCCTAGCTTATTGATTTTTTAAAAGAATATAAAGATTGTTTTGCTTGGGAGTACTTTGAGATGCCCGGTCTTAGCCGATCAATAGTGGTCCATCAACGTCCGATTAAGGCAGGCTATCGGCCGTTCAAACAGCCTCCCAGGAGGTTTAAGGCCGATATGTACGATGCAATCAAAGCCTTAATCACTCAGCTATACGACACGGGATTCATTCGGCCTTGCCGATACGCCGAGTGGGTCTCAAACATTGTCCCAGTGTTGAAGAAGAACGGTAAACTTAGGGTGTGCATCGATTTCAGAGATCTAAACAAAGCCACCCTCAAGGACGAGTACCCAATGCCGATAGCCGATTTGCTCATCGATGCTGCTTCGGGCAGCAAAATTATTAGTTTCATGGATGACAATGTAGGTTATAATCAAATATTTATGGCCAACGAAGACATCCACAAGACTGCTTTTCGGTGTCCCAGCGCAATCGGCTTGTACGAATGGGTGGTAATGACATTCGGCCTGAAGAATGCTGGGGCAACATATCAATGGGCCATGAACTACATTTTTCATGACATGATCGGCTCATTAGTAGAGATCTACATCGACGACATAGTTTTCAAGTCCAGGGAGATAGAGGGCCACATAGCCAATCTGAGACAAGTGTTAGAACGGACGAGGAAATATGGCCTAAAGATGAATCCACTTAAGTGCGCGTTCGGCGTATCGGCCGGGCAGTTCCTGGGATTTTTTGTTCATGAAAGAGGAATTAAGGTTACACCAAGAAGCATAAATGCTATCAAGACAATTCATCCTTCGAAGGACAAGAAACAACTCCAGTCGTTGATCGGCAAGATAAATTTCATCAGGCAATTCGTAGCCAATCTCTCAGAAAAGATGGAGTCGTTCAAATCATTGCTTCGGCTGAAAGCCGATCAAGCATTCACATGGGGGGTAGAGCAGCAAGAGGCTTTGGACAACATCAAGGACTATCTGAGTTCCCCTCCAGTTTAATTGCCTCCACAAAAAGGGATACCGTTTAAGCTGTACCTATCAGCCGATGACAAGTCAATCGGCTCCATTTTAATCCAAGAGGTTGAGGGCAAGAAGAAAGCCATCTTCTATCTCAGTCGATGGTTACTAGATGCAGAAACAAGGTATTCGGCTGTGGAGAAGTTATGCCTATGCCTCTATTTTTCATGTACAAAGCTAAGGCATTATCTGCCATCCAACGAGTGCACAATAATCTGCAAAGCCGATATAGTTAAGTACATGCTATCGGCTCCGGTGTTGAAAGGAAGAATTGGGAAGTGGATTTTTGTAACACCCTAAAAACCCGAGGTTTTAAAAATCAAAATATAAAAATCAGAACTTACAAAAAATCTTTTAATTGATTGCATCTTGTCGAATTTATTTGCCTCTTATTTACAAATCTTCGATGCCAAGTTAAATAAGTGAATATTTAGTTTGAAATGGAAAGTCAATAGGGTTTTAAAATACTAAAGGAAAGGAAACTACAAATACTAGGAATAAAATTTTAGAAATAAAGATTTAGGGAAAAGTTAAAAGTTAATAAAAATTTACTTTTGAACAAAATATATTGAATTTTTGGATATAATACAAAAATTTACTAAGTTATAAATAAGAACAAAAAGTAAAAAATAATAATAAATATAGAATTAAAATAATATATATGTATATAATAAAGTGGGCAAAAACTTAAAATCTAATTAAATTACAATTGGGCCAAAAATCCTATTTAATTTATATGTGAAATACAAAAAAAATTTGATAGTTTAAAAAAAGAAGAAAAAAATCTACTGTTCATTAGCGCGCCCGCGTTCGAACCCGGCCTCGTGCCCCGCGCACGCCGTGCGCCTCGCGCCCGCTCCTCGCTCCTCGCGCCCCGCGCCGCCGCACCGCGTCGCCATCGCCCGAGCCCCGTGCGATCTCTCGCCGCGCCGCGCACGCGTCTCGTCACCGCGCGTGTCGTCGTTGCCACGCGCCGTCCCGTCGCCGCCGTCGCGTCATCTCTCTCTCCCTCTCCGGCATCTATAAAGAGGGGACCAAGCACTCTCCTTCCCTCCCCACTCCGTCGCTCTTCTCCCCTCTCTTTTCGCTCTCTCTCTCTCGTCGTGTTCCCGTTGTTTTTGCCACTGTAATCCGCCGCCGCCGCCGCGCCGAGTTCGCCGCATCACCGCCGTCGTTCGCCTCACCGGTAAGCCTTCCCTCTCTTCCCCTCCCGTAGTCGACCGCCACCGCGCCGCGCCGTGCGCGTCCATGCGCCGGCCGAACCAAAGAAGGAAGAAAAGGGAAGAGATGAGGAAGGAAAGAAGAAGGGAGGAAGAAACAGAGGAGGCCGGGAAAGAAAGAAGATGGAAGAAGAAGGAAGAAAGGGGAAAAAGGAGGAAGGAAAAAAAAGAAAAAGAAAAGAAAAGGGAAAAGAAAGGAAAAAAGGAAAAAAAAAGATAAAATAAAATAGGGAAAAATTTAGGATAATTTAGCCGTCGCCAAGATTATTTAGGGATTTATTTATATCTTACCTTGTCTTCAAATATTGTTTTTTTGCTAAACCTAAAAAGTCCAAATTATTTATTATAGTGTCTAGCTTCTAGATTAATTAACTATTTTGGGATTGATTATTATCAACCCTAGGTCGTATCAAGGCTAGCTTTTCGGAAATAATTAACCGTCCCGCAGTTTACTCGTTAAGATTTTATTTACAACCTAGTTGGTCATCGCATGATATTTTTCTTATAGATTTTCTAAAACTTAAAAATCTAACTTATTTAAGTACATGAGTCTAGATTCTAGTATCAATTTATTTTGATTTAAATTTTACCCTAGGGTTGTCGGCCCAATAAAATTGGATAAAATTAAAAATTAACCATATCTTTTTATTATATTTTGGGTCATCACCCATAATATTTCTCAAACTTTGAATCTATTGACTGGAAATAATACCACATCATAAATTAATTAAATCGGTTCAACGCAGAATTTCAAACCTTTGTAACTCGCTCATTCTAACTGGATTTTATCGAAACTCGAACCTAAGCTCAGATAAAATCGTAGCCTAGTGTTAGAAGCCGCTTTTGCAATTTATTTGGCTTTCATTTGATTTTATTTGAATTCTAATCGAATTCAATTGGATTTCTTGCACGTACGTAGAGTCCGAGGGAGCCATTGAGAACATTAAAGACTCAAGCCAACAAGGTCACGAGCAAGGCAAGTCATCACTCCCTTTGAACATATTGTTCCTATTTGCGAACTTGTGTTGATTCTAAAACTAAAATGTGCATGCTCTACATAAAGGAATACATATTCTTGTTATGCCATGCCTTGATGTTGATTAACTTTAGTTATATTCTTTGTAACCTCGTCATGATGTGACCGAAGGAAGTCTTCGGTAAAATGCTTAGCCATGCTATTATTAGATTCATCCATACTCATGTTTTTGCAAAGAGCTATACTCTTGGGCAACCACCTTTGCGAAAGGTTGTTGAGATACGGCATGTGGAGACATGAGCGCCACATTGCCACGAGAATGATCAAATGAGTTTTGATAAAAACTAAAAATACCAAACAAATGTTTTACACTGGGGCGGCTGGATGATTTGGGTAGATTCCAGAAAAGGCAAGTGCCGACCCTAGTCAATTAAGGACCGAGCCATGAGATAGCCGGGAAACGAGCCAGTACAACTGTACTTCTCTCATGGGTATAGGCCTAGCGGAGTAAATAGCCGAGCGGAGGCGGTACCCTTGCATAGTGGTTCTTATGTATGATATGAGACTGAGAATGGATGATTGAAAATCAAAATTAATTACAACTTGAAGAATGAAGTTTTTCCTTACCCCGGGAGCGCCAGAACTCCTCACACTGCTAGAAAAGGACGGCTAGAGTGCAAGAGGATTTAAGTTCATGGAGCGGGTACTGCCAAAGTGAGGTTATTGAAAGGCTTTGCCATGACACGTCTCATGCGTTGGGACGTAGGCTCATTTGTTGGGCAGTCGCGGAGTACGGGTAAAGTGTACATCCACTGCAGTGTGAATTAATCAATCTATTCGAATAGCCGTGCTTGCGGATATAGAGCGTCGTGACAAGACTTTCCCTTGGCTAGACTCATAAATTTTAAAATGATGGGATGGGTTTGCATGATGATTTGTGTGTACTGGTGGACTAACTTCTCGAAATACGAGAAGGGTAGACTCCCAGAAAACCATGACGATCCGGTGACGGGAAGCTATCCTTGGGATCACAATGGATGGTGGATAAAACCGTCGCCGACTTAATGAACTATGGTAATAAAACTTGACCTGGCTAGACATTAGGTTTGTGAAATGATTTACCAAAACTGGCTTTATGCAAAGAAACCACAGCCATCCTTTGAATGACCCTATCATGTGCATCATTCCGTGTTGGCTTGCTGAGTACGTTGGGTACTCACCCTTGCTATACGCACAAACCTTTAGATGGAGGAAACGAAACACTGGAGGACACCTATGCTTACTACCAGGATGAATAAAGACATTGGAGCGCAATAGGTCTTAGTCCCCGGTCGTTGCCTGTGGCAATCGACATGCCGCTGCCTTCCGTCTGCTATCTTGTCTAATCTCTGATTTTGGTTGTATCCGGACCAGTAGGTCCTGCATGTAATCATATTGCCTTCGGGCCTATTGTTGTAATACTTTTGGTGTAAGATTATTCGTGCATTTTGCACCTGATAGTTCAGTACTGTATTCGTGGGTACCAAACTACTCGATCCAGGGAAATGGTACTATGAACACGAATGATTCCCGTCCGCAAAAACAAGGGTATACAGAGCTGGGATCAGAGCAGTGCGACTGTAGGATAAGACCAATTGGCGCCCTACCCCTTTATAGCTGGTTAAAGGGAATTATCCCTACATACGATTATTTTGGAAATACAAATTATTTTCACATAACAAACATATTTTTCTCTCTTACCCCAATTTCTTTACAAACATTTGATTTTACCAATTACCTTTCTCTAAACCCTAAACTATCTTCAAAAATAGATATAGGACTGTGACCCTGTTAAAGCTTTGGGAGATTGTTTGTTCCACCCGCTAAAGCAATAAGAGTACACAGGAATAAGGTCTCAACCAGAGCTTAACCTTTCTTCTGATTTCTTTCTCTCTCTGACAATGGATGGAAAAGAACAAGGGCAGGAAATCAAGATCTCAACAATCTCATGGATCAACCCAGAGCGACCCTATGGACATTCCACCCTCTCTCCCTATGAATCCGACCTTAGCTCAGATAATGGCTAGCCAGACACAATTGATAATCATGATGGTGCAGCAAATGCAACGACACCTTCAAGTTTTGGGTCCGTCTCCAGAGCAGCGTCGGTACATTCCGTCGCAAGCCCTGATGACTCCCGCAAGTATACTGTCAAGCCCACAAAGAGCGGTAACACCAAACCCGCCATTAGGATGGGAGGAAACAGTTGACCCCCGCTACGGCTTCATGGAACAAGGACATGGAGTAAGGAACGGTACATGGGACAAGCACACCAGGACCCCGATCGAGAGAGAGGTACAGTACAGAAGAAAGGATAAAGAATCCAATCCATCGACCGGCCAAGATTTCAGTTCGCCACCATCTAACCCCAAGGAGAGGAAGTCACCAAAATGGAATACAGGTGGTACTGGCAGGATGATCATCACAAGCACAGCGTGTACCCCTGAATATGCTGAGGAGATTCCCCGACGTCTAAGGAAGAATGTGCACTGCTTCAACTGCGGAGAATTTGGGCACTATGCCAACCACTGCCCCAAGCCACGCAGCACCCCTCCTCGTACCGGTGCCAACGCAACAGCTATAGGTGGGAACCCCAGATCGGGCAACAACCCGGATAACTAGACGAGAAATCTGCAGCATCCCTGGTCTTGCTTTGAAAGGAATCAAGACAGCAATGACCGTGCCCCTTCCCCTTTATGTATGACGACCCTAGAGCGATGTTAGTTGTTGTGGTATTATGTTGTGTGGGACTGTGCATGGCAGTCCGATGTACCCCTATGATGTAACATCTGTGAACTAATATAAAGTTCTATGTTATATCTTAAACGAGTTTATTCCACCATGCTTGTTGTGTGCAAACGATCACTTAAAAATAACTTGAAGTGAAAGAAAAAAATCGATTAGAACCGTGACCTTAGTCAATCCAATCTCTTACCTCATCTATATTCCTCAGATGATGCACCGTCGCAGAGCCTCAGCAGCTACTGAGAACCCGCCGGAGCCTAACCCCTACACCCTAGTGGAAGTCATGACTTTACAGACTCAACTGCTTCAAGCCATTGCCAACAACCAAGGACAACGCGGAGGATCAAGCTTAGGCGAGTTCATGCGAGCCAAACCGCCAACATTCTCCATGGCAGAGGAACCAATGGATGCTGAAGATTGGTTGAGGGTAATAGAGAAGAAGTTGACTCTCGTCCGAGTACGGGAAGCTGACAGAGTCATCTTCGCCACCAATCAGCTGGAAGGTCCCGCAAGTGACTGGTGGGACACCTACAAAGAGACTCGGGCTGAAGATGCCAGAGAAACGACCTGGGAGGAATTCACGGCTGCCTTCCGTGAAAATTTTGTACCCGCCACGGTTATGAGAATGAAGAAGAATGAATTTAGGAGGTTGTGCCAAGGCAGCACCTCGGTGCAAGAATATCTTAACAAGTTCATGCAGCTTGCCCGTTACGCCACGAGCGACCTGGCGGACGAAGAGGAGAAGATGGATAAGTTTATCGAAGGACTAAACGACGAGCTGAGAGGACCGATGATCGGTCAAGACCACGCCAGCTTCCAAAGCCTCATCAACAAGGTCATGAGGCTTGAGCATGACCAAAGGACGGTTGAAAACAACCGAAAGAAAAGGCTTGATCTAGTCCGTCCAACACAAGGGATACCTCAGCGACCCAAGGGAGCAACATCGTCAAGTTGGAAGCCAGCCATCACGGCGACCAATCGCCCCTCTACACCCGACAACGCAAGCAGGCCACCTGCCACCCCTTTCCGTACCCCAGCACCCACTTTGGCAGCCCCAGGACTTAAGAATGTGAACTGCTTCAATTGTGGGGAGTTTGGACACTTTGCCAATCATTGCCCTAAGCTGCGCAACACCCCCGTTCATACTAGAGCCAATGCCATTGCAGTATGAGGAACCCCCGCCCCGGCACCTGGACGTGCCCTGTTCAGAACGCCCCAGTCGAAGGAGGCTACCACCGGATTCCGCCGTGGCCAAGTGAACCACGCGCGTGCAGAAGAAGCTCGGGAGGACCAGGTCATGCTGATGGGTATGTTCTCTATCCATTCTGCACTAATTAAAGTTTTGTTTGATTTTGGGGCTTAACATTCTTTCATAACTCAAGAATAAGCACAGAACATAACCTATGTTAGGAAGGCCTTAAGAGATCAATGATAGTAGATTCACCCAGGGAAGATATAACTATACTCCACGTATGCATTAGTGTGCCCATTCGGATTAGAGATGTAGTATTCCTATCAAACCTTATGGTATTGCCAACTCAGACTCTAGATATCATATCAGGAATGGACTATTTAACTAAGGACAAAGGGGTATTAGACAATGGACAGAGAGAAGTTACCGTATCTACCCATAAGTTTCACCGACAAACATGACCATGGATCAAGACAAGAAAATATGGATCAAGGAGGGTTAACCTAGGTTTAAGACAACCCTTCCAGTTTCAGGAAACCACCTCGATATCTCTAGAAAGATGACCTAGGGAAAAATCTCCCATTACCCTGCCCGGAAGCAAATAAAGCTCAAACAACGACTTGGGAAATCCAACCACTCAGATGTGATACGGAAAACCCATCCCGGTGAACCATTCCGACCCAAGGGTTGAGAGTAAGCTCGTGAGATCGACAGATAGACCAAAAGGGTAAGCCAAGATCTTGAGGACAGGATAGGAACTTGTGCGTTGGACTCTATCTAGGATTGGTAAGGATGCCAACCAAGCCTGAAAATGCCGATATAGCCCTTACCCTAAAAGCCAAGCTTGAACTTATTGTTAGGGGGGTAGAGTGACATAACCCTGGACCCTCATATTGGACATTATATTGAGGCTAGGTAAAACCAAACCTTCTCTAGATAGCCTCTTGCCACCTCCTGGAATCTCTAGACCCCAATCATATCAGGATCACCACCCATCTACGAGCCAAAGGTCTCTAAAGTTTCGGAACATCAAGTCTATTATACAACTTAAGGAAATTAGAGACATGCTAGATCTTGTATGCTTGAAGGATGTCCCAAGGATTAAGGAGCTGACAATATCATGTTATCAAAAACAAAGAATCGAAGTGGACCACCCTTATAAACTCAGTGGTAGATTTTTGCAGCACCCAAGCAGTCAACCTATTCGTGATCCTGCTTAGGAGAAGTCCTAATGGATTCATCCCATATGTTTATACCGACTGACACCCAATTGCGACCCGACCCAAATCTCGGGACGAGATTTATTGTTAGGGGGGTAGGTTTGTAAGATCCTAAAAATCCGAGGTTTTAAAAATCGAAATATAAAAATCAGAACTTACCAAAAATCTTTTGATTGATTACATCTTGTCGAATTTATTTGCCTCTTATTTACAAATCTTCGATGCCAAGTTAAATAAGTGAATATTTTGTTTGAAATGGAAAGTCGATATGGTTTTAAAATACTAAAGGAAAGGAAACTACAAATACTAGGAATAAAATTTTAGAAATAAAGATTTAGGGAAAAGTTAAAAGTTAATAAAAATTTACTTTTGAACAAAATATATTGAATTTTTGGGTATAATACAAAAATTTACTAAGTTATAAATAAGAACAAAAAGTAAAAAATAATAAATAATACTAAATATAGAATTAAAATAATATATATGTATATAATAAAGTGGGCAAAAACTTAAAATCTAATTAAATTACAATTGGGCCAAAAATCCTATTTAATTTATATGTGAAATATAAAAAAATTTTGATAGTTAAAAAAAGAAGAAAAAGAAAATCAGAAAAATAAGAAAATCTACTATTCATTAGCCGTCGGCCGTTCTAACCGCCTCGCGGCCTGCGCGCGCCGCAGCGTGCGCGTGCTCGCCCGCGCGCGCCTCGCGCCCGCGCCGCGCACCGCGTCGCCATCGCCCGAGCCCCGTGCCATCTCTCGCCGCGTCGCGCACGCGTCTCGCCGCCGCCGTCGCGTCATCTCTCTCTCCCTCTCCGGCCATCTATAAAGAGGGAACAAGCACTATCCTTTCCTCCCCACTCCGTCGCTCTTCTCCCCTCTCTTTCGCTCTCTCTCTCTTGCCGTGTTCCGTTGTTTTCGCCGCCGTACTCCGCGCCGCCACCGCGCCGAGTTCGCCGCATCACCGTCGTCGTCCGCCTCGCTGGTAAGCCTTCCCTCTCTTTCCCTCCCGTAGTTGACCGCCACCGCGTCGCGCCGTGCGTGTCCATGCGCCGACCGAACCAAAGAAGGAAGAAAAGGGAAGAGAGGAGGAAGGAAAGAAAAAGGGAGGAAGAAATAGGGGAGGCCGGGAAAGAAAGAAGATGGAAGAAGAAGGAAGAAAGGGGAAAAAGGAGGAAGAAAAAGAGAAAAAGAAAGAAAAGGGAAAAGAAAGGAAAAAAGAAAAGGAAAAAGAAAAAAGATAAAAGAAAATAGGGAAAATGTAGGAAAAACTAGAAAAAGTTTTTGGAAAATATTTTGGGAAAATCTTTGGGCAAAATTACATATTTTCTCGGTAACAAATTTTGATTTCAAAATTAGTTCGGGACCGATTATCAAATGCGATTTTACGATAATTTAGTCGTCGCCAAGATTATTTAGGGATTTATTTATATCTTAGCTTGTCTTCAAATATTTTTTTTGCTAAACCTAAATAGTCTTATTTATTATAGTGTCTTGCTTCTAGATTAATTAACTATTTTGGGATCGATTATTATCAACCCTAGGTCGTATCAAGGCTAGCTTTTCGAAAATAATTAACCGTCCCGCAGTTCACTCGTTAAGATTTTATTTACAACCTAGTTGGTCATCACATGATATTTTTCTTATAGATTTTCTAAAACTTAAAAATCTAACTTATTTAAGTACATGAGTCTAGATTCTAGTATCAATTTATTTTGATTTAAATTTAACCCTAGGGTTGTCGGCCCTATAAAATTGGATAAAATTAAAAATTAACCATATCTTTTATTATATTTTGGGTCATCACCCATAATATTTCTCAAACTTTGAATATATTGACTGGAAATAATACCACATCATAAATTAATTAAATCGGTTCAACGCAGAATTTCAAACCTTTGTAACTCGCTCATTCTAACCTGGATTTTATAAGAACTCAAACCTAAGCTCACATAAAATCGTAGCCTAGTGTTAGAAGCCTCTTTTGCAATTTATTTGGCTTTCATTGGATTTTATTTGAATTCTAATCGAATTCAATTGGATTTCTTGCACGTATGGTAGAGTCCAAGGGAGCCGTTGAGAACATTGAAGACTCAAGCCAACAAGGTCACTAGCAAGGCAACTCATCACTCCCTTTGAACATATTGTTCCTATTTGCAAACTTGTGTTGATTCTAAAACTAAAATGTGCATGCTCTACATAAAGGAATACCTATTCTTGTTATGCCATTCCTTCATGTTGATTACCTTTAGTTATATTCTTTGTAACCTTGACATGATGTGACCGAAGGAAGTCTTCAGTAAAATGCTTAGCCATGCTATTATTAGATTCATGCATACTCATGTTTTTGCAAAGAGCTATACGCTTGGGCAACTACCTTTGGGAAAGGTAGTTGAGATACGGCATGTGGAGACATGAGCGCCACATTGCCACGGGAATGATCAAATGAGTTTTGATAAAAACTAAAAATACCAAACAAATGTTTTAGACTAGGGCGGCCGAATGATTTGGGTGGATTCCAGAAAAGGCAAGTGCCGACCCTTGTCAATTAAGGACCGAGCCATGAGATAGCCGGGAAACAAGCCAGTACAACTGTACTTCTCACATGGTGGTGCTAAGTGGAGGCGGTACCCCTGCATAGTGGTTCTTATGTATGAGATGGGACTGAGAATGGATGATTGCAAATCAAAATTAATTACAACTTTAAGAATGAAGTTTTCTCTTACCCCGGGAGCGCCAGAACTCCTCATACTGCTAGAAAAAAGACGGCTTGAGTGCAAGAGGATTTAAGTTCATGAAGCGGGTACTACCAAAGTGAGGTTATTGAAAGGCTTTGCCATGACACGTCTCATGCGTTGGGACGTAGGCTCATTTGTTGGGCAGTCGCGGAGTACGGGTAAAGTGTACATCCACTGCAGTGTGAATTAATCAATCTATTCGAATAGCCATGCTTGCGGATATAGAGCGTCGTGACAAGACTTTCGCTTGGCTAGACTCATAAATTTTAAAATGATGGGATGGGTTTGCATGATGATTTTTGTGTACTGGTGGACTAACTTCTCGAAATACGAGAAGGGTAGACTCCCCAGAAAACCATGACGATCCGGTCACGGGAAGCTATCCTTGGGATCACAATGGATGGTGGACAGAACTATCGCCGACTTAATGAACTATGGTAATAAAACTTGACCTGCTAGACATTAGGTTTGTGAAATGATTTACAAAAACTGGCTTTATGCAAAGAAACCATAGCCATCCTTTGAATGACCCTATCATGTGCATCATTCCGTGTTGGCTTGCTGAGTACGTTGGGTACTCACCCTTGCTATACACACAAACCTTCAGATGGAGGAAACGAAGCACTGGAGGACCCCTATGCTTACTAACAGGATGAATGAAGACATTGGAGCGCAATAGGTCTTAGTCCCCGGTCGTTGCCTGTGGCAATCGACATGCCGCTGCCTTCCGTTTGCTATCTTGTCTAATCTCTGATTTTGGTTGTATCCGGACCAGTAGGTCCTGCATGTAATGATATTGCCTTCGGGCCTATTATTGTAATACTTTTGGTGTAAGACTATTCATGCATTTTGCACCTGATAATTCAATAATGTATTCGTGCGTACCAAACTACTCGATCCAGGGAAATGATACTATAAACACGAATGATTCCCGTCCGCAAAAATGGGGGTCTACAATTTTTGCACGAATGGAGTTTGACTTGAGGTATCAGGCACCCAGGGCAGTCAAAGGACAAGCTATAGCCGATTTTATTGTGGAGCACAGAAATGACTCGATCGGCTCATTGGAAATTATGCCTTGGACTTTGACGTTTGACGGCTCGGTTTGCACCAACGGCTGCGGCATCGGCTTAGTCATTATTTCATCCGGGGGGAAAGTTTCAAATTTGCTTTTGCTATCAACCCCAACGCTACGAACAACCAAGCCGAGTACGAAGTCGTCCTTAAAGGATTACATCTACTCAAGGAAGTTGAAGCCGACGCCATCGAAATAATGGGAGATCCATTGTTGGTCATCAGCCAATTATCAGGAGAGTACGAATGCAAAAACGATGCGCTGATGGTCTATTATCAGCAATGCCGAGAATTAATGGACGGTTTTCGGCTAGTTACTTTGAAACATATCCCCAGAGAGTAGAACACAGAGGCCAATGATTTAGCTCAAGGGGCATCGGGCTATCGGCCGATGTTGAAAGAAATTGACATAGAAGTTGCCGCCATTACAGCCGATGAGTGGAGGTTTGAAGTTTACAGCTATCTCAAAAACCCCTCTCAATAGGCTACAAGGAAGTTACGATATAAGGCGTTGAGATATGTTTTGCTCGATGAAGACCTGTACTATCGGCCGATTGATGGTGTGCTACTCAAGTGTTTAGGAGCCGATCAGGCCAAAGTGGCCATCGGAGAAGTGCATGAAGGGATCTGTGGCACGCATCAATCGGCCCACAAAATGAAGTGGCTACTTCGCCGGGCAGGATATTTCTGGCCGACAATGCTGGAGGATTGTTTCAAATATTACAAGGGTTGCCAAGATTGTCAGAAATTTGGTGCCATACAACGAGCACCAGCGTCGGCTATGAACCCAATTATTAAGCCTTGGCCGTTCAGAGGATGGGGCATCGATATGATGGGCCAAATCAATCCACCCTCAAGCAAAGAGCATAAATTTATTCTGGTGGTGACAAATTATTTTACAAAATGGGTGGAGGCGATTCCCCTGAAGAAAGTGGATTCTAAGGATGCAATCGAGTTTGTCAAAGAACATATTATCTACCGATTTGGCGTCCCACAAACAATGACAATAGACCAGGGATCTATCTTCGTGTCGGATGAGTTTGTTCAGTTTGCCGACGGCATGGGGATCAAGCTACTGAATTCTTTGTCGTACTATGCACAGGCCAACGGGCAAGCCGAGGCTTCAAATAAAAGTTTAATTAAATTGATTAAAAGAAAGATCTCTGAGTACCCCAAACAATGGCACAACCGATTAGCCGAATCACTGTGGGCAGATTGGATGGCATGCCATGGATCAATTCAAGTCCTTTCGTACAAGCTGGTCCACGGGCATGAGGCAGTGCTACCATGGGAGAGCGTCGTCGGCTCGAGGCACATTCAGCTACAGGATCAACTCACAGGCGACGATTATTATCACTTGATGGTGGACGAATCAGTGGACTTAGTTTTATCCAGGATGAGGGCCTTGGAAAAAGTTACAAAGGATAAAGAACGAGTAGCCAGACATTATAATAAAAAAGTAGTGCCTAAATCTTTTGAGGAAGACGAACTCGTTTGGAAATTAATACTGCCGATTGGATCCAGGGATAACAAATTTGGCATGTGGTCACCAAATTGGGAAGGGCCTTTCAAGATCCACAAATGTGTCTCTAAAGGTGCTTACATGCTAGAAGGATTAGACGGAGAAGTATTTGGAAGGGCTCTTAATGAAAAATACCTGAAGAAATACTACCCAAGTGTATGGATCAACTCATGATTCGGTTCTGGTTGCTTAGCCGACTTATGACAACCGATGTCCTTTTCAATAGGGCATCACCTTTAGGCATTTTTATGCAACGTTTTTCCCTAAGATTTCTACGATTGGCTAATTATTGGCCGATAGCGACGGCAATGATGCGCGAACGGCTTGAATTCACAATTTTGTCGACACCAAAGCTATCAACAAAATTTGAGGGGCATATACATACACGAGCCGATTGCAAAATGTGGGAAATTTTAACTTTTTAAGCTTCATAATCGGCAGTCAATATAAAAGTGTTTTAAGCGATTGGGATCGACGGCCGTGATTCAAATGTCAAGATCGACGGTTGTGGTGTGGTTTTGGAATCGGCAAACGTATTGTGACATGGACTGCTAGGGTCGATTTCAGCATAAACAATCTAGCATGGACAGTCATACAAAGACACTACATGCGGCCGGGGCCGATCTCAACCACAAGCACAGTTGCACAAAGCTAGCAAGCTATATTACACAAGCTCCAGAGCCGATTAAAAAAGTTTTAGCAGATGATCAGAGTTGAAGTTCATTACAAAATTTTGGGAGTATATTACAGGAGGAAGTGGTCGATTTCAGAATGTTAAAATATTGCAAAGTTCATTGTTTCAAGAAATCGGCTATGGCCGACAGCACCATCTACCTAATCTAATCCACTTCCTCGATGGCCCTGACATCGTCGGCCTCGGACCCCGCCACCGGTCGGATGCCATTCACCAGGTCTCGGAGATGCGCTGAGCATCGATCTCGGCTGGTAGCCGAGCCATGTACTCTTTGTGGACATTGTTCTCGTTCGTGACTTGAACGAGATCGGCCATTAGTTGGTCTTGGCGTGAAAGTAGCTGCTCAAGCTTGGCCGCCGGCTCGGTCTTCGGGCGGTCGAACGCGGCCGTCTGGCTCTCGATGGCGTCCTTGGTCGACTGAAGGGTGGCCGACCGCGCCTGGTTCTCGCAACGGTCGGCTATCCGCTGCCATGCCCGCTCGTATTTGAGTTGGTGGGATTCCATGAAGGTAGGCGGCACGATGGCATCAGCTAGACCTTCCGGCAGCTGGCCTTGAATCTCCTTGAAGCGCGCACGGATTGAACTGCTGTCGACCACCAGCGCGTCCAGCGAGGCCTCCAGCCGGCTGCCGATGTCAGCCAGGGTGGCTCTCAGGTCCTCGGCCGGCGTCACCAATGCCTCCTCGCCGATCTCGCCGGACTCCTCGAACTCTGACAAGTTGAAATTGAGGAAGTCGGCTATGTTCTACAAAGAGAAAGATGATTAGAGATTGTCGATTTGGCAGAGCCGATCATAGAATTCAGTCGGCTTATCGTAGGCACCAGAGTCGGAGCGACGGTCTCGGCTAGTTCGCGGCCTCCAGCCGTCGAGGCCTCGTCATCAACGCCGTTGCCGCCGCCCGTGGCGGTCACAACGTGCTCGCTGGACACCTGGGGGCAGCCGACGGAGATCGTGGGGGCTGCAAAAGAGAGGGTTAGCGATCAAGTCGGCTAAGTTCTATAAGTCAAGTTGCAAGAGACGGTTACCGATGGCACGTGACGTGGAGTGCAGCCGGCCAATTTCTTGACCTGAGAAGAATCATTCGGTCAGATGCAAGTGATATCATCATAAAGCCAGATTTTATCAGATGAGGGCTTACCGGCCGATTTTTCACGGGGGGACTTGGGACCGGCAGGACGTCAGCTGGAGCGTTGAGGACTCATGGCTCGAGCTCCAGGGTTCGGCCGCCGCTCCAACAGCCACAGGCATCTCCTCGCTGGCGACGACGTCGAGGAACTACGCGACGGCCGGGTCCAAGGGTGGAGGCTATCGGTTGGCGCTGCCGGTTTGTTCTCTTTCAGCTTCTTGGGGGCAGGCGCGGCCGACGGCTGTATGAGAGGTGCAACCCTTTTCTTCTAGGCAATCGGCTCGTGCACTTGCCAACGCAGCAAAGACGCCAGCATCGGTGCTCCCCAGACGATCACCGACGGAACAAGGCTGTCCCCATCCAGAACGCCTAGACGGTATTCGATGGGGCGCCCGGAGTCGCTCACCATCGGCCACTCGGTCTTCGTTTCCTGCAAACCAGGGGGCGGATGTCAATTGGCTATATCAGTCGATGATAAGAAGAAGAAAATCATTTGGAATTTGAAGCTTACCGAAGGGATTTCTTCGAGCAGGAGCAGTTCGACGTAATGAGACGACCGCTGGTGGAATATATGGCGCTTGATTTTGGCCCACCATTGGTCGTAGGCTATGCTTATCTTGAGCGCCAGGGTCATGTCGCCGATGTTACTGAGGGGAGGGCTGGCTATATTCAACAGCCGATGCATTATCAGGTCTTGGCTCACCACTCCCCTCGTTTCAATCTTGTCGGCATAATAGAAGCCGACGGGCAGTTGCCCAAGACCGAACTATCTCGCAGCCGACACCGGGTTGTAAAATTCATAACTCTTGGCCACTGATTGGCCCTGGTGGATCTGGTCGGCAAGATGCAGGGGGACAGAGCGGTGACGAATAGCTCCCTGCACCTCGGGTTGTCGGCTGAATTGAAGTCTTCCCAGTTAAAATCGGTCGGCAACTCGAACAGTCCTCGGTCCTGGTGGAAGTACCAGGCGCGGTTCTTGCGAGACAGCCCGTCATAAAGGGCAATGAACCATTCGCCCAGCAGGTCAGCCGATTGCCTTGAGGCCGCATGAGCAGCCGCTGCTTCTCTGTAGCTCATGAATCTGGTGGTGGTGATCTGGTTTCCGTCTTCATCTTCGATCGGCTCCAGCCTTGGGAAAACAGCTTCTGTCAGAGGGAGCCGACCGACTATTTTTTGGGTCGCCAGCACCAGCCTGATCTGTAAGAACCACCAGGGGCCGCCGGTGTTGACTGGGGCGTTGGCGGCTATCTTCGCGGCGGCCTGATGCAACATCTGATATAGATAGCCGAGGAGGTATTTCCCCAGCGCAAGCTTGCCCCCATTGGCCAGGATTTCGGTAATGACCTGCCAGTTGGCGGTCGGCCCGCAGCTTGATCCACAGAATAAGAATTTCTCAAGCCACATCATCAGAAATGCGGCGTGCTCCCTATGGAGCGATGAAGCCGCTCCACCCGTCGATGGCCTTGGTTTTGAATTGATGCTGCCCCTTTTGGCTCACGTTGCTGGGGTTAGCCGACGCCAGGATGTCCAGCCCGGTCGTCATGTACACGTCGGCCAATGTGATTGTCATCGGCCCTTGCCGGAAGATGAAGGCGTTGAAGCTATCATTCCAGAAATATGTTGCAGCCGATAGAAGCGGCTCATCCTTTTCCATGCTGGCAACAGACAGGGCCAAGCCTTGGGCTATCCCGGTCTCTTCCCACTGAGCGTACTTGGCCGATCGCACCCTCTTGTACCATTCAACCCAGGCTGCGTCGGTGGTCGGCCATGATTTGAAGGTCCCATTCCAGTGGGCTAGGGATGGTTTATTGGTGTTGTAGGGGACCCTGTTGGTTTCGGCTATGATGATATCGGCTGGGTCAGAGTTGCCGATGGGGCCGAGAAAGTATCTCCTTTCCTGGATCAAACTGGGGATGACCACTTGATGTCATAGGTGCTACAGTTTGAAAGGAAAAAACTCTAATCAGGAATGGCTAAACGCTACAGTTTGAAAGGGGAAAAAGTGGTAATCAAAAACGGCTAAAAGCAAGATGAATGTAACAAGGCTGGAAACATAACTGGAGAAATAAATCCGAAGAAAAGGAGTTCTGGACCGATAAAGCCGATGACGGTGTACCTCAGGGAACTCGATGACGGCGGCGGCCGGTGCGGCGACGGAGCTGGTGCCGTGGCGGCAGCTGGAGCGGCGGCGGCGGCCGGTGTGACGGAGGCACCTGACGCGGCGGCGGTGTTGGAAGCCATCAGAATTGTTGAGGATGAAGATGGGTCTTGATCTGCGGAGGGCGCTGAGATTTGATGAAGGACGCCGGTGAACCGCCGAAGAGGAGAGAGGAGAGGCTTGCTTGCGAAGTGTTAGTGGGTTTTGAAAGTGTAATCGTTTCTGTCGAAGCGAAGGGCTATTTAAAGGGCACTCAGGGCAACCAAAGCGGTTTAGGTCAGAAAAGAGCGAGAGTTTGAACAGGCAACAAATTCGTAACACTTCGTATCACGGACTTGGGGGGCATGTGTTAACACCAAAATTTGGTATTTGGATCCCTAAGTCCTGGTAAAGGTGAAGCGGAATCGGATCGGCTGGTTTGACGAAGAAATAGAGGACGCATCGGCTGAGAAGCAATCGGTTGCGATGCTAGTCGGCTAAGGTTGGATTAGACAAGAATGGCCGATAGCCGATTCTAGGATCAGAGAAGATAAAACCGTTTCTGGTGCGAATATTTGAAGACAAATAGAAGATCCGGTTATCAGTTTGCGCATTAAAAGATATTGCCATCTATGTATAGAGTCCTGTAACAGCAATTGTATCTGTAATTTAGGAGTTTGTTTAAACTATTCATTCTAATGCAGCGTGGGTCCTTCCCGGGATATCGCCATATTTTAAATAGTAGTTTAGATAGAGTCCAGGGTTTGTACAGATAATTTTATCTTGGGTATAAATAGGACCCGAGACCTCCTGTAAAACATCATTCAACACAATCAATCAAACCTTCAGCGCATCGCCAACCTTTTTCTTCACACGAGCAATTGATTTGGCTACGGGCTATATCGTTTCGATCCGCAAATCCAGGTATGTGCTTGTCATTAGTGGTATGATCTGCTGTTTCTAGTGCTTCCATCGTAATGACACATTAGATTCAGGGGTTTATACTGCGCCATTTATCATATATCGCATATAAATTAGAGCAATGTTTAGATCTATCTCACCATTGGCCAGTTCTGTCAATAACTCGCAACCAATAAGGCTAGATCTAAAGGTTGGCTGGATTATATGCGGTATCCACCATCTCGATAGATATAAATTAGCTACAACAGATCAGGTTGTTCTTTTTATACTTAATGCTGCATCAACATTGAACTATTTTAGAACTTCCAATGATCTGTTCGGCTAGATTTATATTGTTTAGAGACAGTGCCGGGGTTTCAGCCGGCCTTATCTGCCCTAATATATTTCTTTTAGTATATTTATTATTAGATTTATGTTGGGACCGCCTCTTATGTTAACATCACATTCTTGTTGGACGTCATAAGCCAAAATCGGCCTGCTATCAACAGCCGACGGCTGATTTCCCAGGCTGACCGTATCTGGTTCAAGAATGATATCTTTTCATAAGATTCATCAGAGTACTAGCCGATTCATTGTTAGCTTTCCAGTATCGGCTAGGTTATCAATATGTATATTTATTATCCTTTACTATATTTGGGTTAAACGACTGATGTTGTCTGGGTATAGCCGATCCATTCCAGTTGCTTGGCTTAAATATATTTTACAATAGCCAATATATGCTCGTGGATTCACTCAGCCGATCCAATGGGGATCTAACCTAACACTTAACGCTTATTTCCTTGTTTTTCTTGTTGGTTAACAGATCAAACCAACTGGCACGCTCTGCATAGCATAGACAACCCGAGAAGGACCTGCACTGGAGTTAAGCAGATCTCCCAGGCCAGCGCGTGAGAGAAATTTCTCATCAACACAAGTACTCCGATGAATCTTCTGAAAAGATATCATTCTTGAACCAGATGCTTAGCCCGAAAATCGGCCGTCGGCTGTTGATGGCAGGCCGATTTTGGCTTATGACGTCTGACAAGAATGGGATCTTAACATAAGAGGCAGCCCTAACATAAATCTAGTAATAAATACGTTAAAAGAAATATATTAGGGCAGATAAAGCCGGCTGAAACCCCGGCACTATCTCTTAAACATATAAATCTAACCGAACAGATCATTGGATGTTCTAAAAATGACTTTATAGTTCAATCATTGATGCAACATTAAGTATAAAAAGAACAACCTGATCTGTTGTAGCTGATTTATACCTCTCGAGACGGTGGAAACCGCATATAAACCAGCCAACCTTTAGATCTAGCCTTATTGGCTGCGGGTTCTTGAGAGAACTGGCTAATAGCAGGATAGATCTAAACATTGCTCCAATTTATATACAATATATGATAAATAGTGCAGTACAAACTCCTGAATCTAATGTGTCATTACGATGGAAGCACTAGGATCAGCAGAACATACCACTAATGGCAAGCATTTACCTGGATTTGGGGATCGAAACGATGCAGCCCGTAGCCAAATCAATTGCTAGTCTAAAGAAAAAGGGTTGGCGATGCACCGAAGATTGTTTGATTGATTGTAGTTAATATCATTATAGGGGATCCTATTTATACAGAAGATAACATTATCTGTACAGACCCTGGACTCTATCTAAACTACTATTTAATATACGACGATATCTCATAAAGGACCCACGCCGGATTACAATGAACAGTTTAAATAAACTCCTAATTTACAGATACAATTGCCGTTATAGGACTCTATCCATAGATGACAATATCTTTAAACGCGCAATCTGATAACCGAATCTTCTATTTATCTTCAAACATCTACACCAGAAACAGTTTTATCTTCTCTAAACCTAGAATCGGCTATGGGCCGCTCTTGTCCGATTCAACCTTAGCCGACTGGCTTTGCAGTAGATTGCTTCTCAGCCGATGCGGCCTCTGTTTCTCCGTCAAACCAGCCGATCCGATTCTGTTTCACCTTTGCCACGACTTAGGATTCAATTACCAAATTTAGGCGTTAACACATGCCCCCCAAGTTCGTGATATGAAGTGTTATGGATTTGTTGCCTGTTCAACTTCCCGCTCTTTTCTCACCTAAACCGCTTCGGCTGCCCCAAGTGCCCTTTAAATAGCCCTTCGCTTCGACCGTGTCACGCCCAGAAATTTAACCAAATTTCTACACTATTTTGTGTATTAAATCCCTGTCCAGGAATCAGCCAGGGTAAACAAAATGACAAATCAATAAACAGATCTAAAGCGTAAATAAAGCGTAAAATACTTACAGAAGAGGCACTTAGTCCTCACACCCAAAAGAAAGCAGCAGCAATGGAAAAAGGCGATCCTAGCGGGGCTTCAGCTCCACTCCACAGGCAAGCTCAACTGGGGTCTGAGCCTTGATCTTCTAACTCCATCTTCGACTCGGAAGCACTACACTTCTGGGAAAAGGGGGAAATAGCAACGCTGAGTACAACCACCGTACTCAACAAGCCACACGGAGGAATGCAGACGTGCAAGGGGAGACAAGAGTGGCTTGGGCTATTTTGCATAAATGCGGTTGTAAAAACCTTTCTAGTTTAAAACAGTAAACAGTTGATTATTTAATCAAGATTAATCCTTCCACTGAACAACGTTATCTCCACATTGAACAGGCCCAACCGAACCACCTGAACTAGTCCAGTTCCATTAAGTCAAATTTTTAAGGTGAGACTAATCATGGTGAATCTGGTCGATCACCCATAACCGCGGGTACGGCTATTCGAATAGTTTTACTCTGGTCAGAGGTGTACATCTGTACCCACAAGACACGATTCCACACATGTTGCCATGCCCCGAAGTATCGTCACGATACTGCAAGGGGGAAATCGTGAGAAGACCCTTCGCATAACTCCCCCTGACCAAGCGAGACCACACCTCAGGTTTCGCCCCTACCTTTATATCCAAGGTAAGCAGCCCCCTCTCGTGCCTAGGTTTATCCGGCAGCCGCATAAACCTTGCCCGGTCCATCCGAACTCCATCACGCCCACCCTTGCCTGGATGCGTTGGCCAGGGAAAAGCTACACTACAAGTCCAGCTGTTGCCCATGCTGGCTTGTGGTAAGTACGGTAAGTCTTCCAGGGTTTCCCGTGAACCGGTCCTTACTTGCCATGGGCACGACAAGCAAAACCATGCACCCATAGCCCACCATTTAGTCATATTTTAATTAACCAAGAACCTTTGCCAAGGTACCTTCGGTCTGAGACCGTCATTTCATGTGACTATCAGCCAGTAGTAGAGTTCTCCCACTAGGTGAGCTAGTGCAATTAAGCATGGCTAAGCGTAAACATTTATAGCAAGGTCACGTAAGTGACGCAAGCTAGTCAATTTAATCACCTAGGTTGACAATGAATGGATAACAATTAAACATGGCACAAGCGATCAGATAGGTTATCCCGATCCCCATGTAATTAGCAAAACATGCAATTTTATTTGCAAACAATAAATAATTTGTAAATTGGGATCAATATGCGTCAAGGAGGAATGTGACTTGCCTTGCTTCTTCAGCTGAACTTCTCTCCTTCGCGAGCGCGAACTCCCGAAACGACGAAGTCTACACGCTGACACGCAAAACAAGGAAAAACCTAATAAAAATCAAATAAACAATAAATGGGAAGTAAACAAACCTGTAGAGCTCAATTTTAAATGAATTTTTCAATTTGAATGCCCAATTCGGAGTTCGTATGGATTAGATATGAATTTTCGAAGTTTTAGGCCATTTAATTGAATTCTGGAAATTAAATTCGATTTTAGCGCAATATTTAATTAATTTCTCAAAGGAAAAGGTATCTGCTGACATCAGCAAAAGGGCCAATGCCGACACGTAGGCCCCACGAGTCAGCGGCACAGAGGGATGACCTACCGTGGACCAAGTCCAAGGAGGTAAGGTCGTAAATGGAAAGGGGAGGTGGACTTGACTTTTCGGGGTTAGGCCAAGGAGGAAAAGTGTACTTTACCAATGGAGAAAGCTTTTGGGCTCGCGGCGAAGAGGGAAGGAGAAGATTTGGACTTTTCTCTTGGGGAGGAAAGTTGGACTTTAAATGAAGAAGGTGGCCTATGGGCCGATGGCCCAGAGAGGAAAATGAGTTAGAGGAGGTCAAGGGACCCAAACTAGACTTTGCACAAAGAAGGGGAGTTGGTCTAGGTCCAAGACAGGAAAAGGAAAAGGGAGGCCCAGAGGGAGGAGAAATAGACAAGGCGCAGCGGCTCGGACGGCAGTGTGGCGACGACGCGCACTGTGGCACACGGACTCGGCCGCAGGCACGGCATGCGCGGCATCGGCATGAGCGCACGAGAGACGCATGGGCTGGGGTTGCCGGGCAAGAACGAGGAGCAATGGGCCGGAGGCGCACACGGATTGGCACACAGCACAAAGGCAAAACGAGCAGGAGCGGCTCGGCTCTGGCCGGCCGGCTTTGCCGACGGCAAATTTGCGCACGGCGCACGGGGCTTTGTCGACGGGCGGCTGGAATTCGCCAAGGCAGTGGCGGCGGCGCACGACGGGCTGCGGAGAGGGGAGACCGGCGCACGGCCGGCGGCGGAAACGTCCCGCATGGCGACGCGCGCGATCGGGGCTCACCCAGCGCGGCACCGAACACGGAGAGAGAGAAGGGAGTGGAGGTGGAAAGAGGTTTTCTCACCGACGGCTGAAGATTGCAGGGACAACGGCGACGACGCGTTTCAGCGATGGAATTTTGGGGAAAAAGAGTGGAGATGGTGTTCCCGAAGGTAGCGAATGTGATGGCGGTGTTGATTTGGTGCAGCACATGGTTATACGGCCGGAACGGCGGCCGGAACCTAGCTCGACAGTGGCGGATCGGCTTTGCACGTTGCGGGAGCACGAGAGAGTGTGGGGGTGGGCGAAAGTGAAAGGAAACGGTGCTTCGGAACTCGGGGGTGCTTTATAGGGGACGAGGGGGAACGGACGTGGCCGGAGGGAGCGGGGAACGCAGCGCGACTTGGGCGAACGGGGCGGCAAAACCGAATTTCGAATAGCGGCCGTTCCGGTGCACACGAGCGACGGAAAAGGGGAAAAATGTGGGGAAGTGGAGGAGGTGGCCAGAGAACACGGGATGACGCGGGTGGGAGAGCGAGACGTGGCCGGAATGTGGCACGGGACGTGGTCTTGCGCACGCGCACGGGCGTGAGGTGCGGCATGAGATGGATGGAGGTTGGGGATGACGAGCGGGGCCCGCCTATCATTGCTTCCAACCGGGGAGGAGGTAAAGTGGACTTGGCGCCAGCGGCTGGAGGGGATCTGGGCCAAAGGGGAGGAGGGAAAAGGAGGGCCGTAGGGAGGAAATGCGGACTTTGCGAAGGAGATGGGCCAACGGCAGCCCAAGGGGGGGAACGAAATTCAAATTGGTTTTTCTATTTATTTAATCAGATAAATGATAATTGTATTTTTATAAATGCTTCCAATGCTCAAATAAATCCAAGAAAAATCCTGGATATAGATGGGCATCCAAAGTATTTAATAAAAATATAAAACATCATTTATCGACTAAATAATTTATTTAAATACTTTTTGTATGGTTAAAATTATTTGTGGAGCTCCAAAATTTCACGGAAAATTTCGAGAGTACTTTAGGGCATGGAGAATATATCCAAAATATTTTCAGCCATGATTTTTAAAGGAAAATTTAATTTCCTTAATTAATTTATTTGATTAAATTACTTTTGCTTTTAATAGTTTCTAGAAAATGTATTATTTAATGATTTTTAATCCTGATCGAAAATCGGGGCGTGACAGACCGTAAAGATCACGCTTTCAAAACCCACTCAAACACTTCGCAAACAAGCTTTCGCTTCCTCTCTCCTCTCCGGTGATTCACCGGCGTCCTTCATCAGATCTCAGCGCCCTCCACGAATCATGACCCATCTTCGTCTCCAACGACTCCGATGGCTTCCAACACCCGCCGCGTCGGTATCTCCATCACACCGGCCGCCGCCGCCGCACCGACCGCCATCATCGTCGAGTTCCCCGCGGTATGCCTACCGATTCAAAACTCTTTTCTTCAGATTTACTTTTCTTGCCATGCCTCCTAGCATTGTTGTATTCATCATGCTTTTTAGCCGTTCTTGATTAGCATTTTTCCTCCTTTCAATCTGTAGCATTTAGCCATTCTTGATTAGCATTTTTTTCTCTTTCGAACTGTAGCACCTATCACATCAAGTGGTCATCCCAAGTTTGACCCAGGAACGGAGGTACTTTCTCGGCCCCATCAGCAACACTGACCCAGCTAATGTGATTATAGCCGAAACCAACAGGGTCCCCTACAACACCAACAAGCCATCCTTAGCCCACTAGAATGGGACCTTCAAGTCATGGCCGACCACAGATGCAGCCTGGGTTGAATGGTACAAGAGGGTACGATCGGCCAAGTACACTCATTGGGAAGAGACCGGAATAGCCCAGTGCTTGGCCTTGTCCGTCGCCAACATGGATAAAGATGAGCCGCTTCTGTCGGCTGCGACATACTTTTGCAATGAGAGCTTCAACGCCTTCATCTTCCAGCAAGGACCGATGACAATCACATTAGCCGACCGGACTAGACATCCTGGCGTCGGCTAACCCCGGAAACCTGAACCGAAAGGGGCAACACCAGTTCAAAACCAAAGCCATCGGCGGGTGGAGCGGCTTTACCGCTCAAAATAAGAAGGACGGATCAGTCGGCCACAGGGAACACACCGCTTTTCTTATGATGTGGCTTGAGAAATTCTTGTTCTGTGGATCGAGCTGCGGGCCGACCACCAACTGGCAGGTCGTAGCCAAAATCCTGGCCGATGAGGGCAAGCTTGCACTGGGGAAAATACCTCCTCGGCTATCTATATCAGATGCTGCATCAGGCCGCTGCAAAGATAGCCGCCAACGCCCCAGTCAACACTGGCGACCCCTGGTGGTTCTTACAGATCTGGCTAGTGCTAGCGACCCAGAAAATAGTCGGTCGACTCCCTCTGACGGAGGTTGTTTTCCCAAGACTGGAGCCGATCGAAGATGAAGAAGCCAACTAGATCACCACCACGAGATGCATGTGCTACGGAGAAGTAGCAGCTGCTCATGCAGGCTCAAAGCAATCGGCCAACCTATTGGTCGAATGGTTCATTGCCCTGTACGACGGGCTGTCTCGCGAGAACCACGCCTGGTACTTTTACCGAGACCGGGGATTGTTTGAGTTGCCGGCCGATTTCAATTCGGAAGACATCAATTCAGCCGAAAACCCAAGGTGCAGGGAGTTGTTCGTCGCTGCGCTGTCCCCCTGCATCCTGCCGACCGGGATCCACCAGGGCCGATTTGTGGCCAAAAGCTATGAATTTTACTACCCGGTGTGGGTTGCGAGTTGGGCAACTACCTGTTGGCTTCTACTATGCCGACAAGATTGAGATGAGGGGAGTGGTGAGCCAGGATTTGATAATGCATCGGCTGCTGAATATAGCCGGCCCTCCCCTCGGTAACATCGGCGATATGACCCTGGCGCTCAAGAAAAACGCAGCCTACAATCAATGGTGGGCCGAAATCAAGCGCCATATCTTCCACCAGCGGTCGTCTTATTACGTCGATCTGCTCCTGCCTGAAGAGATCCTCTCCGTAAGCTTTGAACTTCAAATGGTTTTTCTTTTCTCAACATCGGCCAATGTAGCCAATTAACACTTGCCCTCGACTTGCGGGAGACGAGACGGAGCT
This sequence comes from Oryza australiensis, assembly GCA_019925245.2. Lineage (NCBI taxonomy): Eukaryota > Viridiplantae > Streptophyta > Magnoliopsida > Poales > Poaceae > Oryza > Oryza australiensis. The sequence continues at coordinate 973,655 of JAIFGZ020000010.1, forward strand.
GCCGACGGTGAGCGACTCCGGCGCCCCATCGAATACCGTCTAGGTGTTCGGATGGGGACGACCTCGCTTCGTCGGCGATCATCAGCTGGGGAGCGTCGAAGCTGGCATCTTTGCTGCGCGGGCAAGCGCGCGAGCCGATCGCTCATAAGAAAAGAGCCACGCCCCTCGTCCAGCCATCGGTCGCGCCTGCCCCCAAAAAGCTGAAAGAGAAGAAACCGGCAGCACCAGCCGATAGCCTCACCCCTTTGGACCCGATCGTTGCGCAATTCCTCGACGCCGTCACCAGCGAGGAGATGCTAGAGGCTGTTGGAGCGGCGGCTGAACCCGAGAGCTCCAGCCACGAATCCGTCAATGCTCTAGCCGATGTTCCGCCGGTTCCAAGTCCCCCCACGAAAAATCGGCCGGTAAGCCTTCATCTCATCAAATTCGGCCTTATGATGATATCACCCGCATCTGACCGAACAATTCCTCTTAGGTCATGAAATTGGCCGGCCGCACTCCACGTCACGCGCCATCGGTAACCGTCCTTCGCAACTTGACTTATAGAACTTAGCCGACTTTACCGCTAACCCTTTCTTTTGCAACCCCCACGATCCCCGTCGGTTGCCCCCAAGGCGTCCAGCGAGCACATTGTGACTGCCACGGGCGGCGGCAACGGAGCCGACGAAGAGGCCCCGACGGCTGCTGGCGGTGTACCAACCGAGCCAATCACTCTGACCCCTGTGCCCACGGTAAGCCGACTGAATTTAACGATCGGCTCTAGAACCTCAACTTTTCTAATCATCTTTCTCTTTGCAGAACATAGTCGACTTGTTGGAGTTCGAGGAGTTCGGTGAGATCGGCGAGGAGGCGTTGGTGACGCCGGCCGAGGACCTGAGGGCCACCCTAGCTGACATCGGCAAGACCCCGAGGCTTCGCCGTGGGCGAGGCGGTGGTCGACGGCGGCTCGATTCGCGCACGCTTCAAGGATATCCAAGGCCAGCTGCCGGAAGCTCTAGTCGGTGCCATCATGCCGGCCACCTTCCTGGAAGCCCACCAACTCAAATACGAACGTGCACAGCAGCGGATAGCCGATCATCGCGAGAACCAGGTGCGGCGAAGCTTGAGCAACTCCTCTCACGCCAAGATCTGCTGATGACCGATCTCGTTCAAGTTACGAACGAGATCAACGTCCACAAGGAGTACATGGCCAGCCTGCCGGCCGAAATCGAAGCTCAACGTCGAAGCATCAAGGTGGCTGTGGCACATCTCCGGGACCTGGTGAAGGGCATCCGACCGGTGGTTGGGTCTGAGGCTGACGACGTGAGGGCCATTGAGGAGGTGGATCAGATCAGGCGGACGACGCTGTCGGCCATAGCTGACTTCTTGAAGCAATTAACTACATTTGCCTTGCCGGGATGGTAATGGATTCCTAGATCGTAATCTTTGATCAACTCCAACCATCGTCTCTGTCGTAGGTTGAGATCGGGCTGAGTAAAGAAGTATTTCAAGCTCTTGTGATCGGTATACACATCACAGTGGTTCCTGATCAGGTAGTGTCTCCAGATCTTCAATGCGTGAACAACCGCGGCTAATTCCAGGTCGTGTGTGGGATACTTCTCCTCATAGGGTCGTAACTGTCGCGAGGCATATGCTACGACCTTCCCATCCTGCATTAACACGCCTCCTAGTCCTTGCCGAGACGCATCACAATACATCACGAAATCCTTCCGGTTGTCAGGTAAAGTTAAGATTGGGGCGGTGGTTAACTTTTCTTTTAGTTGGTCGAAGGCTTTTTGACACTTCTCGTTCCATTCAAACTTCTTTTCCTTCTTCAGAAGTTGAGTCATAGGTCGGGCTACGGTGGAAAACCCTTCGATGAACCTTCGGTATACCCGGCCAAGCCCAAGAAACTCCGAACTTCCGTCACTGACTTGGGTGCCTTCCGTTCCGTGACAGCTTCGACCTTGGCGGGATCTACCGCTACTCCTCCGGCTGAAACCACGTGGCCAAGAAAAGCAACTTCCTTGAGAACTCGCATTTGCTAAATTTTGCATACAGCTGGTGCTCTCGTAACTTTTCCAGTACCAGCCGTAGATGCTCCGCATGTTCCTCATCATTCTTGGAGTAGATAAGTATATCGTCGATAAATACCACTACAAATTTATCCAGGTATTCCATGAATACCTTGTTTATCAGATTCATAAAATATGCCGGGGCATTGGTCAATCCAAAAGACATTACTATGAACTCGTATAAGCCATAACGTGTAGAGAACGCCATTTTAGGAATATCTCCAGCTCTAATCTTCAACTGATGATATCCCGACCGAAGATCAATCTTTGAGAACACTTGCGCACCCTTAAGTTGATCGAATAGGTCATCGATTCGAGGTAGTGGGTACTTGTTTTTGATAGTCACTTCATTCAACGATCGGTAGTCCACGCACATCCTCATACTCCCATCCTTCTTCTTGACGAAGAGTACTGGGGCTCCCAGGGAGAAGAACTGGGGCGTACAAATCCCTTCTCTTGTAGTTCTCGGATTTGCTTCTTGAGTTCTTCTAACTCGTTGGCCGGCATTCGATAAGGTCTTTTGGCTATGGGGGCAGTACCAGGCATTAGGTCGATGATAAACTCTATGTCGCGATCCGGGGCATTAGGGCAATTCCTCGGGAAACACGTCGGGTATTCTTGTACTACGGCATCCCGCCTAGAGGTAGCATGGTGAATACTCCCGCAGCTTGCTCGCATAGCTTCGGGTTTTGGTCCATAGTTATGCTCATTGGTGATCCCCATGGGGTGGATACCGTGACTTCCCTTCGATGCAGTCTATGATTCCATTATTCTTGGTCAACCAATCCATCCCGAGTATGACATCAATGGTTTGGGGTGCTAGCACCATAAGGTTTGAAAGAAACACCACGTCCCTAATCCGTATGGGTACATTGATGCAAGCATGGGGTACGGTTATGTTTCCCCCAGGTGAGTGTACCAACATAGGTCTCTTAAGTGCTACTTGGTGTAGGTGGTGTTGTTTGCTTACTTGGGAAGATATGAATGAATGCGAGGCTCTAGAATCAAATAAGACTTTAACTGGGGTAGAGTTGATAGAGAACATACCCATTAGTACGCTCTGGTCCTCCTGAGCTTCTTCAGCCCGCACATGATTCACCTGGCCACGTCGAAACCCGGTGGCGGCCTCGTTGGGTAGCGGGGTCTGAGCACCGCGTCTGCAGCGGGGTGGGGTTCCTCGGACGGGCGTTGCATTGGTGCCGGTGCGCACGGGAGTGTTGCGTGGTTTGGGGCAGCTATTGGAGTAGTGCCCAAATTCTCCACAATTGAAGCAGCTCACATTCCTTCTTCCTGGAGCGGCTAGGGTTGGCGTCGGTGTACGAAACTGAGGTGTAGCTGGCCTGCTGACATGGTCGGGAGCGGGGGAACGACCAGCTACCGGAATGTTTGGCTTCCATCCAGACGGGGTGGCTCCCTTGGGACGTTGTGGTGCTCCCTGAAATGGGCGGGCCATAGCGAGCCTCCTTTTGTGGTTATTTTCTACCATCTTTTGGTCGTGTTCGAGCCGTACGACCTTGTTGATGAGGCTTTGGAAACTGGTGTGGTCTTGTCCGATCATCGGTCCTCTCAGCTCATCGTTTAGTCCCTCGATAAATTTATCCATCTTCTCTTCCTCGTCTGCTAGGTCACTTGTGGCGTAACGGGCAAGCTGGGTAAACTTGTTCAGGTACTCTTGTACTGAGGTGTTTCCTTGACGCAGCCTGCGGAACTCATTTTTCTTCATCCTCATAACTGCAGCTGGTACGAAATTTTCACGGAACGCAGCCGTGAATTCTTCCCATGTCGGTTCTCCGGCATCTTCAGCTCGCGTTTCCTTGTAGGTGTCCCACCAGTCACTTGCGGGACCCTCTAGCTGGTTAGTGGCGAAGATAACTCTATCTGCTTCTCGAACTCGGACGAGAGTTAGCTTTTTCTCGATCACCCTCAGCCAGTCCTCAGCATCCATGGGTTCTTCAGCCATGGAGATGGTTGGTGGCTTAGCTCGCATGAACTCTCCTAAACTTGATCCTCCTCGACTTCCCTGGTTGTTGGCAATTGCTTGGAGCAGCTGGGTCTGTAAAGCCATAACCTCCGCCAGAGTGGAGGGGTTGGGCTCCGGTGGGTTCTCGTTGGTGGCTGCGGCTCTGCGGCGATGCGCCATCTGAAGAAGATAGATGAATTAAGAGATCGGACCTGTTAAGGTCATGGTTCCTAGGTGATTTTTCTTCAAGTTGTTTTTATATGATCTTCAACCAACAAGCATGGTAAAATAATAATAAGCTCATCAATTAGGATACCACAAAGCGATACTTAGGTCCATCATATTACATCAAAGGGGTATACGGACTGTACATGCACAGTCCCTCATGCCATGATAACAACAACGACATCGTCTTACTGCATTAACTATTTAAGGGGGAATAGAGTGTGGTCCTTGCTGCCGAACCATCCGGAGCGAGATCAAGCTGGGGTGGTCCTCCCGCCTAGTCGTCCAACCATCCGCAGGAGCCAGGTGCAGGAAGGGGGTGATCCTCTGCTGAAGCAAATCGGAGTCCCCATGGCTCGGAGGTGGTGGCCTCGGAGTCATGCCGAATCTTCCTGCTCGGTGGCCGTGTACTCTTGCGAGCGGTCTGACGGGTGAGGGGACCTCCAGTGTGAGTCAGGCGACGAGTGGGAGCTTCCTCCTCCATTGGATCGGTGTCGCTGGACTCCCATTTGACCTCCATAGGTTCCGCCTCAGACTCTGAGTCGGTGTGGATCTAGATGGGGTTCTCCTCTCCCGATCCAGGCTCGGATGGCACTGCTACGGAGCTCGAGGTGGGTCCCATGGATGTGGCAGCAGTGGGGTCTATCAGGTACGGCGCAGGCTCTGTGCTCAACATAAAAGCTTGCTCCATCATGGCTTGAAAGGTATCCAAGCATGCTGGAGTCATAAGGTAGTAGTGGTCGGGCACAGGAGCAGGAGGTGTTGGTACAATCTCGGTGGAAGTACTGCGGCGTGGACGGGCGGGTGCGCATGCTCCTCCAGTGGTCGACTTGCTTGCTTGCTCTTCTGAGCTGCTCCTCCAGCTCTACGGGGCTTCCCCACGGGCCATGTAGCGGTCCGAGAGTTGCTCATATTGGGCACCGTTGGCTTGCGGTGAGTCTCGCATGTTGATCTGATCCCCACGCCCGGTGGCTCTCGACCGATCATTGAGGCGTTGCGCGGTCGTTGATCTCAAGCAAGGCCTCTTCGTAGCAGTCATCTGCCGTCTCCGCCCAACGTGATAGACGTGTGACCATAGGGTTGTAGCAGCAGGGGGTGGCTTCCACGGTGCAAACTGGGTTGCCTTTCTCGCGTTAGGGATGGTGCACGAACTCTGTCACTGTAAGTTCAGCACGATGTATCGCATTAAGGCGAAGAAATGCTTCGCGGGTCGCATCTTGGATGGCTGCTTCCGCTAAATTCCGGTGATAGCGGGTGTGAAAGCAGAAAGATGTTTCACTTCCCATGCGGGCTTCCATGGAAACGGCCGCCTCCCATGCTAGATATCCTTCGGAGCCATGCCTCTTGATTTGGTAGGTGTGTGGTTCCGGATATCTTAAACACCACAGCAGGGACTGAAGCTGCGCCACAAATCCCTCGTCTTGTGGGATGGTGATCTCCCAGGCTTCGTCATGGTTCGACATCTGCTTTTGAAGGCAACTTAGGGTTAGAGGGAGAGAGCTATCATTATAACTATTTGGTAAAGAAAAGGAAATACAGATGTAGAAAAGGTATATTGGTATTTTCAGAAATAATAGTTTGGAAATGATCCTACGTAGGGATACTTCCCTTTAGCCAACTAGTCAGGGGTAGGGCGCCATTTGGTCTTATCCTACGGTCGCATGGCTCTGATACCAGCTCTGTGGACCCTCGTTTTTGGGACGGGAATCTTTCGTGTTCTTAGTACCATTTCCTTGGATCGAGTAGTTGGTACCCACGAATACAGTACTGAATAATCAGGTGCGCATGCACGAATAGTCTTACATCGACATTATTACAACAATAGGCCTGAAGACAATGTTCAACACACAGGACCTCATGGTCTGAATACAACGCAAAAACAGAAATTAGATACGGCAGCGGAAAAGAGGCAGCGGCATGTCATTTGCCACAGGCAATGACCGGAGCTAAGACCTAGTAAGCGCCATCAGTTCCTTCACCCTCCTGGTAGTAAGCGTAAGGATCCTCCGGCTCTTCATTCCCATCAGCTGAAGGTTTGTGCGTATAGCAAGGGTGAGTACCAACCGTACTCAGCAAGTCAACACGGAATTGATGCACATGATAGGGTTATTCAAGGAATGGCTGGAGTTCTTTTGCATAAAGCCAATTTTCACAATTCTTTTCACAAGCCTATCAACTAGCCAAATCAAGTTTTAGTTCCATAGTTCATTAATCCGGCGACGGTTCTGTCTACCATGCATCGTGATTCCAAGGATGGCTTCCCGTCTTCGATTCGTCATGATTTTCTGGGGAATCCACCCCTTCTCGCATCTCGAGAAGTTGATCCACCAGCGAATGAAATCATCATGCACACCCATCCCAGCAGGTTTAAGTTTAAAGTCTAGCCAAGCGAAAGTCTTGTCACGATGCTCGATATCCGCGAGCACGACTATTCGAATAGATTGATTTACTCACACTGCAGTGGATGTACACTTTACCCGTACTCCGCGACAGCCCAACAAATGAGCCTACGTCTCAACACATGACACGGTCACGGCAAAGCCTTTCGATAACCTCACTTTGGCAGTACCCGCTCCATGAACTTAATCCCTCATGCACTCTAGCCGTCATTTTCTAGCAGTGAGAGGAGTTCTGGCGCACCCGGGGTAAGGGAAAACTTCCTCAATCTTTAGGTTCAATTAATATCGATTTAATTCCACCATTCACAGCAAAGGCCGCAGCCTTATTCTCATCACATAAACCACATCATAGAGAACCATCTATGCAAGGATACTGCCTCCGCTCGGCTATCTAGTCAGCTAGGTCTATACCCATTCGAGAAGTACGGTTGTACTGGCTCGTTTCCCGGCTATCTCATGGCTCGGTCCTTAATTGACCAGGGTCGGCACTTGCCTTTTCCGGAATCCACCCAAATCATCCGGCCACCCCAGTCTAAAACATTTTATATCATTTTCAATTTTCATCAAACTTAGTTCATCATTCTCATGGCCATGTGGCGCTCATGTCTCCACAGGCCGTATTTCAACTACCTTCCCTAAGGTAGTTGCCCTGAGCAGAAAGCTTTCTTGCAAAATCATGAGTATGCAGGGATCTAGTATAAGCAGGGCTAAGCATTTTTTTACCAAAGTTAGCCTCCAGTCACATCACATCGAAGGTTACAAAGAATAATTCTAATGGTGATCAATATCAAAGCAGGGTATATCAAGCATAGGTACTCGTTTGTGTATAGCATGCAATTTGTAATTTGAAATCAACATCATTTCACAAAGTAGGATCAATATGTTCAAAGAGTGTGATGACTTGCCTTGCTCGCACGCTTGAGGGGTGGTGTCTTCAACGGGGTCGATGCCGGTCTCTTCAGGTGCTACCCGTACGTGCGAAAAATCAATTGATTCTGATTAGAATCCCAGATAACACCAAAAGGTCGAAAAGATTCGAAAAAGTCTCAGAAATGATTCCAAGTGCTAAGCCCAGATTCCTACTTAAATTTGTACTACGATCGCCCCGGAAAACTCCAAGTTTCGCCATCGGGTCGACGACTTAGGGTTTTCGTAAAACGACGATCGTGATATGTTCAAGAAAACGGGTTTGAAAATATCCGCGGAGGGATTTGTGCTAGAGGTTTTGAAGGTCCGAGCTCAAAATGGAAACATATTAAAATGGCGAGAAAGGTCTAAACGAAATTCGGATTCAAAAACGACGCAAAACGGAGTTTCGGAAAAGTCCGGATTTGATTTCCAAATTTTTCACCGAGAAATCATGCAATAAAATAATTTATTTTTGCCAAAAATTTTACCCAAATCTTCCCAAAATATTTTTCCAAATTTTCCAAAATTTTTCCTAATTTTTCCCTATTTTTTTCTTATTTTCTTTTTTTTTCCCCGCCGCATTGTTCATTGGCCGCCATCCGTTCGACGGTCCGGCCAGAAACAGAGGCGGTGGCGGCGCGACAAAAGGGGGCGGAGCGGGGCTTACGGCGACGGCGGCCTCGGGGAGGTGCGGTGGGGCACGGGGGAAAGCTTTGCGCACGACGGCGACGGCGTTGGCGCTCGGGAACGGGGGAGAGAGAGCGGCGGCGGTGCGGCAAAAAGGGGGCGGGGCGCCGGCCTTTTATAGGCGCGGCCGGGAGGGCGGTGCGCGGCGCGCGGGGTCGCGCGGCGCGCGCGGCGCGGCGCGGCGCGTGCTGCGCGGCACGTGGCGCGAGTGGCGGTGCCGGCGGCGCGGCGCGCGCGCGCGTGGCGAGCGCGCGGGCGGGCGTGCGCGCGTACGGCGTCGAGACTGGCGCGCCATGAACAGTGCATTTTTCGATTTTTCCCCGATTTTCAATTTTAATTTCCCATTTCTATTTTCCTTTCTTCTAAAAATTCCAAAATAAATTCCTATAATTCAAAAATAATTTTTAATATAATATTTTCAACTTTTCTCCACCTTTATTTTCCCACATTATTTTTCATATTTATTTATTTAAAATCCCTCTTTTCTAGTTTCAATATTCACCCCTTCATTTTTCCAAAATTTTCCGGATTTGAGTACGACTCCGGGTATTTTATTATTTATTTTGTGTCCTAATTTATCTTCTCCCAACCACAATTTCTATTTTATATCTCCCAAATCGCGTTTTCATAAATCCGCGCTTTCTCCTATTTCTTTTTAAAAAAACCCCGATACGGACTTTCGCATCTTTCATTTCGACAACTCCAAATCATCCAAAAACACCGAAAGGGGAATTGACCACGACTAAATTTATGCAACTGAGCTGGCAAATAAGAAGCAACAAACCCGAGAAAGAAGCAACAAGCGAAGGTTTTGAAAGTTCCGATTTTTACGTTTCGATTTTAGTTTCTTTGATTTTCGGGATGTTACAAAGCAGCCACTTTATTTTGTGGGCCGATTGATGCGTGCCACCGATCCCTTCGTGCACTTCTCCGATGGCCACTTTGGCCTGATCGGCTCCCAAACACTTGAGTAGCACACCATCAATCGTCCGATAGTACAGATCTTCATCGAGCAAGACATATCTCAACGCCTTGTATCGTAATTTCCTTGTAGCCGATTGAGAGGGGTTTTGAGATAGTTGTAAACTTCAAACCTCCAATCATCGGCTATAATGGTGGCAACTTCTATGTCAATTTCTTTCAACATCGGCCGATAGCCCGATGCCCCTTGAGCGAAATCATTGGCCTCTGTGTTCTGGTCTCTGGGGATATGTTTCAAAGTGACTAGCTGAAAACCGTCCATTAATTCTCGGCATTGCTGATAATAGACCATCAGCACATCATTTTTGCATTTGTATTCCCCTGATAATTGGTTGATGACCAACAATGAATCTCCAATTATTTTGATGGTGTCGGCTTCGACTTCCTTGAGTAGACGTAATCCTTTAAGGACGGCTTCGTATTCGGCTTGGTTGTTTGTAGCGTGGGGGTTGATAGCAAAAGCAAATTCGAAACTTGCCCCCTTGGGTGAAATAATGACTAAGCCAATGCTGCAGCCGTTGGTGCAAACCGAGCCGTCAAATGTCAAAGTCCAAGGCATAATTACCACTGAGCCGATCGAATCATTTCTGTGCTCCATAATGAAATCGGCTATAGCTTGTCCTTTGACAGCCCTAGGTGCCTGATACCTCAGATCAAATTCTGTTAGCACAAAAATCCACTTCCCAATTCTTCCTTTTAACACTAGAGCCGATAGCATGTACTTAACTACATCGGCTTTACAGATTATTGTGCACTCGTTGGATAGCAGATAATGCCTTAACTTCGTACATGAAAAATAGAGGTGTCAAAATTAGGTTTCGGCAATAGAAATTTGGGGGTGCAGACAAGATCGCCAAGCACCATGGGTTAGGTGGAGAATAAGATTTAGACAGGTTCAGGCCCTCTCGTGAGATAATACCCTACTCCTGTTTCGGGGATTTGATCCGCCGAGTGTTTATTGATCTCAAGATCTGTTGCTATTGTGTTGCATATGAAATCTAAAGCTGATAGCTCATATCCCTCAAGGGATGCCCCTTACCCCCTTATATAGTCTTGGGAGGCGTGCTTACAAGTCGAAAATCCTATCCTACTCTAAGTCGGTTTCCTCAATCTTACCAAACAGTGACTATGAGCCGTTGTCTTATCTAATCAGCAACGTAACACCCAAGTCAGCTGGTTTACATAATTGGCAGGCTGTTAACACTGGAATTTGGTAATGGGGTTCCTAAGTCCGAAGAAAGCAAGGTGGAATCGGATCGGCTGAAGGCAGAAGTCATATCGGCTAAAAGAGTGATCGGCTGCAGGGCTGGTCGGCTGAGGATGGATTGAATGGAATAGCTGACAGCCAATTCCGAGTTCAGAAGAGATGAAACCGTGTCCAACGCAGAAACTTGAAGATAAGTGGAGATTCGGTTGTTAATTGCGCGTTTAAAGATATTGCCACTTATGGATAGAGTCCTGTAACGGCAGTTTTATCTGTAATTTAGGAGTTTGTTAAATTGTTAGTTGTAATACATTATGGATCTCGCTAGGGATGATATGATGTTTTAAAAAGTAGTTTAGATAGAGTCCGAAGTTGTTACAAATATTTGTATCTTGGGTATAAATAGGACCCGAGACCCTCTGTATGAGAACGATTCAATTAATCTAATCTTCGGCGCATCGCCATCCTTTTACTTTTGGACGAACACCCTGTTTGGCTTTGGGCTGCATCGTCTCGATCCCCAAACTCGAGTAAATGTTTGTCGTTAGTGGTGAGATTACTTGTTTCGATGCTTCCATCGCAATGATACATTGGATTCAATAGTTTTCTTGCGACATATATCATATAGTGCATATGAACCAATTCGGTGCTTAGATCTATCTTGTAGTTGACTCATCTTGTCGAGAGTATGTAGTCAACGAAGCTAGGTCTAAGGGCTGGTTGGTTCGTATGTAATATCTACCATCTCACGGAGTGTAGGTCGAAAGTAATAGATTGGATGTTTCTTTTGATACTTAATGCTGCATCAAGACTGAACTGTTGAGTCGTCTTTAGAATCGTCAGTAATATATTCTTTTGGACTTACATTATCTGGAGATAGCGTCGGGGTTTCAGCCGACCTTATTCACCCTAATGTATTTCTTTTAACATAATTGTTATTAGATCTGTAATAGGGTTATCTTTTATGTCTAGATTGTGCTTGCTTACATCTTTGATCTAGGAATATTACGTCTGCACGAGATTCATTGGGATACTAGTCGACTTGATGTTAGTTTCCCAGTATCGGCTGGTCTGTTGATCTGTATATTTATTATTCTTCGTTATATTTGGATCGGACAACTGATGATCGTCTCGATATAGCCGATGCGTCTTGGTCGTTTGACCCAAATATCATCTGGAACAACATATATACGTTCATGGATTTCCTTGGCCGATCCCGCGGGGACTTGACCTAACGCTTAACGAACACTTCCTTGTCTTCTTTCTTGTTGATTGGCAGATCAAATCAACTGGCACGCTCTACACATTGTAAGCAACTAAGAAGGACGTGCACTGGAGTCAAGCAGATCTCCCAGGCCAGTGCGTGAGAGAGATTTCTCGTCAACACGCTTCTTGGCACGCCCGGCGGGACTATCTTTGTCGGTTCGACTCGGACGAATAGACTGAGCCGGCAAGATGGTCGATCCCAAGATCCCTGGCATCACACAGGACAATGTCGTACCTGTAAAGATGGATCAACTATCAGCTGAACAGCAAGCCGAGTATAAGAAGATGGTGGAGGAACTCCAGAACAATTATCTTTAATCCTTCACCCAAACGAGGTCTGGAACTGTGCACCAAAAGTACAAGTTTAGCTTCAACGATACCATAGCATCCTCGTCAAGTGATGCGAAGGGCAAACAGAAAGTGGAAGAGCCGACTCAAGTGCAGGATGATCAAGCCGTGTACTCTTCGCAAGATCGGATCGACTCGGCTGTCCATCACGCGCTGGTCAACCAGAGCAGCATCCTGGTCAACACCCTCAATAATATGATTTCTCACGTGGTTGATGCCAAGGTGGCTGAGCAGCTGCAACGGGGCCCCACATATTTCACGGATGGCCAGTTTCCTGATTACAGGACACTAGTCACCCAAGATCACCCGCTCCCACTAATAGCCCAACCCAACCCACCAGGAGGAGTCGGCCACTTGAGTCCAAGCTGGACGGCCGTGAGACCAGCAGTCACTATTTTAAACCGACAACAGCCGCTGTCTCAAGGTCAACTCGACATGTTCCATCATAATCGGCGCCGGAGCGGATTGATCGTGGCGGATAGCGAGAATGTCGGGGCCGCAGTGTTCCTAGACCCGCCAACGCCACCACAGGAACCTCGGCTGCCGCCCGCTGATCATCGCTACCAGTACCAAGGGGGTCGTCAGGATCACCATTACCGGCCTCAGACACCGCCACAGATCTATCGACAGGCACACATGTCGTATGACCCATACGAGCCAATACAGCAAGATAATAGGGCCTGGGCCGAACTAATTGCAGACGTTATGCGGGATCAGTTCAGCCTCAAACCGAAAGACTCAGGAAACATGTATCGGTACCCCTATCCGGAACATTTTGAAAGGATCCCACTGCCCAACCGATACAAAATCCCGGACTTCTCCAAGTTCTCAGGACAAGACAACATCTCTACCTATGAGCATATCAGCCGATTCTTGGCACAATGTGGTGAAGCATTGGCTACTGACCCCTTGAGAGTTCGGCTATTTCCCCTTTCTCTTTCAGGATCGGCCTTCGCTTGGTTCTCCTCGTTGCCTTACAACTCAATTCAGAGTTGGGCCGATCTTGAGAAATAGTTTCACAGCTATTTTTATTCCGGCAACCATGAAATGAAGTTGTCGGACCTCACCAGCGTCAGGCAAAAACATAATGAATCGGTCCAGGACTACATGCAACGCTTCAGAGAAATGAGAAACCGATGCTACAGCCTGGTGCTATCAGACGCCCAGCTAGCCGATTTAGCCTTCCATGGTTTGATCGCGCCGATCAGGGAAAGATTCTCTGCGGGACTTCGATAGTCTAGCCCACCGGCGTAGAAGGTAACGGCCCATGAACAACGTTTCCAAGAAACCGGGAAGGCCGTCAAAACCATAATGCAAGTCGTCGTCGATTCAGATTACGGGTCCGACGACGATGAAACGGAAGTGGCGGCAGCCGAATGGGCTAAGAACAAGAAGGCCATCGTCTGCTAGTGGCTGCTGAAGACGGCTAAAGAAGAAAAATACGATTTTGACATCACTAAATCCGACAAGATCTTTGATTTACTGCTCAAAGAGAAACAGATTCGGTTGCCGAAAATCATGTGATCCCGACGGTGAAGAATTGAAAAAGAAGAAGTGCGCAAGTGGCACAACTCCACATCTCACGCCAGAACGATTGCAAAGTCTTCAGGCAGCAAATCCAGTCGGCCATCGAGGCCGGGAAGTTAAAGTTTGCTGACTCAAGTCGGCCCATGAAAGTAGACGGCAATCCGTTCCCGGTCAACACAGTCCATGCTGGCCTCGGGCAAGCTGATCGACAGGACAGAATGGAGTACGGCTTAGCCGATACGGTGATCGAGGCCAAAACAGGAGGGGACCAGGTTGGAAACCACACCGCACAGATTAACGTGGTGCGCCCAGTCATCAGGTCGACTGGCCAACAGCCGATCCACGAACAAAGCCGATACCACCATCAATATCGGTCTCGGCGTAAAGAAATTTACGACGAAGCACCCAGCAGTCGGCACACAAAATGAAGTGGCTACTTCGCCGAGCCGGGTATTTCTGGCCGACAATGCTAGAAGATTGTTTTAAATACTATAAAGGATGCCAAGACTGTGGCCTTTAACCCAACGGCGTCGGCCATGAACCCAATCATTAAGCCGTGGCCTTTAAGAGGGTGGGGCATTGACATGATCGGCCAGATCAATCCACCTTCAAGCAAGGGGCACAAGTTTATACTAGTGGCCACAGATTATTTCACAAAATGGGTGGAAGCGATTCCCCTCCAAAAAGTTGATTCTAAAGACGCAATCGAGTTCGTCAAAGAACACATCATCTACCGATTTGGCATTCCGCAAACGATAACGACCAACCAAGGGTCCATCTTTGTTTCGGACGAATTCATTCAGTTTGCCGACGGCATGGGGATCAAGCTGCTTAACTCTTTGCCGTATTACGGGCAAGCCAACGGTCAGGCCGAAGCTTCAAACAAAAGCTTAATCAAGCTGATCAAAAGAAAGATATCTGAGCATCCTAAGCAATGGCACACCCGATTGGCCGAAGCATTATGGGCGTATCGGATGGCATGTCTTGGGTCCATCCAAGTTCCCCCATACAAACTGGTCTATGGACACGAAGCAGTACTTCCATGGGAAAGTGTAATCGGCTCAAGACGCCTTCAGTTACAAGACCAACTCACAGCCGACGACTATTATAATCTCATGATGGACGAGTCGGAGGATCTCGCCTTATCCAGAATGAGAGCTTTAGAAAAAGTAACAAAAGATAAGGAACGGGTAGCCAGACACTACAATAAAAAGGTCGTCCCTAAATCATTTGAGGAAGGCGAACTCGTTTGGAAGCTCATACTACCAATCGGATCCAGAGATAACAAATTCGGCAAATGGTCACCGAATTGGGAGGGGCCTTTCAAGATCCACAAATGCGTCTCCAAAGGAGCTTACATGCCAAAAGGACTGGATGGGGAGGTATTCGGAAGGGCCCTCAATGGAAAATATCCAAAGAGATACTACCCGAGCGTGTGGATCAATGCGTGAGTCGGATATCGTCACAATAGGCCGACCCACGACAGCCGATGCCTTATAAGGCATCGCCTTTAGGCATTCGCTTCCCCCTCCCACGCCCCACGATCGGCTCAGGACCCCCCGGCAGAGATCAGACTGAATGATCGCGTCGGACTCACAAATTTTGTCGACATCGTAGCTATCAACAAAACTTGGGGGCATACACATGCGCGAGACAGTCAGACAATACACATAGTCGAAAAGACCAACAGTCAAAGCCAATTTTTGACTAATCAAGCCAGGGAGTTGAAGAAACCTCAAGTCAGACGAAACCCGGGAACATTAAACCAAGCTTTATTTAGAATCGGCACGAAGCCGTTTTGGACTACATGTTTGCCAGGTACTCCCAAATGGCCGCCAGGGCTCGTTCGACGGGCTCCGCAGTCTCCATCTCTAGAGCATCCAGGATCAGGTGCTCCAACCGAGTGACCCTTATGTCGGTGGTGGTGATCAGTAACTCGTTGGAGAGTTGGGCTTGCCTACCCTCCAGCGGGTCGAGGCGCGTGAGCATCGGGTACGCCATGGGGGCAGCAGCCGGGATGCCACCAAGATGGAAAGGCGGCCTGGCCGCCGGGTGACGAGCCTCCAACTCCCTGAAGTGCTTCAGGTGCACCCTCACTCGTCGGTCCTGGCTGACCGACAGCTCGTACGACGTCTCCATGATTCCCAGGATCACCCGAAGCGGGTGAGGCGGCTGCAATGAATTCCGTCCCTGAGTTTTCGAAGACAGAAATCGGTGAGAGTAGAGGAGTTGAGAAACCACCTGGTTCACCGACGAACTCGAAGACGCCATGAGAAGCCTAGCCGAAGACTTAAAGGACTAGGTGTTCCACTATTGAAAGTTCGTCGCCTTCAGCCGTGAGTTATTCGGAAGAGCCGGGGGAGCCCATTTATAGAAATGATACGGTTCTTAGATGTGAAAGGTCGCTGCCAAACCAGGAGTCAAAGAAATCATCATTATGAGCGTCGGGAATCATTGAGAAGCCAGCGACTGCGCAAGTCTGGATACCTATCGCCCAGGACTCACGAGTTCCCGGAGTACAGATTCGAGGAGGTCGGCCTACGAAGACAGGTCGACGACGTAATCGGATATTGCCGACCGATGGCTAGAGAGTCGAATGACCGAAAGATAGACGTGGAAGGTTGGGGCGTCACTTATGAGCGATTTCGAACTAAACAAGTCGAGACGTCGCACACAACCAAGGGACAGTCCTACGTACAAACATAGCTGATTGTATCTACAAGCACGATTAATACAGGCTATCCGGTTACATCACAAAGCACATGTTGTAGAAACACAAGCCGATCTCGCAGGGTCGGACATTTTACAATCTCATTTCTTTAGAAAATCGGCTATCGCCGATAGAGCTGTCAGTCTAACCTGGTCGACCTCGCCGATTGCCCTGAGGTCGTCAGCCTCGGACCCTGCCATCGATCGAGCACTCTGCACCAGGCCCCGCAAATGCGCAACGGCCGCCCTGATACTTTGACGCTCAGCTTCAACCCTGGCCGTCAGATCGGCCATATACTCCTCATGGACGTCGATTTCGTTTGTAATCTGAACGAGGTCGGCTACCAATTGGTCCCGGCGGGCACGAAGTTGTTTGAGCTTGGCTGCCGGCTCTGTTTTTAGGCGGTCGAAGGCGGCCTTCCGGGCTTCAATAGCTTCTTTGGTCGATTGGATGGCAGCCGACCACGCCTGACTCTCACGCCGATCAATGACTCGCTGCCGGGCTCGTTCGTATTTTAACTGGTAGGCTTCCATGAAGGTCGCCGGCACGATGGCTTCAGCTACAGCATCTGGCAGCTGGTCTTGGATATCTCTGAACCGCGCGTGTATCGAGCCGCCATCGACCACCAACGCATCTAATGAGGCTTCCAGCCGGTTGTCGATATCAGCCAGGGTGGCCCTCAGGTTCTCAGCCGACGCCGCAAGTGCTTCCTCGCCGGCATCACCGGGTTCCTCGAACTCCGACAAGTCGAAGTTGAGGAGATCGGCCATGCGCTGCAGAAGAAAGAAAGGATCAGGGGCATGGCAAAACCAATGGTTGGGACCAGTCAGCTTACCGCCGACACCGTCGTCGGGACTATTGGTTCGGCTAGATCATTCCCCACGGCCGTCTGGCTTTTTTGCCAGTGTTATCGTCGCCACCCCCAACAGGCGCGATACATTCGCCCGACGCCTGGGGAGCAGCCGGTGGAGATCGCAGGAGCTGCAAAAAGGAAAAGGGATTAGCAGACGAACTAATGGATTATCATAAGCAAAGGGGTAAGAATCGATTACCGGCAGAGCAGGGCGAGGGACGCGACCGGCAAATTTCTTGAACTGCGAGGGACAGACAAATCAGTACGGGTGAACATCGCAAAACCGGGACCAACGAAGTAAAAACTTACGGGAGGACGTTTTGTCGGTGGACTTGGGGCTGGCGGAGCGTCGGTTGGGGCATTTACCGTTTCGGGACTCGAAGCCCGGTCTCGCCTCGCTCGGGCACAGCGGCGCCTCTTCATCGCAGAGTGTCGAGGAATTGCTCGACGGCGGATCTAAGGGAGGAAGGCTATCGGCCGAGGCGATCAGTTCTATCTTTTTCACCCTTTTGGGGGCAGGCACAGCTGACGAACGAGGCGGTGGTGCCGTTATCCTTTTTGGCGCGATCGGATGGCGCACCTGCCCTCGCAATAAAGATGAAAGTTTGGGCACCCCCAGCCGATGGCCGACGGAGCAAGGCCCCCCACGTCCGAAACGCCTGTTTGTATTCGGTGGGGCGTCCAGAGTCGCTTACCGTCGGCCGCTCCGTTTCTGTTTCCTGCAAAGTCGAAGTATGAATGTTAAATCGGCTGATGCGACCGATGAATGAATCATAGGAAAGGAATAATCGGCTGTGAGTAGAGATATACCGAGGGGATCTCATCCGGCAGAAGCGAGTCGATGTAGCAGGACGGCCGTTGGTGAAAAATGTGGCGTCTAAGTTCGGACCACCATCGGTCGTAAGCAGTGCTTCTCCTTGTCGACAGGGTGATTCTGTTGGCGTCGCCGAAGGGGGGACCGGCTATGTTCAGCAGCCAGTTCATCATCAGATCTTGGCCGACTGCTCCTCTGGTCTCGATCTTATCGGCATAAAAGAAGCCGATGGGAAGTTTCCCGAGACCGAACTGTCTCGTCGCCGATACCGGGTAGTAGAATTCATAACTCTGGGCTGTTGATCGGCCTTGGTGAACCCCGGTCGGCAGAATGCAGGGAGACAAAGAGGCGAAAAACAACCTTCTACACCTTGGACTGTCTGCTGAGTTGAGGTCATCCCATTTGAAGTCGATCAGCAGCTCAAAAAAAGATCCTTGGTCGGGGTAGAAATACCAGGTACGGTTGTCGCGGGATAGCCCGTCGTAAAAAGCTGTGAACCAATCGGCCAACAGCTCAGCCGATTGCCTTGAACCTGTATGGGCGACGGCTGCTTCTCCATAGTTTGTGCATTGCCTGGTGGTGATCTGACCGCCTTCTTCATCTTCGATTGGCTCTAGCCTTGGGAACCCGGCGCGGTTGGGCCGACCGGCTACGTTTTGGGTGGCTAACACCAGCCAGATTTGGAGAAACCACCAGGGGCCACCGGTGTTGACTGGGGCGTTGACGGCTATTTTCGTGGCGGCTTGATGTAGCATTTGATACGTGTAGCCGAGGAGGTATTTTCCCAATGCAAACTCTGCTCCGTCAGCTATGATTTCGGCCATGATTTGCCAATTAGCGGTCGGCCCGCAGCTCGATCCGCAGAATACAAATTTTTCCAGCCACATCATCAGAAAGGCGGTGTATTCCCGGTGGCTGACTATTCCATCTTTCATGTTTTGGGCAATGAAACCGCTCCATCCACCGATAGCTTTGGTTTTGAACTGGTGTTGACCTTTTCGGTTCAAGACGCATGGATTGGCCGATGATTCGATGTCCAGCCCAGTTATCATATGTACATCGGCTAGTGTGATGATCATCGGCCCTTGCCTAAAGAGGAAGGCATTGAAACTGTCGTTCCAAAAGTAGGTTGCAGCCGATAGGAGTGGTTCGTCTTTTTCCATGCTGGCGATGGACAGTTCCAAGCATTGGGCAAGTTTTCTTTCTTCCCATTGGGTGTACTTGGCCGATTGTATCCTCTTATACCATTCGGTCCAGGCTGCGTTAGTAGACGGCCAAGCTTTGAATGTCCCGTTCCAATGGGAAAGAGATGGTTTGGCGGTGTTGAAGGGCATGCGGTTGGTTTCGGCTACAATTACATCAGTTGGGTTTGTATCGCTGATAGGCCCAAGGAAGTACTTTCCCTCTTGTGTCGGATTGGGGATGAGTATTTGGTGAGATAGGTACTACAATTTGAAGAAGGGGAGAAAAGTATTGATCAGGGATGATGGTGTTTTATAGGTCGGAATGAGAAAAGTGTTAATTATTAAAAATATGGGATAAAATACTACTGAAAATTACCGAACGGATTATTGGTATAGGGATGTTTGGAGGAGCGAGTTGAGAGTGAAATTATAGAGCAAAAGAGAATACCTGAGGGAACTCGTTCGTAGTGGCGGCTGGAGCAGTCCCGGTGGCGGCGGCAGATGGTGTTGCGATTGCGGCTGGCGCGATGGTGGTGGCCGGTGAGATGGAGGTGCTTGAAGTCGCGGCGGAGGCCATCGGGAAGTTCGGAGACGAAGGTAGAGTTCGGAGAGTGTGGAAAAGGTGTCGAACGCCGATGGAGTCGCCTGGGAGGAGAGAGAAGGGCAAGAAGTTTGTTTGAGAAGAAAGCCGAGCGCACGATGAGGCGTGGGTGGTTCGACCGAGGAAGGTGGATATTTAAAGAGCCCTTGGGGAGAAGCCGAGACGATTCGGGCCAAGAAGGGAGTGAGAGTTTGAATAGGTAAACAAATCTGCAACACTTTATGTTACGGACTTGGGGGGCATGTGTTAACACTGGAATTTGGTAATGGGGTTCCTAAGTCCTAAGAAAGCAAGGTGGAATCGGATCGGCTGAAGGCAGAAGTCGTATCGGCTAAAAGAGTGATCGGCTGCAGGGCTGGTCGGCTGAGGATGGATTGAATGGAACAGCCGACAGCCAATTCCGAGTTCAGAAGAGATGAAACCGTGTCCAATGCAGAAACTTGAAGATAAGTGGAGATTCGGTTGTTAATTGCGCGTTTAAAGATATTGCCACTTATGGATAGAGTCCTGTAACGGCAGTTTTATCTGTAATTTAGGAGTTTGTTAAATTGTTAGTTGTAATACATTATGGATCTCGCTAGGGATGATATGATGTTTTAAAAAGTAGTTTAGATAGAGTCCGAAGTTGTTACAAATATTTGTTTCTTGGGTATAAATAGGACCCGAGACCCTCTGTATGAGAACGATTCAATCAATCTAATCTTCGCCGCATCGCCATCCTTTTCCTTTTGGACGAACACCCTGTTTGGCTTTGGGCTGCATCGTCTCGATCCCCAAACTCAGGTAAATGTTTGTCGTTAGTGGTGAGATTACTTGTTTCTGATGCTTCCATCGCAATGATACATTGGATTCAATAGTTTTACTGCGACATATATCATATAGTGCATATGAACCAATTCGGTGCTTAGATCTATCTTGTAGTTGACTCATCTTGTCGAGAGTATGTAGTCAACGAAGCTAGGTCTAAGGGCTGGTTGGTTCGTATGTAATATCTACCATCTCACGGAGTGTAGGTCGAAAGTAATAGATTGGATGTTTCTTTTGATACTTAATGCTGCATCAAGCGAACTGTTGAGTCGTCTTTAGAATCGTCGTAATCTATTCTTTTGGACTTACATTATCTGGAGATAGCGTCGGGGTTTCAGCCGACCTTATTCACCCTAATGTATTTCTTTTAACGTAATTGTTATTAGATCTGTAATAGGGTTATCTTTTATGTCTAGATTGTGCTTGCTTACATCTTTGATCTTGGAATATTACGTCTGCACGAGATTCATTGGGATACTAGTCGACTTGATGTTAGTTTCCCAGTATCGGCTGGTCTGTTGATCTGTATATTTATTATTCTTCGTTATATTTGGATCGGACAACTGATGATCGTCTCGGTATAGCCGATGCGTCTTGGTCGTTTGACCCAAATATGGTCTGGAATAACATATATACGTTCATGGATTTCCTTGGCCGATCCCGCGGGGACTTGACCTGACGCTTAACGAACACTTCCTTGTCTTCTTTCTTGTTGATTGGCAGATCAAATCAACTGGCACGCTCTACACATTGTAGGCAGCTAAGAAGGACCTGCACTGGAGTCAAGCAGATCTCCCAGGCCAGTGCGTGAGAGAGATTTCTCATCAACACAGGCGTAACCTGTCCCTATCTCCAGCCGGATAAGCTTACCAAGTGGGTATCCGATTGCCATAATCTCCACAAGAGGCATAGGCATAGCTTCTCCACAGGCGAATACCTTGTTTCTGCGTCTAGTAACCGTCGGCTGAGATAGAAGATGGCTTTCTCTTTGCCCTCAACTTCTTGGATTAGAACGGAGCCGATTGACTAGTCATCGGCTGATAGGTACAGCTTAAACGGTATCCCTTTTTATGGAGGCATTAAAACTGGAGGGGAACTCGGATAATCTTTGATGTTGTCTAAAGCCTTTTGCTGCTTTGCCCCCCATGTGAATGCTTGATCGGCTTCTAGACGAAGCAATGGTATGAACGGCTCCATCTTTTCTGAGAGATTGGCTATGAATCGCCTCATAAAATTGATTTTGCTGATCAAAGATTGGAGTTGTTGCTTGTCCTTCGGAGGCCGAATTGTCTTGGTAGCATTTATGCTCCTCGGTGTGACCTCAATTCCTCTTTCATGAACAACAAATCCTAGGAACTGCCCAACCGATACGCCGAACGCACACTTAAGTGGGTTCATTTTCAGGCCATATTTCCTCGTCCACTCTAACACTAGTCTTAGATCGGCTATATGGCCCTCTATCTCCCTGGACTTGACAACCATGTCATCAATGTAGATTTCTACTAGTGAGCCGATCATGTCATGAAAGATGTAGTTCATGGCCTTTTGATATGTTGCTCCAGCATATTCTTCAAGCTGAACGTCATTACCACCCATTCGTACAAGCCGATTGCGCCGGGACACCGAAAAGCGGTCTTGTGGATGTCTTTGTCGGCCATAAATATCTGATTATAACCTGCATTGCCGTCCATGAAACTAATAATTTTGTGGCCTGAAGCGGCATCGACGAGCAAATCGGCTATTGGCATTGGGTATTCATCCTTAGGGTTTGCCTTGTTTAGATCTCTGAAATCGATGCACACCCTAAGTTTATCGTTTTTCTTCAACACTGGGACGATGTTTGAGACCCACTCGGCATATCGGCATGGCTGAATGAATCCCGCATCGTATAGCCGAGTGATTTTGGCTTTGATTGCATCGTACATATCAGCCTTAAACCTCCTGGGAGGCTGTTTGAACGGCCGATAGCCTGCCTTAATCGGACGTTGATGGACCACTATTGATCGGCTAAGACCGGGCATCTCAAAGTACTCCCAAGCAAAACAATCTTTATATTCTTTTAACAAATCAATAAGCTGGGATCTACAATGGGGAGAGAGATTTTTGCTAATATACGTCGGCCTCGGCTTTTCACCAGAGCCGATGTCAATTTCTTCTAGTTCGTCGGCCGACGTGAAACCTTGCCCGAGCTCGCCATCGTCTTCGTCTGCGGTGTCCATGCCGAAGACGCTTGAGCCCTGCACCATGTTTTGTTCAAACTAGCAGCTGCGGCTCGTCATCTCCAATCGACTGTATTGTGGAATTGGACATATTTAGAAAATCGGCTTGCCAGATTTTCCCAGACAAACAATCGATGCCCTTGATTTCCCAAAGCGACAAATCGGCACTGACGATGCTAACTGACCTGTCGGCTGGTATGATCTCAATCTTGTCGCCGTCCCATTGGATCAGGCTCTGATGCATTGTAGAAGGGACGCAACAATTGGCGTGTATCCAGTCCCTTCCAAGCAGCAGGCTGTAAGACCCCTTCCCGTCAATGAAAAAGAACATTGTGGCATGGTCTTATTGCCAATGGTAAGTTCGACGTTGAGGACACCCTTGGTTTCTGATGGGTTGCCGCCAAAGTCTTTGAGCACCATATTGGTCTTTATCAGGTCTTCGACACCTTTGCCTAGTTTTATGAACGTTGCATAAGGCATGAGGTTGACTGCAGCTCCCCCATCAACTAGCATCTTGGACATTGGCTTGCCGTTGACGACTCCTTTAATGTACAACGGCTTCAAGTGCCGATTTTTGGTCCCCTCGGGTTTGTCAAAAATGGCTTGGTCTGGTGAGATTGCTAGATTTACCAAGTCATCTTCAATGTTGTCTGCATCGGCTTCAGGAGCGCTAAATTCGGCTGGTAGTATGAACACCATGTTGACCGATGCAAAAACTTTGCCTTTCCCTTTGGCTGCCCTCCTGGCTTAATCGGCTGAACTTTCCTGGGCTTGCTCTTCGTTGGCTGCGGCGGTTTTCTTCTTAGGAACCCATCGCCTTTTGATCTTGCCCAGCCGACGATGCTGATCTTCGATCATGTGCCAAACTTCATCTTCTCTCCCTTCGCGCTTGAGTCGTTGAGTTCTTCTTTTCTGCGTCTTTGTGAAGAGATCGGACGGGCACCATTGGGGATTGGCCGATTCCTCATCGTCGGCCTCTTCGTCGTCGCAATTGTTTTCATTGTTGTCCTCATCGACAAAGAAATCTTGATGAATTGGGCCGAGCCGATCATGGACGGACCGTCGCATCTGGTTTAGCTGAACGGCTCTAGGGATGAACCGGGCTGGGCTTGTAACCGATGACTTCCTGTGCTCATCATCGCGGCGATCGTTGCACACTGGGTAGTCGTCCAGTGTCTGCAGCCTCATGCCGGATTCCCAGCAATACCTGAAAAAATCACAATGCCAATGCAGATCGGCACTGTTGTAGTTTACCTCGTATCGGCGGCTTTGGATCTCCAACTCGCGCCTACGAGGTGCTTCATCGCGAGCTGCTTCCCGCCAAGACTGGTGCTGAGGACGGCGTTGGCTATCGTCATGGACTGGCCGTCGGTCATCTCATCTGATAACGAGGCGCACCATATTGATTGGCGCGGCGTGATGTCCAGTTGGCTCGTCTTCTGCCTTGGCCCCGATTGATGTGTTGACTAAGCCGTGTGCCATTCTGTTATGTCGATCGGCTCGCCTGGGGCTGGCTTGAACTGTGTTAACTGGGAAAGGGTTGTCGTCTACCTTCATTGGCCGATTTAAATCAACAAACTTTAATTTCCCAGCTTCAATTGCCGACTGGATTTGCTGCCTAAAGACTTTGCAATCGTTAGTGGCATGGGATGTGGAGTTGTGCCACTTGCAATATTTCTTCTTCTTTAATTCTTCGGTCAACGGGATCACATGATTTTGAGGGAGCTGAATCTGTTTCTCCTTGAGCAGCAAGTCGAAAATCCTGTCGGCCTTGGAGATGTCAAAGTCGTATCTCTCTTCTTTGGTCGTCTTCAGCAGCCATTGGCAGACAATGGCCTTTTTGTTCTTAGCCCATTCGGCTGCTGCCACTTCTGCGTCATCGTCGTCGGATTCGTAGTCCGATTCGACGACGACCTGAGTTATGTTTTTGACGGCCTTCCTGGTGTCTTGGAATCATTGCTCGTGGGTCGTCACCATCTGCGCCAAGTGGGCTAGGCTGTCGAAGTCCTGTGCAGAGAATCGCTCTCGGATCGGCGCGATCAAGGCATGAAAGGCCAAGTCGGCCAGCTGGGCGTCCGATAGCACCAAGCTGTAGCATCGGTTCCTCATCTCCCTAAAGCGCTGGATGTATTCTTGAACCGATTCGTTGTGTTTTTGCCTGATGCTGGTGAGGTTCGACAACTTCATCTCATGGTTGCCGGAGTAAAAGTAGCTACAAAATTGCTTTTCGAGATCAGCCCAGCTCTGTATTGAGTTGTAAGGCAATGAGAAGAACCAGGTGAAAGCCGATCCCGAAAGAGACAGAGGGAACAACCGAACTCTCAAGGCGTCTGTAGCTGATGCTTTGCCACACTGTGCCAAGAATCGGCTGACATGCTCGTAAGTTTAAACATTGTCTTGCCCTGATAACTTTGAAAAATCGGGGATCTTGTATCGGTTGGGCAGCGGAATCTGCTCGAAGTGCTCTGGATAGGGATACCGATACATGTTTCCTGAATCTTTTGGCTTGAGGCCAAATGTATCGCGCATGACATCTACAATCAGATCGGCCCAGGTCCGGTTGTCCTGCTGTATCGGCTCGAATGGGTCATATGGTGCGGGTGCTTGACGATACAGCGGTAGTGGTGTCTAAGGCCGTAGTGATGGTCTTGACGGCCTCCTTGATACTGGTAGTGATGACCATCGGGAGGCGGCCAATGCGCCGGTGGTGGCGTTGGTGGTCCCGGGAACAGCTGTCGGCCACCGGCGTTGTACCGTGTGTCCAAGTCAATCTGGAGAATTGGCTCTGACTGCCGATTGTTGTTGAACATGTTAGCAATCTGATCCTGGGGCAGCGGTTGCTGTCGGTTCAGCATAGTAATCACTGGCCTTATAGCTGATTCAATTGGATTTGACTGGCCAAGGACCCCTCCTAGCGGCGCTGGTTGTGTTGGTGGTGGGATCGGCCGATTCTGGGTGACCAACGTCCTGTAACCAGGAAACTGGCCGTCTGTGAAGTACGTCGGCCCCCGTTGCAGCTGGTCGGCTATCTTTGCGTCGACCACGGTAGCGATCATGTTGTTGAGAGTGTTGACCAGGATGCTACTTTGGTTGACCAGCGCGTGGTGAACGGCCGAATCAATTCGGTCTTGCAAGGTATGCAGGGTTGAATCGTCCTGTTCCTTTATCGGCTCCTCCCTCTTCTGCTTGCCCTTTGACCCACTAGAGGAGGATGGCTTGAGCTCATCCATGCTGAATTTATACTTTTGATGCACGGCCCCGGATCTTGTTTGGGTGAAAGATTGCAAGTAGTTGGCCTGGAGTTCTTCCACCATCTTCTTATAACCGGCCTGCTGCTCAGCCGATAACTGCTCCATCTTCACAGGCACGATGTTGTCCTGGGAAACATTGGGACTCTTGGAGTCGATCATCTTGCCGGCTGAGTCGATGCGTCCTAGTCGAGCTGACAGAGAAAGTCCCACCGGGCGTGCCAAGAAGCGTGTTGACGAGAAATTTCTCTCACGCGCTGGCCTGGGAGATCTTCTTAGCTCCAGTGCAGGTCTTTCTCGACTGCCTGTGCGGCGTAGGGCGTGCCAGTTGGTTTGATCTGTTAACCAACAAGAAAAAATAAGAAATGTGTGTTAAGTGTTAGGTTAGATCCCCACTGCATCGGCGGAGGGAACCCATGAGCATATATTTGCTATCCTAAAATATATTTAAGCCAAGCGACCGAAATGGATCGGCTATACCGAGATAGCATCAGCCGCTTAACCCAAATACAGTAAATGATAATAAATATACGTATTGATAACCTAGTCGATACTGGAAAGTTAACAAGGGATCGGCTAGTACTCCGATGAATCTTATGAAAAGATATCATTCTTGAACCAGATGCTTAGCCCGGAAATCGGCCGTCGGTTGTTGATGGTAGGCCGATTTCGGCTTATGACGTCCGATAAGAATGGGATCTTAACATAAGAGGCAGCCCTAACATAAATCTAGTAATAAATACGCTAAAAGAAATATATTAGGGCAGATGAAGCCGGCTGAAACCCTGGCACTATCTCTTAAACATATAAATATAACCGAACAGATCATTGGAAGTTCTAAAAATGACTTAATAGTTCAATCATTGATACAGCATTAAGTATAAAAAGAACAACCTGATCTATTGTAGCTGATTTGTACCTCTCGAGACGGTGGATACTGCATATAAACCAGCCAACCTTTAGATCAGCAGGATAGATCTAAACATTGCTCCAATTTATATATGATATATGATCAATAGCACTGTACAAACTTCTGAATCTAATGTGTCATTACAATGGAAGCACTAGAATCAGTAGAACATACCACTAATGACAAGCATTTACCTGGATTTGGGGATCGAAACTGTCGGTGATATGGGCCCGGGGGTATGTCGGAAGCATGACATTTGAGAAAAAGGAAGGCACCCTTGTCCATCAAGGAGCGTAAAAGTTATGCCCTGAAAGGCTTAGGCGAGTCTCGGCCATGGGCGGCCACGTGGCCGCCCCAGAAGGGGCTGACCCGGAGGCTGCCCAGAGGCCACCATACTCCCAAACGGCGGGGTCCGGGATCACCCGGACCCCCATCCTTCATCCCGCACCTCTCTAAGAGAGGGGTGAGTCCAACTGCCAACCAACCCATTTAATGCTCAAATGAAGGGGAGCTGAGCATATGCCTCGCCGCATTCAATGCGATGTCACGCGCGGCTGTCAGTTACACCCATAATCACCCGTTTTTGCCTATCACAATGCAAAGGGGGCTAAAAGTCTTTGACTAAGACCGCGGTATGGCCGCGCACCCACTCCGTGCACACCCCCTCACGCCCTGTCCAGTCGCATTTAATGTATTGGGCGGCTGCGTGGGAGAGAGAGTGCGAGCGCAGGAGGCACAGTGCCAGTGCCTACCCGCGAGATGGGTCTCTGACCAGTGGGCCCCGTTGGGCCGGGTAGGCAAACCATCATCACGTCAGTGGCATGGCTACCACGACGACTACTCCTTTTTTCGCTTTCCATGACGCAGCAAACAGGAAGGAGTAGGAATGGAATGGCTTCTTCGACAAGACAAGATAAAAACCACTCCCTCACAAGGAGTGGAAGAGAGAGAGGCTAGGACTACTGTGGTTTTCCCTTATCCTATAAAAGGAGACCCAAGTCCGTCATAGAGGGGGTTCTAGAAAAAGAGAGGTTCAGCTCTAGGTTCTGCCTCTCCAGCTAGCCCGCAAAAATCTCTCATCCACCACTGAGTCTAAGGGAGAGGAACATTCTCATTGTTCTTGGCAACTTGCCCCATATACTACATACAAACAGGAGTAGGGTATTACACCACGCCGGTGGCTCGAACCTGTATAACCCCCGTGTCTCTACAACTTTAACCTCTTCTTCCCGCCACACCTGCATTATTTCATTCTTTCTGCGAGTTTAAGTCAGGATACACCACTCCTCGTGCCGAACCAAAAAAGGGGGTCCTCCGGATCCCTGCGTGTTGATCTGCGGCATCGACAGCTGGCGCGCCAGGTAGGGGGAGGGCACCGCATTTTGATTTAAACTCCTACACTCCTCTTATTTTCTGGCGGGAATCCTCTCTCGCCAACCCCGCCATGGTCCACGGCCACGCCCTACGCTCCGCGTCAGGCTCACTCGCTACGCGCGAGCGTGACCTGGCCAACGAGGCGACGGAAGAAGTCGATGCGGGCAGGCACAGCCCCAACTTCCACCACCTCCGCTCGAGGGAGGAAGGATCTTCGTCTCCCTCACCACCGCTGGTGGCGACGGCGGCAGCAGCGCCCGTGCCATCCCCTCTGCCCCCCGCTGAAGCGGCGGTTGAGGGCGGAGGGGCCCATGCATCCCGCAGGGCTGACAACGCCCCTACGGGACCCAGACCGCGCCCTAGCAGGCGTACCGGCGAGCCCCGCCGAGGCGACGTCCATCGCCGCCTGGAGTTTTGGCACTCCTGTGGGTGCCCTGCAGGTGGCAGAGGCTCTTCTGCGCCACCCCCCGGTCACCCCTAGCGAGGGATCCAACGCCAAGAGGTGGTTCGACGACGTGGCGAAGCTCGTAGGCACGGCCCAGCGCCAGCTGGCCGCTGACCTCGCTTCCTCCAGCCGCCAACCGCGCGGTTCACACGCCGCGGTAAGCTCTTCCTCCCGACGACGGGCTCGAAGGGCAGCGGCTGCTGCAAGGGCGGAGGGGAGCCTCTCAGCGGCAGCCCAACCGGAACCGCCCCGGGACCTGCTGTACGCAGGGCACGACGCCCGCCTCCGCATCGAGCAGCGCTGAGACGAGCACCGCTTAGGGCGGGCGCCGGACTGCGCCTCCTCATCGGGAGATGCAACCACTCGGCGGGCGGCCGCAGCGGCCCCACCGCAAATGGAGCCCCTCGGCGGACGGCGAGCGGCCGTAATGGCCCAGCTGCAAGCGGGGAGCTCCGCAGCACCAAATGAGGCCCCGCAGCCGATGTCGCCCCCTACAGCCGGCAACGGCTGCTAGGCCTTTATCGCTGACCTCCGTAACATGCGCTGGCCTAGCAAGTTTAGGCCAGCCCTTACGGAGAAATACGATGGCTCGGTCAATCCCACCGAGTTCCTCCAGATCTACACCACAGCCATTGAGGCTGCTGGAGGTGACGAGCACGTCATGGCTAACTTCTTTCCCATGGCGCTCAAGGGCCAGGATCGCTCCTGGCTAATGAACTGCCTGCCTGGTCAGTCACCACTTGGGACGACCTGTGCCGCCAGTTCACCTCCAACTTCCAGGGCACATACCCACGCCCGGGGGTGGAGGCAGACCTTCACATGGTCCGACGAGGGGAGGACGAGTCCCTGCGCAAATACATTCAGCGTTTTTGCCAGGTACGCAACACCATCCCCTCCATCGCTGACCATGCAGTGATCTTCGCCTTCCGGAGTGGCGTATGCCACGACGTCATGTTGGAGAATATCGAATCCAAGGCCCCCCAGACTACCACGGAGCTCTTCGAGCTCGCAGACCGGGTGGCCCGCAAGGAGGAGTCTCGGGTTTGGAATCCTAGGAATCCTACCCCGGCCTCCACCGGCACTGCCCCCTCCGCGTCCCGTGAAGAGCGACGCGAACGGCGACGGAAGCGCAGGCCATCGCACGGTGGTAAGGAGGGCCACGTCCTCACCGCCGACGGAGCCGAGAAGCCCTCGAGGAAGGGCAAGCCCGCGGGTAACCACAGGCGGTCCCCGGACCCTCGCCCCCAGGGCCGGGCCGGAGGCAAATGGTGCATGGTGCACCAAACCTCCCACCACGACCTCTCTGAGTGCCGTTCGGTCAAAAATCTGGCCGAGCGAGTGCAGAAGTATGAGCAGGAGCGGAGGGAGAACGAGAAGGAGATCCGCCGCAAGGGCAAGGCTCCGGCGGAGCATCCGGACCACCGGCGAGAGGAGGCCAAGGATGCGGCCCCCGCCGAGGACGACGATGACAACCTGGGCTACCAGGATCCCCAACACGTCGTCGCCACCATCGACGGCGGTGCTGGCGCCCAGGTATCCCGCCGGAGCTTCAAGTCCATGAGACGCGAGCTCCT
Organism: Oryza australiensis; assembly: GCA_019925245.2. Classification (NCBI taxonomy): domain Eukaryota; kingdom Viridiplantae; phylum Streptophyta; class Magnoliopsida; order Poales; family Poaceae; genus Oryza; species Oryza australiensis. The sequence continues at coordinate 1,003,954 of JAIFGZ020000010.1, forward strand.
CGCAGCCGTGCCGTCTCACGAGGCGGCCCAGAAATCGCGCTGGGCAGAGGTGCCCACCACCTTTGACCAGACCGACCACCCAGGGAGCGTCGCACGTAGCGGCCATTTGGCCCTCGTGACCTCCCCCACCATCTGCAACGTCAAGGTTGCCCGAGTCTTAATTGACGGAGGTGCGGCCCTCAACGTGCTATCTCCGAAGGCTTTTGAGGCAATCAAGGTCCCGGGAATGGTACTCGGGCCTTCTCACCCCATCATTGGGGTGACGCCCGGAAAGGTGTGGCCCCTCGGGCAGATCACTCTGCTGGTCACCTTTGGAGCCCCCGCTAACTTCCGCACTGAGCGGATTGACTTCGATGTGGCGGATCTCAATCTGCCCTACAACGCCGTGCTCGGGAGGCCAGCGTTGGTGAAGTTCATGGCGGCTACACATTATGCCTACCGCCAGTTCAAGATACCGGGCCCCGGAGGCCCCATCACCGTCCACGCCGATGTTAAAACCACGCTAGACTGCGCGGAAGCGTGCGTGGACGACATCGCGGCGGCCGACCGCGTTGAACCCGAGAACCCCCAAGGGGAGTCATCGGGTTCCCGGGCCCCGAAGCAACGCATCACCTCTGCCGACGAGGTGGTGATTAAATCTATCCGTTTGGGTGACGACCCGTCCAAAACCGCCAACATTGGCGGCAACTTTGACCCCAAATAGGAAGACGCGCTCGTCTCCTTTCTGCGGGCAAATGCCGATGTGTTTGCTTGGAAGCCGTCGGATATGCCTGGGGTCCCCAGGAAGGTGATCGAGCATCGACTTGCAGTACGGCCGGACGCGCGCCCGGTCCGACAGAAGGTGAGGCGGCAGGCCCCGGAGCGGCAGGCGTTCATCCGTGAGGAAGTGGCACAGCTCCAGGAGGCCGGCTTCATCAGGGAGGTGCTGCATCCGGAGTGGTTGGCAAACCCGGTGGTCGTCCCGAAGGCCAACCACAAGTTGCGCATGTGCATCGACTACACCGACCTCAACAAGGCATGTCCCAAATACCCCTATCCTCTACCCCGAATAGACCAGATAGTCGACTCCACTGCGGGGTGCGACCTTTTATGCTTCCTAGATGCGTACTCTGGCTATCATTAATTTCACATGGCTGTAGAGGATGAGGAGAAAACTACCTTTATCACTCCTGTGGGTACTTTTTGCTACATGTCTATGCCCTTTGGTTTAAAAAATGCCATGTCCACCTTTCAACGTGGTGTCCGCATCACGTTGAAGGACCAAATAGGGCGCAATGTTGAGGCATACGTCGATGATCTCGTAGTCAAATCTCGGGATCAAAGAACTTTGCTCCCGGATTTGGCCGAGACATTCAATAACCTCCGGTCCTCCCGCATGAAACTTAACCCAGAAAAATGCGTGTTCGGGGTACCGGCGGACAAGATGTTAGGGTTCTTGGTCTCTGCCCGAGGCATCGAGGCCAACCCCACCAAAATAAAGGCAATAGAGGAGATGCGCCCCCCTAGGAAGCTCAAGGACGTGCAGAGACTCACTGGTTGTGTAGCTGCCCTGAGCCGTTTCATATCCAGATTAGGAGAGCGGACGCTTCCTCTATTTAAGTTGTTAAAACAAACTGGCCCCTTCACTTGGACGGGCGAAGCAGAGGAAGCCTTGAGCGAGCTTAAGCGCTACCTCTCCACGTCGCTCGTACTGGTGGCCCCCCGGGAAGGGGAGCCCCTCCTCTTATATTTGGCGGCGACCCCCCAAGTGATTAGTGCGGCCTTGGTTGTGGAGCGCGACAACGAGCTAAGCTCTGGGTCGCCCCCAACCCTATCAAACCCGGAGGCAGGACACCTCGGAACGGAGCTGGCCGAGGAAGCGCCCGAGCCCGGAGGCGGTCCTTGGCCCCCCGAGCTTCAGGGGGTCGCCCGACCCCCTAGTCCGGGAGCACCCGAAGCCCCCCCACCCAGAGTGGCCCTGAGGGCCCCGGTGGAGGCGACGGCCCGAAGCCCGGACACCGAGATGACCCGCCCCGAAGCACTCGTGGCAGGAAGCCCCGGAACGGAGTTGGCCAAGGAGGCCCCCGAACCCGGAGGTGGCCCTTGGCCCCCCGAGCTTCAGGGAGCCACCCGGCCCCCTAGTCCGAGGGCACCCGAAGCCCCCTCCACCTGCAGTGGCCCTGAGGGCCCTGGTGGGGGCGACGGCTCAAAAGCCCCGGACACCGAGGTGACCCGCCCCGGTGTACCCGAACCAGTCGCCCCTAAGAAAGTAGACAAGGCCCGCACCAAGGTGCAGCGGCCGATCTACTTTGTCAGCGAGGCGCTACGGGACGCGAAGACACGTTACCTGCAGGCCCAGAAAATGCTCTACGCCGTACTCATGGCCTCCCGAAAGCTGCGCAATTATTTCCAAGCGCACCGGGTAACGGTGGTCACGTCCTACCCTCTCGGACAAATCCTGCATAACCGAGAGGGCATCGGACGGGTAGTCAAATGGGCCATTGAGTTGTCGGAGTTTGATCTGCACTTCGAAGCCCGGCACGCAATCAAGAGCCAAGCCTTGGCTGATTTCGTGGCGGAGTGGACGCCAACGGCCGGAAGCGATCCGCTCCCAGGGGAACCCGAGAGTGCGGAGGATCATGACCATGGAGCCGCACACTGGGTGATGAACTTTGACGGTTCACTCACCTTGCACGGAGCCGGAGCGGGCGTGGTGCTAACTTCCCCAGCGGGCGACGTTCTTCGGTACATCGTCCGGATCGACTTCCGGGCAACCAACAACATGGCCGAGTATGAAGGGCTTCTAGCGGGGTTGCGAGCGGCAGCAGGCGTGGGCATCCGCCGTCTGCTGGTCCTCGGAGATTCCCAACTGGTTGTAAACCAGGTTTCCAAGGAATACCAATGCACCGACCCCCAAATGGAAGCCTATGTCAAGGAAGTACGGCGTATGGAGCGCCATTTCGATGGCCTCGAGCTACGCCATATTTCCAGAAGAAACAACTCCCTAGCGGACGAGATATCTAGGATCGCGTCCGCGCGAGCCCCAGCCCCGCCAGGTGCATTTGAGGAAAGTCTCACAGAGCCATCGGCGCACCCCGAACCGCCCGCAGGCGGGAATCGGCGGTCCCGACGCCCGGATCGGCGGGCCAGCCACACGGCCCTGCCGGGACCAACATCACGCGCCGAGTGGCTTGGATTTCGGAAATCCGGGCGTACCTGCAAGACGCATCATTGCCCGAGCGACGCGAGGAAAGCGAACGCATTGCCCGGACCTCCAAGAGGTACGTGTTGGTAGAAGGGACACTCTACCAACGCGGCGCCAACGAAGTGCTCATTAAATGCATTGCTCGGGAACAAGGTCTCGAGCTCTTAGCCGAGATCCATGAAGGCAAATGCGGGGCACACTCAGCATCCTGAACCTTGGTGGGAAAGGCGTTTCGCCAAGGATTCTATTGGCCCACCACGCTGGAGGACGCAACAGACCTCGTGCGGCGGTGCCGAGCATGTCAATTCCACGCCAAGCAGACGCACCTGCCAGCCCAGGCCCTTCAGACCATCCCACTCTCATGGCCATTTGCGGTCTGGGGGCTAGACATCCTGGGCCCGTTCAAGCAGGCGCGGGGCGGATGCAAGTTCCTGTATGTCGCCATCGACAAATTCACCAAGTGGCCAGAGGCCTATCCAGTCAGCGTCATCGACAAACATTCGGCTATGCGGTTCATGAGAGGCATCACGGCAAGGTTCGGGGTCCCCAACAGGCTCATCACCGACAACGGCACCCAGTTCACGAGTGAGATGTTCGACGAGTATTGTGACGACATGGGCATCAAGCTCTGTTTCACCTCGCCTGCCCACCCCCAAAGCAACGGTCAGGCCGAGTGTGCAAACACAGAAATACTAAAAGGCCTCAAGACTAAGACCTACAATGTGCTCAAAAAGCATGGGGACTCGTGGACTGACGAGCTGCCTGCGGTCCTTTGGGCCAATCGGACAACCCTGAGCCGCACCACCGGGAAAACACCTTTCTTCTTGGTGTATGGAGCCGAGGCGGTCTTGCCCTCCGAGCTCACCCTGGGATCGCCCCGAGCCACATTATACACCGAAGTGGATCAAGAGCAAATGCGTCATGACGATCTGGATTACCTGGAGGAAAGAAGGCGCCGGGCAGCGCTCCGCGCGGCCCGCTACCAACAGAGCCTCCGCCGCTACCATCAAAGCAAAGTCAGCCCTCGAGCGCTGCAAGTCAATGATCTGGTCCTGCGCCGTGTGCAAACGCACGCAGGGCTAAGCAAGTTATCCCCGATGTGGGAGGGGCCATACAAGGTTATCGACACCCCGCGTCCGGGAGTAGTTTGCCTAGCCACAGAGGACGGCACTCCGTTGCCGAACCCGTGGAATATTTCCCACCTGCACAGGTTCTACCCATAAGCCGCATGGTGCGCTGAGACATGCATGGAAGTTCATCCACTGCCCCCGGTGGCATGAGCAATATGTTTGTTATTACATTCCATATGTTTCCCTTGCAAAATACCTGCTGCAGTGTGTTTTCCCCATGTGCTCAAGCATGTGCTGTGGATGCGGCTTTTCAATAGTCCCTTGGCCTTGCCCGCCTCAGCCTGAGAGCCCTAAGGGTGTCGAGGGTATAGCGATGCTACATACTACCGTGCCTGGGGGCAGTCAACGCCTGGGGGTTCGGGTGCGAACTAACATGCCTGTCCCGGCCCCCCGTTGCCGCTGCCCTCGCTGGACTTTCTATGCCTTCGCTCCTACCCGGAACCCCGAAAGGCACCAGCCAATGGCCAGTGCATGCTGCCCGAACCCGGAACAGCCCCCCAGCTGCATGGGACAAATCACGGGGGAGGACAACACTACCGCATTCTCCCAATAACTAAGAGTTGAACTATCAATTGCAGGAAAGCAAATAGACAGGGGCTCGGGCCAACCAACCGCCACTACGTGCGTGCTAAGTTGGCCGGGGGCTCCCAACATACACATACATGAGTCATCAAAAGCAGCCACGATGAGCTGTTACAGCATAAAATCAACATAAATTAAGGCAAGTTCACTAACTTTATAGACAATACTACCAATATCTTTTTACACAGATACAGATACAAGCCGAGAAGGAGCAAGAGAGACCTAAGTGGTCGGTGGGTCGCTGGGGGCATCTGCCGGGGGGTCTTCATCCGGTGAGTCCTCGCGGAGAGCGAGCTAGAAGGCCTCCGGGATGCCGTCGAAGCCCACCATGATGGACTCGACAGCGTCCTAGACGCGGCGGCGAGCGGCCTCCTCGGTGCCTTCGGGGAAGTCCGTAGTGGGGATGTAGGGGTCGAAGTTGGGGTCGCGGGCTTGGTAACTTGCCAGGATAAGTGGCGCGACCTGGTGGGATAAGTCATATGACGACTCCTTCGCCACCTCGTCGACCTCCTCCGGCACCCTCCTTATACCCTCGGCCAAGTCGTCAATGTGCGTGGCCAATCCCCCCAAGGTAGGGACGCTGGGGGGGTACGGTTGACCCCCACCCCGCGAGCCGCGTCCCGAAGGCGCCCGACGGACGAGGCCAGGCCCTGGACCCCCAGGCGCAAGACGCGCTCCAGCTTGGCGATCCTGCGGCGCGCCTCCTCCAGTTTCGGCCCCGGCCCCCGCAGCTGCGCCTGCGCGTCCATGACCACCTGTTCCCGGGTGGCTAGCTCCTGCTCCCATCGCTCCATCTCGTCTTGCCGGCGACCCGAGGCGGCGGTGAGCAGCTGCTCGCGATCCCACACGCCCTTCAGGGATCGGGAGGCCTCCTCCTGGGCTTCCAGCACCGCCGCATCTCGCCCCCCACGGCGACCTCGCGCTCGGCGACGGCCTTCTCCTGGGCCAGCACATTGGCCTCCCGCGCGGCGGAGTCTTCCTCGGCCCTGGCGACGGCGGCCTCCCGGCTCTCAACCGACCGCCACGCCACCTCAAGGGCCCTCTCCCGCTCCGCCAGGCCGGCCTCACGGGCCTGGAGGTCAGCGTCGGTGCTGGCGGCGGTGGCCTCAACGTCGCACAGGGTGCGCCCACGCTCGTCAAGGCCCTGCGCACGCTCCTTGAGGTCGCGGAGGAACTGCCCGGCGGTGGTGCACACCCTCTCTTCAACGGCGGCGGCGACCTGCTCGCGGAGGTCGACGGCGTGCCACTCAACGATGGTGTCTTCAAACACTTGGCTGAGCTCCTCCTGGCGCCGCTCGATCTCCGCCAGCTCTCGCCTGCGGATGAGGCCCTCCGCCTTCGCCGTGGCCGCCAGCTCCTGGCGACCCTCCTCGACCTCGGCCTCCCGCCGCGCCACCTCGACCTCCCTGGCGGCCAAGGCCTGCACCTGGCACCGGAACCCCTCCAAGGAGATAGCGTTGGCCTCCTCCAGTGCCCTGGAGACGACCTCCCTCGCCCGCTCCTGCGACCGGACGAGAGGCTCAATATCCAAGGCGGCCACGAACCCGGACCGGGCGCCCTAGATTCGAGTCGGAACCCGGCCCGGGATCGGCCGCTGCGCGCAGGTTGAGCCGCCGAGCACCCCCCATGGTCGGCGCCGCCCGCCCCTTGCCTTGGGGGCTCGCAGTAGGCCTACGTCGGCAGGATTAACGGCAGCCGACGGGGCGACGGCGCCGCTGAGTGCGGCGCGGGCGAGGGCTATTATGGCGGCGGCGATGGTTGCCGCGGAGGGGACCCCTGAGGTTGCTCTCTGCCGCCCTCCATTGCCCCCTCTGTGCTGGCGTCGCCCGCGGCTTGCCCTTCATGAGCGGCCGGCGCTCCAGCCTCTGGGTGGGCCCCCTCCCCGGATCGCACTGGATCCGGGACCGAGCCCGTAGGGGGCGACCCGGACCTAGGGGGCTCGGGCGCCCCGAGCCTCTCTTGCGCGTCCTCCCCCGAGCCCGAGGCAGAACCGCCCTTGGGTACAACCCTCAGGCGAAAATGCCTGTGCCCGCGGCTGGAGGCAAAACATGAACACAACAAGGAATCAAAAAATAGAGACAAAAATGTAAGATACCAATGGGCATCGACGTATCGGCAAGGCGTACCTGCGGGCAGGGTTGAAGTCCCAGGAGATCCCTGAGATGGCCCGCTTCTTCTTCGCGGGGCAGCCCGGGGGACTCGCCGGGCTCTTGCTCGCCGTGTCTCCTGATGCTGGACTCCCGCGGATGGACCCCGCCGCTGGCGTACTCGCCGGAGATGCGCCCCGGGCCTCCCCCGCCACCGGTGTACTCGTCGGGGACGCGCCCCGGGCATCCCCCGCCGTCGTTGTCGCCGCCGTTGTGGCCGGCCTGGCCATCGGCGTGGTGGCCCCCGGGTGTAGAACCAGAACGCCCTCCAATTCTCCCACCTGGAGCGAGGGTGGATGTCGATGAAGGGAGTGCCGACCGCCCTGTCGTTCCGTGGCTGAATTGCCACGTACCCGACCGCGCCGGGGGAGCCAGCCCGGCACACCTGGAAGAATTGCTGGAAGAGTTGAAGAGAGGGCCTCACCCCCACGAACATCTCGCAGGTGTGGGCGAACACGGCGAGGTAGAAGACGGCATTAGGGGTGAGGTGGTGTGGCCGGAGGTCGTAGAACTCTAGGACGTCGAGGAAGAAGCGAGAGAAGGGCGGCACCAGCCCGACCATGGCGAAAGAGGCGAAGAACACCATCTTCGTGGGGGGCCGCTCCTCCGGGACATCACCGCCGCTGCGCGTGCCGCGCGGCAAGAACTTGTTGAAGAGGCTGCGAGCCTCCGCAGTGCGAACTAAAGACTTGGGAAGCACACTCCCCGGCTCCAGAGGCGAGTCACGGCCCATCGCGAGGGTGGATGCCGAAGCACGAAGAGAGAACTAGGAGCGAGAGAAAGGGAGCAGACGGGGCCAAGGGCGCTGGGTAGACGAAGGGCAAAATGGCTGTGAGAGGTGATGGTAGTGGAAAGCGTAGAAACCGATCCCCCTTCATGCGGGTCTGGTTTTATAAGCGATCACTGCCCCCTCAGATTCCACGGCATTAAATTCGCCCCACTACCACGTGAAGCGCCCTCTCGGCTCCGCGTCCTTTTGATTTTCGCACCCCCTTGCATTCCCGCGCCGTTCGGATTTCGTGCTGCCTGGGGTTCCGTACCTGCCAGGCGCACTACGCGGGACGGAGAGTGCTAGGCGGTTTGAATGGGCCCCCATGCGCGTGGCCCAAACAAACTCGCCCCCCGTCCTAAGGAAAAGCCTGGCCTGGTGCGACATCAGTTGTCGCGTACCTGCCGCCTGCCATAGCAAAAGCGCCCAAAAGCCCGGGCCCACATGCTCAAGGAAATGGCGTCAACCGCGCCCGAGCCCGACTCGGCCCCGGTCAACGCCGGAGGCTACTGTCGGTGATATGGGCCCGGGGGTATGTCGGAAGCATGACATTTGAGAAAAAGGAAGGCACCCTTGTCCATCAAGGAGCGTAAAAGTTATGCTCTGAAAGGCTTAGGCGAGTCTTGGCCACGGGCGGCCACGTGGCCGCCCCAGAAGGGGCTGACCTGGAGGCTGCCCGGAGGCCACCATACTCCCAAACGGCGGGGTCCGGGATCACCCGGACCCCCGGTCGGTAGGGTCCGGGATCACCCGGACCCCCATCCTTCATCCCGCACCTCTCTAAGAGAGGGGTGAGTCCAACTGCCAACCAACCCATTTAATGCTCAAATGAAGGGGAGCTGAGCGCCTGCCTCGCCGCATTCAATGCGATGTGAGGCGCGGCTGTCAGTTGCACCCATCATCACCCCCTTTTGCCTATCACAATGCAAAGGAGGCTAAAAGTCTTTGACTAAGACCGCGGTATGGCCGCGCACCCACTCCGCGCACGCCCCCCTCACGCCCTGTCCAGTCGCATTTAATGTATTGGGCGGCTGCGTGGGAGAGAGAGTGCGAGCGCACGAGGCACAGTGCCAGTGCCTACCCGTGAGATGGGTCTCTGACCAGTGGGCCCCGTTGGGCCGGGTAGGCAAACCATCATCACGTCAGTGGCATGGCTACCACGACGACTACTCCTTTTTTCGCTTTCCATGACGCAGCAAACAGGAAGGAGTAGGAATGGAATGGCTTCTTCGACAAGACAAGATAAAAACCACTCCCTCACGAGGAGTGAAAGAGAGAGAGAGAGGCTAGGACTGCTGTGGTGTTCCCTTATCCTATAAAAGGAGACCCAAGTCCGTCATAGAGGGGGTTCAGGAAAAAGAGAGGTTCAGCTCCAGGTTCTGCCTCTCCAGCTAGCCCGCAGAAATCTCTCATCCACCACTGAGTCTAAGGGAGAGGAACATTATCATTGTTCTTGGCAACTTGCCCCATATACTACATACAAACAGGAGTAGAGTATTACACCACGCCAGTGGCCCGAACCTGTATAACCCCCGTGTCTCTGCAACTTTAACCTCTTCTTCTCGCCACACCTGCATTATTTCATTCTTTCTACGAGTTTAAGTCAGGATACACCGCTCCCCGTGCCGAACCAAAAAAGGGGGTCCTCCGGATCCCTGCGTGTCAATCTACGGCATCGACAAAAACGATGCAGCCTGTAGCCAAATCAATTGCTCGTCTAAAGAAAAAGGGTTGGCGATGCGCCAAAGATTATTTGATTGATTGTGATTTATATCATTATAGGGGGTCTCGGGTCCTATTTATACCCAAGATAACATTATCCGTATAGACCCTGGACTCTATCTAAACTACTATTTAAAATACGACGATATCCCGGAAAGGACCCACGCCGCATTACAATGAACAATTTAAACAAACTCCTAATTTACAGATACAATTGCCGTTATAGGACTCTATCCATAGATGGCAATATCTTTAAATGCGCAATCTGATAACCGAATCTTCTATTTATCTTCAAACATCTACACCAGAAACGGTTTATCTTCTCTGAACCTAGAATCGGCTATCGGCCGCTCTTGTCTAATTCAACCTTAGCCGACTGGCTTTGCAGCCGATCGCTTCTCAGCCGATGCAGCCTCTGTTTCTTCGTCAACAAGCCGATCCGATTCTGTTTCACCTTTGCCAGGACTTAGGGATTCAATTACCAAATTTAGGTGTTAACAACTTGTAAGCGATATCGGCTCGGGCCACACGTACTATCTTGATACGACTGTCAATTCTAAATTAGCTGTGCTGAAATCGGCTTCGGCCTTACGTGTTGCACTAGGTTTGCCGATTCCGAGACCACGCCGCGGCTAATGACCCCAACACCTGGTATTACGACCTCCGATCTCAACCGCTCGAAACGAACTTAGGGCCACATCTCTCGCTTCCCCGAAATCGGCTTATAGCCCATACTTAACCCAACCGTTGTGCCGATTCCAAAAACTTTTCGACATCTTTCCCCCACACTTCTAGATTGACTATCGATTACGAGGCCTGAAAATTTTTTGGTTTTCATCTTTTCTATAATCAGCTTTGTGTATGTATATGCCCCCCAAATTTTGTTGATAGCTTCGGTGTCGACAAAATTGTCGTTTCTATTGGCAATCGTTAGCCGACCGTGGAAAACTTAGGGAAAAAATGTTGCATAAAAATGCATAAAGGCGATGCCTTATTGAAACAAGACATCGGCTGTCATAAATCGGCTAAGCAAACAGAGCCAAATCATGTGTTGATCCATACACTTGGGTAGTATTTTTTCAAGTATTTTCCATTAAGAGCCCTTCCAAATACTTGTCCATCTAACCTTCTAGCATGTAAGCTCCTTTAGAGACGCATTTGTGGATCTTGAAAGGCCCTTCCCAATTTGGTGACCACTTGCCGAATTTGTTGTCTTTGGATCCGATCGGCAATATTAATTTTCAAACGAGCTCGCCCTCTTCAAAAGATTTAGGCACCAATTTTTTATTATAATGTCTGGCTATTCGTTCTTTATCCCTTGTAACTTTTTCCAAGGCCCTCATCTTGGATAAAACCAAGTCTTCTGATTCATCCACCATCAAGTGATAATAATCATCGGCTGTGAGTTGATCTTGTAGTTGAATGCGCCTTGAGCCGATGACGCTTTCCCATGGTAGCACCGCCTCATGCCCGTAGACCAGCTTGTACGGAGGGACTTGAATTGATCCATGGCATGCCATCCGATATGCCCACAGTGATTCGGCTAATCGGCTGTGCCATTGCTTGGGGTACTCAGAGATCTTTCTTTTGATAAACTTAATCAAACTTTTATTAGAAGCTTCGGCTTTCCCGTTGGCCTGTGCATAATACGGTGAAGAATTGAGTAACTTGATCCCCATGCCGTCGGCAAACTGAACAAACTCATCCGATATGAATATCGATCCCTTGTCAGTTGTAATGGTTTGCGGGACACTGAATCGGTAGATAATGTGCTCTTTAACAAACTCGATTGCGTCCTTAGAATCCACTTTCTTTAGAGGAACTGCCTCCACCCATTTTGTGAAGTAATCTGTTGCCACCAGAATAAATTTATGCCCTTTGCTTGAGGGTGGATTGATTTGGCCGATCATATCAATACCCCATCCTCTGAATGGCCAAGGCTTGATGATTGGGTTCATAGCCGACGCTGGTGCTCGTTGTATGGCGCCAAATTTCTGACAATCCTGGCAACCCTTATAATATTTGAAACAATCCTCCAGCATTGTCGGCCAAAAATATCCTGCTCGACGAAGTAGCCACTTCATCTTATGAGCCGATTGATGCATGCCACAGTCCCTTCATGCACTTCTTCGATAGCCACTTTGGCTTGATCGGCTCCCAAACACCTGCAGCACGCCATCAATCGTCAGATAGTACATATCTTCATCGAGCAAAATATATCTTAGCGCCTTGTATCGCAGTTTCCTTGTAGCCGATTGAGAGGGTTTTTTGAGATAGCTGTAGACTTCAAACCTCCAATCGTCGGTTGTAATAGCAGCAATTTCTATTTCAATCTCTTTTACCATCGGCCAATAGCCCGATGCCCCTTGAGCTAAATCGTTGGCTTCTGTATTCTGTTCCCTGGGGATATGTTTCAAAGTAACTAGCCGAAAATCGTCCATTAATTCCCCGCATTGTTGATAATAGACCATCAGCGCATTGTTTTTGCACTCATATTCTCCTGATAATTGGCTGATGACTAAGAGTGAATCTCCCATTATTTTGATGGCGTCGGCTTCAACTTCCTTGAGTAGATGTAATCCTTGAAGGACGACTTCGTACTCGGCTTGGTTGTTTGTAGCATGGGGGTTGATAGCGAAAGCAAATTCGAAACTTGCCCCCTGGGTGAAATAATCACTAAGCCGATACCACAGCCGTTGGTGCAAACTGAGCCGTCAAATGTCAATGTCCAAGGCATAATTTCCACGGAGCCGATTGAGTCATTTCTGTGCTCCACAATAAAATTGGCTATAGCTTGTCCTTTGACTGCCCTGGGTGCCTAATACCTCAAATCAAACTCTGTTAGCGCAAAAATCCACTTCCCAATTCTTCCCTTCAACACTGAGGCCGATAGCAAGTACTTAACTACATCGGCTTTACAGATTATTGTGCACTGGTTGGATAGCAGATAATGCATTAACTTTGTACATGAAAAATAGAGGCATAGGCATAGCTTCTCCATAGGTGAATACCTTGTTTCTGCGTCTAGCAGCCGTCGGCTGAGATAGAAGATGACTTTTTCTTTGCCCTCAACCTCTTGGATTAAGACTGAGCTGATTGACTTGTCATCGGCCGATAGGTACAGCTTAAACGGTATCCCTTTTTGTGGAGGCATTAGAACTGGAGGGGAACTTAGATAATCCTTGATGTTGTCCAAAGCATTTTGTTGCTCTACCCCCCATGTGAATGCTTGATCGGCTTTCAGCCGAAGTAGTGGTGTGAACGACTCCATCTTTTCTGAGAGATTGGCTATGAATCGCGTAATGAAGTTGATTTTGCCGATCAAAGATTGGAGTTGCTTCTTGTCCTTCGGAGGCTGAATTGTTTTGATAGCATTTATGCTCCTTGGTGTAACCTCAATTCCTCTTTTATGAACAAGAAATCCTAGGAACTGCCCAGCCGATACGCCGAACGCACACTTAAGTGGATTCATCTTCAGGCCATATTTCCTCGTCCACTCTAACACTTGTCTCAGATCGGCTATGTGGTTCTCCATCTCTCTGGACTTGACAACCACGTCATCAATGTAGATCTCCACTAATGAGCTGATCATGTCATGAAAAATGTAGTTCATGGCCCGTTGATATGTTGCCCCAGCATTCTTCAAGCCGAATGTCATTACCACCCATTCGTAAAAGCCGATTGCGCTAGGACACCGAAAAGCAGTCTTGTGGATGTCTTCATTGGCCATAAATATCTGATTATAACCTGCATTGCCGTCCATAAAACTAATAATCTTGTGGCCTGAAGCAGCATCGACGAGCAAATTGGCTATTGGCATTGGGTACTCGTCCTTAGGGTGGCCTTGTTTAGATCTCTGAAATTAATGCATACCCTAAGTTTACCATTTTTCTTCAACACAGGGACAATGTTTGGGACCCATTCGGTGTATCGGCAAGGCCGAATGAATCCCGCATCGTATAGCCGAGTGATTTCGGCTTTGATTGCATCAAACATATCGGCCTTAAACCTCCTGGGAGGCTGTTTGAACGGCCGATAGCCTGCCTTAATCGGCAGTTGATGGACAACTATTGATCGGCTAAGACCGGGCATCTCAAAGTATTCCCAAGCAAAACAATCTTTATATTCTTCTAATAAATCAATAAGCTGGGATCTACAATGAGGAGATAGATTTTTGCTAATGTACGTCGGCCTCAGCTTGTCACCAGAGCCGATGTCAATTTCTTCTAACTCGTCGGTCGACGTAAAACCTTGCCCGAGCTTGCCATCGTCCTCGTCTGTGGTGTCCATGCCGAAGACGCTTGAGCCCTCCACCATGTCTTGTTCAAAGCAGCAGCTGCGGCTCGTCATCTCCAATCGGCTGGATTTGTGGAATTGGATACGTTTAGAAAATCGCTTTCCAGATTTTCCTAGACAAACAATCAATGCCTTTGAATTCCCAAAGCAGCAAATCAGCACTGACAACGCTAACTGACCTATCGGCTGATACGATCTCAATCTTGTCGCCGTCCCATTGGATCAGGCTCTGATGCATTGTACAAGGAACGCAACAATTGTGTGTATCCAATCCCTTCCGAGCAGCAGGCTGTAAGATCCCTTCCCGTCGATGAGAAAGAATGTTGTGGGCACGATCTTATTGCCGATGGCCAGTTCGATGTTCAGGCCACCCTTGGTTTCTGATGGGTTCCCGCCGAAGTCTCTGAGCACCATATTGTTCTTTATTAGGTCTTCGGCTTCATTGCTTAGTTTTCTGAATGTTGAGTAGGGCATTAGGTTGACTGCGGCTCTCCCATCGACTAGCGTCTTGGACATCGGCTTGCCGTTGACAAATCCTTTGACGTACAACGGCTTTAGGTGCCGATTTTCGATCCCCTCGGGTTTGTCAAAAATAGCTTGGTCCGTGAGATTGCTAGTTTCACTAAGTCATCTTCGATGGTGTCTGCATCGGCTTCAGGAGCATTGAATTCGGCTGGCAATACGAACACCATGTTGACCGATGCAGAAACTTTGCCTTTCCCTTTGGCTGCTCTCCTGGCTTGATCGGTTAGACTCTCCTTGGCTTGCTCCTCATCGGCTGCGGTGGTTTTCTCTTTTGGAACCCATCGCCTTTTGATCTTACCCAGCCGACGGTGCTGTTCTTGGATCATTTGCAGAACTTCATCTTCTCTCCCTTCACGCTTGAGTCGTTGAATTCTTCTTTTCTGCGTCTTTGTGAAGAGATCGGACGGGCACAATTGGGGATTGGCCGATTCCTCGTCGTCGGCCTCTTCGTCGTCGCGGTTGTTGTCGTTGTCGTGTTCATCGACAAAGAAGTCCTGATGGATCGGGCCGAGCCGATAATGGACGGACCGCCGCCTCTGATTTACCCGAACGGCTCTAGGGACGAACCGGGTTGGGCTTACAGCCGCTGAGCTCCTGTGCTCGTCGTCGCGGCGATCGTTGCACGCCGGGCAATCGTCCAGTGTCGGCAACCTCATGCCGGATTCCAGCAGCACCTAAAAAATCACAATGCCAATGGGGATCAAGATGTTGTGGCTTGCCTCTGCCGGCGGCTTTGGGTTTCCGGCTCGCACCGACGAGGTGCTTCATCGCGAGCTTCTTCCCGCCGAGACCGGTGCTGAGGACGGCGTCGGCTGTCATCATGGACTGGCCGTCGGTCAGCCGATCTGATAACGGGGCGCACCATGTTGATTGGCACAGCGTGATGTCCAGTCGACTCGCCTCCTGCCCTGGCTCTGATTGATGCGTCGACTAAGCCATGCGCCATTCTGTTCTGTCGATCAGCTTGCCTGGGGCCGGCTTGAACTGTGTTGACCGTGAAAGGGTTGCTATCTACCTTCATCGGCCAACTTGAATCGGCAAACTTCAATTTCCCGGCCTCAATTGCCGACTGGATTTCCTGCCTGAAGACTTTGCAATCGTTAGTGGCATGGGATGTGGAGTTGTGCCCTTGCAATATTTCTTCTTCTTTAGTTCTTCGGCCGATGGGATCACGTGGTTTTTAGGGAGCTGGATCTCTTTCTCCTTGAGCAGCAGGTCAAAAATCCTGTCGGCCTTAGTGATGTCGAAGTCATATCTTTCTTCTTTGGCCGTCTTCAGCAGCCATTGGCAGACGATGGCTTTTTTGTTCTTGGCCCATTCGGCTGCCGCCACCTCTACGTCATCGTCATTGGAATCGTAGTCTGGTTCAACGACGAATTAAGTTATGTTCTTGACGGCCTTCCCGGTGTCTTGAAATCTTTGTTCGTGGGCCGTCACCTTTTGTGCCGATGTGCCAGCCGTTGAAATCCTAGGCGGAGAAGCGCTCACGGATCGGCATGATCAAGCCATGGAAGGCCAAATCGGCTAACTGGGCATCTGACAGCACCAGGCTGTAGCATCGGTTCCTCATCTCTCTGAAGCGTTGGATGTACTCTTGAACCGACTCGTGTTTCTACCTGATGCTGGAGAGGTCCAACAACTTTATTTCATGGTTACCGGAATAAAAGTAGCTATGAAATTGTTTTTCGAGATCGGCCCAGCTCTGAATTGAGTTGTAAGGCAATGAAGAGAACCAGGTAAAAGCCTATCCTGAAAGGGACAGGGGGAACAAACGAACTCTCAAGGCGTCCGTAGCCGATGCTTCGTAACATTGCGCCAGGAATCGGCTGACATGCTCGTAGGTCGAAACGTTGTGTAACGGAATCCACTAAAAATGCTCTGGATAGGGATACCGATACATGTTCCCCGAGTCCTTTGGATTGAGGCCGAATTGATCGCACATGACGTCTGCAACCAGATCGGCCCAAGTTCGGTTGTCCTGCTATATCGGCTCATATGGATCATACGGTGTGGGTGTGCCGATACAGTGGTGGTGGTGTCTGAGGCCTGTAGTGATGATCTTGGCGGTCTCCTTGATACTGGTAGTGGGGTGGATGATCAGCGGGAGGCGGCCGATGCGCCGGTGGTGGCGTTGATGGACCTGGGAAGAGCTGTCGGCCATCGGCGTTGTACCGTCTATCCAGGTCAATCTGGGCAATTGGCTCTAGCTGCCAATTGTCGTTGAACATGTTAGCGATCTGGTCCTGAGGCAGCAGCTGTTGCCGATTCAGCATAGTGATCACCGGTTTCGCAGCCGATCCGGATGGATTCGACTGGTTGAGGACCCCTCCTGGCGGCCCTAGTTGTGATGACGATGGGATTGGCCGATTCTGGGTGACCAACATCCTGTAACCAGGAAACTGGCCGTCTGTGAAGTACGTGGGCCCCCGCTGCAGCTGGTCGGCTATCTTGGCGTCGACCAATGTAGCAATCATGTTGTTGAGAGTGTTGACAAGGATGCTACTTTGGTTGACCAGCGCGTGATGGACGGCCGAATCGATCCGGTCTTGCAAAGTATGCGGGCCAAATCATCTTGTTCCTAAATTGGCTCCTCCACCTTTTGTTTGCCCTTTGATCCACTGGAGGAGGATGCCTTGAGCTCGTCTATGCTGAACTTGTACTTTTGATGTACAGCCCCGGATCTTGTCTGGGTGAATGATTGTAAGTATTTGGCCTGGAGCTCTTCCACCATCTTCTTGTAATTGGCTTGCTGTTAAGCCGATAATTGCTCCATCTTCACAGGCACGATGTTGTCCTAAGAAACATTGGGGCTCTAGGAGTCGACCATCTTGTCGGCTGCATTGATGCGTCCTAGCCGAGTTGACGAAGAAAGTCCCACTGGGAGTGCCAAGAAGCGTGTTGACGAGAAATTTCTCTCATGCGCTGGCCTGGAAGATCTGCTTAGCTCCAGTGCAGGTCCTTCTTGGCTACCTATGTTGTTCAAGGCGTGCCAGTTGGTTTGATCTGTTAACCAACAAGAAAAACAAGATGTATGCGTTAAGTGTTAGGTTAGATCCCCACTGGATCGGCTGTGGAAATCCATGAGCATATATATGCTATCCTAAAATATATTTAAGCCAAGTGACTGGAATGGATCGGTTATACCGAGACAGCATCAGCCGCTTGACCCAAATATAGTAAAGGATAATAAATATATGTATTGATAACCTAGCCGATACTGGAAAGCTAACTATGGATCGGCTAGTACTCTGATGATTCTTATGAAAAGATATCATTCTTGAACCAGATATACTTAGCCTAGGAAATCGGTCGTCGGCTGTTGCCAGCAGGCCGATTTCGGCTTATGATGTCCGACAAGAACGAGATCTTAATATAAGAGGCAGTCCTAACATAAATCTAATAATAAATATACTAAAAAATATATCAGGGCATGTAAGGCCGGCTGAAACCCCGGCACTGTCTTTAAACATATAAATCTAACTAAACAGATCATTGGAGGTTCTAAAAATGACTTAATAGTTAAATGTTGATGCAGCATTAAGTATAAAAAGAACAACCTGATCTATTGTAGCTGATTTATACCTCTCGAGACGACGGATACCGCATATAAACTAGTTCAACCTTTAGATCTAGCCCTATCGACTGCGGGTTCTTGATAGAATTGGTCGATGGCAAGATAGATCTAAACATTGCTCCAGTTTATATGCGATATATGGTAAATAGCGCAGTATAAACCCCTGAATCTAATGTGTCATTACGATGGAAGCATTAGAATTAGTAGAACACACCACTAATGACAATCATTTACCTGGATTTGGGGATCGAAACGATGCAGCCCAGAGCCAAATCAATTGCTCGTCTGAAGCAAAAGGTTTAGCGATGCGCCGAAAGTTGTTTGATTGATTGTTGTTTTTACAACGGGTCTTGGGTCCTATTTATACCCAAGAATAACATTATCTGTACAGACCCTGGACTCTATCTAAACTACTATTTAAAATATGATGATATCCCAGGAAGGACCCACGCCGCATTACAATAAACAGTTTAAACAAATTCCTAATTTACAGATACAATTGCCGTTACAAGACTCTATCCATAGATGGCAATATCTTTTAACGCGCAAACTGATAACCGAATCATTCACTTTATCTCCAAGCACTTTCATCGAAAACAGTTTTATCTTCTCCTCTGACTCAGCATCAGCTATCGGCTATCCTCACCCGATCAACCTCAGCCGATTGACCCCGTAGCCGATCGTTACTCAGCCGGTTTGAGCATATCCGACGCAGCCTCGGCTTCTCCGCCAGCCGATCCAATTCTGTTTTAACCTCGCTAGAACTTAGTGGTTCGGTTACCAAATTTAGGCGTTAACAGCGGTTCTCTCCAAAAAAATATCTGCGCTCTTCCCTCAAATATAACGCTATCTTCCTCAGATCCACCTCCAAATCTCACATCCCTCTCCATCTCCCTCTCCCCTCTCTCCCAGTCCAAATCTCACCTCAGATCTCTCCCACTCAAGATAACATTCACTGGCGGCCGGCAGAGGGATGGTGGAGCGCGAGGAGCGGGCGGCGGAGGCCACGGGCCGCAAGCAGCGGCGGCCGCGGCTGCGGGCCGAGCGCAGTGGCGGGCGTGCGGTGGCGGCCGTGGGCTTGCAGCGGTGGCAGGCATGTGGCGGCATCGGCAAGCGTGCGGCGGCAGCGGTGGCCATGCGGTGGCGGCCGCGGGCGTGCGGCGCGCTGCGGGCATGCGATGGAGGCCGCAGCATGCGTTGGCGGCCACGGGCGTGTATGGTTCGTGTATGAATGTGGGAATGATTTTTGTGAATGATTCATGTATGAATTTGTGAATGATTTGTGAATGAATTTGTTGAAGATTTTTAGATGTTTTTTTAATTTGTGGATGATTTGGTTGTTGCATTGTTGGAAAAAACCGATATGCAAGCAGAAAAAACGAAGGAAAAAAGGAAAAAAAGGATGGCAGTCACGTGGCGCATCCATGTTTAGTCCCGGTTGGTCTTACCAACCGAGACTAAAAATGAATCTTTTGTCTCGATTATTTCAACTGAAACTAAAAATAGGTATTTTTTGTCCCGCTTTTATAGCCTCGGTTTACAACCCGAGATTAAAAAGGGTTACAAACCGGGACTATAGTGCACTTCTCCAGCAGTAGGTCCAACTACTCCAATACTCTATTCGGCCTAATTATGATTTGATTCCATCTTTTCCTAATATGTGTACACTTCTTTAGTTCCCCAACCCAACCCAACCCAGGAACATAACATAGATTACCCATAAACTACATCGACCGATCAACGAATAGAAGAGGAATCAATAGGAGTATAATCCCACTTGAATTGCAGAAGTATTGCGAAGTTCCAATTGCCAACGCCGTTATCTGCTCCGCCAACTCGCGCCAGCATATGCCGCCATGGTGATCTTCGTCGACTGCACGCTACATGCATGACCCAGCACCCAAGCCAGCAGTAGGCATCCCATCCTGATCCTCATCAGCGAAATCCCGTCTCTCGATCGTCACCCCTCCTGAGCAATTCCATATTGTCACCGGAGTTCAACCGTGATCCGGTGGCCCACTGATGGAAAACGAGCCGATTGTGCTACATTCTTGGGTACAAAGTTTTGACACAAGGGTGTGATCTACAACCACCAGGCCCGTAACTTAACAGCCTTGCCACTATAGAATTGTATATATGAATTGTATCGTGCTTCATTGATCTAGTATATATATACACACACTAGCAACTGTGCCCATGCATTGCAACGGGTGAAGTCGGGGCGCGGCGCAGATGGGAACGGGAGGGAGGGGCGCAGGTGCAGCATGGAAGCTCCGAGCAGCGACGGGAGGGAGGGGCATGTGCAGCGTGGGAGCTCCGAGCAGTGACGGGAGGGAGGGGCGAAGGCGCGGCACGGATGGGGACGGGCGAGAGGGGCGCAGGATGTCTTTCTTCATCCAAGCCCTTCTTTCTTTTCAGCATTGGGACTGTGGGTTAATTTTATAAATACTCAAGGGGTTTTCTGTAAAATAGTCAAGCAGACGAAAATTTTGGGTAGAAACACTACTTACTTTATAGATAGTTATATATATATATAGTACAATGGCGACCGATGGCCATGGATGCATGCGATCTGAGAGATACGGTGCATAGGCAGCGTGTGCCATGTGGGCGCGCGGCGAGCGCTAGAGTTTATTGGCGCAGGTGAAGACTCGGTGAAGTGCTAATCGATCTGGAGCTATATATGTATGCTGACACCCCTCCCTCGGCAGGCTCATCGTTGGCGTGAGTGACGGAGAGGCCTTTAGTGAAAATCTCGGCAATCTGACAAGCGCTTGGAACATGTGTGACACGAAGTTCTCCCATGGCAACATTTTCCCGAACAAAATGTATATCAAGCTCGATATGTTTTGTGCGCCGGTGATGTACTGGATTCTGCAACATGTAGACAGAAGAGATGTTGTCACAGAACACCAAAGTTGCTGATGTCACCGTGCAAAGGAGCTCGGTAAGGTGTCAAAGCCAGGAGCACTCGGAGACTGCATTCCCGATGGTGCGGTACTCGACCTCAGCGCTCGACCTGGACACCGTGGTCTATTGCTTAGAGGACCACGATATGAGGGAGTCGCCAAGAAAAACACAGAAGTCGGACGTGAAACGTCGTGTGTCAGGGCAGCCGGCCCAGTCCGCGTCCGAGTAGGCGGTGATCATCAGGGAAGTAGCTTTGCGTAATTGAAGACCAAGGGTGATGTTGCCTTTGATATACCTGAGGATACGCTTCAACATAGTGTAATGGACATCCCGCGGCGAGTGCATATGTAAGCATACCTGTTACATGACGTAGGCAATGTCGGGACGGTTGAGCGTCAAATACTGTAATGCTCTGGCGATGCTGCTGTAAAGCTTGGCATCATCGAGAGGCTGGCCATCGTTAGTGGACGACATGGGCTTCTATTAACACCTAAATTTGGTAATTGAATCCCTAAGTCCTGGCAAGGGTGAAACAGAATCGGTTTGGTTGGTTTGACGAAAAAGCAGAGGCCCCATCGGTTGAGAAGCGATCGGCTGCGAAGCCAGTCGGCTAAGGTTGAATCGGACAAGAGCGGCCGATAGCCGATTCTAGGTTCAGAGAAGATAAAACCGTTTCTGGTACAGATGTTTAAAGATAATTAGAAGATTTGGTTATCAGATTGCGCATTAAAAGATATTGCCATCTATGGATAGAGTCCTGTAACGGCAATCGTATCTGTAAATTAGGAGTTTGTTTAAACTGTTTATTGTAATGCGGCGTGGGTCCTTCATGGGATATCGTTGTATTTTAAATAGTAGTTTAGATAGAGTCCAGGGTTTTTACAGATAATGTTATCTTGGGTATAAATAGGACCCGAGACCCCCTGTAAATAAAAAACAAAAATACAATCAATCAAACAACCTTCGGCGCATTCCCAACATTTTTTCTTTAGACGAGCAATTGATTTGGCTATGGGCTGCATCGTTTCGATCCCCAAATCCAGGTAAATGCTTGTCATTAGTGATATGTTCTGCTAATTCTAGTGCTTCCATCGTAATGACACATTAGATTCAGGGGTTTATACTGCGCTATTTACCATATATCGCATATAAACTGGAGCAATGTTTAGATCTATCTTACCATTGGACAGTTCTATCAAGAACCCGCAACCAATAAGGCTAGATATAAAGGTTGGCTCGTTTATGTGCGGTATCCACCGTCTCGAGAGTATAAATCAGCTATAACAGATTAGGTTGTTCTTTTTATACTTAATGTTGCATCAACGTTGAACTATTAAGTCATTTTTAGAACTTCCAAATATCTGTTCGGTTAGATTTATATGTTTAAGAGACAGCACCGGGATTTCAGCCGGCCTTATGTGCTCTAATATGTTTCTTTTAGTATATTTATTACTAGATTTATGTTAGGACTGCCTCTTATATTAAGATCCCATTCTTGTCGGACATCATAAGCCGAGATCGACCTGCCATCAACAGTCGACGGCCGATTTCCCAGGCTAATCGTGTTTGGTTCAAGAATGATATCTTTTCATAAGATTCATCGGAGTACTAGCCGATTCATTGTTAGCTTTTCAGTATCGGCTAGGTTATCAATACATATATTTATATCCTTTGCTGTATTTGAGTTAAGCGGCTGATGCTGTCTCGGTATAGCCGATCCATTCCAATCGCTTGGCTTAAATATATTTTAGGATAGCATATATATGTTCATGGATTCCCTCAGCCGATCCAGTGGGGATCTAACCTAACACTTAACGCATATATCTTGTTTTTCTTGTTGGTTAGCAGATCAAACCAACTGGCATGCCCTGCACTGCACAGGCAACCGAGAAGGACCTGCACTGGAGTTAAGCAGATCTTCCAAGCCAGCGCGTGAGAGAAATTTCTCATCAACAGCTTCACGTCGGCTAAAGTGCTGACTGGTTTACAGTTGCTCATGCCGACGTGCTCAAGGAGGTCTTCGGCATACTGGGTCTGAGAAAGGTAAAAACCAGCAGGTGTTCAACGCACGCTGATGCCGAGGAAGTGATGCACTGGTCCCATGTCCTTGACGGCGAAGGTGTTTTGCAGGTGCGTGGTGACATGGAGGAGAAGACTTGGCGTGGACACGGAAAGGATCATATCGTCCACGTACAGAAGGAGATATGTCGTTGCACCGTTGTGATTGTAGACGAACAGGGAGGAATCGGCCTTGGACTGAACGAACCCCATGGATGCCACGTGCACGACGAAGTGATCGAACCATGCCTGTGGAGCTTGCCGGAGGCCGTAGAGGGAGAGCGAAAGAAGGCAGACATCATTTGGGCAGGCAGGGTCGACGAACCCAGTCGGCTACTGACTGTAGACTTCCTGAAGATTGCCATGGAGAAAGACATTGGAAACATCAAGCTGATGAGCCGGCCAATTGTTTGTGGCGACGAGCGTAAGCACGGTGCAGATGGTGGCTGGCTTGATCACTGGTGATAACGTCTCGCCGAAGTCAACACCGGGCCGTTGATTGAAGCCACGGATGACCCAGCGAGCTTTGTATTGCTCAAGTGTGCCGTCGGGATTCATCTTATGTTTGAACACCCATTTGCCAGTGATCACGCAAGCGCCGGGAGGCCGAGGAACCAGAGTCCATTGTTTGCCTGAAGAGTGTTGAATTCCTTTTGCATTATGGCAAACCAATTGGGATCCTTCACAGTGGAGCAAACGCTGCCCGGTAAAGGGGAATTTGATGCCAGTGCGGGCGCGGGTCACCATAGGGTGGCCGGATGGCATGACGGCGGGTGGTGTGGCAGGGGAGAGAGAGTGAGTAGGGCTGGCGGTAGGCGGTGGCGTAGGCGCAGGTGATGGTATGGTCGGGCTCGGCGCGGGAGGTGTGGTCGGGGTGCGGGGTGCAGACACAGTGTCGGTGATGATCAGGGGGCGCACGAAGAGTAGCCAGGACGGGCGGTATGTGTGCGTGTGGGTATTGGTGGCAAAGCGGCGGCGAGATGAGGCAGTGACGGTGTGGAGAAGCGAGGCGGGGATGGTGTGGTGGTGGCTGGAGGTGGCGGAGAGGTGGTGACATCAGGAAATGGAGCGACAGGGGAAGACGACCATGGTGGGGAAGCTGATGAAGTTTGCTGGAAGGGGAATACCGTCTCATCGAAGATGACGTGTCGCGATGTAATCACACGCTCGGTGTGCCAATCGTAGCATCTGTAGCCGTGGTGATCATTGGGGTAGCCGATGAAGACGCACTTGATGGAGCGAGTGGCGAGCTTGTGACCAGCGGTGGCGATAAGGTTAGGAAAGCAACGACACACGAACACGCGAAGCTCGCTGTAAGATGGTGCGATGCCGAAGAGCAATTCATAGGGCATCATTGTACCGATAGCATGGCAGGGACGACGATTGATGATATACGTCGCCGTTGCGAGAGCTTCTACCCAGAACATCAGAGGAGCCGAACTGTGAATAAGCATTGTACCAAGAGAATCGTTAATCGTGCGAAGAACACGCTCAGCTTTCCCATTCTGTTGGGAGGTATACGGGCAGGAGAGGCGAAGCTGAGTGCCGAGGGAGCTGAGCAAGATGCGCATGGCGTTGGAATCATATTCGCCGCCATTGTCGGTCTGAAAAGCTAGTATTGGTAAGCGAAATTGGGTGTAACATAGGTGAGGAAGGCACGAACGGTGGGAAAATTCCTCAAGAATGAGAAAAGAATGGTCGCTCTGGAATGAGTGCGACGGGTTCTTTGAGGTAATCACCGGCTTGATGTAGCAGTAGCGCAGGTTGACACCGTGGAGAAGATTGAGGACTTGGCTCGGTTTGGAGACGGGATGGCCGATGTCATGTAGCTTGTCCGCCGGGTGCTTCAATCTGGTGCAGCAATCGCGCATCGACATGTCACTGTTAGCACCCTACGGATTCAAGCAAGCAGAACAAGAACAGAGAAACACGAACGAGAGAGAGAGGGGGATTTCGATTCACCAGATCCAATCCGGATCGGTGTCGCCATCGCCTACGCCACCTTCCAGGTTCTTCTTTGCCCGCCTTTCAAAACAGAGTTCTCTGTATCTTTATACAACTTAGTTCACGCACACACGCGTACAGATGTGATTGGCTAATTCAGACTTAGCTAGTCCAATCGGGACCCAGCACCCTAGAGTTAATCCTCTTGATGCGTTGCCTCCTTCCTTTCATAGTCTGCATTGGCTCCTCGAACTCCTGTAGCATATCCGGCGAATTGGGCTTGTCTTCGTACTATAGAGCATCCTGCATCGCTGGCCCAACAGGCTGTAGCACATCTGGACAAGGCCCCCCTTGCGATGTTCCTCATCAGGCAGCACCGGCTTTCGTCAGGGAGCTAACAAGCCCCTCCCCTTGAAAACTCGCTTGCCCCCAAGCGAGTGAAGGGTTACGCGGAGGCTACGCTAGCCGAAAACAAAACTTTTTATCGCGCAAACCAGGAACACTTGCAAGTAAGGGCCGATAGATCGTTACCGATTGGAGTAGAGTGCAGCGGAATAGCCAATCGTGGCAATCCGATCCGGAACAAGGTAGCCGATTCCTAGACACAGCCCACCCGCCAATCGCCGATTCGAGTCGTCCGGCCGCGTTCTCACTCCTCGCTCCGATGCGCCCGACCGCAGCCGATTCCACCACGCCCGATCGCTCCGATTGCGCCGATCCGAAGCCGATCAACAGCCGCGCAACGTAGCAGCGCCTCTACCGGTATCCACACGTCCGGGGACGTAACGCCGTACACCCGTGTGCTAGCACGCGATGCAAGGCTAGGGTTTGGCTCGAAAGTGGGGAGGGTTTCCGTGGAGATTGATCTCGGCGACTTCGTTGCACGCGATGCAATTGACATGTTGCAGCTCTCCACCCTCCCTCCTTTATATAGAGTTGGCCGACTAGGACTAGTGGCCGATCGGACTCTATTTTTGAACCGGATCTCATCCGTATCTCATAGAGTTGGCCGCCCATACGTCGTAAGCCTATAGGACTCTATCTCGATCGGATCCCTATCCGATCGAGCCGTATCCGAGTCCAACTCGAATGCCTGTTCTTATCCCCTTAAGCGTGCGACCCGTAGGTTCAGGTATACTCGGTTTCGGCTATAGTCTAACTTGGCCGATCGTCGGCTCGAGTCCAACTCAGCCGACCCGTCACACGCGGCGCCTAGCAAGCACATATTGACACCATAGTATACAAGAATATAATATCGGCTCGAACCTGTAATGTGTACACAAATCCCTTTGCCTCACGATACCGTTAAGCTATAGGCAAGATGTGTGCCATCCCTTCAATAGCTTAACCATTCACTCGAACCGTATTGGATTATCCGTCGTTGATTGACTCCTCAATCAACTTAGCATGGCCATGCATTTCCATAATCCATTACCTCGAGGGGCCCAGAGATATCTCTCCAAAGGAGGGGCAAATTCCATCTTGATCACTCACATCCCACTCCATGTTTCATAGCAAACCCGAAAACTACCTTTATAACTACCCACTTACGGAATAGCGTTTGGTAGTCCCAAAGTAGGCTACTACACATGTTGGAATCCATGGTGATCTCAGGTCTAAGGACTTTGTACCAACACTACCCGAGACCAACTAATGGCACATTAATTCCCGTAGTGTCTCATGGTGGGTCTATCCAACAATGTGTTCTCCAACACATATGTCCATGTTTATTGATTTGGTATCTCCATACCCATGATCTATGAGACATGATCATCAATCAATAAACATGCCGATCTTAGAATCATATTTGTTCTAACAATATGACATATGATCGTGGATCGTTTAGAAATAGATTCATACATAAAGAGTCTCATAAATAAGTCACGTACTTATTGATCAATACAAGATGTCTATTTCATGGAACCGAATAACACTTTATTCATTTATACATAAACATTGACGTGATATCCAACATCTCCATGTTGCCTCTAGGGCATATCACTAACAATCTCCCACTTGCACTAGAGTCAATCATGTAAGTATCTATTACCCATTGCTTCTTGTGTGCGCCTCATGCTTCTACCGAGGGAGAGGTTTTGTCGCGGATCGGCTATGTTGAGATCCGTGTGCACTTTGCATATCTTGACATCACCTCCGTCCACAATCTCGCGGATGAGATGATATCGCCGAAGTATGTGTTTGGACTTCGATGTGACCTCGGCTCCTTGGCTTGCGCAATGGCTCCACTATTGTCACAATAGAGAGACATTGGACCGTCGTACTAGTCATCACACCAAGCTCGAAACGAATTTCTTGATCCAAACAGCCTCCTTACAGCTTCCGAAGCAGCAATGTACTCGGCCTTCGTTGTAGAATCAAGCAATGATCCTGCTTGGAATTCTTCCACTGATCGCGCCTCCATTCAAGTAACACGAACCCGCATTGCGATCTATAATCATCCTTGTCCGTTTGGAAGCTAGCATCGGTGTAACCACTTACAACGAGCTCTTCTTCACCTCCATAGACTAGGAACATATCCTTAGTTCTTCTCAAGTACTTAAGGATATTCTTTACGCAGTCCAGCTGACCTTCACCTGGATCTCGATCGGTATCGCTCGTAGCACTCAAAGCGTACGAGACATCCGGGCGTGTACAAAGCATGGCATACATGATGGATCCAATTGCCGAAGCATATGGAACCATACCCATCTTATTCCGCTCATCATGTGTCCGAGGACACTCATTCTTGCTAAGATTAATGCCATGTGACATGGGCAAGAAACCTTTCTTGGAATCATGCATGTTAAATCTTTTCAACACCTTGTCAATGTATGTACTTTGGCTTAATCCAATTAGCCTCTTGGATCTATCCCTATAGATCCGAATGCCCAATATGTATGCTGCCTCCCTAAGTCTTTCATGGAAAAACTATTTTTCAATGAAGACTTGACGGATTCAAGCATAGGGATATCATTTCCAATCGCAATATGTCATCCACATATAAGATTAGAAATACAATTGCACTCCCACGACCTTTTGTAAACACAGCCTCTTCTTCGTTTTTGATGAAACCAAACCCTTTGATTACTTCATCAAAACGAATATTCCAACTCCGAGATGCTTGCTTTAATCCATAAATGGACTTTCGTAGCTTGCATATCTTTCCAGCGATTCTGGATCGACAAAACCCCGAGGTTGTATCATGTATACATCCTCGCTTAGGTTTCCATTCAGGAAAGCCGTTTTGACATCCATCTCGCCATATCTCATAATCGAAATATGCAGCAATCGCTAGGATAATCCGAATAGATTTAAGCATTGCGACGGCGAGAAGGTTTCATCATAATCAACTCCTTGAATCTGTTTAAAACCTTTCGCCACCAATCGCGCCTTATAGATGTGAACATTTCCATCCATATCGGCCTTTTTCTTAAAAACCCATTTACACTCAATGGTTTTGACACCATCAGTGGATCTACCAAGTTCCAAACTTGATTGTCGTACATGGATTCTATTTCGGATTTCATGGCTCCAAGCCACTTGTTGGAATCGGATCCCACCATCGCTTCCTCATAGGTCTTAGGTTCATCGTTGTCCAACAACAATATATCACGTTGTTCCGCACCCGTGTACCGGTGCACGACGTGATCTTTCGACCTTCGTGGGTGGTGTATCTACAACCGGTGGCGCAACACTTTGCTCCTCCTGTTGTGGTTCTGTGGTCGCTGAAACGTTTTTTGGTGTTTCTTGAACTTCTTCAAGATGCACCCTGCTCCCACTAACCCTTCTTGAAAGAAACTCTTTCTCCAAGAAGACACCGTGTCGGGCGACAAACACTTTGCCTTGTTCCCGATTATAAAAGTAATATCCCTTGGTTTTCTTAGGATATCCCACAAAGAAGCACTTGTCAGATTTGGGTGTGAGCTTGTCAGACTGTAAACGTTTTACATAAGCCTCACATCCCCAAATTTTGAGAAAAGACAAACTAGGGGGTTGCCCTGTCCATATCTCATATGGTGTCTTTTCAACCGACTTAGATGGAACTCTATTTAGTGTGAGCGCAACTGTTACAAGAGCATATCCCCGAAGGATAACGGAAGATCACTTTGGCTCATCATCGACCGCACCATGTCCAACAAGGTGCGATTTCTCCGTTCGGACACTCCGTTCCATTGTGGAGTTCTGGCGGAGTCAATCGTGGAACAATTCCACAATCTTTCGATGATTACCAAACTCTTGGCTCAAGTATTCCCTCCACGATCCGATCGTAGAAACTTGATTGTATTCCCTAAATGATTCTCGTACTTCATTCGGAATTCTTTGAACTTTTCAAAGGATTCGGACTTATGCCTCATTAAGTAGATATAACCATATCTACTAAAGTCATCGGTAAATGTAATGAAGTACGATAACCACCTCGGCCGTTGAGCTCATTGGTCCACATACATCGTATGTACGAGTGCCAATTAGTCACTTGCTCTCTCACTATGTCCCGTGAAAGGTGCCTTTGTCATCTTACCAAGTAAACAAGACTCACATATCTCA
Organism: Oryza australiensis; assembly: GCA_019925245.2. NCBI lineage: Eukaryota > Viridiplantae > Streptophyta > Magnoliopsida > Poales > Poaceae > Oryza > Oryza australiensis. Next base: position 1,033,340 of record JAIFGZ020000010.1, read on the forward strand.
AATGATTCAAAATCAAAAGAGTGAAGCAATCCATCCTTATGGAGCTTCTCCATGCGTTTCTTATTTATATGGCCTAATCGATAATGCCGATAAACGTGGGGTTTATATCATTAGAGAGTTGTCTTTCTGTATTAATGTTATAGATGGGAGACGCTTCAAGATTCAAAACGTATAATCCATTCACTAATGGAGCATGAAAATAGAACATATCTTTGAGATATATTGAACAACCATTGTTCATTGATCTAAAATCATATCCTTCCGCTTGCAAACATGAAGCGGAAATAACGTTTTGACATAGTGTTGGAACACAATAACAATTATTTAATTCCAAAACTAATCCCGAAGGTAGATGAAGTGGTACCGTGCCGAAGAATCCGTAGCAACGCTTGCTCCATTGCCGACGCGTAGGTTCACCTCGCCCTTCTCAATCCTCTACTTCTTCTCATTCCCCGCAACGATTTGCAAATATGAGCTACGATCCGGTATCAAATACCCAAGAGTCGTAGGTGAAGTAGCAAGATTAATGTCTATAACATTAATAATCGAAGCGTAAGTCGTACTTTGCTTCTTTTTGAGATCCTCCATGTACTTCTTGCAGTTCCTCTTCCAATGGCCTATCTCCTTGCAATAGAAGCAAACGGCATCTCGATGCCGACCCCTTCTTGCCCTTCTTTGCATTGGAGGCACTCGCGATCTCATCGGGAGTTAACTTCCTCTTGGTGCAAAGTTTCTTGACACGTGGTTTGCGCTTTGCCTTCGCATCATCATCACATGATGACCGTTTTTCTGGATACTCTCCTCACTGTCTTTAGCATCCGATGCAATTCAGCCAAGGTTCTATCCATATTGTTCATGTGATAGTTTAATATGAATGGCTCGAAGCTCGGAGGGAGCGACCGGAGAATCACATCGAGCCAACTCTTGGCTAAGGGAAAACCTAGTTTTTCGACTCTCGATATAGCCAATCATCTTTATCACATGCGGACCGACGGGATTCCCTCAACAAGCTCGCACGCAAACAAAGACTTTGAGGTGTTGAACCTCTCGGCCCGAGCTTGGTTCTCAAACATGCCACGCAGTCCCGAATAATAGTGTGAACATCGCTGCTCTCATATTGCTTCGAAGCTCGGGGACATTGTAGCAAGCATGAGACAGCTTATATCTAGGGCATCATTAGTGTGCTTCTCGTAAGCTCTCCGTGCGTTGCGGTGGCATTATTTGGCAAATCCTCGGGATAGGGTACTTCAAGAACGTACTCCTTACGCTCTTGCTTGAGAACAATTCTCAAGTTGCGATACCAATCCATAAAGTTTGTTCCATTTAATTTTTCCTTTTTGAGAATAGATCGCAAATTAAAGGTACTGGGTGTAGTATTAGCCACCATTTATTCTACAAAGAAAAAGCAAAGTTTAGCACAATGTTTATGCTATGTCTTTTGTTAAACAATTTAACATAAGACTCCCATTACGTATTTTCCACCTTCCTCTAGGTTACGTATTGGGTCAAGATCCACATGTTAGTTAATTTTCTAGTGAGCTTTGGCATCACTGCTAGAAAATTAGTAACATCGGTAAGCAACACCTTGCTAATCACATCTCTATGTGACTCTTGTTGTTGGTGTGGCATCTCCATGCCCCGGCCCCAACCTATGCCCCAAGGCCCAAAACTGTTTTGATAGCCTTGTTAAGTAAACCAAATGCTCCGCCGTATATGTCCGACATATACCCCTCGTGTTATGATAGAGAATGGCACTCGCTTTGGCGGACCCACCATTGACGAGCATAACGGTGACGGGTGCAACATTTGGAAAGGCATCATTACTACTTAATTTTGCGAGGGATGCTATCCTATCAAACAAACATATCACATATATGAAAGGGTAGAATAGCATGAAATAGTATGGCCCCCTTCACATGGTGATCTCTATCTCCATGCCGGTGTAGAGGATCTCCATCTTCATCACCGTTCTTCCGAGTGTCGAATGCTTGATATCTTCAAACTAAGCTACTACTATAGAAGCTCTAATTGAAGATTACATCGACTCGCAGGTCGTGAAAGAATATTACAAGCATTGCACGTATGAAAGAATATTACGGGATTGCACATATGAAAGAATATTACATGCATCACATGCATCTCATACATACAATAGAGCCATACCATTTCAAAGCATTCTCGCAAAAACAAGTTAGGCGTAAAACGTTTTCTACCTATCGCAGAGATACGGCATCGAGACAACCTATAAGGGGGTACGCACAACGCCCGGAACACCACACGAAATTCATAGATCCAATCTATGAAATCGCTTACGGAAACCATATCGACGTAATCATATTATGCCGTCCCGATACACTATCAAGGGAGATGGTTTGCGTTGGCGCGAGGCAGCTAACAAGATCGGACTACGAGATAGCTTCGGCATAATCACATTATACCGTTCCGATACACTATCAAGGAACGCTATCTCGAACCCAACTCAAACCGAGTAATATGGAAATTGCTTCGATGTAATCACATTACGCCGTTCCGATACACTATCAAGGAACGCAATTACCATTAACTCTCCTCAACAGATCCCGTAAAACCGATTGATCTAATCAACCCGTGCGCAAAACTTGTTCCAGATCCAATCTAAAACCCGAACTAAGCAAGATTAGCTCGATACCACCGAAGGGTTACGCGGAGGCTACGCTAGCCGAAAACAAAACTTTTTACCGCGCAAACCAGGAACACTTGCAAGTAAGGGCCGATAGATCGTTACCGATTGGAGTAGAGTGCAGCGGAATAGCCAATCAGGGCAATCCGATCCGGAACAGTGTAGCTGATTCCTAGACACAACCAATTCGCCAATCAGCCGATTCGAGTCGTCCGGCCGCGTTCTCACTCCTCGCTACGATACGCCCGACCGCAGCCGATTCCACCACAGCCGATCGCTCCGATTGCAGCCGATCCGGCCGATCAACAGCGCGCAACGTAGCAGCGCCTCTACCGGTATCCACACGTCCGGGGACGAACGCCGTACACCCGTGTGCTAGCACGCGATGCAAGGCTAGGGTTTGGCTCGAAAGTGGGGAGGGTTTTCGTGGAGATTGATCTCGGCGACTTCTGTTGCACGCGATGCAATTGACATGTTGCAGCTCTCCACCCCTCCCTCCTTTATATAGAGTTGGCCGACTAGGACTAGTGGCCGATCAGGACTCTATTTTGAACCGGATCTCATCCGTATCTCATAGAGTTGGCCGCCCATACGTCGTAAGCCTATAGGACTCTATCGATCGGATCCCTATCCGATCGAGCCGTATCCGAGTCCAACTCGAATGCCCTGTTCTTATCCCCTTAAGCGTGCGACCGTAGGTTCAGGTATACTCGGTTTCGGCTATAGTCTAACTTGCCGATTGTCGGCTCGAGTCCAACTCAGCCGACCGTCACCGCGGCGCCTAGCAAGCACATATTGACACCATAGTATACAAGAATATAATATCGGCTCGAACCTGTAATGTGTACACAAATCCCTTTGCCTCACGATACCGTTAAGCTATAGGCAAGATGTGTGCCATCCCTTCAATAGCTTAACCATTCACTCGAACCGTATTGGATTATCCGTCCGTTGATTGACTCCTCAATCAACTTAGCATGGCCATGCATTTCCATAATCCATTACCTCGAGGGCCCGAGATATCTCTCCAAAGGAGGGGCAAATTCCATCTTGATCACTCACATCCCACTCCATGTTTCATAACAAACCCGAAAACTACCTTTATAACTACCCAGCACGGAATAGCGTTTGGTAGTCCCAAAGTAGGCTACTACACATATTGGAATCCATGGTGATCTCAGGTCTAAGGACTTTGGACTAACACTTCCCGAGACCAACTAATGGCACATTAATTCTGTAGTGTCTCATGGTGGGTCTATTCAACAATGTGTTCTCCAACACATATGTCCATGTTTATTGATTTGGTATCTCCATACCCATGATCTATGAGACATGATCATCAATCAATAAACATGCCGATCTTAGAATCATATTTGTTCCAACAATATGACATATGATCGGGATCGTTTAGAAATAGATTCATACATAAAGAGTCTCATAAATAAGTCACGTACTTATTGATCAATACAAGATGTCTATTTCATGGAACTGAATAACACTTTATTCATTTATACATAAACATTGACGTGATATCCAACATCTCCATGTTGCCTCTAGGGCATATCACTAACAGCGAGTGCACCAGGGAAACGGCAGTGCAGATCCTCCAAGTCTTCCCATGTTTCTTATCCAACATCATCACCAGACCAACGAACAAGAATTTGTGGAATAACAGACTTACCCTTCCGGAGTTGACGATGAGCTAGAACAGCAAGAGGCCTTTGAATAGGGTCCATCACAAGAAGTTGTTGCTGCACTTGACCAGAAAACCCAGTAGCTGCTTTGAGCTGAGAAACATGAAAGACAGGGTGAATTGCACTATCGGCTGGAAGGCGCAATCTGTAAGCAACCGTACCAACCCTGGCCAGAATTTGATATTGACCAAAGTAGCGAAATGGGAGTTTATGATTTGCTCGGCGAGAGACTGAAGATTGCACATAGTGTTGTAACTTGAGATAGACCCAATCACCTTCAGAGAATTCCCTTAAACTTCGACGTTTATTGGCATAGCACATCATTTGTTGCTGAGCTCTGTTCAGATGCTGCTTGAGCAATCGAGCCATCAGTTTGCGTTCCTGCAACCAAGTGTGTAATTATGGAATCGCACAAGCTTCTTCAGTGATACCAAAATGTCCAGGAGGGTATCCATATAACACTTCAAAAGGAGATTTCAGAAGTGAAGAGTGGTAAGATGTATTGAACCAGAATTCAGCTAGATATAACCATGAGCTCCATTTGTGAGGAATAGAGTGGACAAAACAGTGCAAGTAGATTTCGAGGCATTGATTCACCCTCTCGGTTTGGCCATCTGTTTGTGGGTTGTATGCAGTGCTTAAGTGCAATTGAGTACCAGACTTCAGGAAAAGTTGCTCCCACAAGTGGCTGGTGAAAATCTTGTCCTGGTCTGAAATGATACTTTTAGGCAAGCCATGGAGTTTATACACATTGTGCATGAAAGCATCAGCAACATCAAGGGCAGTAAAAGGATGAGCTAGAGGAGTGAAGTGAGAGTACTTTGAAAACTTGTCAACAACAACCATAATGCAAGTGAATCTGGAAGATTTAGGCAACCCTTCTATGAAATCCATGAAAATTACCTGCCATGCACCTTCAGCAACTGGCAGAGGCTGCAACAAACCTGGATACTTGTTACGGTCTGGTTTGGCTTGCAAGCATACCCCACAGTCCTTAATAGCAGCCTTGATAATGTGCTTCATCCTGGGCCATGCAAAAAGAGCCTTAATTCTCCGGTAAGTAACAGGAAAACCTGAATGACCTCCCACTGGACTATGATGCAAAGCAGAAATAATTCTATGTTGTAAATCTGAGTTGTGGCCCACCCAAATTCTTCCTTTGTATTTTATGATTCCCTTACTGAGAGAAAAATGAGGTGGAGCATGATCTGACAGGGACAATGCAGTCAGCAGGTCCTTGGCTTGCTCATCCTGAAGATATCCAGCTGCTACTTCATTCAGCCAAACTGGAACACAAGTGGACACATGCTGTAGCTCACCACTCTCCATTGTGTACTTCCTGGAAAGTGCATCTGCAGCTGCATACTTGAGCTCTTCCTATAACGAATCTTGAACTGCAACCCTAATAGCTTGGTGAATGCTTTATGTTGCCAGGGTGTATGGAGCCTCTGTTTACTAAGGTGCATCAAACTGTGATGATCAGTGAGAATGATAAACTCACTGTGTTGGAGATATGATCTCCATTGGTCCACAGCCAACATGATGGCTAAGTACTCTTTTTCATATGTTGATAGTCCCTTATTTTTAATACCCAAGGCTTTGCTCACATAAGCTAGGGGATGGCCATTCTGAAACAACACTGCTCCAATTCCACCTTCACTTGCATCAGTCTCCACTGAATGTTTTGGAGAAGTCTGGCAGGGCTAAAATGGGAGTAGTGACTAGAGCTGTTTTCAAGGTTTGGAAAGCTGTTTCAGTCTCAGAGGCCATCTAAATGGCACATCCTTCCTGAGCAGTTGTGTTAGAGGCTTACTGATGACCCCAAAATCCTTGACAAATTTTCTGTAATACCCTGCCAGCCCCCAAAACCCCCTCAGTTTCTTGATAGATGTTGGAACTTTCCAATTCAGAACTTCCTCAACCTTAGAAGGATCTGTGGATACCCCCTGACCACTAATGATATGCCCTAGATAAGATAACTTTGATTGGCCAAATGTGCATTTACTAAGCTTCACCTTCCATTGATGGTCCGCCAGCAGTTGCAAGACTTGCCTAAGATGGGAAGCATGTGAAACATTGTCTGGACTATAGATCAGTATGTCATCAAAAAATACCAAGGCGAATTTTCAAAGGACAGGGGCCAAGGTAGCATTCATGGCTCCCTGGAATGTGGCAGGAGCTCCAGTAAGCCCAAAGGACATGACCTTGTATTCATAATGTCCTGAATGAGTTTGAAACGCAGTTTTGTGCTCCTCTCCTTCTTGCAGCCTGATCTGGTGGTATCCTGCTCTAAGGTCCAGTTTAGTGAAGACCTTAGCCCCAGCCAGCTCATCCAATAGTTCATCAATCACTGGCATAGAAAATTTGCCCTTAATGGTAATGGCATTTAGCTGTATGTAATCTATGCATAATCTCCAAGAGCCATCTTTCTTCTTAACAAGCAAAGCCGGAGAGGAATTGGCGCTTGTGCTAGGCCGAATGACTCCAGTAAGTAGCATGTCCTTAACCTGTTGCTCTATTTCATCTTTTTGGGCAGGGTTGTGCCTATATGGTCTGATGAAGACGGGCTTAGAATCAGGTTGTAAGGGAATTCTGTGATCACAAGCCCTTTTGGGGGATAAACCAGTGGGTTCTGCAAAGATTTCCTGATAGTCTTGTATCAGTGGTACAAATTCAAGAGGCACATCTTGGAGTTGCTCAAGAAGAATCTGATAAAGTTGCAGGACATGCATAATGGAACCAGACTTCATCATTCCTTGAAGTTGGTCATGGTTAATGGTAGCACAACTGGAGGTTTTGGCCTGGATTCCTTGTAACTTGACAGCCTTTTTCTTTCCTTGGAATTCCATACTTTTATCAGCCCAGTTGATATGCATGACTCCCAAATCAGATAGCCAGTCCATTCCTAATATTACATCATAAGCTCCCAACTCCAACAGTTTAAAATCCATAGTGAAACTCTCACCCTGGGTCCACCATAAGCACTGAGGAATGAATTTAGTACACATCAATAACCCACCATCAGCAATCTTAACTGAAATTGCCGTCTGCAAGTTCTGAACTCCTTGCAACCTTCCTGCCACCTGGGAATCCAAAAAGGAATGTGAACTTCACGAGTCAACTAGCATTAAAACTTCTGTACCCTGGACCCAACCCCTTAATCTGAAAGAATTTGCAGATTCAGTACCACACAATGCCTGTTGGGATATGGCCATCAGAGAGCCTTCCTCTTGCTCAGTTGCATTATCAACTTCCTAGTCAGGTGTTGGCACCAGAACGTCTAACATTTCTTGAACTACATGAAGCTGGACAGAACTTGAGCACTTATGATCTTTACTCCACCTTTCACCACAAGTGAAGCATAATCCTTTAGCTCTTCTAAAAGCCTTCAATGCTGCTAGTCTGTCCTCCCTGCTCTTGTTGATGTATTGCCCTCTTCGATCTTCTGATGTTTGTGACCCAGATACCTTAGGAGATACATTGTATTGCCCTGAAGTTGCCATTGTTTTGGGTTGAGGTTTAGGAATCACAGTATGCTCAGACTTCCTTTGAGTCACAGGCTTACACCCCTCTAATATTTCCTCCTGAAGCATAGCCAATGAACATGCAGCATCTAGATCAAATGGTTTCTGAAGCAATACAGCAGACCTGATCTCTTGTTTCAACCCTTCAACAAATTTGGTGACGAAGTAATTCAGAGGGAGGGAGCTATCATAAGCTAGCAGGTGGTGCATAATACTGTCGAATTTTTCCACATACTCAGAAACTAAAGCATCCTGGGTGATGTGTATCCACTGAGGAATCAATATCTCCTGCTTGTCCTTAGCAAATCTAAGACAGACCTGCTCAGGAAAATCCTACCAACCAATTCCAACTATTTTGGGCCTCACTAACTGGAGCCAGAAAGTTGCATTCCCAACAAAATTTTGCCCTGCAACTCTTACCTAATTCCTGGGATGAACACCATATATGTCAAAATATTCCTCACAATTGTTTTTCCACATTTGGGGACTATCTCCATCAAACTAAGGACAGGACATAGGGGGCACATTCCCACTAATACTCAGTGATCCCATCGACCCTGATGCCAGAGAATGGCTCCTATCCACCCCATGCGATTCAGGAAACAGAAGAGAAGGAATCATGTTACCAGTTGTTGGGGTAGCAGTCACGTGGAAACTGGGTGGTTCCCTTGGTTGCTGGTGAAAAACTGACTGAAGCTTCTCCATCTTGTTTTGCAGTTCAGTCACAGAGCCCTGCAGTTCCTCCACCCTCTTTTCAACCTCAGGAAACCTAGATTCCACTGCTAACTTGAGCGCCATGAACTCGAATCCGCTTCGCTCCTCAGAATGTTCTCTCCTCCTCTACATTTCTTCATGCCGCCTGACGGATTCCTCCATCTTCCTCAATAGCAAGTCCAACTTACTCTCCTGATCCATGATCTTAGCGGTCTGCTTCGTGATGTACTAGGGCTTGTCGTACGCGGCCGTGACTGACACTCGCTCCAAATCCCACTAACCCAGTCGAGGGAGCCAAAGCTTTTGCGGGATTCGTCACCGAAGCAACAATCCCCACCTCTTTCGGGAAGCTTTTACAAAAGGATCCGAGCAAGGAGAGCGGCAATGCTCTGATACCAGATTGTTAGCCCCCTAACAGATTCAAGCAAGCAGAACAAGAACAGAGAAACGCGAATGAGAAAGAGAGAGGGATTTCAATTCACCAGATCCAATCCAGATCAGTGTCGCCGCTGCCTATGCCACCTTCCAAGTTCTTCTTCCCCCACCTTCCAAAACAGAGTTCTCTGTATCTTTATACAACTTAGTTCACGCACACACGCGTACAGATGCGATTGGCTAATTCGGACTTAGCTAGTCCAATCGGGGCCCAGCACCCTGGAGTTAATCCTCTTGATGCGTTGCCCCCTTCCTTTCGTAGTCTGCATCGGCTCCTCGGACTCTTGTAGTGTATCCGGCGAATTGGGCTTGGCTTCGTACTATAGAGCATCCTGCACCGCTGGCCCAACAGGCTGTAGCACATCTGGCACAAGCCCCCCTTGCGATGTTTCTCGTCAGGCAGCACCGGCTTCGTCAGGGAGCTGACAGTCACCTTGTTGAAGATTGCGGAGCTCGTTTTCCAGGTAGACGGTGTGCTGTAGTTCATTGTCCTGAAACAGGCCCTTGACGACGTGCCACAGGAAAAATGCATCATGGTGATCGCGGTGAATGATGTCGAAGATGCCAGAGGAGACGGTGGAGAGAATCCAGTTGACGACGCAAGAATCAATCCTGCGCCACTCGCTGTCGCTTTGGTCGTCTAGGGTGGGAGTGCGGATGAGACCGCCGAGGCCGAATTTGTCGAGAGTAGATTCGAAGAAGAGACACCATTGGCCGTAGTTGCCTTCGTCGAGGTCGAGAATGACGGGGATGTGCTGGCGGATAGAGACGCTTTGGAGCACGACAGCGGAGACAGGCGCAACAGAGAGATCATCGGAGGAAGAATCGCCGAGAGCAGAGGGATGCGGCGAGAGAGCCATGGAGGTGGAGGCGGAACTGGCAAAGGGATTGGCAAGAAAAACCGTGGAATCTGATACACGTAGAATTGTATGTATGAATTGTATCACACTTCATTGATCTATATGCATACATATATATAGTACAATGGCGGCCAATGGCCATGAATGCATGCGACCCGAGAGCGACGGTGCATAGGCGGCGCGCGCGACGTGGGTGCACAGCAAGCGCTGGAGTTTGTTGGTGCAGCTGAAGACTCGACGAAGCGATCTGGAGCTATGTCTGCTGATAGCCACCATGCTAGTTGATGCCCATATTCCAGTGAAACAGGTGGTGCCTAGCGTGCGGTGTGGCAGAGCACGCACGTGGGATAGGTGACACACACGTTTGGACTCGCCACCACCCATAGGCCCTAGCAAACGCCGGCTACTTGTGTAAACCTGGTCCAATCTGCAACCCATTGTAAAAATACATGGTGTGAAGTGAAAAGTGATAGAAATATAGGCATTTTACGGCATATTTCGATTTCAAATATTATCCCGTACGGGTCACTTAACTGATCGCACGGGATAATAGCGTATGCGATGATGCCATTTGATTGATTTATTTTGTTTTCATGAATTTTTTTCCAAGTCTCATATTTGAACTACAAGTCATTAAAAAAATAGAATAAAATTAGTGAAAAAATTATATTCATGTTGTTTAGACATGCTTGAGTCATTATCTTGTAAATGAGAATAAATTTTGAATTTTTCTTCATGAAACATGATTAGGAACCTATTGACCAAATGATTTTTAAAATTGTATAAATAGCAAACGAAGTCGAAAAATCATGAAAATTGTCTGGATGTCATGATATTATACGTAGAGGCTGTGGTAAAAAATTGAGAGGGTTTCAAATATTTAATCAGATACGTTATCGCGTGCGGTCGGCTTAAGGGCCCTCGCACTCGGCAAAATTTTGAAAAAAAATTCTTCTCCACCCTCCAAACTTTCTCTACTATGTAAATACAACATTTAAGTCCTAATTATAAAATTTGGTAATTTTTTGATTGGTTTTGCTATATTTATTTGATTTATTTTATTTTCATCAATTTTTTTGCCAAGTCTCACATTTGAACTACAAGTGATTAAAAAATAGAATAAAATTAGTGAGAAAATTATATTCATGTTGTTTAGACCTGTTTGAGTCATTATCCTGTAAATGAGAATAAATTTTGAATTTTTCTTCATGAAACATGATTAGGAACCTATTGACCAAATAATTTTAAAATTGTATAAATAGCAAACGAATTCGAAAAATCATGAAAATTGTCTGGATGTCATGATATTATACATAGAGGCTGTGGTAAAAAATTGAGAAGGTTTGGAATATTTTATCACATACGACACTCACAAAACCGAAGATTCTCCAGAGAAGATTAGAAGTGTTGAGAAGGATTGGTTAGATTTGAAAAGAAAGTGACGGCCGAATTGTCTTTTGATTTCAAAAACTTTTCCATAGGCAATAATTAGCATATATTGATGTATGAAAAAAATTTGGTAATTTTTTGAATCAGTTTGATACTTTTTTCATTAATATCCAATTTGATGAAAAAAAGAGGGATCGATTATCGCGTGCGGGCCGCTTAAACCGCCCGCACGGGAAAATTATTTTCCCATGCAGGCCTCTTAAACCGCCCGAACGGGAAGATCGTTTTTCCGTGCGGGCTATTAAGCCGCCCGCATGGAAAGATGGTGGCCTATATATACTCGCACGCGGGCTCCCAAATTTTTCTAAGTCCCTATGCGAAATACAAACAACCACCGCACCGTCAGGCTGCCAAAATCTACCGCCGTCGCCGGATCCCCGCCCTGTTCGCCATCCTGCGCCGCCAGATCCAGCGTCGCCGCCGTCGCCGCCGCTCAACCCTAACCCTCGCCTCACCGCCCCATCCTCTCTCTCTCCGTCGTCGCTGTCGGCCTCAAGACTGCCGCGTCGCCGTTCGTGCCCCTTCACCGACCTCACCGACCGTCGTCCGCCCCTTCACCGCCCTCCTCTCTCTCTTCGTCGCCGTCGTCGGCCTCAAGACCGCCGGCCCCACCACCGCCGGCCCGCCCGCACGGCCACCTTCACCGAGACCGTCGCCCCTCCACCACTCCACCGCCTCCTGCCTGCCCCACCACCGGCCTCAACCGGCACCCCTTCACCGCCGTCCTCAAGATCTCCACCCTTCACCGGCTCACCGTCGCCGCCGCCTTCAAAACTGCCGCCCCTTCACCGCCGCCGGCCCATCCCCGCGCGACCGCCGCCGGCCCCATCCCCGCGTGACCTCCGCCGGCCACCGGTTAGTACTCCCCCCGGGAATGTGGATGTTTATGCTATGTTCCTGCGAGAAGATGATTATGCTAAGTTGATTATATGGATATGGATGAATGGATTATGGATGTGATTGTACTGTGATGGATGTTTTTGGGATAGTAGTAGAGTATAGAAAAATATGATGTGTTGATGAATGGATTTATAGAAAATGAATGTGGATGAATGGATTATGTATGAATTTTAGATAAATTTTGGATGAATTTTAGATAAATTTTTGATGAATGTTAGATAAATTTTTGATGAGTTTTTGATATAACTGTAAAATGAACTTTTATTTATTTGATGGAACTCTAGTTAATTTTGATGAAAATGTAAAATGGACTGTTTATTTTTTGATGGATTTGTCGATGAATTTTTTGTGTGAAATGATGTGTAGGACTTTAATTTTTTATGAAAATGTAAAATGGACTGCTATTTTTTGATGAATTTTCTTGATGAATTTTTTTCATGTGAAATAGTTGCTATGAAATTTTTAATGTGAATTAGTTGATGTGAACGAACGGGCGCACGGACGAGCGAACAAACGAGTGTTTCTTACGAACGAGACGTGGACGAACGGACGAACGAACGAATGAACCGACGTGGACGAACGAACGAACGACCGAACGAATGACCGAACGAACGACCGAACGAACGACCGAACGAACGGACGGACGAACGATTATCCATTTAACAATACTAAGAGAGAGGAGAGGAGAGGGAGAGGACAGAGAGGAGAGGAGAGGAGAGGAGAGAAGAGAGAGAGGACAATAGCTAGCTAACAGAACGTATACATAAAATAATGGGCACGACCATCTTCCCGTGCGGTCGGCTAAGCGACCCGCACGGGATAATCGATCTTCCCGTGCGGGCCGCTAAAGCCGACCGCACGGGATAATCGATCTTCCCGTACGGTTGGGCCGCCCGCACGCGAAAATGATCTTTTCCCAGACCATTTCGCGCATGCGGGCAGGCCTTCCGCACGGAAAGATGTCTTTCGGCCCGCATGGAAAAACTGTTTCTCGTAGTGTCGGAGGCCTGCTCTCGTAATTTCTGTGCAAGCAGAGTCTTGCGATGGGAATGCAAATGTTGTAGCTCACAGTAGTTTATTTCGTATAGATTTATAGGAGTCTTGACACCTCTCGAACAGGTGCAGGAGAAAGGTTTCACATGCTTGGTCACCGGTTGATTGATAGCCATTAAACATCAGCCATAATCGATATTAGTTATCCCTTTTTAAGATCAGCAATCAACAACATCGGTTACTCATGTTAAATGGCTGCCAATCAATTCGTTAGTTGCACCGTTGTAATTGAGCCATGCATGGAGCTAGGAACGGGAGCAGAAACGGTACCATGCATGCAGGATCAATTCTCAAACGGCATCAGGCATGATTAATTACCGTAATCACCTAACATTATTTGTGAGCCTTGAGATTAAATGAATTAAATAGGCATAGCCCAAATATTCCAATAAAAAGGTATACCTAATCCTGGTCTTACAAGCCACTTTGGTAAATATATGTGAAGCAAAGTAAAATTTACTTATTTTTTTATGGTCGCTCACTTTGCACCTGTCAATTGACAGGCCAAGTAGTTGACATATCTGACAGCCAGAAATCATGCTGGCCTTCAAGTTGCACCCGCTGGGATGAACGTGGCTAAGCTGCTTCCCCAGTAGTAAACGAGTCAAGGGACCTACTATCTCCATCTTATTTTAATCATTTTTTAAATTTTTTGAGGTTTTTTTCAAAATGATCATTATCTAACAAGTATATTTTTTACCCAAAGTAAATATGCATCATTAAATATATTACATGCAACCAACCAAAATTAATATCTATTGATGTAATGATATGTAAAACATGAGTAATCTATGACACGCGAAACAATGAAGTACCTTAATTGATAATGATTAATTTGAGAATGTTGAATATTTTTATATGTTTGGTCTTGATGTCCTTTACTTAGGAGATGATCAAATTGGGATGAAGGGAGTATTAAACAAAAAGGAAGTCAAATAAACAATATTAAATTAATCTCGCCTGGTCTGATGCCACATACTCCCTCTGTTACAGATTATAGGTCGTTCTGGGATTCAAAAATTCAAAATAAACGAGCTGCTGAATTTCGCTTGGTACCCCTACTCTGTTGAATCTCGCTCGAGTTGCCACCTCCGGCCACCATGTCAATGCCGTCGGTCGTCGACCGCTGGTGTACCTCGTCCGTTCTCCCCTCTCCCCTGCCTTTATCCCGCTGGTGAACCTCGTCCCTGCTCTCGCCTCCCTCGCCTCCGGCCTACCGGTGAACCTAGCTCATCCGTGCTCCCGTCTCCCCCGTCTTTGGCCCTACGCTGCCCCCGACGGCACATCTCTAGGCATCAAGGGCTCGCCGCTGCTCGTGGTCTTTCAAATAAATGTTCCTTTATTTATAACACGCTATAAAACTCGCAAATAAGAGGCAATTAATTACGACAAGATGCAATAATTCAAAAAAAATTTGTAAGCTCCAAATTATAAATCTTGATTTTAAGTTTCCGACTTTAGGGTGTTACAAACCTACCCTCCTAACAATAAATCTCGTCCCTGAGATTTCGTACCGATCGTTAAGTAGGTGTGGGTACTTGGTCGCTAGAAAGTCTTCACTTTCCCAGGTAGCTTCTTTTTCAGTGTGGTTGCTCCATTGCACATTGTACATACGCCAAGTCTTGGTTCGTGTCCTCTTTTCTGCTTCGTCCAAGATTTTCACTGGGTGCTCAGGGTATGTGAGGTCATCATCGATAAGGATATCCTCCAAGGGGGCTTGTTCTTCTGGCACTCGCAAGCATTTCTTCAATTGCGACACGTGGAATACGGGGTGTACATCGGAGAGGTTTTACGGTAGGTCTAGTTGGTAGGCCACTTCGCCTCTTCTGGCGCTTATCGGGAATGGTCTAACATATCTCGGTGCTAGTTTTCCTTTAACCTTGAACCTCTTGGTTACTCGTAATGGCGAAACCTTCAGGTATATGTAATCGCCTACATTGAATTCCAAGTCCCTCCGGTGAGTGTCCGCATAGCGCTTTTGTCGAGACTGGGCTACCTTAAGCCGATCTCTAATCAGACGAACTTTTTCTTCAGCCTTCTTTATGATGTCTGGTCCAAACACGGCTCGCTCACCGGTCTCTGACCACATTAGCGGGGTCCGGCACCTTCGTCCAAATAAAGCCTCGTTTGGCGACATATTCAGACTAGCCTGGTAGCTGTTGTTATAGGAGAATTCCGCGTAGGTAGGCATTTCTCTCAGTCCTTAGTGAAATCTAGCGCAAAGGCTCTCAACATATCCTCAAGGACTTGGTTCGTCCTTTCGGTTTGTCCAACAGTCTGAGGATGGTAAGCGGTACTGAAGGCGAGGTGACTTCCAAGTGCCTCGTGAACCTTATCCCAAAAGTGAGACGTGAATTGGGTACCACGATTTGATATGATCCTCTTGGGTACTCCGTGTAGACACACGATCCTGCTGATGTATAGTTCTGCCAGCTTAGCGCTACCATACCGAGTCTTGACAGGGATAAATCGGGCACTCTTGGTAAGTCTGTCCACAATCACCCAAATGGAATCATATCCTACGACAATTTCGGGTAATCCGATGATAAAGTCCATGCCTATTTCATCCCATTTCCATTCAGGGATCTTGAGTGGCTACAGCAACCCTGCGGATCGCTGATGTTCAGCCTTGACTCGTTGGCACATATCATAGATAGCCACGTACTCCGCTACATCCCTTTTCATGTTGGGCCACCAGTATTCCTCCTTCAAGTCCTGATACATCTTGGTGTTGCCCGGATGTAACGAGTATGCTGACTCGTGTGCTTCCTTTAGGATCAATCCTCGCAAACCTCCCTTCTCCGGTACGTAGATCCTCTTCCTGTACCATAGGGTTCCATTGTCGTCGGCCGAGAATTCTTTCGCTAGCCCTTCGGCCATGCGCTCTTTGATTAGCTGGATTTCCTCATTATCCTTTTGGGCTTCCTTGATCTGAGTCCGTAGGAGCGGTTGTATCTCCAACGAATTTACCTCTCCATGAGGGATTAACTATAAGATAAGCCGAGCTATTTCTTCTTGAAGCTCAGTGGCCATGCCTTCCAGCCTCAGGTGGTTGTTGGGTCTTGCGGCTCAAGGCGTCGGCTACAACATTGGCCTTGCCAGGGTGGTAGTGGATTCCTAAGTCATAATCCTTGATTAATTCTAGCCACCTTCTCTGGCGTAGGTTGAGGTCAGGTTGGGTAAAGTACTTCAAGCTCTTGTGGTCCGTGTATATGTCACAGTGGTTTCCAATTAGGTAATGCCTCCAAATCTTTAACGCATGCACAACTGCGGCTAATTCCAAATTGTGGGTGGGGTAATTTTCCTCATGCGGTCGCAGTTGTCTTGAGGCATAGGCCACAACTTTTTCGTCCTGCATTAAAACTCCTCCTAGTCCTTGCCGGGACGCGTCACAGTATATGACAAAGTCTTTCCGGTTGTCCGGTAGGACTAAGATTGGGACGGTGGTTAACTTTTCTTTGAGCTGGTCAAAAGCTTGTTGACACTGCTCAGTCCATGCAAACTTCTTTTCTTTCTTCAGCAACTGGGTCATGGGTCGGGCTATCGTGGAAAAACCCTCAATAAATCTATGGTAGTATAGGCCAATCCCAAGAAACTTCTGACCTCGGTCACTGACTGGGGTGCTTTTCACTCAGTAACAGCTTTGACCTTAGCAGGGTCTACTGATACACCTCCGGTTGAGATTATATGTCCAAGAAAAGCGACCTCCTTCAGCCAGAATTCACACTTGCTGAATTTTGCATACAGCTGGTGCTCTCGTAACTTCTCCAGCACCAAGTGTAGGTGTTGCGCATGCTCCTTTGTCCTTGGAGTAGATAAGGATGTCATTGATGAACACTACTACGAACTTGTCCAGGTATTCCATGAATACTTTGTTCATGAGGTTCATGAAATATGCTGGGGAATTGGTTAATCCAAAGGACAACACTGTGAACTCATACAAGCCGTAGCGGATAGAGAACGCAGTCTTAGGAATATCTTCAGTCCTAATCTTTAGCTGATGATATCCAGACCAAAGATTGATCTTTGAGAATACTCGAGCACCTTTGAGTTGATCGAACAAGTCGTCGATCCGAGGTAGCGGTTACTTGTTCTTAATGGTTACCTTATTCAATGATCGATAGTCTATGCACATTCTCATGCTTTCATCTTTCTTTTTAACGAACAGCACAGGGGCTCCCCAGGGTGAAGAACTAGGACGTACAAAGCCTTTTTCTTACAATTCCCTTATTTGCTTCTTAAGCTCTTCTAACTCATTGGCAGGCATCCGGTAGGGTCTCTTAGATATGGGGGCTGTGCCAGGCATCAAGTCGATGATGAACTCTATGTCTTGGTTTGGGGGCATTTTAGGCAATTCTTCAGGAAATACATCTGGGTAATCCTGAACTATTAGCATCCCAACCATAGGTAGCATGGTGAATATTCCCATGGCTCGTCCACAAAGCATAGGGTCTTGGTCCATGGTTATGGTCATAGGTGATCCCCAAGGGGTAGATAAGGTGACTTCTCTTCGGCAATAGTCTAGGACTCCATGGTTCGTAGTTAACCAGTCCATTCCTAGGATGACATCCAAGGTTTGGGGTGGCAATACCATAAGGTTGGATAGGAATACCACATCCCTGATCCAGATGGGTACATCGATGCAAGCGTGGGGTATGGTTATGTCTCCCCCGGGTGAATGCACTATGATTGGTCTCTTAAGGTCTACTCGGTGCAGATTGTGCTCCTTGCTTATTCTCGAGGATATAAATGAATGTCAAGCTCTAGAATCAAACAAAACTTTAACTGGTGCAGAATAGATAGAGAACATACACATCAGCACGCTTTGGTCCTCTTGAGCTTCCTCAACACGCATGTGGTTCACTTGGCCACGGCGGAATCCGGTAGCAGCCTTCTTCGGTTGTGGCGTTCTGAATAAGTTGTGTCCAGGCGCCGGGGTAGGGGCTCCTCGTACAGCTGTGACGTTGGCGCCGGTACGAACGGGGGTGTTGCGCGGCTTGGGGCAATGGTTGGCAAAGTGCCTGAACTCTTCGTACTTGAAGCAATTCACATTCTTGGTTCCCGATACTGCCAGGGTAGGTGCCGGGGTGCGAAAAGGTGTGGCAACTGGCCTGCTGACGTTGCCGGGTGCAGAGGGTCGATTGGTAGCCACAATGGTTGGCTTCCATCCGGACGATGTTGCTCCTTTGGGTCGCTGGGATGTCCCTTGGATTGGATGGGTCATTGCCAGCCTTCTTTTTCGGTTATTTTCAACCGTCCTCTGGTCATGTTCTAACCTTACGACCTTGTTGATCATACTCTGAAAACTGGTGTGGTCTTGTCCGATCATCGGTCCTCGCAGCTCGTCATTCAGCCCTTCAATGAAATTATCTATCTTCTCTTCTTCGTCCGCAAGGTCGCTGGTGGCGTAACGGGCGAGCTGTGTGAACTTGTTAAGGTACTCCTATACCATGGTGTTGCGTTGGCGCAATCTCTGGAATTTGTTCTTCTTTATCCTCATGACAGCGACAGGTACAAAATTTTCACGGAAGGCTACCGTAAATTCTTCCCAAGTTGGTTCTTCAGTATCTTTGGCTCGAGTCTCCTTGTACGTATCCCGCCAATCGCTAGCGGGTCCTTCCAACTGGTTGGTGGCGAATATAACTCTGTCGGCTTCTCGTACTCGAACGAGGGACAACTTCTTTTCTATCACTCACAACCAGTCTTCGGCGTCCATGGGTTCTTCTGCCGTGGAGAAGATAGGCGGCTTGGCTCTCATAAATTCTCCTAAACTTGAACTTCCGTCAGGGTGGAGGGGTTAGGCTCTGGTGGGTTCTCATTGGATGCTAATGCTCTGCGTCGGTGCGCCATCTGAAGATTGTAGAGATGGTAAGAGACTGGACCTACTAAGGTCACGATTATAATTGGTTTTCACTTCAAGTTGTTTTAAGTGATCTTTTGCAAAGCAAGCATGGTGGAATAAACTCATTTAAGATATACCATAAAACATCTCAATAGTTCATAATTGATACATCATAAGAGATACATTGGACTGCACATACACAGTCCCATACAACACAATACAACAACTAACATCATTCTACATCTCATCATAACTAGGGGGGAAATCAAGGTGTGGTCCTTGCTATCTCAACACCATCCAAAGCAAGGCCTGGGCTGCTGCCAACATCCAGTCTTATCCTCCAACCATCCACAGGATCCGAGTGCAGGCAATGGGTAATCCTCGGCAGATGCAAACTGAAGTCCCCATGACTCAGAAGTAGCAGCCTCAGAGTCATGTCTGATCTTCCTGCCCGGTGGTCGGGTGCTCCTGCGGGCCGTCCTACGGGTGATAGGGCCTCCCGCAAGTGTCATGCTGCGGGTAGGAGCCTCGTCCTCTGATGGGTCGGTGATACTAAGCTCCCAATCGACCTCCATGGGTTCTGACTCATTTTTCGAGTCAGTGCCAATCTGGATGGGGTTCTTCACTCCTGAACCAGGCTCAGATGGGACAACTGTGGTAATCTGTGTGGGATCTGACTATGCAGCAGCTGGCTGGGTCATGGTAGGGTCCACCAAATATGGTCCGGACTCGGTGCTCAGCATGTTGACCTGCTCCATCAAGGTGTGGAAAGTGGTTAAGCACGATGGAGTCAAGACGTAGTAGTAGTCGAGCACTGGTGCGGGGGTGGTCGCGGTGTAGCAGAGGTAGAAGCGCCCTCAGTGGTGATCGGGATGGTGCGAAGTTGCTCCTTCAACTGGCCGACCTGCCTTTGGCTCTTCCTAAGTTGCTCCTCCAGGGTGACCAGGGCTTCTCCTCGAGCGACATATCGAACCGAGAGCTGATCGTACTGCGGGCTGTTGAACTGGAGTTGAGTCTTCAGTGAGCTAATCTGGCTGCCACAGTTGTGGTGCTCCTCTTCAAGGTCACTCATGCGCCTTTGCTGCTCATCAATTTACAGTAGCGCTTTCTCGTAGCAATCATCCGCAGCTTCAACCCATTGGGACAGCCGGGTTACAATCGGGTTGTAACAGCAGGGTGTGGCCTCCACGGTGCAAACAGAGTTGCCCTCCTCCCGATATGGGTGGTGCACAAACTCGGTCACCGTCAACTCCGCCCGGTGGATGGCATTAAGGCGTAAGAACGCCTCACGAGCAACATCCTGAAAGTATGGCCTCCATAAAGTCTCGCCAGTAGCGGGTCTGGAAGCAGTATGGTGGCTCGCTACCAACACGGGCCTCAATCGATACGGCGGCTTCCCACTCAGGGTGGTTCTCAGTACCATGTCTCCTGCTCCGATAAGTGGGTGCATCCGGGTACCTCAAGCATTGCACCAGCTGCCTAAGTTGCACAACATATCCCTCCTCCAGAGGGATCTCAAGCCCCCAAGCTCCGATCTGATCATGGCTTGTCATCTGCTTTTGAAAATAACTTAAGAGTTAGAAAGGGGTAACATCAAAATAATTTTAGTAGGGAAATAGGAGACAAGAGTATAAGGGAAAACACATTTTGTTTTCTAGACATAGTTTGTACTTGAAATAATCCTAAGTAGGGATATTTCCCTTTAACCAGCTATACAGAGGGTGGGCACCATTTGGTCTTATCCTACAGTCGCACTGCTCTGATACCAGCTCTGTGGACCCCCAGTTTCAGAACGGGAATCTTTCTTGTTCATAGTACCATTTTCCTGGATCGAATAGTTTGGTACTCACGAAATACAGTACTGAATTATCAGGTGCATATGCACGATAGTCTTACACCAAAAGTATTACAATATAAGCCCAAAGGCAATAGTCTAATAATGGGGACCACATGGTCTGGATACAACCAAAAGCAGAATTAAGATAAGACAACAGATAGAAGGCAGTGGCATGTCATTGCCACAGGCAACGACCGAAGTCTAAGACCTATTAGGTGCCTTCGTCTTCCTCACCCTCCTAGAAGTAGGCGTAGGGGTCTTCCAAGTCTTCATTGCCACCATCTGGAGGTTTGTAATCGTACTCAACAAGCCAACACAGCAAAGATGCATATGATAGGGGATTCTCAAAGGATGGCTGTGGTTCATTTGCACAAAGCCAATTTTGTAAATCTTTTCACAATCCTACATCTAGCCAAGTCAAGTTTTTAATTCCATAGTTCATTAAATCGGCGACGATTCTGTCCACCATCCATTGTGATCCCAAGGATAGCTTCCCGCCACCGAAACGTCATGATTTTCTGGGGAGTCTACCACTTCTTGCCTTTCGAGAAGTTGATCCACCAGCAAATAAAAATCATCATACAAACCCATCCCACCATTTTAAAATTTAGAGTCTAGCCAATGGAGAAACTTGTCATGCCGCTCTATATCTGCGAGCACGGCTATTCGAATAGATTGATTTACTCACACTGCAGTGGATGTACACTTTACCCGTACTCTGTGATTGCCCAACAAATGAGCCTACGTTCCAACACATGAGACGGTCACAACAAAGCTTTTCGATAACCTCACTTTGGCAGTACTTGCTCCATGAACTTGAGTCCTCTTGCACTCTAGCCGTAAACAGTTCCTAGCAGTGAGAGAAGTTCTGGCGCTCTCGGGGTAAGGGAAAACTCGCTCAATCTTTAAGTTATAATTAAGTTTGATTTCCAACCATCATCTTCATTCCACACGTAGGCCTTCAGCCTCATCTTAATCCAGGCACCCACCAGCGGTAAGCCCCCACCGGTAGGCCCTTAACTCAACTCCACACCTGAACCACTATGCAGGGGTACTACCTCCGCTCGGCTATCTACTCCGCTAGGTCTATACCCATTCGAGAAGTACGGTTGTACTAGCTCGTTCCATGTTATAAGTTTCATGGCTCGGTCCTTAGCTGACCAGGGACGGTACTTGCCTTTGCCGAAATCCACCCAAATCGTCCAGCCGCCCCAGTCAAAAACATGGGTTTTGTATTTTGGTTTTCATCAAAACTCATTTCATCATGTTCAAGGCAATGTGGCGCTCATGTCTCCACATGCCGTATCTCAACTACCTTTCCCAAAGGTAGTTGCCCAAGCATAGAGCTCTTTGTAAAAGCATGAGTATGCATGAATCTAATATAAGCATGACTAAGCATTTACCGAAGTTTTCCTTCGGTTACACCATATCAAAGGTTACAAAAAAATATATTTAAAGGTAAACAATATCAAGGCATGGCATATCAAGCATAGATATTCTTTTTGTGTATAGCATGCACATTTGAATTTTAAGTCAACATCATTTCGTAAATAGGATCGACATGTTCAAATGGAGTGATGACTTGCCTTGCTCGTGACCTTGTTGACCTGGATGCTCGGCGCAATCAACAGCTCCCTCAGACTCTATACGTACGTGCAAAAAATCCGATTGAATTCGATTAGAATTCCAAACAAAATCATCAAAATGCCAGTATAAAATCTTAAAAGCGACTCCAAAAAGTAATCTATGGTTTTAGACGAATTTAGGTTCGAGTTTCAACGAAATCCGAGTTAAAACGAGTAAGATTTAGTAATTTGAAGTTTTGCGACTATACCGATTTAGTTTATTACGAGGTGATGCTATCCCAAGTTAATCTATTTTAAATTTTAGAAATATAACGATCGATGATTCAAAAGTATTTTACCGAAAAGAAATTGTTAAATCTAATTTTACTTCCAAATTTTATCGGTCAACAAACCCTAGGATTAAACTTTATTTAAATCCTAATAATTTACCCTAAAGCGTGATACTATTCAAAATAATTTGAAATTTATATTTAAATCTTTAGAAAGAAGTTCATATGATTAATATTTATTAACAAATTAGACTATAATTAATTTCTAAATTAATTTACGTGATAAATCTTAACATTATTTAGTGTTTAGCTTTTGATTATCCCTAAAACTTTATTTCGAAAAACTATATTTTCACCCCAAAATTTCCCGAAAATTTTCCCAAAAATATTTTCCTTATTTTTCTGTCTTTTCCTTTTCTTTCTTTTCTTTTCTTCTTTTTTTCTTTTCTTTTCCCCTTCTTCTTCTCTCTTTCCTCTCCTCTCTCTTCATCGGCTCGGCCAAGCCGACGCAGGGGCAACGGTGCAAGGGGGAGAAAACGGGAGAGGATGGGGGAAAGGGAGAGGGGAAAAAACTCACCGGTGATGTGGCGGTGACGGCGGCGCAAGGCGGCGCAAGGGGGCGGTGGTGGCTCCCTAAGCGGTGTCGAGGAGATAAGAGGGGTAGGGGGCACGGTGAGGATGGAGAGGGCGCGGTGAGGATGGGAAGAGGTCGGGCCTCTTTATAGGCGGCGGCGGTGTGGGTGCGGCGTTGTGGTGACGACGACGGCATGGGCGCGGCGGTACGGCACGGCATGGCGCGATGGTACAGCGGCGTGGGCGTGGACGTGGCCGACGCACGGCGCGGCGCGGCACAGTGCGGCGACGCGACGGCGCGGTATGGCGAGCTAACGTCGGGGTGGGGCCGGGAACGCGGACACGTGACGCGTGGCGTCGCGGCGACATGCGCGACGTGCGCGTGACGTGCGTGCGGTACGGCATGACCGGCGTCGAACACTTGGCGGCGAATGAACAGTGCATTTTTTCTTTTTCCCGATTTTCTTTTTATTTTTTATTTTATTTTTATTTATTCCTTTTTACATTTCACCCATAATTTTAAAAATATAGTTTTGGCTCAACTATAAATTTAACTTAATTCTAAATTTTAGTGTCGCCCAACATTATTTTTATAATTTCCTTTATTTATAGTTTAATAATTTTTTATATCATTCCAAAAATGAAATCTTGGTCCAAAAGTAAATTTTTATTAAACCTTAACTTTTCCCAATTATATGTTTATAATTTTTATTTCTAATATTTATTTTGGAATTTTCTTTTCTTTTAGGGTTTCCAAAACCTTTTTGATTTTTCCGTCTTTCAAATAAATGTTCCTTTATTTGACACACAATAAAACTCGCAAATAAGAGGCAATTAATTACGACAAGATGCAATAATTCAAAACTTTTTGTAAGCTCCAAATTATAAATCTTGATTTTTAAGTTTCCAACTTCAGGGTGTTACAATAGCGCATCACTCTCTGTAGAGCATTCCAATAATCATCTCCCGGATTTGAAACAAACCGGCTTAGTTTGCTCAGAGCAAACAAGATGTCAGCCCTTGTAGCACTAGCCAAGTACATAAGCGAACCAATGATTTGAGAGTATCTCAGCTGATCTCTCATTATCCTTTTATTTTTCTTCAAAATCACACTAGCATCATAAGGTGTTGAAACAGGTTTCCAGTCACTATACCCAAAGCAACTTAAAACCTTTTCCACATAATGGGATTGCAAGAGCATAACCTCACCATCACCTTCTCTCACTAGTTTTATATTAAAGATAACATCAGCCTCTCCCAAATCTTTCATCTCAAAATTTTGAGACAAAAAATCCTTGACTTCCTTAATCACATTAAGGCTTGTCCCAAAAATCAGTATATCATCAACATACAAGCACAATATCACTCCTTCCCCCCACCAAAGCGATAGTATACACACTTGTCGGCTTCATTCACAACAAAGCCGACAGACATGAGAGTTCTATCAAACTTCTCATGCCATTGCTTAGGTGCTTATTTTAGGCTATACAAAGATTTCAACAACTTACACACCATTCCTTCTTTACCTTTTGCTACAAACCCATCCGACTAATCCATATAGATCTCCTCCTCCAGCTCTCCATTTAGAAAAGTTGGCTTAACGTCCATCTGATGAACGAGAAGACCATAAGAGGTTGCCAGGGAAAGTAACACCCGTATTGTGGTCAATCGAGCAATAGGTGAATAAGTGTCAAAGAAATTTTCTCCTTCTTTTTGAGTGTAGCCTTTAGCCACAACCCTCACCTTGTACTTTTCAATCGTACCATCAGGCCTAAGCTTTTTCTTAAACACCCGCTTGCACCCTACAGGTTTACACCCATAGGGATTATCTACAACCTTCCAAGTTCCATTAGACATAATAGAATCCATCTCACTCTTGATCGCTTCCTTCCAATAGTCAGCATCAGGAGAGGAATATGCCTCTTCAATGGTTCTAGGAGTATCATCCACAAGATACACAATGAAATCATCACCAAAGGACTTTGCAGTCCTCTGTCTCTTGCTCCTTTTAGGAGGTTCATTGTCATCCTTCTGTGGATGTCTCACAAGTGTTTGTTCATTGTGTTCTATCACATCGATTGGTTCGTCATTAATAAATTCTTGACCAACATTGCTATAATCCTCTCGCATAGGAAAAATGTTTTCAAAGAATATAACATCTCTAGACTCCATAATTGTGCCAACATGCATGCCATGCACTCTAGATTTTACTATTAAAAATCTATAGCCAACACTGTGAAAAGCATAACCCAGAAAGACACAGTCAACCGTTTTAGGTCCAAGCTTGCGTTTCTTAATGATTGGCACATTCACTTTGGCCAAACACCCCCATGTACACAAATATGAGAGATTTAATCTTTTCTTTTTCCATCCCTCGAATGGAGTTATCTCTTTATTCTTTGGAGGAACACGATTCAAGACATGACATGCTGTCAATATAGCCTCATCCCACCATTCCTGAGGAAGTCCCGCTGTGTCTAACATGGCGTTAACCAAATCAGTTAGAGTGTGGTTCTTTCTTTCGGCCACCCCATTTGACTAAGGTGAATAGGGAGGCGTCCTCTCATGAATTATGCCGTGTTCCTCACAGAACAAAGTGAACTCATTTGAAAAGTACTCTCCACCTCGATCTGACCTTACACATTTGATTTTCCTTTCAAGTTGGTTTTTAACTTCAGCTTTATAGATCTTAAAATAGTGTAAAGCTTCATCCTTTGACTTCAACAAATAAACGTAGCAATATCTAGTGCAATCATCTATTAAGTTCATGAAGTACTTTTTACCACCTTTTGTCAAACACACCATTCATCTCACATAGATTAGAAGGGATTAGTTCAAGTGGTGCCAAATCCCTCGCTTCTACAGTCTTGTGAAGCTTGCGAGGTTGTTTTGATTCCACACATATAGGACACTTAGAACCTTTGACTAAGGTGAATTTTGGAATTAAATTCAGATTGCTAGTTGTGCCATGCAACCAAAGTTAATATGACAAAGTCGTGAATGCCAAATATTAGACTCGTCAAAATTAACCACACTGTTCACAACTCTATTACATTCATCTGACAAAGATAAGCGGAACAAGCCTCCGCACTCATAACCTTTACCAACAAAAGTCGCATACTTAGTCTCATACTTAGACAGTACACATTTATTGGATTCAAAGACTAATTTAAAGCCATCTCTACATAGTAGAGAGCCGCTGACTAGATTCTTATTGATGGTGGGGACATGCTGCACGTCCTTCAAATGCATGGTCTTTCTCGAAGTAAGCTTCAGATCAACCATACCAACATCAAGAACACGTGCATGCGATCCGTTCCCCATCAACAAGGAGCAAGTTCCTCCGACCTGATAAGACGAGAACAAGGAAATATCAGCATACACATGAATATTAGCCCCAGTGTGAATCCACCATTCAGGTGAATGACAAACTGAAAGAACTGTATGTAATGAATTACCTTACCCCGATGTTCCTCTAGTTTTGTCAATAACCATATTTGCTGATTTTTTGTTGCCTTTCCACTTGCGGTTCTCACTCGCACTGGCAAAATGACCAGCTTCACCGCAAACATAGCAATTTCCCTTGTTCTTCTTCTTCTTAAAAGTGGTTGTATGCTTAGTCTTTGCATTGGTATCTTGCTTGTTCTTCTTCTTCTTTTTACCGTGGGAGGTATTGGAGTTGTTCTTCTGTACCAGATTGGCATTAGAAGACTCAACAACCCCTTTCCTAGAGTGTCTTTTGCCCTCGCCTTCTCCTCAACATCCAAAGATCCAATAAGATCAGCAATGCTGAACTCTTGTCTCTTATGTTTAAGAGAAGTGGCAAAATCCCTCCAAAAAGGTGGTAACTTAGCAATAATGCCTCCTGGCACAAACTTGTCGGGCAACACACACAAGAAATATTCGAGTTCTTTCGCCAATGCTTGAATCTCATGGGCCTGTTCGATAACAGAACGGTCATCAACCATCCTATAGTCATAGAATTGTTCCATGACATACAGCTCACTCCTAGCGTCAGAAACCCCAAACTTTGCCTCAAGTGCATCCCACAGTTCCTTTGCAGACAACAGCGTAAGATAGACGTCCACCAGCTTCCCCTTTGCGACAAGAATAATGTTCATAGCAGTTAACCAAAGAACCATCCTATCACGCCACCGTTTGTAATTTGAGCCTTCAAAAACATTCGGTTTAAGCGCAGCAGCAAAACCACTGACCGTAAGCCTATCACAATGTTTAAGTTTTTGAATTGTTAGAAATATAGGCATTTTAGGGCACATTTTAATTTCAAATATTATTAAGTAAATCATCTCATTGAGTGATATAGAGCATGAGCGCATGTTCATATTTAGATCAAATTTGAACATAAACACTAACAAAAGAATAAACCATAGAAGGTTCAGTTTGTACCTAGAGGCGGGACCATTGCCGGGGGCAATGGGGGCGCCGTTCCCAGAACTGGACGTATCAGACATGACGTCAGAAACGTCGGTTCAGGCTATTCGATGCAGACGATCAAAGTCAATGCAGGAAGTAGCGACGCAATGCAGTCCCTCGAGCAGCCTTCTAGAAGTAGTATGAAGTAGCCGTGCAAGGAGCACGAATCATCGGGAAGTAGTCGTACTTAGCGAGCAGTCGCGCATAGAAGCGCTTCCCAAAAACTTAGGGCCCGTTTGGTAGGACTCCTGATTCTATGATTCTTTGATTCTATATTCTGATTCTCCTGAATCAGATTTTGGAAATAATCAGAATCGGTATAATAAAGTAATAATTAGAATAATATTTTAGATGGTTTTGTGGTGATTCTTGGGAGAAACTGGTTTCAGGTGATTCTAAGGAGAAACTAATTTTTAGGTGATTTTCACTCCCTATATAAAACTGTTGAATCACTTGAAGTGATTCTTCTCAGAATCAGTTGTAAAATAACTTATTTGGCAGAGATTCTACTGATTCTATTGAAAATCAGGGAGAAAAATCCCTACCAAATGGGGCCTTAATCGCCCTCCTACCCGTATAAGTATCGCAGCGGACCTGCTCTCGCAATTTCTGTGCAAGGAGAGTCTTGCGATGGAAATGCAAATGTTGTAGCTCACAGTAGTTTATTTCCTATAGACTTATAGGAGTTTTGACACCTCTCGAACAGGTGCAGGAGAAAGGTTTCACATGCTTGGTCACCGGTTGATTGATAGGCATTAAACATCAGCCATAATCGACATTAGTTATCCCTTTTTAAGATCAGCAATCAACAACATCGGTTACTCATGTTAAACGGCTGCCAATCAATTCGTTAGTTGCACCGTTGTAATTGAGCCATGCATGGAGCTAGGAACGGGAGCAGAAACGGTACCATGAATGCAGGATCAATTCTCAAACGGCACCAGGCATGATTAATTACCGTAATCACTTAACATTATTTGTGGGCCTTGAGATTAAATGAATTAAATAGGCATAGCCCAAATATTCCAATAAAAAGGTATACCTAATCCTGGTCTTACAAGCCACTTTGGTAAATATATGTGAAGCAAAGTAAAATTTACTTAATTTTTTATGGTCGCTCACTTTGCACCTGTCAATTGACAGGCCAAGTAGTTGACATATCTGACAGCCAGAAATCTTGCTGGCCCTCAAGTTGCACCCGCTGGGATGAACGTGGCTAAGCTGCTTCCCCACTAGTCAACGAGTCAACAGGGACCTACTCTCTCCATCTTATTTTAATCATTTTTTAAAATTTTTTTTGAAGTTTTTTAAAATGCTCATCATCTAACAAATATAATTTTTACCCAAAGTAAATATTCATCCATGCAACCAATCAAAACTAATATATATTGATGTAATGATATGTTAAACATAAGTAATTTATGAGACACCAAACAATGAAACATCTTAATCGATAATAATTAATTTGAGAATGCTGAATATTTGTATATCTTTGATTTTGATGTCCTTTGTTTAGAAGATGATGAAATTGAAATGAGGGGAGTATTAAACAGAAGAGAAGTCAAATAAGCAATATTAAATTAATCTCGCTGGTTCTGATGCCACGTACTCCCTCTGTTACAGATTGTAGGTCGTTCTGGGATTCAAAATTCAAAATAAACCAGCGCTGAATTTCGCTTGGTACCCCTACTCTGTTGAATCTCGCTCGAGTTGCCACCTCCGGCCACCATGTCAATGCCGTCGGCCGCCGACCGCCGGTGTACCTCGTCCGTTCTCCCCTCTCCCCTGCCTTCGTCCCGCTGGTGAACCTCGTCCCTGCTCTCGTCTCCCTCGCCTCCGGCCTACCGGTGAACCTAGCTCGTCCGTGCTCCCGTCTCCCCCGTCTTTGGCCCTACGCTGCCCCCGACGGCACATCTCTAGGCATCGAGGGCTCGCCGCCGCTCGTGGCATTTCGACTTGGGCGCCGACCCCTGTGCCACCCCCAACGCCTGGCAACGTAGTGCTACTCGTTGCTCGCCACCACCTCCATCAACTCTATTCCCGTCCCTGTTTTCTCCATCGCCATCACGCACATAGGAGTTAGGCAGGCAACAAGCAAGTACTCCCGCACTGTGCCATCGGAGACAGGTCGCTCCCACCGATTTCATTTGCGCCGTCTCATCAAGCTCCATGGTGATTCGCCTCCTCGACCTCAACGCTACTCCTCCTAATGATGGAGACGACCAAGTTGTGCTTGGAGTTGGCGAAGCTGTAGCTGACGAGGAAAGTGGAGACAATGTCGCTTAGGATGAAGGCGTCAATATTGCTCAGGATGCAAGCAACGTCGCTCCGGATGAAGGTGATTCAGTTTCAGAAATTTGTGGTGTATGTTGCATGTTATACTCTGAAATGGTTGTTCAGTACTCTGAAATAAATTTGTCACGCCCTTTGAAATTTCAGAAATCAAATTGTTACTCAACATATGATGTTTGATCAGATTTTAAGTACTCAGATTGTTCTAGGAGTACAACTCATATTGTGAAATTTTCAGAAATACTCATATTGTGAAAATTTTCAGAAATTCTCCTATTGGAGTACTCAGATTGTTCTGTGTAGTAAAATTGGCGTTCTTGTTCTGAACTAGAGTAGCAAAGGATGAAATTTTCTAAACTTTATAGAACTTTTGCATGCCTAGTTGCTGTTGATCAAAGTGGCATGAATCAAGACATCGAGTTGCATTTTTAGAAATGTTTAGAAATCAAATGTTCGTTGTGACTACTTTCAGAAATGTTCAGAAATCACCTCTTGGAAAAAATAGTCTGAAACCTCTCAGTTCTCTAATTTCTGAAACTCCTAAGCTAGACTGACCATCATAGTTCAAGTAAATGCATAATGGATTAGTAGATGCACATACACATGTTTGCTCTGAATATGCACATGCCTGAAATCTCTGAGACGTTTAGTTTTTAGGTTTAGTATGCATGTCATACAAATCCAACTTACAAATGGCTTCAGCTTTCAGGTGCAGTTTTCTGAAATGGGGTAGAGTACTTGTTCTGATTTTGTTATGAAAATATTATAGGAGAACAACTGATTTTTGAAAAATTGGAGTATTGTATACTTGAGAGAATTACATGTGCCATTACAAATTGGAGTATTGTATACTGAAAAACATAATCCATTCTCTATGAATTACATGTATCTTTGACTGGTTTAAGCCTGATAGTATCTCCTCTGGTTTACCTATCTTCAGTACCAGGAGTACTCAAATGTTCTGGCTTTCTTATCAATTTACTTTCAATTGGATACATCCATGTGTAAAATGTGAAGTTTTGGATTCACAATTTGAAGTACACAAAAGGTGTCATGCACAACTTACACCCACATTCAGAATAATTCATTTCAGCTTTAAACTTGTCATATCCACATTCACAATTTCACAAGACTGGAGGTATATTACACATTTGCATTAGTATGCCATACATGTTGATAGAAGTACATGGAGCAGAACTTCCACTAGTATGTTGATCTATAATACTCCTAGCATATGTTCACAATAGTACTCCTTTGCTCTAGCTTTTTTTGAAATTGACAACAATTACTTCAGGGTGCTGCAGGAGAAAAAGAACTTCAATAATTTCACCTTCTGTTAGTAAATGAATCTTGTACACAGTGTTGTAGGAAAAAATGAACAAACGGTCAATTTGATTCAATTTGTGCATGTTGTAAGACTACTCATTTAACTTCGCAAGATAAAAGAATTCGCTCATTTAACTCAGCAAGTAGCACATGAGTATAGTGTGATTAATTCTAACTACCTTGTGTCATTGTTGCCCTTGTGAACAACCACAGAGGAGGTTAAGGAAATGGTTAGATGATGACCAGAGAAAAGCTGTTTATACCGCATTACATGCCCAGAGTAAAGGTGGGAGATTAGTGAAGGATTCAACAAAAAGTTGCTCAATTTTTCAATGCACATATCAGAGTTATTCAAAGGATTTGGAGTTGGGCAAAGGAGCGGATTGCCCTTAGACTAGAGGTTGATGTTACAAACAAAAGAAGTGGTCGATGTGGTGCCAGTTAGCCAAACCCAGGTATCACTCGTCCTCGCCTGTATTGGAGAGTTTGGGAAGAACACAGGAATTAAAGAACAGAGTAAAGCAGAGCAATTCTTTTTGGTGCCGCATCAACTGCCTGCAACGTTTTCTGATCTCCATTATATAAAGCAAAAAATACATTCGGAAATAACAAACTAAAGTAGTGGCCTAACAACTCAATACCACGAGCACCCACGAACACCACTTAGCGCCGCGAGGTCGGATCAGACTTAACAGAAAAGAAACAGAAAATGGTGCCGAAACGATAGAGTACCGACAACGCCGAAACGATGTATAGTACAAAGGAATGAAAAT
The DNA here is from genome assembly GCA_019925245.2 of Oryza australiensis. Taxonomy (NCBI): domain Eukaryota; kingdom Viridiplantae; phylum Streptophyta; class Magnoliopsida; order Poales; family Poaceae; genus Oryza; species Oryza australiensis. Next base: position 1,065,560 of record JAIFGZ020000010.1, read on the forward strand.
GGCGCAGGATTAAAACAAAGCTGCTAACAAACTCCCCCTAATCCTGTCGCCGTTTGATAACCTCCATGACGCTCGCTTTGCTGTGTAATTCAAGGAACTTAATTCGCCCGAGTGGCTTCGTGAGGATATCCACAATCTGTTCTTCCGAAGGAATAAACTCCACCTCAATCTTCTTCTCTTCGATGCACTGCCGAATAAAATGGTACCTCGTGTCGATATGCTTGCTCCGATCATGGAACACTGGATTCTTACACAAAGAGATTGCCGATTTGTTGTCGACCTTGAGGAGAGCCTTCTCCGGTTGAACTCCCAGCACTTCGGCCAGCAGTCGCGCCAACCAGATGCCAAGACACGACGCACCGGTGGTGGTGATGTATTCCGCTTCAAAAGAGGAAAGAGCGACAACTTTCTGCTTCTGAGATTGCCAAGCTATCGGACTGGAGCCAAGGAAGAACAATACACCCGAAGTGCTTTTGTGATCATCCACATCTCCCCCCAAATCACTGTCCGAAAATCTGAGCAGCTCCATCTCCCTTTCCCCTGCACAATTGAATTTGCAACCAAAATTCACAATGCCTGCAATATAGCGCAGTATGTGCTTTAATGCTTTGAGGTGATCATCATGCGGTGATTCCATAAAGCGGCTAACATATCCCTTGGCAAATGCAATGTCTGGCCGTGAATGTACCAAGTACCGCAGGCTTCCAACCAGGCTTCGGTACAGAGTAGGATCAACTATAGGTCGATCACTTTTCTTCGTCAATTTCAGTCAAGCTTCCATAGGAACACACGTTGAATTGCACTCTGCCAATCCACCCATTTGCAGAAGTTTGTGCGCATACGCAGTCTGATTAATTGTGATGCCTTGGTTGCTTTGTTGAACCTCTATCCCAAGATAGTAGCTGAGTAATCCTAGATCACTCATTTGAAAGAGAGAGTTCATCTCCCCTTTGAAACTCCAAATTGCATCAGAGTCGGCCCCAGTGATGATTAAGTCGTCGACGTAGACGGCGATGATGAGACGCTTGTCCCCGACGCCGCGTGTATACACGGCATGTTCTGTGGCACTCCGAGTGAAACCCAAATCAACAAGGCTGATATCAAGCTTCGCATTCCAGGCGCGTGGAGATTGGCGAAGACCATAGAGAGTCCGATTTAGCCGGAGAACTTGTTGTGGATGTTCATCATCAGTGAAACCCGGGGGTTGTGAGACATAGACCTCCTCTTCGAGTTCACCATTTAAGAACGCCGATTTGACATCCATATGATGTACTGTCCGGCCAAGATGAGCCGCAATAGCAAGGAGCAACCGCACCGACTCCATTCTAGCGACAGGGGCAAAGACCTCATCAAAATCAATACCTTGGCGCTGAACATAGCCTTTTGCAACCAATCAAGCTTTGTGCTTGATGACCTTGCCATTCTCATCCTTTTTGAGTTTGAATACCCATTTCAATCCAATTGGGCGCTTTCTAGCAGGGAGATCCACCAGCGACCAAGTTCGGTTTTCTTCAATTGAAGTGAGTTCCTCTTGCATCGCCTTCCTCCAGCTCGCATGCTGGGCCGCCTTAGTATGATTGCGAGCCTCCTCGGCAGCAGCAAGATAAAGCTCATCAGCCTCGAGCTCAATTGGGGCTGTCGTGTCGAGGATGTTGGCCACCGACCGAAACCGCCACGGCCCCCCATCAACATCATCGACATCAGGAGTCACGGACGAGGGTGAGACAAACTCAATTGTAGGAGTGCCTGGTGAAGCAGGTGACGCCGCCGCCGGGGTGCCCGCCTGGGTCAGTGTCGGCTGTTTCTCGGGAGAGGGCGTGACATCGCCCCTGCTCGGCGGCTCCTCCTCTGTGGCCATCTCATAGCGCACAGAGAAGACGTAAGGGGAGAACGCGCTCTCGCGCTCCCCCGGGGATGACGTCCAGGGCCAGGATGCCTTCATCAAACACAATATCGCGGCTCACCACGACCCGGTTCGTCACTGGATTGAACACGCGGTATGCCTTGGAACCCGGCTCATAGCCGAGGAACACCATTGCCTTGCTTCGGTCATCAAGTTTCTTGATGTGCAGCTTCACTTCCTTGACATAGCACACACCCGAACGTGCGAAAGTAGTGCACTACAGGTGTTCGACCATGCCAAGCTTCAAATGGGGTCTTGTCGCGAACACTTTTGGTTGGCGATCGATTGAGGATATAGACAGCGGTTGTCACCGCCTCTCCCCAAAACACACCGGGCATCTTCTTGGCCTTCATCATGCACCGAGCCATGGCCACAATCGTCTGATTGTGGTGCTCGACGACACCATTTTGTTGAGGCGAGTATGGCGTCGTCAGTTGCCGAGCGACACCCTGGTTCGCAAAGTGGAGACTGAACTCAATGGAGGTGAATTCCCCACCACGGTCAGTGCGGAGAACATGGAGCTTGCAGCTAGTTTCTACCTCAACGCCGGCTTTGAATCGCTTGATGACGGAAGGAGCTTCGCTTTTGGATGTCAGTAGATAGAGCCACATGTAACGAGTCAGGTCATCGATCAATAGGAGAAAGTACTTTTTACCGCCATGTGTTGTGGGCGTGACCGGCCCGCAAATGTCTCCATGTACTAGGTCTAGTCAACCGGTGGAACGATGCAATGAGGCTGCCGGAAAGTGTGCTCGACGTTGCTTGCCAATCAGGCATCCGTTCGCACACGGGGTTGACACGGTCAAACCCTGGGATGCCACACGCCATGCCGCGGCTCGCCAGCGACCGCAGGGCTTCGAAGTTAAGGTGGCCGAACCGCACGTGCCAGATCCAAGCCGCGTCGTCCCTTTTTGCAAAGAGGGACACCGGCTGCGCCAGCTCGACTTGAAGAGTGTAGAGGCGCCCGGCTCCACGGCGCACCTTGCAAAGGAGGAGATGTTGCAGATCGTGCAGAGTGAGAGTCCCATTGTCGATCACCGTTTTGCAGCGTGCCTCGTCGAGTTGCCCGAGGCTAATCATGTTGTTGCGGAGCTTGGGAATGTAGTAAACCCCAGTGAGCGCACAATGGTCGCCGTTCTTGCACGCGAACAGCACCGTGCCGCGCCCCTCGATGCGGACTCTGGAGGCATCGCTGAACTTCACCATGCCGTGGATGTCTGTGTCGAGCTCGGTGAAGGCGTCCCGCAAACCAGTCATGTGGTTTGATGCCCCCATGTCCAAGATCCAGTTAGGATCAGCGGGTTCACCGTCCTCCCGGAGCGACACGTTCACGCGCGCCTCGTCGAGAGTCACCTCCCCGTCAAGTCCATCTTGTTCCATGGCCGGTGCGAGTTCACAGACCTGCGCCATGAGCAAAGTAGGTTCATTCTCCTCGGCGGCCAGTTCCGGTTCGGCAACGAGGAGGTTAGCTTGTGCAAGATTCTCGCGATCTCTCTTCGCCTTGCGACAGTCTTTGGCCCAGTGACCAATTTTGCCACAGTAGCGACACTTGTCCTTGGAGACGTTGCGACCCGCCGCTTGGGACAGGCCCTGCTTGGTGTCGGTGTCGCGGTCGCGCGCGCCGCCCCTGGTGGCGCGCACCGGGCGCGCTCCCCCCCAATGCCGTTGTCGGGGGGTGGGCACCTTTGATCCTTCAGAGCACGCGTCGGAGTCTCCTTCTCGCCGAAAAGAGCCTGGCCCGCGTCCTCGCCATCGGATTCGAGGTGATCATTGACGGTGATGAGCCGGCCAGTAAGATCCTAAATGGACAGCGTGGTGAGATCAAGCAACGTCTCAATTGAAAGAGCCATTTGGCGATACCTGCGTGGCACAACTCGGAGGAGTTTGCGCACAACTTTTTCTTCGGACAAATCTTCACCGAGTAACCGGAGATCGCTGACAACGCTTTGGAGGCGGAGGCTGAAATTCTCTAGCAGCTCACCGTCTTTGAATCGCATGGACTCAAATGTTTGATGAAGCTTCTGGGCACGAGATTCTTTCACTCGATCCGTGCCAACTCACATGGACTTCAGCGCTTCCCACGCATCTTTGGTGCTGTCCTTCTTGGCAAGCGGCCGCACCATTTCGCCCGGCACCGCCCGCAGGATGGTTGAGAGTGCCTGCCGATCCTCTTGGTAAGGGACGTCACCGGTGTCGACAGCCTCCCACAAGCCCATGGCCTGTAGATTTACACGCATCAGCACCGCCCAGTCGGTATAGTTTGAGCATGTGAGCGTCGGAGATGGGATGGAGCCGCCCTCCTTGACGACCCGCTGCACGACAATTTGTCGCCCGCGCGGCCGTGGGGGCGACGGCGAGAGCCAGCGTCCTGTGCGGCCCGCGCGCCGTGGCGTCCGCGATGAACCACCAGCTGGAGCGAACATGGCTCTGATACCAAGTGTTAGCCAAACCCAGGAATTTCACTCGTCCTCGCCTGTATTGGAGAGTTTGGAAAGAACATGGGAATTGAAGAACAGAGTAAAGCAGAGCAATTCTTTTTGGTACCGCATCAACTGCCTGTGACGTTTTCTGATCAACATTATATAAAGCGAAAAATACATGCGGAAATAACAAACTAAAGTAGTGGCCTAACAACTAAATACCACGAGCACCCACGAACACCACTTAGCGCCGCGAGGTCGGATCAGACTTAACAGAAAAGAAACAGAAAATGACGTCGAAACGATAAAGTACCGACAACGCCGAAACGATGCACAGTACGAAGGAATGAAAATGGTGCAGGATTAAAACAAAGCTGCTAATAAAGAAAATCAAACTTGATCTTTCCTTAATCACCACAATTCCTCTAAACAGAAGATCCACTTTGAGGTCACTTGCAAAGGGTTGGATGTGAGCATTGCAACATTGCACAGGAAATTCAAACTGGGTCAGATAAAATGCCACTCCAATACACTGAAGCCACATTTGAGAGAGGATAACAACATAGAGAGAGTAAAATTTTGCATTTCCATGTTAGATCAGAGAACTTTGGGGGATGTTGATCCTAAATTCAATGACAAGCAGAATATTATCTAACGAGAAGTGGTTTGAGATGACCAAAAAGAAAAAGACATACTACTTGTACCAAGAAGAAGAATCACCTCTGCGCACTATCCAAAACGAGAATTGCATTGGTAAAGTGAAGTTCCTAACTGCAGTAGCTAGACCCAGATATGATGTGCAAGAAACTTTAACCTTTTCAGGAAAGGTTGGCATTTGGCCATTTGTAAAAGAGGTGAGTTAAAGCTCATCACTTTCTAATGTATTTCATTTATAATTTGAACATTTTATGAGGTTATTTCTAAATTGATTTAAGGTTCCAGCAGCTAGAAAGAGCCGTAACAGAGCCAAAGGGACTATAGAGACAAATCTATCATAGTCAATAGGGAGATGAGGCAATATTTGATTGAAAAAATAGTTCCAGCTATCCAATCTTTGTGGTCACAAGAGGATGCTGGCAAGATAAGATAATGCTAGAACTCACGTTCTTCCAAATGACCAATCATTCCTTCAAGTAGTGGCGGCTACTGGACTGGACATTCAACTGATATTGTAACACCCATCAAACTCTTCGGATATGACCGTGCTTGATCTAGGATTTTTTAGCTCCATACAATCCTTAACAAATTGCACAAGCCCTAAAACAATTGAGGGAGCTAATTCATGCTGTTCGAGAAGAAATTTGATGACTATGATGCTTCAAAGATAAATAGAGTATTCCTAACTCTACAAATGTGCATGGTGGAAGTGATGAATGTAAGAGGAGGAAATAAGTACAAAATTCCACTAATGAATAAGCACGGACTGAAAAGAGAAGGGAGGCTACCTTCTAGGTTATCATGTGATGAGGGTATCTATAAGGATGTGTTGGCTTATCTACAACAAACGGTTGAAAATGGTTAGTTGTAATGGCTGTAGACACTATTGTAAGGGAGTACAAAAAAGTGGCACATGATGATATAAAGGAGCAAAATACAGAAAAAAATAGAGCATATATATCAGATATAGAGGAGTGAACTACTGAAAAGTGCAGATACACAAATATACCGCAGTACCATATTGTTTTATGGGTTTTGTCATACACAACATATGAGTACTCTAAATACTGAGTAAGAGTTTAGACATCAATGTAAAGAGTTGGAGTAAGTGTATACTCCAGATACTACTTCTGTATTGTTTGGAGTAAGAGTATTTTGAGTACAAGTACTGATGCACTCCTACTTCCTGTGATGTTTACTTGTCATATGAAATCCAGAAATGCAACTTTACATATATGGGTTATTGTCATAAATAACATGTGTTCTAAAGTTTGTTTTGGAAAATTATTTTAGTATTTGGTGCTCTAGAGTGGTTTGCACCTCCTTGTGGTATATATTCAGAGCTTGTTAGTGAGTAGTACCTTGGTGTACTGCTCCTATAACGAGCTTGTCCAATTGCCCTCAAAACCAATCCAATTGCCTTCGAGTACATTGCTAAAGGGTTCCAGACAAGTTAGCGTAGTACCTGCAACACACAAGAAATGATACATTAACTAATTAACTAATTATGTCAAAAAACGATAGCACAATTTAGTTGTCACCTGCTCACTGTTGCTGCTATATACTCCACAAATGCAACAATGCCTTGTTGACAAGAATCTGGTGAAATGAGGATGGATTGATGATAACAAAAGTACTCTAGAATTGAATCATGCTTAATAGCAGGAGTACATGGAGTACAACATCATCATATTAAACTCCAGAGCATAATCAGGCAACCAGCCTCACCATGTGCAAGGCAAGAAACTCTGTCAACCCTGAAGAAACTCCCCTACAGCAGTCCAAATTTTCCATTCTTTGAGTGCATTTCTTTTGGTATGACTTCTAGCTCTATCAGTAGTACTCCTAGCTTCTACTGGATCCATCAACCCTAAAAAGGACCACATGTTCAGCTTCTACTCCTAGCTCATCAGTCAAGATGCAAGACACTATCAACATGTTCAAGTTCTACTCCTTGTGCTAGAAAAAGAATCAAACTTTCTGAAATTCAATTCAAGTTCTACTCCTATAATTCAACTTGACATCCTGAAAAAGAATAATATTTTACCTACACCTGTGAGGAAGTCTGACATTACCTATGCCTTCGCCGTCTGAAAAAGAACCATACTTAACCTACGCTGGTGAGGACGGCAGTGTCCGACATGGAGCAGGCGGGCTCAGCTCCAACACCGGCGCCACCGCCGTTGGAGGAGTTGAAGAAGAAGAAGAAGGGCGGGAGCGATAAGTGCATGGTGCAAGTGCGCAGCACGGGGGAGTTCAACGGCACGTGGGCAGGCAGCGAAGAACTGGCTGGTGGTGGTGGAGTTCGCACTACTGGAGAAAGCCACAACTGTCCTGGTTCGTAACCCTCAGTAGTTCCGGTTGTCAAACCGGGACTACGAATCCGGGACTAGAGATGAGCGATCTTTAGTCCTGGTTAAGTAACCGGGACTAGAGATGCATCTTTAGTCCTGGTTAAAGCCACCAACAGGGACTAAAGATGACGGAGCCACGTGGCCGGCTTCGCCATCTTTAGTCCCGGTTGGTGGCTTCAACCAGACTAAAGATTTTTTTTTTTTTTTAATTTGCCCTTTCTCCACCCACTGCCCACATATTCTTTTGTTTTTCTTGTCAAAATCCTAAAATCACGGATATACGAAATCAAATATCATAGATTCACAAATAGCAATGAACAATACATATCCCAAATGTTTTTTTCATTTTTCTCCACATATCAAAATACATCTTCAAAATCCAAAAAAATCACGAGATCAAATACTATCACAAATTTGTTCACACATATATACAACAAAATCCACTATATACAATAAAATACAACAACATCAATTTTTCACTCTGCGCCGCCGCCGGTTCCCACTCGCCGCCGCGTCGGCTCCGCTCGCCGTCGGCTCCCGCCGCTGCGCCGTGGTGAGAAGATGGCACCATTGCCGCCACCTCCTCCTCACGCCGCCATTTCCTCCTCCCCTTGCTTGCCGAGGTGAGAGGGAGAGAGGGAGAGGGAGAGGAAGAGAGCTAGGGAGAGGGAAAGAGATCTGAAAAATATGCTAAGTGTTGGATCGGTGGAGAAGACAATGCGAGCTGGGGATATATATAGCCAATTCATCTTTAGTCCCGGTTGGTGTCACCAACCGGGACTAAAGATAATTCCCGCTATTTCAATTCATCTTTAGTCCGGTTGGTGGCACCAACGGACTAAAGATAATTTTTCGCTATTTCTAATTCATCTTTTAGTCCGGTTGGTGCCACCAAGGACAAAAGATAATTTTTCGCTTTTTTCTAAATTTATTTGGTCTGGCTAGGGTTAACAATTAAATAATTCATTAAATAGGGCCAAATTAAATTTATTAAATATAGGTTTAAATCAATAATATTAAAATTTAATCAAATATAGATAATCCTAGACATTAATATGCTTCTCTAGATATTGTTCCTCTTTTGCCCCTTGCTTTTCTTCATCTACTCTTGAGCAAGACAAGAAAAATTTTACTTTTTTGTTTTATTTTTTTTATATTTTTTATAGACTTAAGAGCACACGAGAGATAACCACATAAAATTTGAGCATAAACAAGAAAAAGTCGTGGCTGTGGAAAATTCGGAAGACACGCTCAAAATCGGAAAAAGCTTAGGCTCGAAAAGGCAATCTTCTGAGGCTTTTTTGAGGAAAATAAAATCATCGAACGTGGCAAAGCAGCGAACGAACGCATCCTCAATTTTTTTCTGATCGATTTTCATATATGAAACGTCTTGATTGGAGTCCGTATGCAAAAGTTATGTCCGTTTCAAAAACCGACTCCGAGTTAGAGGACGAAACAGGAACAATGCGCGTAAAACTTGTTAAACGCGCATAAACTAGACGTGACGACCAGGGTTTAAATGTTCTTATCAATATTGTACATCCCTCCTATTCGTATATTATCACCAAAATAATTTTACAAAAGATTTTGTATATTAAGAATCATTAGTTAATAACAATATGATGATATGTAATAACAAAATTAAAGCTTCCTTCTATCTTCAATCACCCACCTCCACACAACACCACACTCTTTGAAATTACAGATTCCCTTAATTTAATTTTTGGCCATTTGAATCATGTAGCAAAATTTATATATTTTTATTAGGTTTAGTTAAAAAATAAGCACATTCACCAACCGGGACAAAAAATAGCATCTCTAGTCCCGATTGGTGTTACCAACCGGGACTAAAGATGGTGTCGGAGGCTGTCAGAACCTGTTAGAGCGCTAGACACCTTTAGTCCCTAAAGATAACATCTCTAGTTCCGGTTGGTGTTACCAACCGGGACTAAAGGTGCCCGGCGCTCTGACAGGCTCTGACAACATTTGAACCGGGACTTACCTTTAGTCCCAGTTCATGACACGAACCGGGACTAATGTTCCTAAAAATCCGTAGATCTCTAGTCTCGGGTGTAACTCAAACCGAGACTACTGTGATTTTTGTCACTTCAACCAATGATGGTTTCTCCAGTAGTATCGCGGCGACATCGAGTCCCTCATCTCGACCACGGCGGCGATGCCGGCGGCCGGCAAGCTGGCGGTGCTCGACGTCGGCCTCAAGCGTTGTGGCCCCTGAGTCAAGGTGTACCCCAGCGTCGTTAAGCTGTCCTGCACCATGGCCGACACTACAGAGGGAGTAACACTTATGGAATTGTTCAAATATTCAATGATGAGACCACTAATCTCGCTTCTAGGGAACATGCATGCTATAGTTCCCTAAAAAAATCATATCATAAGGATGTGCTATCGCTTTTTTTAATTTTTAATAAATAACACCATTAAATTATTAACATAATATTTACCTATTGTCTTATTAAAAATCAATATAGATATGCAAAAGTATAAGTCATACTCAATTTTTTTAATATAAACAAATCATAACAAAATAAAAGACATTTATATAATTTTTTAAATAAGACGAATGCTGAAACAACGATATCATGTACTTTCGATCCACTCGCTAAGGCGCACACATATTATAAAATTCAACTCTTTATATATTTGACGAATAAATATTTTATCTTAAATTAAATTTTTTTGATAAAAATAAATTATTGGATTGTTATTTAAATTTATTTTTATATGATTATGATTTTATTGTTATAAATGTATAAAAAATTTAAAGTTAAATATTAGTTTTGAAAACTGTGTGAGTGGCACAGAGGGAGTATTAAGAAAAGGGAGAGAGTACTATCACAGTATACGTACCACTCATCATAGTCAAAGCTAGATATGTCTACCGTTCATATTAGACTTCATTTATTTATAGTTGATAATTGAATGAAATTTATCCACTCAAATTTGATGCGTGTGTCATCTTGATTATAATTCACTCCAAATACATCGCTCTTAGGTAACAGCACTTGAACTAAAATATAGATGCATGTTGTCAGATCGACAAAAGAACCGACCTCCTTCATAAAATACAGCGGTTGACACATGCATCTGGCCAATTAATTTATTCTATATAGCAAAACAGCTGAGTTTAAATTAAGTTCACCGTCACACACCAGGTATTTTGATCGATGTCAACGCCTACACGTTTTATCAGTTAGCTGTTTTGCTCCCCATGTTGTTAGACAAGAACTGGCAAACTATTCTCTTGATTGCTCTCCATATATTCCTCAAATCTCTTATTTAATCAATCTCCTTCAAAACTAGCTCATTTATCAATGATCAATTTGCACATCCGTTCGAACCTATAAATACATCTAATGTTGCCTGTCACATCATCAAACATCAACCAATCCTTTCAGGTAGCGAGCACACATATATTTTTTCAGTTTCAGGCGTTTCTTTGCTGTCTCCTTGTGAAGAACCTTGTCAAAATTCAGAATGTTCAGCAGGGGGATGAAGTTTCTCATGGTAGCCTTCCAGGCTATGAGCATCTTCTCCGTATCAACTGCAAGTCTGCAGTACAATTTCTACGGCTCGTCGTGCCCAAATGCCGAGCAGACGATCAGCAATGTCGTCTACGGCTTGATCGATGCTGACCCTTCCATGGCCCCGGCGTTGCTTCGTTTACATTTCCACGATTGCTTTGTCATGGTAATGTAATTGCTAATCACAAGTTAATTTAGTTTTTTTTTCAACTTGAATCGATCGTATTTAATTTATCGCAAGATTACTGCATGCAAAGCTTAGATATTGATGATTAATTACTTCATTTTGTCTGTAAAAAATAATGTAAACCATGCAGGGTTGTGATGCTTCCATCCTTATTGATCCCACCAAGGCCAACGGCTCGCCGGAGAAGACAGCGATCCCGCTCCGCGGGTACGACGCCGTCAACAAGATAAAGGAGGCCGTCGAAGCCGTCTGCCCCGGCAAGGTCTCCTGCGCCGACATCCTCACCTTCGCCGCGCGCGACTCGGTGGCCAAGTCCGGCGGCTTTGTCTACCCGGTCCCCTCCGGCCGCCGCGACGGCAACGTGTCCTCGGCGTTCTCCGTCTTCTCCAGCATCCCGTCGCCGTTCTTCGACGCGGAGGAGCTCGTCCAGAGCTTCGCCGCCAAGGGCCTCGGCGTGGACGACCTGGTGGCGCTCTCCGGGGCGCACTCCATAGGCACCACGCACTGCTCCGGTTTCAAGAACCGGCTGTACCCGACGGTGGACGCGTCGCTGGACGCCAGCTACGCGGAGGTGCTGAAGGCGTGCTGCCCGGACCGTGGGGCCGACGGCGTGGTGAACAACAGCCCCGTGTCGCCGACGACGCTGAGCAACCAGTACTTCAAGAACGCGCTCGTCGGGCGGGTGCTGTTCACGTCGGACGCGGCGCTGCTGACCCGGAACGACACGGAGGAGAAGGTCCGGGAGAACGCCGGCGACCTGACCACGTGGATGGCGCGGTTCGCGGCGTCGATGGTGAAGATGGGTGGCATCGAGGTGCTCACGGGGAAGCAAGGGGAGGTCAGGACGTTCTGCAACGTCACCAACAGCTAAACTAAAAGCTAAGCTATACTGGTTCGAGTGAAGAACGTACGTGTGGTGTGCATGCCGTTTTTGCTTACTGGCAACCTTGCACCTTGTGCTAATTAAACGTTTTTGTTCTACAATCTACACCATACACCACCATTCATGTTGAATTTTTTTGTTGTACTTTGTTTTAATTTCTTTTGGTTGCCACACCTTGTTCTATAAAAGGAAAAAAATTGACCACCTTTATCATTCACTCTGGTTATAATATTTTGGTTGTATGGCTCATGCAAAAGATTTGGAGCGTTTTGGTTTGAAGCCAAAATTTGTCCTGCCTATTATTTGGCCACTTAAATAAAACTCTACTAAATATTTGGATAAAGCCAATACTTGTCAAATTTATACTGTCAATACTGCTCTATCAAAACATTGGTAGTTTGAGGGAAACATCAGCGGAGTGCCGAACGAGTAATGACCAGTATTCAAATGTTGTTGTCCAACAATATCACACGCACCAATGTGCTTTCAATTTGATTTTTGATGAAACTAAAGGATTTGTCATTAGTCTCTATTTCTTTGTGAGGGTTAGAGGGCACATTCACATGGATGTGACCAGTGACGGGCCCAGAAATTGTTAATAGCATGGCGAAAATCACAAACTTAGTAATATCATATAAACATATCAATCACTAATATAAATAAAGTTTTAATCATGAACTAAGTAATCGATAATAACAATTATGCAAACATATAAATCACTAATATAAATAAAGTTTAGGCTCAAAATCATTGTTCAATAGAAATACCTTAAGTATGGTTAAAGGTACGAGATAGTTGCATCTTTCGAGTCTTAATATTTTAAAACCGTCAAAGAATAGTCATCAAGTGATTAGAATAACTCCCGCTCAACGTAACAAACCATCAAGGGGTTGAACCAGTGATCAACAATCTTATTGCGTAATTTAGACTTAATAATTTTCATTGCTGAGAAAGATATTTCGACCGTAGTTACTGACACCAAATTCAATGAACATGTAGACCAAATTCGGTGACGTGCCAAGAATTCGCAGCTCTCACACACCAAGAACCTGCTAGGCCATGTATCAACAAATCAACTAGTATCTATCAAATAGTATGAAATTGTTACTGTTAGGGACTCTATCTAGTATCACCTGTAATCTATTCAATTTCAACCTGGTACATCACATAAGTTGCTAATTACTTTTGTAATGGCAATTGGAATGATATTAACTCCTATTCATTTATCTATGTTACGACTGTTGTTCTATGCATACGTGCTATTTCATGTTTGAAACAAAATTTTTGTGATTTTGTACATATAATGATAAAATATGTGCATTAAGTATTAACAAGTTATAGCAATCGTGTTGATATTTTACCAATAGATTCAATTTTAGTGCATTAGCATTAGCAGACATCAGTACCAGAGCAGGCAGTCAGTAGTCGCGGCGCCGACTGCTGCCGCCGCTGCCCGCCTGCTTATGCCGCCCCGCACGACACGCCGACTGCTGCTGTCATGGCCTTCTGCCGCCCCGCACGGCACGCCGACTGCTATCGCTGTAGCCTTCTGCCGCCCGCCGCCCCGGCCGCCTACTACGCCTCGCACGCCTATGGCTGCTGCCCGCTGCCCCACGGCTTGCAGTCGTCCGCCGCCTTGCACACCTGCCACCTGCCGCCCGTGGCCGTGCGGCCTGCTGCCCTCGGCATGCCGCCCCGCCCGCCTGCTGCCGCCACCCCACACGCTTGCTGCCATGCCATCCGCCGCCGACGCGCGTGACAGATTGGTTTCGGCTACGTGCCTGACGATTCAGCTCGACAGTTCGGTTCAACGTCGCTCCTTCTTCCGGTGCCTGCCTCGTTTCAGCCCAAAAAGTTACAGCCCACATATGGCCTGGCCTAGCTACTAGTAGAGATGGATGAGCCCAAGCAGTGGCCTAGGCTAGCTAGGCCTTGAGCCCACCACTTGGTGTGACTAAGATGTGCATGTATAGTAGTATATGCGCGATTATGTCTTCTATGTAATCGAGATAATATTGGTAATGAACATGAAACATGACTGTCTAAGGTTTAACGCTAACAATATTTTGGTAGGACATTTAAGTGGATCTTGGTTACCATCACTATACTCGTCATACATCAATATCATGGGGTACATCTAATTAGCGAATGTTCGCTAAAACATAGACCTAGTGAACACCTTATCCCCTAAAAATCCCAACCACTGATTTAGTTCCTTCTTTCCTCTTTGGCCTCTTTCCTCTTTCATCTCCGTCTCTTTCTCGTATGGTTGAAGAAAAGCCGACGAGCCTGTTTGAGTCCCTGTTGCTCCCCCTATCTTCTTCGACAAACTCGTTGATTTGATTCCCTTACCTCCTTTGACGAGCCCACCACTTCAATTTCTGATGCTTCGCTACCTCCTCCACGGCAAGAGTGTCAGATGTCAGCGTCGAGCCCCTTCTTCCTCCTCTCCGACGAGGCAACGGAGATCTTGGGGCTTCTTCCTCCTCCGTGACGAGACGATGGCGCCCTCTCACTACAACGGTTACCCTCATCTCAATTGCGCGGCAACCCTCATCTGTGTCGGGTATGGCGCCCATCACGGCGCAAAAGTCACTGATGTGAGAAGACATCTCTATTGGGCAAAATCCCGTCGCCGATGCATTTATTTTTGTCGGGCCTAAACTAAAGCCCGTCACCGATAGGTTTGACCTAGAAGACCAGTCAAACAAGGGTCCGTCACCGATGATATAATCTCAATCAAGCCCCAATTAACACCTGTCATGGATGACTAATAACTCAATCAGACTTTAACATAAGCCCGTCATAGATGACTAACAACTCAATCAGGCTTTAAATTAAGTCCGTCACCGATGATACAATCTCAAAAGGGCCCCAAATTAATGCCCGTCACGGATGAATAACAACTCAATTGGGCTTTAACTTAAGCCCATCACGGATGGTGTCATCTCCATCAGGCTTAAGTTAAAGCCCATCACCGATGAGTGTTTCCCAAACAAAAAAATAAATTCTATTTTTTGGTTAGCCTCAGGCCTTTGCTTGCCATGCCCGCTGCAAAATGAGAGAAACACAGATATATATTCCTTTTCCCAACATCCCCATTCACAGGAAACCCAGTTCAGAAATCACATATGACATTCACATATTTCACAAGTCCATTATTTAACAATAACATCTTCAAGTGGTAAGCATCAAAACTTGCAAAACCAAGTTATAAATTGGAACAAATTTATATTTAGCATTCCAAGTATATACATAAACACATTTCACCATATTGTAATTTACAATATGAACATAAGTGTTACATAATTACATGTCTTTGACATTAATTTTGAAATGTCCATCATTTTACTTTAACCCCGTATCTAAACATTCCTTTAGGGTGCAGTATGTCGCGAATGATGAAGCCCACTATCTTCTCTCTAATCTCCTCGAAGCTGGTAGGCGCAGACTTGGATATATTTTCCTACATATACATACTTTGAAATTAGTCGATCTATATATATATATATATATATATACTTTGAAGTAGTTAGTATATATCACAATTGAGATCACAAACGCATGTTGTGGCACACGTGATCCGCATTGGTCGCCAACTTGTTGTTTGATCGGGAAGTCTTTTTTGTGGATGAGGTGGTTTTGTCCTTTCTTATGCAGGCATCCTTTCTCCACATGTGGGCCCCACGTTTCATCTATTGCTTCTTGAATCAGGGTCCAGTCATAGTCCTTATTGATTTTGGAGTTCATGTAGTGACATGTACTCTACTTACGTGTTATGACCAGAAGGATCCAATGAGCACTAATACATTAATATAGTGAAAGTTAAATACTAAAGCTATACGTGCCATGCAATTGCATATATTTAGGGTACACACTTACTATTGATTATAGGCGCACATAATCTACTCTTTGTCTTGGCAGGCCCACAAGGTGTCATATATATAGTCTATCATTCCCTGGTGGTCGCCTTGGAGATTGGTGACAGTGACCATTTGTGAATCTAGGAAGGCCACTTCCAGTGCATTCTTCTGGCACCACTTCCAACTATACCTACACACAACACAAACACTCTTATAAGCGTGTTATAAGGATTGTTATTACCAAATTTTGTACGAAACAATACATAAAAGGAATTGCACTTAAGTAGACTTGTGTCCACCGCTTGGAGCCTGTAGAGGTCGAATAGATCCTTAAAGTTTGTGACAATATAATTTTTTGGCCCAAAAAATCGTTGTCGATCGTGATGGCCTATTATATTGCTCTCCCTATTCGTCCTCCTCGCGTTGGATCTCTCCATATAGTATCGGTGGAGCTCCTTGCAAGCATTGCTCATCATTCCTAGCGCGTCGTCTCCAACCAACAACATGCCTAGTTGGAAGGACGCTGGAGCAACGATCTTCTTATGTGTTTCCTGCCCCTTGCCCATATATAGCTTCTTTGGAGCCAAAAGCGAGGCCTGCACCTTGTCTTTTCCCCTTCCTCTCCCCCTTGCAGCAGGTTTTTAGCTAGTTATTTGCGGAGGGGAAGAATGCTCCTTCCTGCTCTTTTTCATTGGTGGGGGTTTAGTGATTGCCATGCTGTCGGCCTCCATATGATCATCCCCAAAATTTGTGTCATATTGTAGCTCGACGTCGTCAACTTGTTCATCTCGAGCGGGAGCTGGAGAGGCTGAAGGAGCAGGAGCAGGTTTTAGCGGCGGACGAGCGCTCGGTGCAGTGGTTGACCTCGGAATCACCTTTATCTCAATGAGGTCCTTGGGCCATTGGATAAAGGTACCATGTGCAACTCCTAGGGTTAGAATCTCGTCGTTCGATGGATGCTGTAGTGGCAAATGGGCTCATTTGGTCTTCACCGTGTCCACTTACACTTTCGTCTGGTCGGCCATCAGTTGCGCCCCCATGCACTCTTGTATCTGGGGTTGGCTTAAAAGCATGTTCGTCAGCTGCCGAAACCTTGAAGGAGGGCATCACCCTAACTGTTAGGACACAATTAGATGGTTCCTGCGATAGATTCATCCATAATTTTAAAATATTATATAATATATGGATTTGTTAAGACTGCTGCAAATTGTGGCCGAGAGTTTTACCATTATATGGTCGATGGCGGCAATGATCGATGGTGGATTTTCCGCATACTCAGTTGATGCACAACTATTGCGCCTTTGCATGGGACTTTCTCGGTGCGGAGCGGTGGCAGCCTCGGTGGTCGGTTGCTCAGCTCAGATCTATTGCCTGATCCGTGCCTCTACCTGCACCAGCTTCTCATCGAATTTAGAGCTTAGCTAGGCTCTCACCTGCTCCCAGATCCTCTCAGTAAGGTGTGCATCTTTCTCCGCCTTCGTGAGAGTCCGCTCATTGTACTGCCCGTGTATTCTGGAAAACCATATTTCCAGGGAACAGTGGAGCCAATGCCTCTTGTCCGTCCACGGTGTTCGTTGGTGCCCAACGCTTGAGTAAGGATGTCGTCCTTAAGTCTATGCAAGCAGGCCTCTTGCAAGGACTGTCTCACGGCAACCAACTCCTTCTGCAGTACAAGTGAGTTCAGGTTAAATCAAGAGTATGATCTGTGTACACAAATTAAACATATTGAGATGAGTCACTTACAATATTTTCATACACTTCTTGATCTTGGGCATTTGCAAAGTAATTGTCCCATCACTGTTCTTCACACCCCTTGCCCTTGCCCAGTTCCTTGCCCGTGGGTCCGGGATATCGGCAAATGGTAGTGACGTGTTCAATGCCTCTGCCGCTTCATCCTCCTTCTGACATTGTGCTTTCTTCTCGGCATATCCTCCGATGCTAAGCCGGTGCGGGTGCAAGTTCCGTGCTTGGAGGGCCCAATAAGCCTCGCTTCTGGCCCAAGATTCGGGGGTTGCTTTCTTCTCGTAGAATTGCTCCCACACGCTGGCGTGATGAACAGGAAGTTCCCAAATGGCTCTGGAGTGCTCGGGTTGAAGATGTACTCGTGGACCAGCTAGGACTTAAATTTTTTCCAAGCAAGTCCCATCGTCTTGAAAGTCGCCCGCCTTAGCCTGTCCTCGTCAGCTGCAGGATATTCGAAGCTCTCCATGAACTTTAGCCAAGCAGTGTTCTTCTCTGCTTCTGACACTTGCTTGATGTCATCATTCAAGATTGTAAAGTTCTGCCTCCCTATCACCCCGCAGATCCACCTAAACTTCTTGCAAACATTCGGGGGAGTGGTCGGCACTCCTAGGTGGTCCACCTTTGTTATGGTGTACCATTCCTTTGGGATTTTATTTTCACTCCTAGGGTCCATGTCCTTGTGGACCCACTAGTTGTCGCCGACATTGGTTCGTCGTGCTGAGACATTATCTAAATAACTTACAAAATCAAAAAATTAAAAAATTAATTAAATTACCTAAATCACAAGTCCAATATCCCAAATAACCCAAAAATTAATTATGAAATTTTATTAAAAAAATATTTTCCATAAATTAAACAATCGCACTATAGAGACATGGAGAGCAGAGAAGAGGGAGAGCAGCTTGAGGACCAAGAAGAAGAGGGATTGGAAAGAAAGAAAGGAAGATGCGATGTGATCTCGTCTTTGCGGCAAGATCTCCCCTCCCTCCCTCGAGAAGGCACGGCGGCGGCAGCGCAGCGTCTTTGTTTCCTTTTTCTTTTGAGACTCAAAATTCACGCAAGAATAATCTCAACCAATCTCTTCCTCTGGTTGAATCTTTGAGTTTCTTTTTCTTTTCAAAACGATTAATTTATTTGATATTTTTTGTCCAAAATTCAGCATATAAATCCAAAACTAACCAATCCTTTCTCAGTTTGAATTTTCTTTGAGATAAGTAAAAAATGAAAATACTACCAAAATAGGGAAGAAATAGGACAACCGACATCCAAAAAAATTGACAAGAGGACAACCGACATCTATCACTCCAAAAAAATTGACAAGAGGACTGTAGGCACCTATCACTCCAAAAAAAATCATTCAAACCTGACATACACATCACATCACATCCAAAAAAATTTAAAATATGGCACATACCGCAATGCGAACACTTATAAAATTTTGTATAGCAAATAAATACTACTATGTATCATATAGCTTTAAAAATCATAATAAATCCATGCTAACTCTAAAAATTGTGAACTAAATTTTATTGAACTCAGAAAAATGTGTTATTTTATGCGGTGACCTAAAACTTCACCAAACTTGAACCTAAACTACATCTAAAATTCAATAGAACATAACTAACCTATGACTTGTATGGAAATTGTAAAATTTGTAACTCACATATGCAAAGAGATAAATAAAAATTCCTTCACCATAAATCATGTTAAGTTAGAGCCTATCCACTACAGAAATCATCCACTAAAGCTTAGGCATCCTCCTTTCCTCATCCACGCATTTTTCTCCACATGTATGATTTACAATAACAAATGCAGAAATGAATCTCTATTTTTGTTCACATGTTTGGTTCAGACTTCTTCATGGGAATACATATTTTTACCGTTAAACTGTTTTTGTTCACATGTTTGGTTCAGGCTGTTTCATGGGCAAAATCCTTGTCAAAATAGCCCCGGGCTAAACACAAGGGAGGGTGTCGGTGGACTTACCTGGGCGGCGGCAGCGGCGAGGGAGGGCCGCGGCAACGAGGGTGTGGGGGGTGTCACCCCGGGGTACCCCATGGACTGGAGTCAAAGTCCAACTAAAGTCAAACCGAGAGTCCTCAGGACGTGGTCGATGGCCCGACCCCCCTTTGCGGGGTCGGACGTCCCGACCTTTCCCCAAGTCCGACCTTGGTTCTCCTCTCTCGACCTTGATTCCAGAACCCGACCTCGACCATCTTTGGGACAAGACTTGGCACGCAAGGAGAAAGAGGGAGGGGACAACCCAACAGAGACTGACGTCACCCGACAACATAGTATAGACATCTCAAGCGGAGAAGGGATCCCAAGGCAAGAGAGAGAGCACGAGATGCCCATGGTGTATAGGACCTAACAGACCATCTTTTACCTTTTCAGATGTTGTTTGTACTCACCTTTTAGCACATTAGTCATAGCTTTCTTGGCCCCTAAGCTCTCCTGTTCCTGCCCCCTTAAGCTACAAAAGGGAGGGCAGGGCAACGGGGCTAGAGAGGAGCCAAGACTTCTACATTCCAATCCCGAGCTTGCATTCTCACTCCCTTGTAACTCTTGTTCATCATACACCCCAACAAAGAACACTGGACGTCGGCCTATTATCCGTCGGGAGGGCTGAACCAGTATAACTCTCTGTGTCTTTGCTCTTTGGCTCATCTTATTACTCGAGTCGACCATCAGATCCATCGGAGGATAGCTTCTCTACAGTTCTCTTTCACCTCCTTGGGCACCCTCTTTGAGGACTGCCGACCCACCCGTCGACAGTTGGCGTGCTAGGTAGGGGCGTTGTTCTTTGATTCGAACGATTTGATGGCGGTTTCCTTCTCCACCGACTTTGCCATTCCTGCCGGGACGACCTTTGTCTTTGGCACTTTGGTGTTCCGCACTGACGACTTCCATTGCCTCACTCTCTCAGGCGGCCTCCGGCGAGCTGGAGTGTGTGGTCGTGCCACACAGCGTGGTGGCGGGGCCAAGGCGTGCGGCTTCGCGTTCGGCGGCCTCAGCCCCCAAGGCCCGCACGACCACCAGGGTTTGGCAGCCCAAGCCTCCGACTGCCCGCGCGGCAGTACTGAGGACGGACGACACGTGGACCCCGGTCAAGCGTCCTAGGTAGGGGCGCTGTTCTTCGTCTTAGGTGATCCAGTGATGATCTCCTTCTCCACCGACTTCATGGTGCCAATCCTTGAAAAGATACGTATTCTACCCTCATTTTTTATCTTTGAAAGTAGCTTCGATACATGTCTTTTTATCGATTGTTGCTTCTCGCCCCGTCGCCGGGCAGCCTTTGTGCACTCAACGGCTTCCGCGCACGTACTCATGACTAACTCTGAGATTCCCGGCCCCGACCACTCTTGGTCCAGGTTCCCAGGAAGGAAGTTTATTAGGAAGGTCTGAAATTACTTGATGGTTCGGAAGTTCCCCCGAGTACCAGATCGGCGTGCCCCAGCCTGCTATAGTGGCTCGATCCCATGCCCTTCGGTCGAGCCGGACACTTTCCTCCCAAAGATGGACTTGGGTTGGGTCCTGATATCAAAATTACTCGGGGGTTTGGTCTTCCTCGGACCATCTACTTCGCCAATTTCGCAAAGTGAACGATAACTACGCTAAGGATCGATCTGAAACCTGTCGAGGTCCGGTCTGAGAATCCTCCCGGATGATGCGGGCTAAGGTTGCTATCTAAAGTATGGTTGTCGGGAATGATGCGAATCAGTGTAGTTAATACTAGTTTACGGTCGATCGAACAATTCCCAGTCGAAAGCTCAGAATTCGTCATAATAAAAGAAAAACTTGTAGTTCCGACAGTTACATAAGTTCAATTTTTTGCCTAATTAATAGGAGCTATTACAGGGAGAGCCGGCTATGTTTTGAGCAGGGCGACAATCTTGTCGGTCGTCGCATCGACCTCGGAGACGATGCCGTCTACATCGTCAGGCTGCACACTTGGTGGCCACCCTCGCCTGTCACATACCCAAATCCTAGGGTTAAGTCAAATCATGTCAAGACAAAACTAGGGTAAAAAAATCTCCAATTTCCTGACCCAAAGTTTTTTTTCTTTTTGACTTAGGTGAAATATTTAAAGCCAAATGCATGGTTTACTAATTTGAGAATGGGTCCATATATACAGGTGAGCATGCATATGCATAAGAGTCCTTTGTGCATTTAGATTTTTGAACCCTTATCTCATTATAGGTGCATCTCCTTAGCTTAAGAAAGATTTGTTGAGAAACCTATAGCCAAACTAGATACATGAACATAGAAGGAATGCCTAAAAACAAAGAGAGGTTACCTCAAATTTTCTACCCTAATCCATAATAGATAAAATCATAGGAAAATTTATGAAGGTGCCAAAACTTATATTCAACTCAGTATAATTTTTGTACAAATTAATAATTAGGATTCAAGCCCCAAACAAATTGGACAATCAGCTAGGTAATGGGGATCAATATTATATAAATCGGCTAAAATGGCATCTTGCCCAAAAGACCATTTAAATGCACACAAAGTAATATAGGAGATAATTTATTCAAATACTAGGTTGAATACCAAAGTTAAATATATTTTTTCTAAAATTTTTCTGGACTGTTTGAACCTCCTAAAAATTAAGACTAGGTTGAAAAATACCCAAATTTTGATGAATTTCTGTGAGAAAACCGTGAGTGATCTTTTGGTGAAACCAAAGGAAATGGGTTCTGCTTCTACTCCCCGGTCTATGGAAAAATTCTCATAAATTTACCTAACCCACACAGGGAGTTATACAGCTGCAAAGTGAGAAAATAATTCAAAATTTCCCTCCAAATTCGGCTGCACACAGAAAATCACCCATCCCCCACTCCCCTACCTTGGACACCATGGTTGGACCCACTTGGCAGCGTCAGCAGCTAGCTCGGAGCCTGTCTTTTTCCTCTCCACCGCTGAAAGACGCAGCGCCCGGGCCGACAGCGTGCAGAGCATCACCGCCGTGTGGCCGCAAGGTGTCAACGCCGTGTTTTTCCTTCCTGGCGCACAAAAGCCTTCCCGCCTTGGTCGCCCAGCCTTGCTCTCTACCTCAGAACCGAGCTAGTCAATGAAGGAGAGCTCTAGAGTCTCTTTTTCTCTCTGTCTCCATCACCGGCCGCGAAGGAGACGACCACCGCTGTAGCCAAGGAGCCACGGTCATCCCTCTCTATTTCGTGTTCCTTAATCACCATACAATGCCAAACAATTTTGCTGTTGACACCATTCCCTTTCACCCATTGTAGCTGCGGGAACGCCGATGCATTCCACCGGAGTCGGGAGCACGCACCGAACATCGCCGCCGCACCATCGACACCATTCCGGGCAATGTAGGCCGGGACAAGACACGCCACCACGCCACCATCTTCGCCTCGACTCCCTGGACGTTTCCCCTCAAGAATCCCAACGAATGGCGCACTGAGGAGGGAGATTGGCCTTCGCCTTCCTGGACGCCGGCCAACCGCCGCCACGGGCCACCTCCGTCGAATCTACTCATCCTGGTGAGCCATTGTCAAATTCCTCGCGTTTGAGCCATCCCTAGGATCTCCCTAACATGTAACATATATATCCATGGCAGTCCGTTGGACGAATCGGGCCATCACCGTGCAACCCAAAGTTTTCCACCGTCGTTCGGATCCGACCTCACGCCGTTGTCGATGACCAAGCTCCGCCAGCACGCGTGTGACCTCAAGTAAGTCTCAAGGGACCCTATAGACCCTCATGCATGCACTGGTTCACTCTAGAACGAGCTAAAGCTCGATGTGCACTTTCATGCCGAGCCACACCGCCGCCTGCACTCGTCGCCGGCACTATTCCGGCCACCGCTGTGCACAAGAACACCACCACTAGATTCGCAACAAACCACTCTACATTTTCTCTTTTGGTCATCCCCGTTGAAACGCCGCCGTTCGCCGCCGGCGAGGTCAGAAAGCATCCCCGGTCGCCGGAGCCCTGCTCTCTCCCTCTTTGTCTCTCTGTCAACTGGGCCCCACCATTCAGGCGCCAAGCCGCCTTCTCAAACCCATAAGCCACTGACCCATGGGCCCTGCGCGCAAGAGAGAAAGGAGGATGGCAGTGGCTGGTAATTTTTCACAGAAAGCATAAAGACTCTTCTAAAATCCATATAAAATTCACTTGAATACATTTTAGAATGGGACAAATTTCTGTAGATTTCCTAAATAGTGAACTTTAATATAGAACCATAACACATAGACCTTACTGCACAAGTTTTGTCCCAAAAAAATTCAATAGGGCAGACAACACATACACCATGTGAAAACTTGTAAAATATCTAGAAAATTCAAATTAGCTTCAATTTGAGAAAACCCAAATTCTATAGATACCTCACGTCACCCTCTCTGACCTGGGTAAATAAAGATGTATACATTCCTTAGGTCAAATGCTTGTAAAACTAGTGTTGGGAAACTGGTACACTTTAGGACAGTCAATCCTTAGGGATTTATTTAAAATTCATTTTACCATCTTTTTGAGTGAAATTAAATCCTGTAGGATCACCCAAAACATGCACTTTCAAATTATAAAATAAAAATATATGCCTACTGTATAGTAATATCACTTACACGTTTATTTAAGAACTAAACACCCAGGTACACACTTCAAATTGGAAAATTTGTACAAAATTCATTTTTAATCCTTTTTGAGTGAACCAAGTTTCTATAAGACCAGAAAATAATGAATTTCCATTAGGTAAAATAAATGTGGTCACACATATGCCAAATATGTCAGTAGGGAGTTTACAAAGAAAACCTAGGTACTAATACCGGTGATTAAGTAGTATATGTATGTATGTGTGTGTGTGTGTATATATATATAAACATATGAAGTCACTTTAGCTCCAAATAAACCTAATTAAAAACTTGATATACAAGAGAAGCTTTAGGATCATCCTCTTACTCCATAGACTTAATGTACTTAACTTATAAGGTAAGGTTTAGTGTAATATAAGGCATTTTAATCTAGATCACAGCACTCTAGTTTATAAAGTAAAGATCCTAAGCTATTGAACTAAAAATAGTATGGTCAACAAAAACTTAATCCTTTATTTTACCTAAGTAAAATAGGAACAAAGGTTCTGAACCTATAACCTTTTAGGCTAAGCGCACATTGAACACTATAGGCTTAGAACACGTTATAAGTTGTGAAGGGCCAAAGAAATGCATAATAACTCTAAAAATTATGAAACCAAATGTGTTAGCCTTAGAAAACACACCTCTACCCTCCTGAGATGTTAAACCTAATAAGAATCACTTTACAAAAATATTTTGGAACACAACCTAATAAAACACTACCCTCTATCGATAAAACTTCTAAAAATCATAACTCCTAGTTGGGATAAGATAAATTATAAATTAATTATCCTAAAATCATTTTAGATCAGTACCCACTCAATTTGTAGAAATTATATATTTTAGAGCATTTTGGATTTTTGCCTATTTTTGGTGTTTAATTGCATATCGTGTATTTTACTTAGATGATTATGTAGACGGTGATGAAGTGGATCAGAGACTAACTTTTATTCAAACTAAGGCAAGTTATTGCCCCTCCTTTGAACAATTTGAACCCATGATGTTGGGCAATATGTTTTGGTTGTGAAATTTGCATGCGTAATTTGCCTTATCGATATTTTTAAGCTAAGAATGGTAGTTATGTCCTGAAAATTTGCATGAACCCTTTCAAAAATATTCCCTTGATGATTTGAACCTTAGGGATTAAATTAGGGTATGGGACGGATAACCCAGAGGAACTTCCTAATTACCGCCGATGTGGTAGTCTAGGTGACTCAGTCTGTCCAATACAACGATATCGTGCCACGTGGGTGGGTTCCTGTCATGTCCGCCACCACAGCGTTAAGTTTAAGGCGTGGGCCCGTCACTTAACGGTTCTAGGTCACATTTCCAGTATGACCTAGGATGGAGGAAACACATATCGTGCTAGTGCAAGGCTAGGGACTAAGTAGTGTAAAGGCTTCGTGGTGACCTCTAGACTATACTCAAAGTGTAGAGTATGGTGGTACCGACGGGTACCGAATAAACTAGAGCAATTCACTTCATGTGGGTAAAGTTGTACAAACTCTGCAGAGATATTAAAACTAATCAATTAGCCGTGCTCATGGTTAAGAGCGCTTTGGTGATGTGTCATGAGTATAGACTCAATTGTTTTAAAAATGTGTTCATGTGTTTTCAGCAAAAATTAGTGTCGAGTTGTGTAAGAGTGATGATGTTCATATACATATAATGAGATTTGTTGTCATGGAGGATGACAAGGTAATGTTATGATGGAACCAAAATGAAAGCAATGATGAAACTAAAATAATTGTTTTTGTTAATTGAGTTGTCAACTCCTTTTCAAATGATTTGTGAACTAAAACTTGCTTTAGGCTGAAAATGAACTACTCATATACCCCTTCTTTGATTATGTGCCTATCATGTAGTATGTTAGGTTATTCTAGTACTTGCCAGTACATTACTTGTTAATGTACTTACTCTTGTCGATTGTAATATCCATTTTGTTTGCAGGTTTAGTCTTAGTTCTTGAGTGATGCGGGTTCCCAATTCGCTTCTTCTAGGGATTGAACTTAACGGGGTAAACCCCTAGTCGGTGTGCTTGTGGATGGGTAGTTAAGCCACCGCTGTTCGCTGCTCTCTGATATATATTTATTTGGCCGGTCGGCCTATGTAATAATAATGTTGATGTAATCCATAAGTACTTCTCGTTTTAGATGTATTTCCTTTGTATGCTCATGCTAGAGAAGAAAGTGTGAATCTAGCACACGTCCTGGGAGCTAGATTCACATCAGTATGAGTTAGGAATAATTGAGATGTTGTAGATCTTTAGCCATTTTGTCAAGTCTCCTGAGTGTGTAACACATCTGGTCGCTAGCTTCGAGTGGTTTGACGGGCACATTTCAGGCTGAAGTTGACTGGCAGGCTAAAGTCCCAACAATGTCTCACTTATCCCTCTCTCAGGACATCGGACGTTCCGTTATACTTGTTAGATGACTTGAGTTGATTCACTTCATCTTGCAAATATAATGGAAGGTCCAGGTCGTCCTCGACAGGCATGGTATCAAAGCAAATACTGACTATTGGAGCCCCTTAAGTTGGTCGTTTAGAAGGGATTCTCAAAATTTATTTTGAGGGCCTTGCCCTCAGCTACAAAGTATTTGTGAAAACCCTAGTCAATCTTATATCTCATCCCTCTCTAGAGATTATTCTTCTCTCTAATTCAATTTTAAAACCCCTTATCTTGCTCTATAGGACCGAGGCCTTTTGAAAGTTTATGTTTTTATGAAAAAGGAGCTTAAAAACACTTAATTATCACGGCAAACCAGTACCAAAGAGCTTTTGAAAAGTTTTGAAACCCTCTTTGCAAACTATTCCTGGGTACTAGTACGGATTTGCAAAAATGTCGGGTTAGAAATAACCTCTAATGAATGGGTTTTGAAATGGGTTGATAAGACCTAAAATTTGATAGACAATATAAGGATTCCATCTTCTCATGTTAACTCTGCACCAAAGATGAATTGCGAAAAATTTTGAGCTCCTTCTTCTCAACTTTTCAAAATCTCATCGATATGACCTAAAACGGGTAGTTTGGTATAGAATAGAGATTGTGATGCTAGAGCCTTAGATTGTTTGCTTAGATGGACCACCCAAAAATTCATATAATTTCTGGACCACTCTAACATAATGCATTTACAAGATAATAAATTTGGACACCATAAAACTTGTGTAAAGATTTATTTTGTGTCGGTTGTTGGCATTTGAAATTTTGAGTCAGTGTGTTTGCAAAAATTTGCTTAGGCTAAAACCGTAGATGGTAAAACTGAAAAATCTTACAAACAACATGCGGACTAACTCAGTAGACCTCATGAATTTTTGCTAAATTTATAGACCCCTTCATCATAGTGCAACATATTGATTTGTTAGCCTAACTATGTTCTGGAAACTGTAAACGGTAGCCTTTATCTTTTTGTATAGCCCAAACCATACAAGGTAAAATATTCACCTTTCACCAGTAGCTCCTAGACATGTCCAGTATGCTCCACGAATTTTGGATGAAATTTTGGTCCCCTGCCTCATGGTGAAACCATCTAGTTAATTAACATAGCCATGATGTGTACGTTGCTGGCATTTTCGCTCGGTAATGGCGCTCTCTTCCTCCTGACCCCCAGTGGGCGTCTCCGGTGAAGTTCCACTGGCTTGACGATCATGGCTCTCCTAGTGACTCCACGGCTGTCTCTTCATCTCTCATGGAGTCTCCGGCCATCTCTCATGGATTCCTCTGAGTTTTTCTTGGATAGTCTTGATGTGGATCTTGGTCTTAAATTCTAGGAGGAAGTGCGTCTTCGTTTCAGGTCACCGGTACATCACCCTTTCCCCAGTCCTGTTGGTTCTTTCTTTCTTTTGGTGACCTTTAGAAGGTTTCTCTTTTGTCTTTTGGAAGAATCTGTTGGTCTTGCTATTCAATCCTGTTTGGGGGTGTTGCTCGCCATTTTCATGTGTGTTTTCTCTGCACCAATCACTTCCGTATTTCGGTCTTCTCGAAAGAAGTGGGTTTTCATATCTATAGACTGCGAAGGGTTATCACCGAGAAATTTGATCTTTATTTTCATCTTTGGAGCAATGGCACTCCTCATTGGGAAAGTGTCACGCTCCGCTTTTCTCTCTAAGTTAAAAATTACCGGTGAAAAATCGTAAAGAAGAAATTGCCGAAAAACTAAAGAAAATCAAAATCTTAAATTAAAAATCCATTTAATAATTGGAAATGGCTTGGTGGAATTTTTCTTAAATTCCTCGTGTCAAAATACATTAAGGGATTTTTATTGGAATTTTCGAGCATCGCAAGCAATTTTAAAAATTAAATTAGGCTAAGCTGGAATTAATTTTCTTAAGAAAAAGGGATTTTTCTTTTTCCTCCCTTTTCCTATTTTTTCCCTCCGTGGGCCTCCGGCCACTTCTCTTTCTCTCTTTTCCCTCCTTCCCACCGGCCCTGGCTGCTGGCCAGTCGCCAAGCCGCCCAAGTCTCCTTCTCCTCTTCTCTTTTTCTTTTTTATTTGGGCCGGCCCAGTACTATTCCTTTCGCATGTGCTAAGTCCACTTGTCCTCCTTCCGGTCTGGGACGATGACAAGCGGGGCCCGCTTATCACCCCCAAGCTTGAGCCTCCCCAAGCCGCAGCTGCGCATGCCGTGCAAGCCGGCGCATCCCGGCCACATTCCCGCGCATCTCGGCCACGTTCCAACTCAGTTAACCGCATCATTATGTGTTCCCGATTTTTCTCCACCGTTTCCCCCACTTTCCCCATTCCTCCATTCATCATGTGCGTCGGAACGGCCGAGTTAAACTCCATCACTCGCAGCCGCCACTAATGCCGAGCTCCGACGGTTTTCGTCCGTTCCCCGCTTCTCCCGGCCATGCCCGATCTCCCTTGCCAGCCTATAAGTTTCCCCGCACTCCGGAACATGTCCCACACTCGCACTCGTTCACGTTCGCTCACTCCCGTGCTCCCGCATCGTGCGCCGTCCTTTTTCCGTTGCCATGCTCACGGTTTCCGTCGTTCCCACCCGACCGCCACTCCTTTCGCCGAGCCACCACCACCTCCACCTTCGCAATAACTAGGAACACACTCTCGTTGCGGTTTCCCCAATTTTCAATCATCGAACCGCATCATTTGCCGCCTTCCTCCCGAGTTCGGCCGACGGTGAGAAAACACCATTTCTTTCTCTCTTTTCTTCCCCTTTGCCAAGCCGGCCTTGCCATCGCCGCTCGTGCGCCCGCCCAGCGTCGCCGCCGCCGCCGGCGCAAGCCGCCGCCGCCGCCCGGCCGAGCCCCGGCCAAATCGGGTGCTCCCCCGTGTGGCCGATCCATACCGGCCAATCCGGTGCTGCCACATGGCGCGCCCAAGCCGGTGGACTCGGTCCACCGTGCACCCGTGGTTTCTCTCTCTTGTGTCACTGTTCAGTGGGTCCCGCAGTGATGTTAGCCCTAAGACGCTTGCGTCATAAATCATTTTTCTTTTTTTTAACTAGTAAAAAGGCTGAAACTTGTAAAATTCGCAGAAAATTCATCCGAACTCCGTTTGGGTCTGTTCAAGTTGCAGTGGATTCGTAAAAATGTAAAGAATATATTAAAAATGGTTTAATTGTCTGTTTTAGCTGTCTAATAGCCTGTTTTTGCTGTGCTTTGTTTGTTGGTAGAATCTGGTTCCGAGGACGCTCCGGTTTACTTTGAGGTTGTCGCTGAGGTTCCGTTGGATCAAGATCAAGGAAAGTCATTTTCCCTTGAACATATTGTACCTAATTTGCAAATTCCTATTGTTTTATCTGTTGCATTACTTTATTTTATAATGCAATCGGGATGGGACCTATAGTTTAAAGCCTAGGTTGTTTACCCTGTTTATTTGATCACCTGAGAATTAATTTGACTAGAATCAGTGCTAGGACATGCTTATTATGCTTAGTACAACTAGATCATAAAAGGGAAAATTAATTTATTAGAATTATTTCACATGAAATATTGGTCTCCGACCGGACGTACCGTTGGTACTGTTAATCCGTAAATTAAAACTTGACTATTATGGTGAACTATGGGTGCCCGGTTTTGCAAGTCGCACCCATGGCAGTTAAGGACCGATTCGCGGGAAA
Organism: Oryza australiensis; assembly: GCA_019925245.2. Lineage (NCBI taxonomy): Eukaryota > Viridiplantae > Streptophyta > Magnoliopsida > Poales > Poaceae > Oryza > Oryza australiensis. The sequence goes on from JAIFGZ020000010.1 coordinate 1,095,780, forward strand.
CCCTGGAAGAATTATTAGTGCGTACCACAAGCCAGCATGGGCAACGGCTGGGCTTGTAGTGTAGCTTTTCTTGGCCGATGCATCTAGGCGAGGGTGAGCGTGATGGAGTGCGGATGGACCGGGAAAGGTCTAGGCGGCTGCCGGATTCACCTAGGCATGAGAGGGGGCTGCCTACCCTGGATTCTGGGTAGGGGCGAAACCTGAGGTGTGATGTCGCTTGGTCAGGGAGGGTTATGCGAATGGTCTGTCACGGACCCTTTTCGATATGCCATGGTGGTATGTCGACGCACGAACACGTGTTGTGGGGCTGTGTCTTGTGGGTACTGAGACGTACACCTGCGGCGAGTGAAAAACTATTCGAATAGCCGTGCCCGTGGTTATGGGCGATCATCGAGATTCACCGTGATTAGTCTCACTAAAATAATAACTGGAAATGAGGTAGAATAGTTGGACGGATTGGGCCTGACTCAACGTGGTGTAGCGTTGAGCGAGTGTATTAAAATATTGTTTAATTACCTTATATTCTTGTTTCTTGCTTTCAACTTAATTCGTGAAAAGCCGCTTTATGCAAAAGTTAAACCTAGCCTATCCTTGGAATTTAACCCCGCATTCCTACCTTCTTTCGGTATGACTTGCTTGAGTATGTGGTTGTACTCAGTCTTGCTTCCCTTTTCCCCCACCTCGAGTTAGAGGATGAAGCGTCGATGAGTTCTTCTGCGAGTAGGCTCGTCACTTGCCGTCAAGGGTTGCTGTGGAGAGGAGTGTTGCCCGCCGAATCGAAGCCTAGTTCATAAGTTTATTTTATCTTTCCGCTGCATATGTAAGACTTTTTAATGTTTTTAAGATGTGGTTACGTAAATACAATTTGTCGTTTGTGTATCCTGGTGGTCTGGACGGGGTATTTTTAAATACACATTCGCTTCGAAAATTCGGTGTGAATTTACGGGCGTGACAAGTTGGTATCGAGCCGACCATGACTATAGGATGAGCCCACGGATAACCCTAAGAGCCTTACGGAACTATTTCATCGCATATCTCTCTTGTGTTTGGAGTCATTTCGAGAAAATTTGGGAATTCTCATTTAAAAAAATGACCTTCGAATTTGATTTTCCAAGTATGGTTAGACTAGGGTTTTAGAAATTTTACGGTCAGTGGGAGTCGAATTGACTTTTATTTGACTGTCGTTTGGGAATAGTCGGGATTATGCATTAAGTCGCGTCTAGAATTTGCGGGTTGCAATATTTCATGCGTCTTATTATTAATATGTAATTATTTTGCTCATTAATTTATTAGAGTCTGTAGTATTTTATTTGCTCTCATGTAAAACTATTTTATGCATAAAAATATGCTTCTTATTTGGTTATTCCTTTGAGTCATTTTTCATTTATTTAATCTGGATCCGAGCATGCATTGATTTCCCTCCTTTGTCTTCTATAGATGGCGGACCTTCCCCGACGCACTACGGCGAAAGCGGGAGACTTTGTGGCGGCGAGCAAGATGGCGTTTTTGGTCGGATACCCTAGTCTTCCGGAGTACACGAAGATTCGTCACCTCAACGGCGAGTTCCCGCACCGAGTTCGCTTGGAGGTGCATGGCATCCCCACCGTGTTGCCCAACATGTTGGTGGAGTCTTGGAGGCACCTTTGAGCACGCTTGTCAAGAAGCAGCCTACGATGCTTACCGGACTTCGGGAGCGTCACGACGTCGATTTCCGTCGCACCGCCTATCGCTACCACCCCGGAGTGGCGACTACGACGACACCGGCTCCTTCCGCTCAGTGTGTCGAAGATGACACAACCTTCGGGCGAATGGCGCGATCATGCGGGTGGACACCTTGCATACTAATCGCACAGGGCGCCAAGGCCCGAATGACCGGAAGTTGGTGGAGATCAACGGGTTGAAGGGTGAGGTGGCCCGCCTCAAGAGGGAGAATGCCATTCTCCGGGCCGTTCGCCTCCCGGGGTGCCGGGATTCGCATCACTCCGAGGAAGACCACCATCGCTCTGTGCGTATCCGGCTTGCGCACGGAACCCTCCTCTAGCTCCGAGCCGCTTCCGGTGTTCGTGCCGCTGCGCCTCCGCCATCTCCCGTTCGGTTTCCGCTCGGCCTCCGCCCCCCACGCAGCCGGGCAGCGGTAGCGGAGGATGGCTGTCCGTGACGTCCGGCTCCTCCGATGAGACCCTCGGCCTCTCCAGCGCGGCTCGGCGGCAGCGGCTCGCGGCGATCCGAGCGGTGGCGGTGAGCTAGCGGTGGTGAGACGTACTGCGAACTCCCGTAGCCGATCGGAGGAGGTTGGAGATGAGGCGAGTCCGACTTCGACTCCACCGACCGCAGGAGCCGTTCGAGCACTTGGACCGTTTCCCCTAGTTCCTCGTGGTCTAGTCTTTGTCCGGTAGTTGTGTGTTCGGGTGTCTTGTTTGGGGTAGGCGGCAAACCATACCATTGGTTGTGGTATGGTTGTCCTTAATTAGGAGTTGAACTGTTTACTTTTCGTAATGTCAACTATCGAGATCGGTTAATTAATAATAAATTAGGGTTTCGAGCAACTGTTTTTCTTCTTGTCTTTGTTTCTTTCGTTCGCTCCCTCAAGATGATGAGCACCGGGCCATCCAATCGGGCAACGGTGATGGTAACAACACGCCAATCGAATCGGAAACCATTCTCAATACCGCGCAAGCCGTGGTCCCCCTCTGCCGAGAATCGGACGCTCGCCCAAGTCTTGACGAGTCAAACTCGGATGATGGCTGCAATGATGCGGCAGATGCGGCGAGCACGGCGAGATGCAACAACAAATGCTTCGCGGTTGCAACAAGCACGGCTTCATGCCGCAGGTGGTCCAGTCCCACCGTTCGGTCAAGCTGCCGAATTCCTACGCGTTCGCCCTCCCACCTTTTCAAGCACCACCAATCCCATGGAGGCAAACGACTGGCTTCATGCAATTGAAAAGAAGCTCAATCTTCTACGGTGCAATGACCGGGAAAAGGTGGCGTTCGCCACTCATCGGCTCCGGGTCCCGCTTGCATGGTGGGACAATTTCTTGGTGACCCGTCCAGCGGGGACAAAAGTTTCTTGGGCGAATTCGCTATAACTTTCGCAAGGCACAAGTTCTGATGGCATTGTGGCACGAAGAAGAGGGAGTTCCGAGCTCTGGAACAGGGCAACAGGACCGTTATTGAATACCTCCACGAGTTCAACCGCCTCGCACGCTACGCACCGGAGGATGTGCGCACGAGAGGGGGCTGCCCACCCTGGATTCTGGGTAGGGGCGAAACCTGAGGTGTGATGACGCTTGGTCAGGGAGGGTTATGCGAATGGTCCTGTCACAGACCCCTTTTCGATATGCCATGGTGGTATGTCGACGCACGAACACATGTTGTGGGGCTGTGTCTTGTGGGTACAGACGTACACCTCTGGCCAGAGTGAATAACTATTCGAATAGTCGTGCCCGTGGTTATGGGCGATCATCCAGATTCACCATGATTAGTCTCACTAAAATAATAACTTGATTAAGTGGAAATGAGGTAGAATAGTTGGAAGGATTGGGCCTGACTCAACGTGGTGTAGCGTTGAGCAGTGTATTAAAATATTGTTTAATTACCTTATATTACTGTTTTACTGCTTTCAACTTAATTCTGTGAAAAGCCTGCTTTATGCAAAAGTTAAACCTAGCATATCCTTGGAATTTAACCTTGCATTCATACCTTCTTTCGGTATGACTTGCTGAGTACGTGGTTGTACTCGGTCTTGCTTCCCTTTTCCCCCACCTCGAGTTAGAGGATGAAGCTACCGATGAGTTTCTTGCCGAGTACGCTCGTCACTGCCATCAAGGGTTGCCTGTGGAGAGGAGTCGCTGCCCCGCCAGAATCGAAGCCTAGTTCATAAGTTTATTTTATCTTTCCGCTGCATATGTAAGACTTTTTAATGTTTTTAAGACGTGGTTCTGTAAATAGAATTTGTTGTTTGTGTATCCCTGGCTGGTCCTGGACAGGGTATTTTTAAATACACATTTAGCTTCGGAAATTCTGGTGTGAATTTCTGGGCGTGACAGAAAGATAGAAGCATCTTTGGGAATTGGAACAAGAAAAAGAATGGACTTTGGTTCTTTCTTGTGCTGAAAAAAAGGCAAGCGCTCCTCTAGCTTGAATGGTCTTTCTCGATCACGTCGAGTTCGTTTTGCTAATCCCATTGTGCAGCCTCCTTGCACCCAGAATTCTGGTGTCCAGATTAATTTCGGCACTTTCAAATGTTTCTTTGATCCGTCACAGCAAGTTCGTAACAAGTTTGGATCTGAATATGCTATTTCTGATAATTCAGTGAAGAACAAGGAGACTTTCTCAGCATAGAACAAGGTGGATTTCTTGCCTGATCGGTCTCAGGTTTTGAATTCAAAAGTTATCTCTAGCAGTCGAAGATGTTTCTATTGTTTGGATTGGGGCCATCTGGGCCGTGACTGTGCTCTCCCTTTCAGATGTCACCGCTGCCATATTTTGGGGCACCTTGCTACTAGATGTAAAGCTAAGTTATCTGCTTCCATTCTGGCTAAGAAATTCTGGAGGCCCAAAGCTCTTAACTCTCATTTGCGTTCAAAATAGTGTTGGAGGCCCAAGCCTCCCTCTTTCTTGGCTGCTACCAATGTGGGAACTTCTTTAGGTGTTACTCTGCACACGCCTGTTCCGGTCACTTCGGCCTTTATTGCGGAACAGATTGAGAGTGGGAATATTTCTCTGGTGGATACGGCGGCAACCAAGATTGTTGTTTCTTCTTCCCCCCTTTCAGAGCACAAACAAAACCCTATTTTCTCGCATCTTCCACCACATCCCTCTCCTCATCAAAGCAACATGGCTGGTTCTCTAGAAGAAGATTCATCTACAATGGCCAACTTCCCAGTTGATCCAAGCCCGTTCCTCCCTGCTGGGCTTGTCGTTGACCATGATTGGAATCACCCTGCTCATGCCCATGTTGCTGTTGGAGGGGAGCCTCCCAGGGAGAATGAGGTCTACGCCATTGTCTCCATCAACCCTCCGCCAGCTCACCCGGACCAGCTTCGGCCTACTCTTAACATTGTCTGTGATTTCCTCGAGCAAGAACACCGGGTTCGTATCGAAAGTTCCTTCCTTTCTCCTCTAGGCCTTGGTCTTATTAAGCTTCGCTCAGTTGTCCAGCGAGAACTGTTAGTCAGAGAATCTCCGTTCAATTTGGGGGCTAACGGTGTGGTTTCGGTGGTCTGTCATGATGAGGGATTAAATTTTCGTAGCTGTAACTATACTAGAATCTGTTGCTTGTTATTGTTGCTTTTCCGCTAGATTATCAGAAGGATCAGTTTATTTGTGCGGCTGTGGCCCCATTTGGAAGGCTTTTGCATTGGTATATGGATGGTAATAGATCAAGAATCCTTGTTCAAATTTTGCTTCTTAGCCTGGATTGAGTCCCTCACAGTCTGATTGTTTCACAGGCACTTTGGTGGGGGGAATGGGGCGCTCCTCGACTGTTCCTGTGTTTATTCTTAATGACCATCTTCTTGATGTTTTCCCGCAAGACGAAGACCCGGTGCCCTTTGATGGTGAACCTCACCCTGAGTTTCCTCCGGTTATTATGGGCCCAAACCCTCTAGCGCCTAACTGGCAGAATGAGCAGCAGGGGGGCTTAGTTTCTGGGTGTCTTTGGTGGTAACCCTCACCCACATCCCAACGTTATGAACTTTGATCAACAGTTTGGTCTGGCTGATCAGCACTTGGCTCAGAATAACTAGGACGAAGCTCTCATTGATACGCCAGTTCATCAGATCCCCCAGCACCCGCAGATTCAATAGCATGAGATGGAACTTGATCTCTCTGGTTCAACTATGTCCTTTCTCAAAGCTCATGGACCGGACATTGTGATTGAAGACCTTGAGTCTACTCTGCAGGTGTCAGATAGCAGTTCTTCCAGTTCAGAGGTCTCTTCCCAAAGCGAAAGCCAGCTGCGCTTCTCATTGGCTTTGAACAAATGTGTTGTCTTCTCGCTTTTCCATCGCAAGGATCTCTCATACATAGCCGCTGCTCCTCTGGTCATCAAGATCAATCTAGTTTTACTTGATGACGTTTCAGCTCGGAATGCCCCACAGCAAGAAAAGGATAACTTGGCTTTGGTCCCTTGGTCTGTTCCACCAGCTGTCAGCGTTGCAACTTCTCCCTGTCTTCTAGAACAGGGTTCAATCGAACTCCCTCAATTTGAATGACAGTGTTCCCAGTTCTCGTCAGCTCACTCAGAGCTCCAATGAAAATTTTCAAATTGATGGGCCTATTTCCAACATGGACTACCAGCCAACACTAGATCCCCACAATGTGCTCCCTCCTGAAGGCCCAAACAGGCCCAAAAGGAAGGTCATGTCTCTACCTTCAGTAGTTTCTAAAACAGACAGTAGAACTCCCATGAAAGAAAAATCTGTCAGAAGGAGCTCTCGGCTTTCAGCTCAAAATGAAGGTTTCTGCCCAGTTAGAATTGAGAAAGAGCGATCCAAACGCACAAAGAACTGCGCGGTACAATTTGATCTCAAGATAGGTGAAACCGGCCCTATTCCTCTTGCTACTCTTCAAGAATGGGGCATCAAGTGTGGAGTAGACCCTGGTGATCTCTCCGAGCAGGCGCTGTTACAAACGCCGACGACCTTGCCAACATTGGATAATGATACAGCTGAAGATCTATGAAACTGCATTAGTCCATCCTCTGTTTTCTTGGTTCTTAAAGTTGATGATGAACTGGTGGTATTATATTTTGGTTTTTATTATATTTTGGTTGATGCCAAAGACTTCTACTCTGGGGTTATATTTATATTTTGAGCAGATGGCCCTTCTGCATTATGTCGTTATTCAGTCATGACTGTTAATTCTCAGTTTTTTGCGATTCTGATGTTCCTAGTGACATCAGCTCTCTCCCTCTTATTAATAATGCCAAATGTTTACACGTAATTAGAATGTGCTTTGTTGGAATGTTAGGGGCATTAATGGGCCTGACAAACGGGATCTCATTACGGGGAAAATTGATGATAGTGCTTGTTCTATTTTTTGCTTTCAAGAAACAAAGAGGAACTCCTTTGATACTGCCTTCCTGAGAAAATTTGCTCCTCGTAGATTCGACAAGTTTGACTTTGTACCAGCATCTGGTGCTTCGGGTGGAATTCTCGTAGCGTGGAATAGCTCGTTTTCTACTGGTGCCACTTTGGATAAGCAACGTTTTGGCATTACCCTAAATTTAACCTCAGTTCACAATGGAGATTGTTCAACGCTTTGCACAGTATATGGCCCCTGTGTTGAACCAGACAGATCTCTGTTCCTTAACTGGTTTCAGAACCACTCAATTGCTGATGATGCCAATTGGATTTTTATGGGCGATTTCAATTTTTACCGTTCTCTGGCTGACCGCAATAGACATGGAGGAAATTTATCTGATACTCTCTTATTTAATGATGCCATAGGGCACTTAGGGTTGATCGAACTGTCGATTAAAGGAAGAAAATATACCTGGAGTAATATGCATGCTAATCCTCTATTAGAGCAACTGGACTGGTTCTTCATGTCAGTAAATTGGACCCTGGATTATCCCAATACCATGGTCACCCCGCTTGCCAAAACAACCTCGGATCATGTGCCATGCTTAGTCTCCATTAACACAAAAATCCCGAAGGCGAAAGTTTTTTGTTTTGAAAATTTTTGGACTGAAAGAGACGACTTCATTCCCACCTACCAAGAAAGCTGGACTTCTTTACCTGCGTCAGGAGATCCCGCACACACTCTTTCGGCAAAGTTTAAGCTTCTCAGAACAAAACTCAAGGTTTGGAGTCAGAATTTTTCCAACCTCAACAGGCTCATCAGTAATTGCAACTTAGTTATCTCTTTCCTGGATGGCCTTGAAGATAGGAGGCTTCCGACAACCCTTGAATCTGCTTGTCGTTGGCTCATTAAGAGACAATAAAAACACTGGCTAGCCTGTAAAAATACTTATTGGAAAAATTGCTATACTGTTAACAGGATTAAGCTGGGGGACGAGTGCACAAAGTTTTTTCATGCCATGGCTACCATATCGTACAGGAGAAATTTGATTACGCAACTAAAAAATGATCAAGGGGACTGGATTCAAGATAATGACAACAAAGCGGCTATTCTTTGGAACTCTTACAAGAATAGAATGGGCACAACCTCCACACCGACCATGGCCTTTGATCTGGTTTCCCTAACCACACCGAGAGAGGCTCTAGAACACCTGGCTGATGCCTTTCTTCCTGCTGAAATCGATTCCATTGTTAGGCGTCTTCCAACTGACAAGGCCCCGGGCCCTGATGGTTTCAATGGTTTGTTTTCAAAAAGTGCTGGAGTTTTGTTAAAGAAGATTTCTACAAGCTCTTTGCTGATTTCTTCCTTGGCCAATCCAACCTGGAGTGTATTAACACCTCATTCATCACCTTGGTGCCTAAAAAGACCTCCCCTGAGTCGGTAAACGACTTTCGGCCGATTTCCCTGATTAACCTAGCTCCTAAGCTTGTGACTAAGCTTTTGGCTGAAAGGCTGCAACTGGTCATGCTTGACTTAGTTCATAAAAACTTTGGTTTCCTAAAGTCAAGAACCATCCAAGATTGTCTCACTTGGAGCTATGAGTTCATACATCAATGTCACCAGTCCAGATGGGAGATTATAATTCTCAAACTTGATTTCGAGAAGGCTTTTGATATGGTGGAACACACTGTAATCCTATAAATGATGAGCCATCTTGGACTTTCTCTCCGATGGATTTCCTGGGTCAATCTTCTTTCTTCAGCTTCCACAACAGTCCTTTTGAATAGGGTCCCAGGAAAATTTTTTCGATGTAAAAGGGGGGTGCGCCAAGGTGGTCCCCTTTCACCCCTTTTATTTGTGCTTGCAGCAGAACTTATACAAATCTTGATCAATCAAGCTGCTTAGCAAGGTTTGCTTTCCCTGCCTATCCCGCAACCCATGTTGGATTTTCCAATTGTGCAATATGCGGATGACACTCTACTGATCATGCAAGCAAATGCCCGACAGTTAGTTTTCTTAAAAAGTTTGCTCAATACTTTCTCTGAGTCCACTGCATTAAAAGTTAACTATGGCAAATCCCAGTTATACTCAATCAATGTGAGCCAAGAGAAGACCTCACATCTGGCACAAACCTTCGGTCGTGAAGTTGGTGTGATGCCTTTTACCTATCTGGGACTTCCTATGGGCACAACTAAACCTAGAATCAAAGATTTCACTCCTTTAATGGATAAGGTTGAAAGAAGGTTAGTTGTGGGCTCCACATGGCTCTCTTACTCCGGAAGATTACAGATGATTAACTCATCTATCTCTCCCATAGTAACTTACACTTTGTGTACACTCAGACTTCCCCAAGGGGTGATTGACAACATTGATCGAGTAAGAAAACAGTGTCTTTGGAGAGGTAACTCAGATAAGAAAAGAGGTGGCAATTTGGTTTCCTGGCCCATGGTGATTCTACCTAAGGATAAAGGGGGGCTTGGAATCATTAATCTTAAACTTCATAATGATGCTTGCTCTTAAAACATTTGGTTAAATTCTATAATAGAGAAGATGTCCCCTGGGTAAAACTTATCTGGCACAAATACTATCAAACACAAGTACCGCATGTCACTAGAGACGTGGGTTCATTTTGGTGGAAAGATGTTATGAGGCTGAACCCTCTCTTCCGAAGTTTAGCTCGTTGTTCAATGGGTGATGGGGCTTCTATAAGTTTCTGGCATGACAAATGGACAGATGATAGACTCTCAATCTCATTTCCTCATCTAACATCCTTTGCCACTAACACTAATGTCTCTATCAAAGATTTCTTGACTATGGAAGATCTTGAAAGTGCTTTCTTCTTACCGCTATCAGTACAAGCAGCTAATGAATTGGCTTACAGAACATGACTTTTGACCACAATGAGTTTGACATCTGGCAAGTTTTGGGCAGTGCTAAGTATTCCTCCCAAAAGCTATACAAGGAAGCCTTTAAAGATCTTGACGTTCATCAAATTTTTAAAAAGATTTGGACAGCTAAATGTACCCCCCGAGTGAAACTTTTGCTTGGCTTCTGGTGGTCGATCGGCTCAACACCAAAACAATGCTAAGAAGACGTTGCATCAATATTCAAGGTACAGAACTGTGTGTCATGTGCTCAAATGGTGCTTCAGAGACGATCCATCATCTTTTCTTTGAATGCCCTTTTGCCCAAGCTTGATGGTCCAAACTAGGCTTTGTGTGGGACTTATCCAGGGGAATTTTCGACAGGATTGGGTCCGCTCGACTAGCTTCTAATCTTTCTTTCTTCCTGGAAGCAATGTTTTTAGCAGCATGGGAATTGTGAAAGTTAAGAAATGGTAAAATTTTTAGAGGGATGAGTGTCTCGGTGGAAATTTGGCTTGTAAATTTTAAAGCCCAATGTCAAACCCAATCAGTTAGATTTAAGGAGGACCTGCGGTCATCCTTCTGCTCTTGGCTGGATGCCTTTAGTTAGTTAGTGAGAATAGGTAAGATAAGGCAAGTTAAGGTAAGCTCTTGTAAGCTTGTATCTTGTGTTTTTTCTGTGGAGTAAAGTTTTGTTTCCTGTGGGGACCTCCCCCATAGTTTCCCTCAAAAAAACATAGCCATGGTTTGGAAATTTATAACAGCTGCCTTTATCTTTTTCTATAACCCAAACCAAACCTGCAAAAACATACACCTTTTGACAATAGCCTATAGACTTACCCAGTATACCCCACGAATTTTGGTATAATTTTTGAATCCCTGCAACATGCCCTAAAAATTCATATGTATCAGGAGGACAGAGAGCTGAGACCCGGTATACCGTAGGCTGTTAAATTTATACAAAAAAAACTACAGGTGGTGAAATTCTAATTTTCCTAAGGTAGACCACAAACTTATGTACCTATCACCGTGATTTTTGCCCGAATTTTGTACCTCTGGGATATACCTCAAGGAGACCCATAGGTATAGTAAGATCATGATTTCCAGCACCTCGGCACTTGCCCAAACCCTTCTCTTTAGTGCAGCACCGTCATCACAAAAATCACAAATGCCTTTCCTAGCCAAGAGCCTTAAAATTTTAAGGGGGATAGTACAACCCAATTTAAAGAACCTAAAAGTATGTCAAGACTCGCCACAACTTTTCCCAAACGGGACCGGGACCTAAAGTCTACATCGTAAACTTTGTGGAAATAAGGAATAACCAGGTCTGGTCAAGAACTTAGATAATCCATGGATGCTATACGGAGTTTCCTAATAATCTATGTCTTTGCTTATTTCTTGTAGATGGCTACCATGTATACTCCATTCTACTATAGCCGCGGTTACACCCAAATTCATCCCAGCATATGCTTTGGATAATGCTGCAACATGCCCGATTCACCTATCCACCGGAATACCACATCTTCAACATAACCATCGGGACTTCTCAGACTGTTGTAATGGCTCGTGTAAACATCAAGAGTAGAACCCCATGTGAGAGAGATCGCTAGTATGCCGGTTACGGATGGGATAGCAACTCTGCCATGCAAAACTGCGCTTATATTGCCATCACATGCCACGTAGTGAACTACCCGAATGGGAGGAATTCTACTACTATATACCATCTTTAGCTGAGGGTGCCGAAGACACTACCTACCTAGGGCTGTCTGAGCTAGAAATAGGCCTGCACACTCCATATCTCCAATTAGCAGGATTTGTTCGCTCTCTTGACATGCTTTACCGTGCAACTTTTGCTGAGTTGTTAAAAGCCCTCACGCGAGTAGCCGCCCTAGAAAGGAGTATCCTGCCTAGGTTTCATCAGGGACACTATACACCAGAGTTCATGTATGGAGAAGACGCCATGTATGCCCCTGCCGAAGACTTACCGCCGCCAGCCGGAAACTACATCGAGCAGACTCCGCCACCCTACGTCAATGTCAGATGTACCTATCCTCCACTGGGAACCACAGGGTTATACAAGCCTCCAAAGTATGTTCAGTGGTATGGACGCGTCTTCTTGTTAAAGATGGATGACTAATGAAGTAGTTGTCGGAGCATCAGTAGGTAATCAAGTATGTAACCCTCATAATGTATTAGTAGCTCTACTTAGAAGCAAAACCGAGCTGTGAAATATATGTAAAATATGTATCCTGTAGTGTCTCATGTAAAAGGACCAAGGGTTGTATGTAATAATAATCCAGCACTTGTTTGGTTTAAACTAAGCAGTTAAATCACCCGTTAACCGTATAGATCTGAGCTTGGTAGGCAAAAGAATTATCAAGCCAGAGCTCGACTCCAGTTTTGTCACCACTGCATGGCATGGTACTACCAAGCGGCCAAACCACTTTGATTCAATTTTTCCTGACATTGATGAAAACACCGGATAGCCACCATACTTACTCCACCCACCTTTTCAGTAAAGGTTTTCCCTAACCTTAATTAAGCAAGTCTACTATACAACTTAAGAAGAATTTAAAGTTAAGCAAATTAAATCTTGTATGTTTGAAAGGTTTTGAACGAAAGAAGCCAGTAGAGACTAGGAGTCCCAGTGTTCCACTACATTAGAACTCTCTACCACACGTAGAAACCATCTTGTACATAAGACATATCAACACATAGAACATCCAAGCCAAGCATCAACATCCCCACATAAACAGATCAGGAACTTTTCTTCGTCATCATTATATCTCCAAACTTTACAGGAATAAACCGGTTAGGCATACAACCAACCACCCAACCAACAAAAGGACAATCCAAACCACCTGAGCACCCATCCCTACCAAAAACCTGTTGCGCTCACAGCACAAAAGAAAACCGAAGGATCTAGCAGATACCCACCAGATTTACATACAAAAGTACAGATTTCAGGGACCAGCCACAGACTGCCTAATCTACTAGCAACCCCAGGAAAGAAAGGAAAACAAGAGGCGCCAGGACAATGAGAAGACAAATTGCATCACAAAGATAATCCTGTTAACCGTCCTCTGTCATATCCCGCCACTTCTTCCAAACAAAAATTAGAGGATATAGTACCCAAGCCAGTAAAGTACGAAATGTCATTCCGACAAACCGTGTTTTTGCCCATACCCATCGCCAAGCAGCGACTATCCCCACCAGAAAGCACCTTTCTAAGCCCAAGCGCTTCGACCTCATCATTACCTGAGCATTGTTTCCAGCAATGAAACCATCCACCCGCTGAGGTGATGAGAGAACCTTCTTTTCCATCCGAGGATTCGCTACCGCAGTTTCGCATCATCGACGAAGACCACTTTTGTTGGCAGCATCTTGTTTGGCTTCACCCACCATCTCTTCTCTCTTGAGCTACGTTATCATCACCTTCTCTCAAGTTTGCTAGATAGAGCAGGTATGAGACACAAGCCATCTCCCTCACCTTTTCCCCTTTTAAGCAACGAAGTGACTCACGCCCAAAGATTCCCTTGCATGGATATTAGATTATAGGGACTATAGGATCTAGGGTACCTAGCTAGGTTTTAAATAAAGCAAAAGAGGGTAATGACGTTAACAGAGGCAAAGGATCGTAAGGACAATACGTAAACCTCCGCTTAGAAAACAAATGATGATACTTTGCCACCCTGAGCAAGTATTATACCCCTCGTCCGAGTGAGGTGAAAGCCCGGATTTGACAAAACCCTACAACCCGGCGAACCATCCAACCATATCTCAACCCAAATCTCGGGGACGAGATTTCCTTTAAGGGGGATATAGCTGTCACATACCCAAATCCTAGGGTTAAGTAAAATCATGTCAAGACAAAACTAGGGTAAAAAAATCTCCAATTTCCTGACCCAAAGTTTTTTTGTTTTTGACTTAGGTGAAATATTTAAAGCCAAATGCATGGTTTACAAATTTGACAATAAAATAAAATTATTCAAGACTTGAGCATGGGTCCATATATACAGGTGAGCATGCATATGCATAAGAGTCCTTTGTGCATTTAGATTTTTGAACCCTTATCTCATTATAGGTGCATCTCCTTAGCTTAAGAAAGATTTGTTGAGAAACCTATAGCCAAACTAGATACATGAACATAGAAGGAATGCCTAAAAACAAAGAGAGGTTACCTCAAATTTTCTACCCTAATCCATAATAGATATAATCATAGGAAAATTTATGAAGGTGCCAAAACTTATATTCAACTCAGTATAATTTTTGTACAAATTAATAATTAGGATTCAAGCCCCAAACAAATTGGACAATCAGCTAGGTAATGGGGATCCATATTATATAAATCAGCTAAAATGGCACCTTGCCCAAAAGACCATTTAAATGCACACAAACTAATATAGGAGATAATTTATTCAAATACTAGGTCAAATACCAAAGTTAAATAAAATTTTTCTAAAATTTTTCTGGACTGTTTCAACCTCCTAAAGTTTCAGACAAGGTTAAAAAAATACCCAAACTTTGATGAATTTCTGTGAGAAAACCGTGAGTGATCTTTGGGTGAAACCAAAGGAAATGGGTTCTGCTTCTACTCCTCTGTCTACAGAAAAATTCTCATCAATTTTCCTAACCCTACACAGGGAGTTATAGAGCTGCAAAGTGAGACATGGGAAAATAATTCAAAATTTCCCTCCAAATTCAGCTGCACACAAAAAATCACCCATCCCTCACTCCCCTGCCTTGGACACCACGGTTGAACCCACTTGGCAGCGACAACAGCTAGCTCGAAGCCTGTCTTTTTATTCTCCACCGCCAAAGGACGCAGCGCCCGGGCCGATAGCGCGCAGAGCATCACCGCCGCATGGCAGCAAGGTGTCGACGCCGTGTTTTTCCTTCCTGGTGCACAAAAGCCTTCCCGCCTCGATCGTGCAGCCTCGCTCTCTACCTCAGAATCGAGCCAGTCGAAGAAGGAGAGCTCTAGAGTCTCTTTTCCTCTCCGTCTCCATCACCGGCCGCGAAGGAGACGACCACCGCCATCGCCAAGGAGCCACAGTCATCCCTCTCTATATCGTGTTCCTGTTGACGAGAAAAATCAACACGCCGACCTGGGAGATCTGCTTAGCTCCAGTGCAGGTCCTAGAATCAATGAAACGTGGGCGTGCCAGTCAGTTTGATCCTGCCACTGAGAAGTTATGCAAAAACAGCAGAACATAAATCATATCGGCCAATAAACCGATACCCAAAAACTAACTGATCGGCTAATAAGCCGATGGTGCAATTTCAGCCGATGCCGACGCCAGCCGACGGTGTTAGGGTTTGAATCCATTGGCTGTACGCTTAACAGATATATATATATATATATATAAAGGTGATCAGCTGACAATAATGTGATGATATATAACATTGCATGAAGCAATCACATGATGAAATAGATATTGATTTAAAGAATAAAGCACATATTGGCTGGAAGTCCGATATATAAAATCCAAATGATTAAATATTCAATGAAGCTTCTGCTGCAATCGGCTAGATCCAACTTGTATATATTCCTTGCAAGCCGGTGTGAAATCCGAATACCTCACCGGCTGAAACCCCGATGAAACCCTTAGTGGCAACCAACAAGCAGGCTAGAGATTACGGTTCTAATCACGACTTAGTAGATTCAAATTGATGCAGCACTAAGTATGAAAAGAAACGCAATATCTAGACAATCAAGCCCTTCGCTAATTTTCAGGGTGGTAGATGCCTAAACCAATCTAAAGTTTAGCCGATAGTGGCAGAAACCCTAAAACGAGAGACAACCGATAGGGCTAAACTGAAATACTAAGATTAGACTAATAGAGACATATGATAAATATTCAGACGAACATATCAACGAACCGAAGTAATCCAAGAGGTCGAATGTACTGATGCAGCCTTGGACGACGCCGATGTAGCCAATATGATTGCCTGAGCCGGCGGGACCTTGGACTTACCCCTTCGCCGGAGATCGAAGCCGATGCAGCCCCGCGTCAGGCGCCAAGTCTGTCGGATGAAGAATAAAGTAGAAAAGTAAAAGGTGGCGATGCGCCGAGATTGTATTGATCGAGAGATAGTTACATAAACCCTGGGCTTGCATATTTATACCCGTAGGGTGACAAAGATCCTAACAGATTAGAAAACAAACTTTCCTAAAGATAAACTAGGAAACTAACAATCCCTTCCTAATTAATAGATACAAGACATATCCTCGCTGGACTCGGTTTCTTTTGGATAAGATCTTCTCAAACCGAATCTAACAAGAATCTGACTGCTGAAGATATGGATCCTCCATCGGCTAACGCAAAACACTCAGCCGATTTTGCTTCGAGCCGAAACTAACCCTTAGCCAATAAGGACTTCGGGGCTTACCAAATTTTGGCGTTAACACATGACCCCAGTTTTGGAGTATGAGAAGTCATGCTTCAAAATTGTCCTTGTCTTGATCGCCCCAAAACTGATTCTTTTCTTCTTCTTGACACCGGCCCTCATAAGCCGATACCCTCTGTAATAGCTGAGCCAGGCTATCGAACTCATGGATGAAAAACCTGCTTCAGTTAGCTGCCGACAACCCTTGGAATGCAAGATCTGCTATCTGCTCATCAGTTAGGCTCAAGCTATAACATCGGCTATGGATATTACGAAACCTTTGAATGTATTCCTTAACCGATTCCCCTTTTTGCTGTTTAATTGATATCAAATCTGCAAGCCTCAACTCGCTAACCCCAGCAAAGAAGTACATGTGAAACTTCTTTTCAAGATCGGCCCAACTGCTGATGGAATTTGGCTGCAATGATGAAAACCATGTGAAAGCCGATCCAGTCAAAGACAATGAAAAAGTCTAACTTTGAGCTTCTTCACCGATGCTTCCCCACATTGAGTTAAGAATCGGTGATATGTTCCATTGTGGAGATACTATCTTGCCCTGAAAACATGGAGAAATCTGGAACCTTGTATCGGCTCGGAAGTGGAACCCTATCAAACCACTCAGGATATGACAGCCGATACACAGAAATTTGATTTTTGTGTTTAATTCCAAACTGCTCCTCCATTACCTTTGCAATTATATCAGCCCAATCCTCTTTGGATAGATATCTTTGAGTTTTCTCTGGCCGATATTGCTGATGTGGCTCCTCATACTGATATTGATCATCTTGCCCCCCGAGCCAATTTTGTTGTTGCCGAT
Organism: Oryza australiensis; assembly: GCA_019925245.2. Lineage (NCBI taxonomy): Eukaryota > Viridiplantae > Streptophyta > Magnoliopsida > Poales > Poaceae > Oryza > Oryza australiensis. The sequence goes on from JAIFGZ020000010.1 coordinate 1,112,879, forward strand.
GATGCTGAGATTGCTTGCCAATTTGCCCCCCACGCTGACTTCTTAAGGCAATTACCTTGGGAACTGTTTCCTTGATCAAACCATACAATGTATTCATCAAAACTCCAGATTGATCGAACACAACACGATGAATGATGTTATCAACCATCTCTTGAAGCGTCTCATCATCCATCGGCTCGATAAATTGCTCCTTCTCTTCATTAACCAGCTTGAGAGATTGTTCTTCCTCGGCCTTGACTTCCTTATCAGACATCTTGCGGCAATTGTAGTTCCCAAGAGCCATGTAAAAATCCCACTATCACAAACACGGTCTCACCGGGCGTGCCAAAAATGTGTTGACGAGAAAAATCAACATGCCGGCCTGGGAGATCTGCTTAGCTCCAGTGCAGGTCCTAGAATCAATGAAGCGCGGGCATGCCAGTCAGTTTGATCTTGCCACTGACAAGTTATGCAAAAACAGCAGAACATAAATCATATTGGCCAATAAATCGATACCTAAAAACTAACTGATCGGCTAATAAGCCGATGGTGCAATTTCAGCCGATGCCGACGCCAGCCGACAGTGTTAGGGTTTGAATCCATTGGCTGTATGCTTAACAGATATATATAAAGGTGATCGGCTGACAATAATGTGATGATATATAACATTGCATGAACCAATCACATGTTGAAATAGATATTGATTTAAAGAATAAAGCACATATCGGCTGGAAGTCCGATATCATAAAATCCAAATGATTAAATATTCAATGAAGCTTCTGCTGCAATCGGCTAGATCCAACTTGTATATATTCCTTGCAAGCCGGTGTGAAATCCGAATACCTCACCGGCTGAAACCCCGATGAAACCCTTAGTGGCAACCAACAAGCAGGCTAGAGATTACGGTTCTAATCACGACTTAGTAGATTCAAACTGATGCAGCACTAAGTATGAAAAGAAACGCAATATCTAGACAATCAAGCCCTTGGTTGAACCCTTTCAAAAGAATGGTAGTTATGTCCTGAAAATTTGCATGAACCCTTTCAAAAATATTCCCTTGCCGATTTGAACCTTAGGGATTAAATTAGGGTAGTATGGATGTGCTCATGTGAATATGCTATGCTTTACAAGAGTGAAATGCTTAACCTTGCCTAGAATTTTTACAATACTTGTTCCATCTATCTATATATATATAACATTTGAATTTTGTTAAAATGAACCTTTGCTGGAATGGGTTGAATTTGATGATTATTTGCGAACTAAAGAGTGTGAAAATGTGGTTTTGACTTGGGCGGCAAGTGGCATGCAATTGATGTATTTGCATTGCTGATAGGGAGAGTGTTTGCCCAAGTCCGTAAGGACCAAACTTGTGTAACCAACTTAAAGTTTACCATACATCCACATGTGCTAGTATGGGATAGCCTTAGCCTAGTAATCTATCTAGCACCTAGCCTTGCACGAAGGTAGGCCGGAGTGTATGGGACGGATAACCCAGAGGAACTTCCTAATTACCGCCGATGTGGTAGTCTAGGTGACTCAGTCTGTCCAATACAACGATATCGTGCCACGTGGGTGGGTTCCTGTCATGTCCGCCACCACGGCGTTAAGTTTAAGGCGTGGGCCCGTCACTTAACGGTTCTAGGTCACATTTCCAGTATGACCTAGGATGGAGGAAACACATATCGTGTTGGTGCAAGGCTAGGGACTAAGTAGTGTAAAGGCTTTGTGGTGACCTCTAGACTATACTCAAAGTGTAGAGTATGGTGGTACCAACGGGTACCGAATAAACTAGGGCAATTCACTTCATGTGGGTAAAGCTGTACAAACTCTGCAGAGTTATTAAAATTAATCAATTAGCCGTGCTCACGGTCAAGAGCGCTTTGGTGATGTGTCATGAGTATAGACTCAATTGTTTTAAAAATGTGTTCATGTGTTTTCAGCAAAAATTTGTGTTGAGTTGTGTAAGAGAGATGATGTTCATATACATATAATGAGATTTGTTGTCATGGAGTATGACAAGGTAATGTTATGATGGAACCAAAATGAGAGCAATGATGAAACGAAAATAATTGTTTTTGTTAATTGAGTTGTCAACTTCTTTTCAAATGATTTGTGAACTAAAACCTTCTTTAGGCTGAAAACGAACTACTCATATAGCCCTTCTTTGATTATGTGCCTATCATGTAGTATGTTAGGTTAGTCTAGTACTTGCCTGTACATTACTTGTTAATGTACTGACTCTTGTCGATTGGAATGTCCATTTTGTTTGCAGGTTTAGTCTTAGTTCTTGAGTGATGCGGGTTCCCGATTCACTTCTTCTAGGGATTGAACTTAACGGGGTAAACCCCTAGTCGGTGTGCTTGTGGATGGGTAGTTATGCCACCGTTGTTCGCTGCTCTCTGATATATATTTATTTGGCCGGTCGGCCTATGTAATAATAATGTTGATGTAATCCATAAGGACTTCTCGTTTTAGATGTATTTCCTTTGTATGCTCATGCTAGAGAAGAAAGTGTGAATCTAGCACACGTCCTGGGAGCTAGATTCACATCAGTATGAGTTAGGAATAATTGAGATGTTGTAGATCTTTAGCCATTTTGTCAAGTCTCCTGAGTGTGTAACACATCTGGTCGCTAGCTTCGAGTGGTTTGATGGGCACATTTCAGGCTGAAGTTGACTGGCAGGCTAAAGGCCCAGCAATGCCTCACCTATCCCTCTCTCGGGACATCGGACGTTCTATTATACTTGTTAGATGACTTGAGTTGATTCACTTCATCTTGCAAATATAATGGAAGGTCCGGGTCGTCCCCGACATCACCGAGGTCCGAGATCTTGACATCCAGACGCTGATGGCTAAGGATGCCAAGGGCCAATGTTACGGCAAGCCTTGCCGCATATCTCGTCAGAATGTCGAGGCATCGGGGCCTGTCCCGCAGGCGCTCTAGAAACTCCGCGGTGGATTCCAGGGTTGGCGTGATCTCATGGTTGGCCTTGCTCAGAAGTGTGAGGGACCCGTCCTGAACTTCCGCCAGCCGAGCCTCGTCCGCCTCCAGATGCCCCCTGATATCCCCGATCTGTTGGTGAGAGATCGCCACGCGCTCTGCGTGAGTCAAAGTTGAGAAGGCAGGTCAGCAAGGGCAAGGAAAACCAGAGGAATGGAGGAAGGCCTTGGGAATAGCACTTGCCATCTGCGGAAGCCTTGGTAGTCTTGACCTCCTTGAGCTCCCTCGCCAGGTTAGCCAACGATGCCTCGGTTGCCGAGAGTTCCTTCTCTACCTCGGCCTTAGTTGACTCAGCCTCGGCCTTAGCTCTCTCGGCCTCGGCCTTCGCCGCCTCGGCCTCGGCCATGGCTTGAGCTAGCCTCTCTGCTTTGGCCCTCGCGTCTTTGGCATTGGCTTGAGATGTCACCAGCTTCTTCTCCGTTTCAGCCTGGGCCGCTTTCAAGGCAATGTTCGAGAGCCCAAGAAACTCTCGGGCACTGTCTCGCTCCGCTTGGAAGATCTCAGCTAGCTTGCAGGCTTCCTCGGTGCCTGCAAGACGGTATAAGTCATGTAGTGGTTTAAACGGATGGAAGGGTAGTGGGTAAGGCGAGCTCACAGCGATGGGCTTCCTCCAACCTCCGTTCCAGCTCCTGCTCAGCCGCCGATGGTCAGAGTGGTTGAGTGCCCTCCTGCAATGACGAAGTGTTAGCAAAACTTCCGAGTCAAAGACGCGGGGTTCTGTTTCTAACCACATACAGCTCCCGGAGACAACCAAGGAAGCGGTCGAACTCTAGCAAGCACACTTGCAAGGTCCTGGAGCCTTCCCCGACCTCCAGCATGTTGTCGAGGGCCACAGGTTTGGAGGTGTCAGCGACGACTGGCTCTTCAACTCTCGGGTTGGGCTACTCCTCAGTGACCTAGGCTGGCGAGGCGACGGTGTCCACAGAGAGGGGGTCGGTGGTTCCCACCACGGTCGGCTCGGTCTCGCCGTCTTCTTCGTAAACGCCGATGATTTGAGGGAACTGGTCCCAGCTGATGTCGGTCGACTCCTCTCCCCCTTCGTCACCTGATCAGCCATGGCCTTGGCCGCTGCTTCGACAGCCAGCTCGGCCACGCCTGTTGTGGCCTCCATGACCCATCCGGCAGCCTCGGCCACACTTGCGGTTGCCGCCTCCTCGAACCCGTCGGCGGTCTCTACCAATGGGTGCTCTTTCGTTCGGGCGTCCGTCGGAGCTTCCAGCTCCGAGCTCGCGATGGTCGGAGTCGTGTCCGCTGTCCCCGCCTCGCTCGGAGCAGTGACTTTGGTCGCCCCTAAGGCTTCCTCGGTGCGAGGACCAGCATCACCGGCGGACCTGCTCGAGACTGCAAATTTTAAAGAAAAAGAGGAAGAGAAAGAAGAAGAGAAGAGATCGGCGCTGGTCATGCCTTCTGCACTGATGGGGTGAAACCCTTGAATGTTAGGCCGAGGCGCCTCGGCACCTTCCTTGGGGGCGAGCAAGGCTGGCTTCCGGGCTGACCCCCGGCTAGCACACTGAGTACCGCCTACCTTTAGGCTGTGGTTACTTCAACTATGTCTGTGGCCTCCGGGCTACGATGAAGGCAACGCAGGGACCGCTATATGCTTCCGAGTAGCGAACCTGTTGGATCCAACAGAATCTTCATTATATCCCAGGCAATGCTCAGACCGGAGGGTAAACGAAAGACACCCTTGATGATTTGACCCTAGGCTCAGATGTGCCATCTGACCCTAGGCTCGAGGGCTACACTGCCAGGTGCACTGGCGGTGCACTGGCGGTGCACCTGGGCGGTGCACCTGTAAAATTGACAACTCGCAAAACTTCGACAACCTGCAGGGAACTAGCACCTTGGAAGGCATTTGACCCTAAGGCCGAATGTTCCATTCACCCTTAGGCTCGGGGGCTACACCTGGCAGGCCAAAACATTGGCTCGATGCTTTGAGGATCCTTTGAATACGGCGATGAAGAAGAAACTCTTATCCTAAGGATGGATGTTCCATTCCTCCTTAGGCTCGGGGGCTGCCGTGGGGGGTGTCACCCCGGGGTACCCCATGGACTGGAGTCAAAGTCCAACTAAAGTCAAACCGAGAGTCCTCGGGACGTGGTCGATGGCCCGATGTCACGCCCAGAAATTAAAACCCGAATTTCCGAAGCTATATGTGTATTAAAAATCCCTGTCCAGGACCAGCCAGGGTACACATACGACAATTATTGATATTACGGTTCCACGTCTTATAAACAATACAAAAAGATTACAAAAGAGCAGCAGAAAAAGAAAAAGGGCCTAAGCCTAAGCTTGACGCTGGCCACGCGGCTTCGACCACTCCACAGGCATCTTCCAGAGTGTAGGACAAGCCTACTCCACATCGTCTTCTTCTTCAGCTTCTGGCTCGGGTTCTGATGAATGGGCAAGGATGAGTACCTCCACGTACTCAGCAAGTCACGCCGGAAGGGGAGAGAAATGAATGCAAGGAAGACAAGGGTTTGGCTAGGGTTTGCTTTTGCGCAAACAGTAGGAGTTTTCCCAAACAATACAGATTTTGAACACAGACAAAACAACAGTAATTCTTGTAAATAAAGCATTTTTAATCCAACACTATCCAACGTTATCCCCACGCTGGGACAGGCCCAAATCATCCACTTATACTAGTCATGTTCCAACAATTTAGGGTGTAAAAGTGTGGGACTAATCACGGAGAGCTCGGTCGATCGCCCCATTACCGCGGGCACGGCTATTCGAATAGATTTACTCTGATCAGAGGTGTACAACTGTACCCACAAGACACAGCCCCACAACACGGTCTCTCGTGCGCCGGAGTACCACCGCGGTACCCCGGAAAGGAAACTGTGATAGGACCTTTTGTATAACCCCCCACTAACCAAGCGAACCCCACCAAGGCTTCGCCCCCACTCCTGGACCCTGGGAGTGGGCAGCCCCCCCCCCCCCGAGTGCCTCGGTGAGTCCGGCAACCTAGCAACCCAGCAACCCTTATACCGGGGCCGACTGAAACTCCATCCTGCTCACCCTTGCCGATGGGTTCGTCAGCTAGGAGAGGCTACACTACGGGACCTACCTTACCCATTTTGGCTTGTGGTTTGCACGGTCATTCTCCCGAGGGGTCCCGTGAACCGGTCCTTAACTGCTATGGACGTCGCTAACCAAAACCATGGCGCCCACAGCCCACCATTTGTCATATTTTAGTTATTAGTCCGGTTCATCTAAAACTAATTATTAATCCTCCGAAAAGATGTCCAGGAGGGATAAATTAAGTGAGAAAAGACCCATTTAGTGAGCTAGTGAAACTAAGCCAGGCTAAGCATAACCTAGTCCTGATTCTAATCACATTATTTTCCCAAGATTTATCAAAGGGTTTGGGGTGTCAAACCTAAGGCATAAACTAAGCATAAGGCGTACTACTTCCCATGAAAAGACAATATAAAATTCATGCAATTTCATAGAATAAAACAGGTGTTTTAGCAAAATGGGAGCAATATGATCAATAATGTGGTATGACTTGCCTTGCTCTTCGGCTTGGGGGACTTCCGCGACAACTTCAATGTAAACCGGGACGGAGGGACTACCGGGATCTACATGGCAAACAAGCACTTCAATAAAACAGGCTAAAAAGCTACTAAAATAGGGAACAAAACCATTTTTAATGGATTCTTGGCATTTTTATGAATTTAATGAAATTTGAATGGACTAAAACGGAGGTCGGATTGAAAAGATATGATTTTTAGAAGATTATCTGCGCTTTTACTAAAACAGGAAAATCCTTAATAATTTATTGCGCAATAAATCCGGGAAGGCGTCAGCGGCTAGGGCTGATGTCAGCGCCCCGGCTGACGTCGGCGCCCGAGAGCCGATGCCGGCCGTGGAAGTGCCGGTCCATGGTGGACCGGGTCCATGCCCGGACCGGGCGGTGCACCACGTGGCGCACACGTGGTGCCGAGGTGGCCACCACGTGGCTTGCCACATGGGCGAGCGGGACGGACGGTGCCGATCGGACAAGGCCGATCGGACGGCCGAGAAGAAAGGGCGCAGCGCGATCGGCCGACGGCGGCGGCGGTGGCGGAGGCCGGCCGGTGCCAATACGGGCGCGGCGCGGGGCGGCGGGTGACGCGGGTTACGCGCGAGAGGAACAACGCGTTCTCGCGCCCGGCGCTGCGGGTTCGGTCCGAGGGGAACAAGAAGAGTGCCTCACCGCGGGATCGCCGGAGTTGAGGGAGACAGCAGCGACAGCGGCGAGGGAGGCGGCGGGAGCTCACGGGGGAGGGTGGCCAAGGTGGCGCGGGTGCCGGGAAGAAAGAAGGAGACGACGGGAGCTCACGGGGCAGCTCGGGACGTCGGGACGACGCGGCCGAAGTCCGTCGGCGGGTTCCGAAGCAAGGGCTCACGGTGAGGACGACGGAGAGAGAGAGACAGAGAGAGGCTTGAGTGGAGGTGTGGGGAGCTCGGGGAGGGCGAGGGGGTGCTTAAATAGGGGATGGGGAGGTCAACGGCGACCGAATAAGGGCGCAATTGCTCGCCGATGCAATTTTTGGGGGAATAATGGCCGGCGGTTAAATCCGGCCATTAAGGGACGCGGGAGCGGCGACCGGGGCGATTGAAAGCGGCGGGAGGGGCGGGGGAGTTAGGGCGGTGCCTTTAGGGCGCATGGGAGAGGCGGACGGCCGGGATCCGCGCGAGGCAGAGGCGGCCAATGGCGGCGGGGCGACCGGAGGTAGAGGACGGGGCTGACAGGTGGGCCCCACCTACTAGTGTCCCGGGAAGAAGGAGGAGGCGAACTGCACTTATTCGCGACGCAAGAGGCTGGCGGCCGTGGCCTTTCGACCGGCCCACGAAGGAGAGAGGAGAGAGGCGCCCGGGCGGGATCGGCTGGGCCGTCGGCCTGATCAGCTGGGCCGGTCGGCGCACGCGGGAGAGGATAGGCCGTCGGCTCGGGCCGACGGCCCACGGCCGAAAAGAGCGGGAAACATACGGGAGGAGAGAGAAAAGAAAAACCCGGGATTTATTTATTCTGATTTTGATTTTGATTGGTTAAAAATTATTTCTTGTGCTCTGAAAATTCCACTAAAAATCCTTTTAGTGTATTTTGACATGTAGAATTTAAGAAAAATCCCACCATGCCATTTCCATTAGCATTTGGCTTTTAAAATTATTTATTCTCTCCAGTTAATTCCAACGATTTTTTTTACGATTTTTCTTTTGGATTTTTAAAAGGGGAAAACACCTCGGGGTGTTACAAACCTACCCCCATTAAACGGAATCTCGACCCCGAGATTCGGAGGTACCGGTGAAGAGATAGGGATGAGCGGCCTTTAGCTCATCTTCCCTCTCCCAGGTTGCTTCTTCTTCGGAGTGATGAGTCCATTGAACTCGGCAGAATCTAATAACCTTGTTCCGGGTCCTCCGTTCACTGGTTTCGAGTATCCATTCTCTACGTAGGTCAGATCTTCCTGGATTTTGATCTGATCTGGACTGGCTTGTTCTTCTGGAACTCTTAAACACTTCTTGAGTTGGGAGACGTGGAAAACGAAAGGATTCCCGCCATGGTGGGTGGCTGTTCGAGTTGGTATGCCACTTCGCCTCGTCACTCTTGTCTCCGATATGGTCCCACATAGCATGGTGCCAACTTGCCTTTGGTTTGGAATCGGTGCACTCTCCGAAGTGGGGTGACACGAAGATATACATAGTCTCCGACTTTGAAAACTAGCTCTCTACGACGGTTGTCTGCATAACTCTTTTGACGAGACTGTGCACCTTTCAGCCTTTCTCTTATGATTCTGACTTTCTCTTCGGCATCACTTAACACTTCAGTCTCGAACAGTTGACGTTCGCCGGTCTGATCCCAGAAAAGCGGGGTTCGGCACTTTCATCCATAAAGTGCTTTGAAAGGTGCCACCTGTAAACTGGCCTGATAACTGTTGTTATAAGAGAACTCTGCATAGGGCAGACTCTAATCCCAAGCTCCTCCGAAATCCAGAGCACAAGCTGGTAGCATATCTTCCAAAACCTGGTTTACACATTCCGTCTGACCATCAGTTTGCGGGTGATAGGCCGTGCTAAAATTTAACCGGGTGCCAAGTTCCTCTTGTAATTTTTGCCAAAACTTGGAGGTGAACTGGCTACCACGATCATATACTATCTTCTTGGGTACACCATGAAGACACACAATCCTTGCAAGGTACAATTCTGCTAACCTTCTGCCCGTATAGGTGGTAAGCACTGGGATAAAATGAGCCACTTTAGTGAGGTGGTCGATTATAACCCACCCAGATAGAATTGTGTCCTGATGATGTCCGAGGTAAACCGGTGATGAAATCCATCCCTATTTCCTCCCACTTCCATTCCAGGATTTGAAGTGGTTGTAATAATCCAGCAGGCCTCTGGTGTTCTGCCTTTACTTGCTGGCATACATCTCATAATGCCACGAACTCTGCTATTTCTCTTTTCATGCTAACCCACCAGAATTTCTTCTTAAGGTCTTGGTACATTTTGGTACTTCCCGGATGGATAGAGTACTGACTCTAATGTGCTTCAGTAAGGATTAACTTTCTCAATTCCTTATCTTCTGGCACACATATCATGTTGCCCATCCATATGGTTCCATGTTCATCTTCCGTGAAGTCACGAGTTTTTCTCACTCTCATATTCTTCTTAAGCTCAGCTAGGTCCGGATCCGAGGCTTGAGCTATGCGAATTTGATCTAAGAGTGTGGGTTAGGCCTCAAGAGCGGCCACAAATCCAGGTTCAACAATTCCCAGGTTTAGGCGCTCTAGATCTTGTAGTAACTGTTCACATCTCCCTTCTATGTGAATAGAGTTGCAATAATTCTTTCGGCTCAAGGCATCAACTACCACGTTAGCTTTGCCGGGATGGTAGTGTATACTGAGATCATAATCCTTGATCAACTCCAACCATCGTCGCTGACAGAGGTTCAAATCCGGTTGGGTGAAAATGTATTTCAGGCTCTTATGATCCGTATATATTTCACAGTGATTACCGACGAGGTAATGTCGCCATATTTTCAGAGCATGAACTACTGCTACTAGTTCCAAGTCATGTGTTGGGTAATTAGACTCATGAGGTCTCAACTGGCGAGAAGCATACGCGACCACCTTTCCATCTTGCATCAACACACAACCTAACCCTTGGTGAGATGCGTCGCAAAAGACTTGGAAATCCTTGGTTTGATCTGGCAAGATCAATACGGGTGTGGACACCAGTTTTCTCTTGAGTGTTTCAAAACTCTAGTTGCGCTCGGCAGTCCATAAAAACTTTTCATCCTTCTTTAACAACTGCGTCAAAGACTTGGCAATTCTGGAGAAGTTTTCGATGAACCGATGGTAATAACCCGCAAGTCCTAGAAAACTTCTGACTTGGGTGACAGTTTTAGGTGGAGTCCATTTGGTTACAGCTTCTACATTGGAAGGGTCCACTGCGACTCCTTGGGCATTCACGATATGGCCGAGGAATTGCACCTCCTTCAACCAGAAAGCACATTTGCTAAACTTAGCATAGAGCTGGTGGTCTCTTAACTTTTCAAGTACCAATCGGAGATGGTGCTCATGTTCCTCTTCCGACTGCGAATAGATCAGGATGTCGTCGATGAACACCACGACGAACTTGTCTAGGAATTCCATGAACACTTTGTTCATCAAATTCATGAAAAAGGCTGGGGCATTTGTAAGTCCGAAGGACATGACCGTGCACTCATACAGACCGTACTGAGTGATGAAGGTGGTCTTGGGAATATCTTCTTCTCAAATTCTTAGCTGGTGATAGCCTGACCGCAGGTCTATCTTTGAGAACACCTTTGCTCCTTTTAATTGATCGAACAGGTCGTCAATCCTAGGAAGAGGGTATTTATTCTTAATAGTGACCTCGTTTAGTGCACAATAGTCGACGCACATACTTTTGGTCTTATCCTTTTTCTCCACAAAAATGACTGGCGCACCCCAAGGCGATGTACTGGGGCGGATATAACCTTTCTGTAACTGTTCATCTACTTGTTTCTTGACCTCTGCCAACTCATTGGCTCCCATCCTATAGGGCCTCTTATGGATCGGAGCAGTGCTAGGGACGAGGTCAATCCAAAACTCTATTTCTCTTTCAGGTGGCATTGTGGTTAGATCTTCTGGGAAGACTTCCGGGTACTCACAAACCACAGGAATATTTTCTAACTTCGCCTGATCATTTCCTTTCTCTTCAGGCTTCTCCTTAGCCGAGATCCGATTCAGACTTGCCACTACCCTCAGTGGTTTAGGGGAGCGGTAAATTACATTCTTCCCTTCGTCATTGGTCAAGGAGATCATGCGGCTTGCGCAATCGATCAGTCCTTTATGACGGGCCAACCAGTCCATCCCAAGGATGACATCCAGGACTTTTGATTCAAGAAGGATAAGATTGGCTAGAAAGGAGAATCCTTGGGTTTTATTGCCACTGAAGGGCAAAAGTGGGCAGTGTTCAAATGGTTCCCGGGAGTTCGGACCCGCATGGGTATCTTAAGTTTTAACACCGACAACCCATGTTTTCCCACAAATGCTTTTGATATGAAAGAATGTGTTGCACCCGAATCAAACAGGACTGATGCATTAAAGGAGTTCATAGGGAACATACCCAGTATGACATCCGGTGCGTCCTGTGCCTCCTCTGCTGAAGCATGACTCACTCTTGCTTCGATGAACCTGGGCGCGCGTTTTGGCCTTGGACACTTGTCTGTGAAATGTCCAGGTTCTCCACAATTGAAACAGTTACCCAATTTGACTCCCGAGTCCTTCTTTGGTGGCATTGGCTTGGACTGCGGTGGCGGCTGCGCTGTTGGCTGACGCGGGGCCGGATTCCGCTGCGGCTGTCCGAGACGACTTTCGTTGGATTGGAAATTCCCGGGATGGTACGGGCGATGTTGACAAACGATCATAGTGGTAGGTCCACTCTGACCACCCGGAGTGAAACGCAGCCGCTGGGGATTCCCTTGCTGAGGTTGTGGCCTAAACTGGGTAGCCTTCCGTTTTCTGAGCATTTTATTGCGTTGGTCCTCTTGACGGATGGCTTTGTCGACCAACTTCTCGAAGTCGGCGTATTCACCGGAGATGAGTTTGTTTGTTAACTCATCGTCTAGCCTGGCCAAGAACTTTTCTTGACGCTCGGCATCAGTACGTACATCCTCTGGAGCATATCGCGCTAAGCGATTAAACTCGTGCAGATACTCGGTGACGATTCGCGTGCCTTGCTCCAAGGATCTAAACTCCCTCTTTTTCTGGGCTACTATCCCTCCGGGGATGTGAGCCTTTCGGAATTGGTGGCAAAACTCTACCCAAGAAACTGCAGGTGCGTCCGCCGGACGGGTAACCAAGAAGTTGTCCCACCAGGCTGAGGCGGGGCCTTGGAGTTGGTGGGTGGCGAAAGACACCCTCTCCTGGTCCGTGCACTGAAGAAGGTCCAACTTCTTTTCTATGGCTATGATCCAGTCATTAGCCTCCATGGGGTTGGTGGTGCTGGAGAAAGTTGGGGGTCGGACTCGAAGGAATTCTGACAGTTTGTTTTGTGGGGGAGGTGGTGGTGCGAAATGGTCGTGCTGATGCTGGTTCTGCTGCTGAAACTGTTGCATCATTTGCAACTGCATCTGCTGATGCTGCTGTTGCATCTGTTGCATCATTGCAGCCATCATCTGGGTCTGGTTGGCTAGGACTTGTGCCAAAGTGATGTTCTCAGGTGGAGGAGGTGGGTTGTTGGCATTAGCACGGGTGTTGTTCTCAGCTGACTCAGTGTTGTTGCTGCCATTCCTGGTGTTCACCATCTGAAGACGCTGAACAAACAAGGCGGGGAGAAGGAGTAAAACAGATTGGACAGAGAAGTTGATCTTTATTACTTGTTTTGATCTGTTCTTTAATTAAAACACTTAAAACACACCCAACATCCTTAATTGGACAACCCATACCCACACTTGATACAGGTTGACCACTACCCACACACAGCACTCCTAACACACAGCAACTAAGCAAACAGAAAAACAAGGAAAATAGTAAACTAAGGGTGGCGACGCTCTAAGGGTCGGAACGGCTTCCGCGGCGGAGGAGTCGAAACCACTCCCAAGGGAGTTCCCGTCTTCCTTTTCCTTTGAGCGGCTTCGAGAGCTTGCTAACTCTTCTTTACGTCCGGGGCTCTTGGAGCTGCCGCTGCTACTGCCCTTGCTGCTACTGGACACCGAGATCCATCCTCCTCCTCCGCTTAGGGCAGGGACCAGGGGAAGAGCAGGATCTGGCACTAGGGCGGGGACTGGGGAAGGTGGCGGTGCAGGAGGTGGAACCCTGGGCGCCAGTTGCATCCGCACCGGAGCCTTGGAGTTCTTCCGCGACGTGATTCTGATTCGAAGGATGTTGGGAGGCGGAAGCCCCTTCAGACTGGCAATCTCTCTCTTGAGTCGATCCACCTCATCCTTCAAACTCTTGATCCTTAAGATCTTCTGGTCATTCAGAGCCTTTGCCGCCATATGGAGATCTGCATGCATCTTATCCAGCCCTTCGATCACCGTCCTCATGTGGGAGAAGGTGGTGTCGTTCTCCCCTTCAGCAGATTGGAAGGTGTTGGTTGCTGATGAAGTTCCACGCCGAGGATGGTACCGGTAGGCAGAGTGGCGGAGATGGTAGTCATGCATCTCCCTCATCCGAGCCAGCATTAGATAAGCCGCCTCTTGGCAGGCATGCTCATCTGTTACTCCCGACACAGTGACCACCATGTTCGGGATGTTGGTGCCGATGAACCCGTGCACCTCCAAGCGAACTTGGTGAGGCAACTCACTGCCGAACGGTGAGACGACAGTGTACTCAGGTGCATCCGGATAGCCCACTGCCAAGGCCATTCTTGCCAGCTCCACTACGAAACCCTTCAAACCCTGACCGTTGTGGGTGACTGGACGGCCTGCCATCTAGAGAAGACAAGGTAGGGGATCAATGCATGCTCAAACCCAAGTTAGATAAACGATAAAGGACTCAAGTAAAGTAAACGAGAAAAAGAGGGTTTTTGAGAAACATTTTTATGAGGCTAAGTAAAACTCCTAAGGACATCCCCTAGATGATGCTGAAAAAAATAGATGCTTAGTTATAATATAAAATTGGCGACCATTCCCTCCTATCTCGACTTAGGACTTTGATCCCTTAGAAAATCCCAACTTGGCGGCTGAACGAGAGACCAACTAATTTTTCCAAATTTTAACTCTAAAATCCTATCACTTAGACTTGACCGAGTTTTCAAAATGCTTTGAGAGAGACTTAAAATTTTTCCCAATCCCGAGGAAAAAAACCCATTTTCCCAAAACTATTTTCAAAAGCCAAGGCTTATGCATATGAAAAGATTCAGAGGGCTCCTAGGGTTTTTCCGTTTGGCTTTTCCTACGGTCTGGAAAATGGCTCTGATACCAACTTATCACGCCCAGAAATTCAGACCCGAATTTCCGAAGCTATACGTGTATTAAAAATCCCTGTCAGGACCAGCCAGAGTACACATACGACAATTGTTGATATTACAGTTCCACGTCTTATAAACAATACAAAAAGATTACAAAAGAGCAGCGAAAAAAGAAAAAGGGCCTAAGCCTAAGCTTTACGATGGCCACGCGGCTTCGACGACTCCACAGGTAGCTTCCAGAGTGTAGGACAAGCCTACTCCACATCATCTTCTTCTTCAGCTTCTGGCCTGGGTTCTGATGAAGGGGCAAGGATGAGTACTTCCACGTACTCAACAAGTCACGCCGGAAGGGGAGGGAAATAAATGCAAGGAAGACAAGGGTTTGGCTAGGGTTTGCTTTTGCACAAACAGCAGGAGTTTTCCCAAACAATACAGATTTTGAACACAGACAAAACAACAGTAATTCTTATAAATAAAGCATTTTTAATGCAACACTATCCAACGTTATCCCCACGTTGGGACAGGCCCAAACCATTCACTTATACTAGTCATGTTCCAATAATGTAGGGTGTAAAAGTGTGGGACTAATCATGGAGAGCTCGGTCGATCGCCCCATTACCGTGGGCACGGCTATTCAAATAGATTTACTGTGATCAGAGGTGTACAACTGTACCCACAAGACACAGCCCCACAACACGGTCTCTCGTGCGCCGGAGTACCACCGCGGTACCCCGGAAAGGAAACTGTGATAGGACCTTTTGTATAACCCCCCACTAACCAAGCGAACCCCACCAAGGCTTCGCCCCCACTCCTGGACCCTGGGAGTGGGCAGCCCCCCCCCCCCCGAGTGCCTCGGTGAATCCGGCAGCCCAGCAACCCTTATACCGGGGCCGACTGAAACTCCATCCCGCTCACCCTTGCCGATGGGTTCGTCAGCTAGGAGAGGCTACACTACGGGACCTACCTTACCCATTTTGGCTTGTGGTTTGCACGGTCATTCTCCCCAGGGGTCCCATGAACTGGTCCTTAACTGCTATGGACGCCGCTAACCAAAACCATGGCACCCACAGCCCACCATTTGTCATATTTTAGTTATTAGTCCGGTTCACCTAAAACTAATCATTAATCCTCCGAACAGAAGTCCAGGAGGGATAAATTAAGTGAGAAAAGACCCATTTAGTGAGCTAGTGAAACTAAGCCAGGCTAAGCATAACCTAGTCCTTATTCTAATCACATTATTTTCCCAAGATTTATCAGAGGGTTTGGGGTGTCAAACCTAAGGCATAAACTAAGCATAAGGCGTACTACTTCCCATGAAATGACAATATAAAATTCATGCAATTTCATAGAATAAAACAGGTGTTTTAGCAAAATGGGAGCAATATGATCAATAATGTGGTATGACTTTCCTTGCTCTTCGGCTTGGGGGACTTCCGCGATGACTTCAAAGTAAACCGGGACGTAGGGACTACCGGGATCTACACGACAAACAAGCACTTCAATAAAACAGGCTAAAAAGCTACTAAAATAGAGAACAAAACCATTTTAATGGATTTTTGGCATTTTTATGAATTTAATGAAATTTGAATGGACTAAAACGGAGGTCGGATTGAAAAGATATGATTTTTAGAAGATTATCTGCGCTTTTACTAAAACAAGAAAATCCTTAATAATTTATTATGCAATAAATCCCGGGGGCGCGTCGGCGGCTAGGGCGACGTCGCGCCAGGGCGACGCCGCGGCGGCGGGAGTGCCGGTCCACGGTGGACCAGTCCATGGCCGGACCGGGCGGTGCATCACGTGACTCACACGTGGTGCCGAGGTGGCCACCACGTGGCTTGCCACGTGGGCGAGCGGGCGGTGCCGATCGGACGAGGCCGAGAAGAAAGGGCGTGGCGCGATCGGCCGGCGGCGGCCGTGACGAGGCCGGCCGGTGCCATATGCGGCGGCGCGGGGCGACGGGGTGACGCGTGGTTACGCGCGAGAGGAACCACGCGTTCTCACGCCTGACGCTGCGAGTTTGGTCCGAGGGGAACAAGAAGAGTGGCTCACCGCGGGGTTGCCGGAGTTGAGGGAGACGGCGGCGACAGCGGCGAGGGAGGCGGCGGGAGCTCGCGGGGGAGGGTGGCCGAGGTGGCGCGGGTGCCGGGAAGAAGGAAGGAGACGACGGGAGCTCACGGGGCGACTAGGGACGTCGGGACGACATAGCCGAAGTCCGTCGGCGGGTTCCGAAGCAAGGGCGCACGGCGCGGGGATGACGGAGAGAGAGAGAGAGGCTTGAGTGGAGGTGTGGGGAGCTCGGGGAGGGCGAGTGGGTGCTTAAATAGGGGATGGGGAGGTCGGCGGCGACCGGATAAGGGCGCAATTGCTCGCCGGCGCTATTTTTGGGGGAATAATGGCCGGCGGTTAAATCCGGCCATTAAGGGACGCGGGAGAGGCGGCCTGGGCGATTGAAAGCGGCGGGAGAGGCGGGGGAGTTAGGGCGGTGCCTTTAGGGCGCGTGGGAGAGGCGGACGGCCGGGATCCACGCGGGCGAGGCGGCGCCAATGGTGGCGTGGCGGCGGAGGTAGAGGACGGGGCGACAGTGGGCCCCACCGCCGGTGTCCCGGAAGAAGGAGGAGGCGAACTGGACTTATTCGCGGCGCAAGAGGCTGGCGGCCGTGGCCTTTTGGCCGACCCGCAAAGGAGAGAGGAGAGAGGCGCGCGGGCGGGATCGGCTGGGCCGTCGGCCTGATTGGCTGGGGTCGGCGCGCGGGAGGATGGGCCGTCGGCTCGGCCGGCGGCCCACGGCCGAAAAGAGCGGGAAACATACGGGAGGAGAGAGAAAAGAAAAACCTAGGATTTATTTATTCCGATTTTGATTTTAATTGGTTAAAAATTATTTCTTGTGCTCTGAAAAATCCACTAAAAATCCTGTTAGTGTATTTTGACATGTAGAATTTAAGAAAAATCCCACCATGCCATTTCCATTGAGCATTTGGCTTTTAAAATTATTTATTCTCTACAGTTAATTCCAACGATTTTCTTTTACGATTTTTCTTTTGGATTTTTAAAAGAGGAAAACACCTCAGGGTGTTACACCCGACCCCCCCTTTGCGAGGTCGGACGTCCCGACCTTTCCCTGAGTCCGACCTCGGTTCTCCTCTCTCGACCCCGATTTCACAACCCGACCTCGACCATCTTTGGGACAAGACTTGGCACGCAAGGAGGAAGAGGAAGGGGATAGCCCGACAGAGACTAACGTCACTCGATAGCACAAGATGCGGACATCTCCATCAAAGGAGGGATCCCAAGGCAAGAGAGAGAGCATGAGATGCCCACGGTGTATAGGACATAGCAGACCATCTTGTACCTTTTCAGGTGTTGTTTGTACTCACCTTTTAGCACATTAGTCGTAGCTTTCTTGGCCCCCAAGCTCTCCTGTTCCTGCCCCCCTTTAGCTATAAAAGGGAGGGCAAGGCAACGAGGCCAGAGAGGAGCTGAGACTTCTACATTTCAATCCTGAGCTTGCATTCTCACTCCCTTGTAACTCTTGTTCATCATACACCCCAACAAAAAATACTGGACATAGGCCTATTATCCTTCGGGAGGACTGAACCAGTATAACTCTCTATGTCTTTGCTCTTTGGCTCGTCTTAGGACTCGAGTTGACCATCAGATCCATGGAGGACAACTTCTCTATCATTCTCTTTCACCTCCTTGGGCATCCCCTTTGAGGACTGCCGACCCACCCGTTGACAGAGGGATGGCACATTGGAGGGCGCCGACGA
The DNA here is from genome assembly GCA_019925245.2 of Oryza australiensis. Classification (NCBI taxonomy): domain Eukaryota; kingdom Viridiplantae; phylum Streptophyta; class Magnoliopsida; order Poales; family Poaceae; genus Oryza; species Oryza australiensis. The sequence continues at coordinate 1,131,035 of JAIFGZ020000010.1, forward strand.
TAGTGGTGGAGCAGACAACGACGGCCCTGGGCTCGGGGATGGCTGGCATGAAGGTGGCGGCAAGGGAGGATGACAGTGCCGAGCTCAGGAGGGCACGAGGAAGGGCACCAGCGACGGTGGTGGAGTAGACAATGATGACCTTGGGCTCGAGGACGACGGCACGAAGGTGGTGACGAGGACGGACGACGACGTCAGGCTCAGGAGGGCACGAGGGAGGGTGACGGGTTCTGAGAGAGATGGCAGTGGTGCTAGGGTTTTGATACTAGTGAGTGAGGACTTAGAAATTTTTTGCTCTAATGTGAAATCTGAATCGGCGCCCTAGGCTAAATAATTTCGAAGCACATCCATGACGGGCTTAAGTTTAAGCCCGATAGAGATGACATCATCTCAATCTGGCTTAATCTAACGCCTTTCACGGATGAGATCATTCGTGATGGGCTTAAAGATTAAGCCCGATAGAGATGTCATCATCTCTATCGGGCTTTAATTAAGGCCCATCACCGATGAGATCATCCGTGATGGGCTTAAAGTTTAAGCCTGATTAATCCTGTCATCATCTCTATCGGTCTTTACTCAAGGCCCATCATGCATGAGATCATCCGTTACGGGCTTAAGGTTTAAGCCCGATTGAGATGATGTCATCTTTATCGGGCTTGACTTAAGGCCCGTCACCGATAGAATTTTTTCATTTTTACATATAAACAAAATAATTTTTATATTTGTGTGCTCTTTCTTATTTTACCATTGTTGAGCTGTAGTAAAAATAATTTAGTAAAATACAATAATTCACTAAATATTTCAGTAAAGTACAATAATTCACTAAATAATTTATTTATTTCACTAAATAATTCACCAAATTAACTAAATTCAATATAAAAATTATATTTTCATATATTCACTAAAGAATTTATACAAAAGACTTGTTAATACAAAATACTTTATTCATTACAAGAAATAGCAAAACAAATAAGTACAAAGGCATCCCTCACAAGGTTATGCCTTGCATATGATCTGAACGAGCATATGCCACATCCTCTTGGGGATCATCGTCAAGGTCGATGTGAGATCTTGCAAGAAGATTTTGGTTGTATTCTTCTTCTTCGATGACATTGTAAATCCCAACAATTCGACGCTTGCCATCCCTAACGATGTGCATATTCTTGTTTGCAGGGTCTTTTATGTAGAAAATCTACTCGACCTGTTTTGCAAGTACGAATGGTTTATCGACGTATCTAACCTTGGATATATCTATTAAAGTGAAATCTTCCTTGTCAACTTTAACACCAGTGTATATATTCAACCAATGGCAACGAAACAAAGAGACTTTGAACTTCACGTAGTTCAGCTCCCAGATCTGTTCAATACGGTCGTAGTATGTGTTTGTCCCAACTTGATCCTGGATGCATCTGTAGGGACTCCGCTATTTCGCATTGTGCTTTTGTCGTCTTGTTTGATGATGTAAAATGTGTGTCCATAATATCATATCCTTGCCATGTGTCTATGTCGCAACACGGTCCCATCCCCAACAACCGTACTGTCTCATTTGAGACATCTGTTGACATTGTAATACGATTCTTGAACCATTCGTTGAACTGAGAGTTATGTTCTCTGTTAATCCACATATCCGATCACCCCAAGTTCTCATGTTGGATTTTTGCTAAATGCTCCTCAAAGTATGAGGCAACTTCTGCCATATGTTGGAGCACAGTGAAATGAGCCTGTGCATAGGAGGCTCGATAGGGCACAATTCTTTTCCTGCCTATTGTGCCAACACCTGACAACCTTCCTTCGTGACGAGACGCTAGAACTCTGATAGGATTGACCTCGGACATTTAATTGACGCAGAACTCAATAACCTCCTCAGTTGTGTAACCTTCAATGATGCTCCCTTCCGGTTTTGCTCTGTTTCAAACGTACGACTTCAGAACTCCCATGTACCTCTCGAACGGATACATTTATCTTAGAAAAGCTGAGCCACATAGTTTTGTTTGCTTCACAAGATGAACAAGGAGATGAATCATGGTATCAAAGAAAGACAACTGAAAAAACATCTCCATGTGACAGAGGGTATTGACAATATCGGTCTGCAACCCATCTAGATCTTCGGGATCTATAACCTTCTGACCGATTGCATTGAACAAGGCACACAAACGTTCGATCGTGTGACGGACTTTGGGTGGAAGAATGCCTCTGATAGCAATTGGCAAGATCTATGTGATTAGCATGTGGCAATCATGAGACTTCATTCCAACCAGTTATAGATCGTCCAATTTAACGTACTTACTTATCCTCGCTGAATAGCCTGATGAAACTTTAATATATTTCAGGCATGATAACATTGCAATCTTCTCATCCTTCGACAAGGTGTGATAAGCTGGAGGGAGGTACACTCTTCATGTCTCTGCATTTGTTATAGGTAGGAGTTCACTGTGAATATTCATCTCATGTAGATCAAGGCGCGCGTTCAACCCGTCCTTTGTCTTCCCGAGAATATTCAGCAATAGGCCAACCAAACTCTTACATACATTCTTTTCTACGTGCATCAAATCAATGCAATGACGAACCTCAATATGTTTCCAGTAAGATAGTCGCCAAAATATGGATTTTTTCTTTCACATACCCTTGTCCATTGCCTTACTACGTTTTCTTTTCTTCCCAAACTCATTGGTTATGTCCTTGACCATGTTGTGGACCTCATCTCCAGACAAATCCTTAGGAGCAGGCTGAAGTTCTATCTTACCATTGAAAAGTTTCTTTTTTCTTCTAAATGCATCAAGTAGCGAGAGCCATCTCCTAGGACCCATGTAAAGTATCTTTCTTGATTTCTTCAACCACCTACTACGTGTATGTTCCATACAGTCGCAGCAAACCTTCTTTCCTTTCACAGTTTGTCCAGAAATATTGCCAAGTGCGGGATAGTCATTAATGGTGCAGAACAATAGTGTCACGCCTCGTTTTTCTCCCTAGTTAAAAATTCACCTATGAAAATGCGCAAAAGAAATCACCAAAAAATTAAAACAAGTGCAAGAAAAATTATTAAAATCCATTTAATAAGTGGAAAAGGTCAAAATACATTAACATGATTTTTATCGGAATTTTCAGAGCAAGAAAGCAATTTTAAAAATTTGAATTATGCTAATCGGAATTAAATTCCTAAAGGAAATTCCTTTTTCCCTTTTTCTTCCTTTTTCCTCCTTTCTCTCTTTTTCTTCGGGCCATGGGCCATAGGCCCATTCCCTTCGTCCTTTTCCGCGTGTGCCCCCTTCCTCACTGGCTGGTCCGAGCCAAGGCCCAACCACCGCGCGAGCCAGACTAAAGTCCATTGCGCCTCCTCTCGGTTGGGACACTGACAGGCGGGGCCCACCTGTCGTTTCGTCCTCAACCTCCCCTGGTCTTCCCGAGTGCCGCCGCGTCACATCGCTGTGCCTCCCGGCCACCTGGCGCCTTTCCCACGTCGCCTCGCCTCACTCCACATCGCCCCAAAGTCCCTATGCCACTCCCCACTCGCGCGCACGTGCGCAACGGCCGAAACGCCCGATCCGTGGAGTCTGAGCGCTCCATGGAAACCACCGCCTATTTGCGTCGCCATACCCTCACGTCTCGGACTCCTCACGTCCTCCCAAGCCTAATATAAACAACCCCCGAGCCCGGTCGAGCTTTTCCCCTCAATCAATCGCAAGTTTTCAAGGTCGTTGTGCTCCCGCGCCCAAAGCCCTAAGCCGTCGTCGTATTTTCTCTCTCCGGCCGCCCAATTTCCACCCTTCGCCGCTCGTCGTGCCAATCCACCGCTACCGTCACGTGCGTCGCCTCCCGAAACACACCGGCCACCACTTTTCCCCTACAATCCGCCGCTCCTTTCGCTCGTTGCCATCGTCCCTTCCAACTCCGGCCGTCGGTGAGTATTCCCTCTCTCTCCTCTCTCTTTTCCTCCCACTCCGGTAGTTCCCAAGCCACGCCGCGCCTCGTCCCCATCTCACGCCTGTGTGCGCATGTGCGCGTGTCCTCTCCGCCGCTCGTCAGTGGCCTTTTGGCCCCGTGCGCCACCCGCGCTGCCATGTGCCGCCTCGCCGACGGCCGCTCACGTCGCCACCTCTCCTCCCAGCTGTCGGATCCATCTGGAGGATGGATCTGGACCGTCTGCGTGGCCGTGCCACCGTGGCACGGCCACCCACGTGGCAGCCGCATAGGCGCCACACAAGCGCCATGTGGTGCGCTCTCGCCCGGGGCTAGTGGACCGAGTCCACTGTGCACCCTGTCTCCTGCGCACTGACCTATGGGCCTCGCCTATCAGTGACGGCCAGCCGATCGGCTGACGTTAGCCCTAACTGACGCTAGCGCAATAAATCGTTTAATTTTTGTTTTTCTTTATTAGTAATTCATTGAAACTTCTAAACTTCATACAAAATTCATCCGAACTCCGTTTGAGTCCGTTCAAGTTGCAATGGACTCATAAAAATTTCTAGAATCCATTAAAAGTAGTTTAATTGCTTGTTTCAGTAATCGTATAGCCCATTTTTCTGTTCTTTGTTTGTCTATTAGATTTCGGTGCCGTCGACGCCCCACTTAATTTCGAAGTAGTCGCTCAAGTTTCGCAAGACCAGGAGCAAGGCAAGTCATGTTTCCCTATTTATCATATTGTTCCTACTTTATAAATTTATCTCGCTTTGTCTATTTAAATTGCATTGTTTTATAATGTCATGTGGGATGGGACCTATAGTACTCAGCCCAGCCTGTCAAGCATATGCCATTGATTAATTGGGAAATAATATGATTAGATGTTTGGTATAGGATATGCTTAGCCTCTCTTAGTCCAATTAGCTCACTATGGAAAACATTATTACTAGTTTATAGTGATATAAAATGATGGTCATGGACCTATAATACTAGGGTATCAATGATAAATAAAATATGACTAAATGGTGGGTTGTGGGTGTACGATTTTGATAGACGCACCTATGATAATTAATGACCGGTTCGGGCAAAACCCTGGAAGAACTAATCGTGAGTACCACAAGCCAGTGTGGGTAACGACTAGGCTTGTAGTGTAGCCTTTTCCTGTCCGACGCACCCAGGAAAGGGTGAGCGTGATGGAGTTTGGATGGACCGGGAAAGGTCTATGCGGCTTCCGGATTTACATAGGCACAAGAGGGGGCTGCCTACCCTGAATTTAGGGGTAGGGGCGAAACCTAAAGTGTGGCGTCGCTTGGTTAGGGAGGGCTATGCGAATGGCCCTATCACAGACCCCTTTTCGATATGTCTGGTGGCATGTCAGTGCACAGAAACATATTGTGGGGTTGTGTCTTGTGGGTACAGACGTACACTTCTGATCAGAGTAAAACTATTTGGATAGTCGTGCTCGCGGTTATGGCCGGTCGACCAGATTCACCGTGATTAGTCTCACTTAAAAATAATTTGATTTAATGGAACTAGCTAGTATAGATGAATAGTTTGGGCCTGTCTCAATGTGGTGTAATGTTGGACAGTAATGATTAATCTTGATTAAATAAATTAAACCTTTTTACTGCTTTCAATTGTTCTGCAAAAATGCCTACTTTGTGTAACCCCCCAGCCTCCTGTTGGAATTACCCTTGCATCATACCTCCTCTTGGTATGACTTGCTGAGTACAGTGGGTAGTACTCAGTCTTGCTTCCTTTTTCCCCACCCCAGAGCTGGAGGATGGAGCAATAGATGAGTTCGAGGACAAGTAGGCTTATCGGTACCGTCGAGGATGCCTATGGAGTGAAGTTGCCACGACACAAGCGTCAAGATGGAGTTTAGCTCCTTTTTTCTTTTTTCGTTGCATTATTGTAAGACTTCTATATGTTTTTAACATGTGGATTCTTTATATGCAATTTGTCGTTTGTTTATCCTGACTAGTCCTGGATAGGGATTTAAATACACATTCATCTTCGAAAATTCTGGGTAGGAATTTCTGGGCGTGACAAGTTGGTATCAGAGCCGATCTTGACTGTAGGATCAGCAAAATGGAAAACCCTAAGAGCCCTCTGAAACTCTTTCATATGCATATGCCCCTTTTGCATTTGGAGTTGTTTCGGAAAAATTGGGATTCTCGTTTTCGTGGTTTGTGGGAAAAATCTTAATCGCTTATTTGAATTGGATTTTTTCGAGTATGGTCGGTCTAGGGTTTTAGTAATTTTTCTTAGACAAGGTTTGGAGTCAAATTGGATTCGACAGTCGGTTTGGGAATCGTTGGGACTATGCATTAAGTCGCGTCTAGGTTTTGCATGCTACAAGTTTTCTTTCTTCTTCTTATTATTATCTATATGTTTATTTTGCTAAAATTTATTATTATCGATAGTATTTTACTTGAGTCCTTTATTGCTTTATTTAATTTGGATCTGAGCATGCATTGATTCCCCTCCTTTGTCTTCTATAGATGTTAGGTCTTCCCCCGACGCACCGTGGTCAAGGAATGGGATATTTCGTGGCAGAGCTCAGCCGCATGACGATTCTGGTCAGGTAACCCAATGACCCAGAGTACACGCAGGTCCACCCACTCAGTGATGAGTTTCTGCACCGAGTCAGCTTGGAGGTGCATGGCATCCCCACTATGTTGCATAACATGGTGGTGACTACTTGGGGAGGCACATTCGAGCATGCCTGCCAGGAAGCCGCTTACCTGATGATGCCAGACTCAGGGAGCGCCATGACCTCGAGTTTCGCCACACCGCGTACCGCTACCACCCCAGCCGTCATAAAAATAAGCAATACATAGTACTTCTACTTCTTTAGCCGTCATAAAATAATAGGTATAACTTAGTAATACTACCATGAAATCTAAGTGACACTTCTATACTAGTACCACCTATAAACCTCATTGTTATCCTGCATAGTTGGTATCTTGGTGTAATACTATCTAGTGGTACTATGATACTTTGAGGTTTTATAGAAACACATTGAGGTACCAAAATATCAGGTATTGAATCTGATACCCATAGGTATCATATCTGGTATCTAGTATCAAACATGATACTCATAGGCATCGGAACTGATACCCACAGGTATCAGATCTGGTACATGGTACCATACATGATACTCGTAGGTATCAAACCTTATAGGTATCAGACCTTGCTAATACCCATATTTATTGGATTTAGTACCGTGTATTTTCATGGTATTGAGTACGCGAGTGTTAACGCCAGAATTTGGTAAGCCCCGGAGTCCCCATCGGCTCAAGGTTCACATCGGTTCAAAGCTGGTATCGGCTTAGAGTTCTGCAGCAGCTGATGGAGGTTTTCTATTATCAACATTTCCAGTAGTCGAATTCTTGTTAGATTCGGTTTGGAAAGGTATTATCCAGAAGAAACTGAGTTCAGGAAGGATGCAGCTTGTATCTATTAGTTAGGAAGAATTTGTTAGTTTTCCTTTTTTATCTTTAGGAAAGTGTGTTAGTGCCCAATAAGGACTTGGTTTGTTTCCTTTTATCTTTAGAATAGTTTGGATTGTAATCCGTTAGGATCTTTGTTAGCCTATGGGTATAAATATGTAAGCCCGAGGTTCATGAAAAATAATCACGATCAATACAATTTGACGCATCGCCACCTTTTCACTTTAGTTTATTTCGATGAGTTCTTGTTTTCGAGCATGGGCTGCATCGATTGAGTTTGACCTCTAGCAAGAAGTGAGTTCCGTCATCTTTGCTTGCGTTGGCGTGGCTAGGACTTCCTCAGTTGAGTCCGATATTCTGATCGGGCCGACACAAGTGTTGCCTATCTGGTATATCAACTCTATCTTTAGTTTCATTACTATTTATAGTCACATCGGCTTAGTTAGGACTTTCTTGGTTAGGTCCGATATTCTAATCAAGTTGATGTTTCTTTAAACATAATGTCGCTTTAGATAGATGTTGACGACCAAATTTGGCAAGCTAATCCCAGGTTTGAAGCGCATATTGGCTGAGTTCGAATCGGCTAAGGAGTCAGTCGGCTAAGACCGAGTCGGACAAGGATACCTGACGTAGCCGATTTCGATTGAGGTAATTAAATGTGACCGATCTCGGTACGAAAGTATGAAGATCATTAGTGGATTCGGTTTCAAGTACTTCAGAAGATATTGTCATCTATAGATAAAGTCCTGAAAAGGCAGTTGTATCTTTGAGTTAGGATATTGTGTATAGTTTCCTTATAGATAATGTCATTTTAGGCATATTTGTAATTCAATTTGTAATAGAGATAAGAATTGTGTCCGTCCCAGACTCATCGTGTATCTGGGTATAAATATGACCCAAGACCCTATAATTATAATGAATCAACACACAATCAATACAATTTTAGCGCATTGTCACCTTTTCCTTTAGTTTAATCTCGACAAGTTCTTGCTTCGGGTTGGGCTGCATCGGGTTCCGATCTCCGACGAGAGGTAATTCTTGTTACAAGCGGCTTGCACTCTCGGGATTAGTGTTTCTATCTTCATGATACTCTAATCTCGTTATCGTAATCTGCACAGTTATCATATATACTATATAATTTAGGTCAATGTCGTGATCTAATCCTCAATCGGCTACCATCAATAACTAGATGACAACTGACGGGATTAGATCTCATTGTATATCATCTCTATCTTTAGTTTCATTACTGTTTATAGTCACATCAGCTTAGTTAGGACTTTCTCGGTTAGGTCCGATATTCTCATCAAGTTGATGTTTCTTTAAACATAATGTCGCTTTAGATAGATTTGTTATATCCATCACATCAGTTAGATCTATCGGCTCATTGAGTATTAGATTATCATATACAATCTCGTGTTGCATCAGTTAGGTCCGACCTACTAAATTGTTATTGATAATCTAAGTCTTCTTAAGCCAATAGGTTTATGCTAATGTTTTATCGGAGAGTTAGCCGGTCTTATCTGATGTGTTATATTTCCTTTTGATGGTTTTGCCATCTTGGTTAAATTTAATATATGACCACTTTGATCGGTGTTATATCGGCTTGTTTAAATCTATCAGGCAATTATCAACCTTATGCTGCATCGGTTAGGTCTGACCTATGAGCTTACGGTTGCAAGTTAGATTTATTTAAGTCAGTAGGCATCAATCATTGTTTCATCGGGGTTTCAGCCGATGAGTTATCTAAACGTTGCATCGGCTTACAAGGATTATATACAAAGTTGGTTTTAGCCAATTGCAGGAAAGGTTTCTAATCATTTGGATTTAAAGCCATCGGACGTCCAGTCGATGTGAGTTTTAATCTTCATATCAATGTCTATTTTATCATGTGATCGGTTTTTGCTATATTACATTACTATATCATCATATTATCACCGGGCGATCGCCTTTATATAGATGTTTGCTCAGCACACGGTCGATGCATTAAAACCCTAACTACATCGGCCGGTATCGGTATCGGCTGGAATCGCGCCATCGACATCGGTTGGAGTCACGCCATCGGCATATCGGCCGATCGACTATTTTGGTTATCGGCCTATCGACCGATATGTTTCATGTTTCGCTGCTTTGTATATCTTGTCAGTCGCAGGATCAAACTAACTAACACGCCCACACTTTATTGATTTTAAGACTTGCACTGAAATTAAGCAGATCTCCTAGGCGGCATGTACGACACGCGAGATCTACATCGGCGGTATGGATTTGACGTCAACAACGAAGACAATACCTTGAGTTATCACCGTGATATCTTAGTGTATCGGAAGGTATCCTCCATGAAACTAGCAAGATATCATGGTAGTATCATTATTTTTATCCAGTAGGAATCAGGTGTCATACATGCATACACTAAATGACTCATTATGTACCAACGGATGAACTTTATACAGCTGGCTATATGTAAAAACAGTGATAGTTGATGAATGTATAAGTTACACCACCAACATGAGAAAATAATAAAATACCTAATCGTGCAGTGCTAGTTATTATATTGTACCCAGAAAATATTAGAGTAAAAGAAAAGAGAGGGAAAAATTAAAAAAATTCTTTTGTTGACTCGTGCTACCCAATGGCTACTGACACATGCCTACCCTAACTCCACCCTATAGCCTAGCATTCTAGCCTAGTTCGAGACAATTCGGGTGTGGTGGCATGCTACTCAATCATTTAACATGCATTGGTGATAGATTGTGTCGATTTACTCAGTCATTTTGCAGGCGCACGTGGGTGCGTCTCGTATTTGGGTGGTATTACCGATGGTATACCGTCTAACGGGATGTATCTCTCTAAAAAGTTATGGCCAAATCATATATTATTTAAAATCTGATGTGTGATGCACTATAAAAGAAAAAGAAAAAGATATGTGGACAAGCCTGAAACAGAAAAAGGGGCCAAATGCCCGTGAGCGAAAGAGGAGAGGGAAATTTGACCGTGCGGGTCAGATTTCGGCGACTGATCGCTAGGTAGCAATTTGGAATATCATGTCGTCCTCTCGTAATCCGCTATGTTACTGCTAACGGATTTTGTCGGAGGAAACCAAGTCAGAGTTTAATCAGGGAACCAACAGACTGTTTATTTAAGCTTTTTCTTTCCAACTTTTCTAAAAACTAATTTATTAACTTTTTTATTATTAATTTTTTAATAAATTTTTATTTTCTCAGCACATACAAACCAACGAAAGCTTATTTTAACCAGCTTTTTATTTATTTGTCAGAAACGCTTTTTGAAAACCTGTTTGATTTGATTTGTTTGTTTTAGCATTTTAGCGCTGAAAGCTACCCAAATAAATAAAACAAACAGGGTTATGTGGCCCAAAACTTCATGTGCAGAACCCTTCTACTACCAAGATGGCCAGTTTGCCGTTTATGCGATCAGTTTCGCACGAAATAGATTTGAGTTTGAGTTTCTTTCTGAAAACAAGATTTGAATTTGAGTACATTTCCTAAAAACAAATGCACTATTCATTCCCTACTTATAAGATTCTCTCTAGTATATATTTTTGGCACCGAACTGGGCCATAATTCGCGTACGTTCGGCTGGCAGTAAACAACGAACTTGAATGGCACTACTAAAAGAAGTTCTTCCAGGCGGTCAAAAAGCGTTTTCGCAGGTGGCCTACATCCCCGCATGCGACCAAAGACCAGTAAAAATCGGCAACCTTCACATGCGGGTCTTCACCCTTACGAAAATCGATTTTCACAAACGGCTAGCTTAAACCAACTGTCAGCGAAAATCAATTTTCACAAGCTACTAGGTTAAGCCAACCGCCAAAGATATTTCCAGCAAAAAATAAATAAATCACCCATCCAAATCCCTTTTTGCCTGTAATTTCCCAAACACATGAACATGCAAGCATTAATCCATATCCAAAAGGATCAACATAAACATATTAACAGCCACGGAACATTGACATCAGTAGAACATGAACAAACAGTAGCACAACACATCGCAAAAACATCGACATCGTCGCAGGACGCTTGCATCAGATGCTGAGGCCAGATCCACCGCCCACCGTCATCACCGAGCGCCACGTTTGCCGGATCCACCGCTCCCACGTCGTTGCCGACGACGCCGAGGGCCTCGTTCGTCGGATCCATCGCTCCCAGACCCGTCGCTGTCTTCGTCGATCAACCGTTGTCGCCGAAGGCAACACCCGCAGGATCCACCACTCCTAGGCCAACCGTCACCGGATCTGGGAAGGCGGGCACGCCGTCATAGATCTGCGCCTTAAGCATCTCTAAGAGTATTTCTAAATGAATCTCTAATTCTATTTTAGAGAATTTTTTTTAAAAAATTAGCTCCAACGAAGGCTCAATATGGATAATTATAGGTTCTCTAAAATCAAAATCTCATGCTCAAAACTGAGAATAGAGTCTTGGTTCTCTAAAATAGCTCATGTCATCGTAAGAATTATTTTACTGCGGAGCCTACACGAAAAAAACATATTTGCATCATCTGGTGCCTGCGCCGCCTGCCACCATCCTACATCTCGCCGAAAAAGCTTGACGCTGCATCTTAGCGCATGCCACCGCCTGCATCAGTTGGCTACTCGGTTTAGTCACCCGTGTATGTAAAAAAATCAGTGCTGCTACTACTCAGGCATAGTGAAATCTTCAAGCCTATTCATTTTTCAGCTGCTATGGATGTAGAATACTGATGCAAACACGAGTTTTGTGATTGGAAAATGGAAAATAGAGAATCAATTTTGAGAATCTGTCGTATCAATTTTTGATTTCATTCTCTAAACTTTTTAGAAATTCTCTAAATGAGCTTTTTTGAGAATTGTTTTTTGAGAATTTGTTGGGGATGCTCTTAGGAACCCGCGGCTGTCGGATCCACGCCCTGGGACCCGAGGCCGTCGGATCCACCGCCGAGACGAAGTCGCCGGCTGGATCTGCCTATCACCTGGACGCAATCGTCGTCACGCACGGTCGAGGTCGTCGTGGACGACAGAGATGGCGCGGACTGCCGCGCTCCACCTAGAGGGCCGCCACATGATCTGTTGCACGCATACGCCTTGGTTCCACGCATCGCCGCCTTGATCTGCCATCTCCACGAGCCCCCGCCTCGGATCCACCCGCCACTGAACGCAGCTGCCAAGCCCCGCCTAGATCTGCCCTCACGCCGCCACCTGGATCCATCGATGAGTCCCGCCTCGGATCCGCCCGAGCACCGCCACCTGGGTGCGCCCCCGTCGCCCCAAGCTGGGAGAGGAGGGAGGAAGGATCGAGAGGAAGTGAGGGAGGAGAGAGAGCCGAGGTAGAGGGAGGGAGGAAGATAGCTGAGGGAGAGGAAGGTGGCCGTTCTTTGATAGTGCGTGAAGTTTATTTTTTATTTCAGCTAGCTAAGAGAACCGCACCTGAAAATCTATTTTTATAAGCTATGCTTTTAGCCAGGTGTTATTTTTACGAGCAGCCTTTTAAAAAGACAATTGCTTGATTTTCATAAGCGGTTACTAACTAGGCACATCCAATTGTATTTTTACAAGTATTTTTTATTTGAGACTTTACATATTTGCTCTTATTTTATATTAAAATTATGTTTTTATTATAATTTTTTACTTTATGAATTTACCTTTGTGTTTTCAAAACGAATCAGTACATTGCCTCTATTCTATTATTTTATTGTAACGGTGTTAACTTTTAAAAAAACAAAATACACATGTGTTTTTGTTCTTGCTTTTGTATGATCATTGTGATTTTACCCCTATTTGAAATTAAATATGTATATTGTATTTTCATAAAAATGATTGCATTTGGTCCCATATATTTGGGACAATTGTAATTATTTTTTGTTCATATGTAATATTGAAGAAATATTTAAAATTTTGGTAGCACCTTAGTAATATTTTAATAGCATTATGACAACATTATAAAACACATAAAAATATGACAACAATCATGAAAAAACATAATAATATGAGAATTCATATCACATTTCAATGTTTCCCATGCACATGGCAACATGTCCACAAAAGCTACAAGTTTACACAATGTCCACAAAAGTAAAAATTTTGCAACAAGTCTGCACCATGTGAATAAAAGCTACAAACATCTCATTTAACACCACTTAGAGACCTAACAAACTATCAAGTCTTCCCGTTGTTTCTCCAGTTTGTCCTCCTCTTCCCCTCCCTTCTCTCTTCCAGTTGATGTTACTCCTTCCATTTCGATAGAGCTTGGGCTGATAAGTATTAAACAGGCTGATTAGTAATGACTAAATCAATAAAAAAATACTAAAATACAACCAATACTTACTTTAAATCATTTGTTGTCTTGTCTTGATTCTATTCCTCTTTCCCTTGTCCTTTCCTTTCCCTTTCCTCTCATCCTCCCTCTCGCAGTTGTCACGTGTACCTAAAAAGAAACAATATAATTTATAAATATAATTAGATTCAAAAATAAATACAACATAATTTACAGTTGAAGACGTTTTATAACTTTGCCTATAGGCCTGATACAATAGAACAACAAAAGACAAGTTCTAAGCCTAAATCTTCCATATGAATGAACAATGTCTAGTATTCTAGTATACATCAGAGCACAATACACAACATAATACACAGTACTACGGACGACAAAATTATCATTACCTGCAGTAGTCTGTGACAACATCCCATTGAGCATCCTAAGGCTAAAGGATATCCTAACGCATATCTCAGTCAACTAAATTCAGAGCTCCCATTCAACACTTCTTATATCAGTCAATTGCTCAAACTAAGCAAATTAAACACAGAATTACTAGATGCTCACAGCCAGGCTTCATATGTGTTTGCTATGTTTGCAAAATGGTGTTATATATAACAAAATAAATGTGTCAAAAAATATTGGATAAAACTATACATATAAGGTGTAGTCGGCGCTGCCGAGTAGAGCCACCGCCACCTCGAGCCGCCTCCGCCCACCGCGCCACGAAAGTGGCATCGCCACGCCACGTCGAGCCGCCCGGAGCCGCCACCGCCCGCCGCGCCCGAGCCACCTCTGTCCCAAGCCACCACCGCCCGCCGCACCCCCTGCCCGCCGCCGCCCCGAGCCACCACCACCGCGCCTCAAGCCGCCGCCGTGCCCTAGCGCGCTTGTGACCTGCGTGAGTGGAGGGATAGATTCAGATAAGGATAGGAGGATAATTTGGTCTTTTCACCCTTTTTTGTATATTTGGTAATTTTTTAATTTGTTTATTTAATACCATCTAACAACCACCCAAACTAGGGGCAAACGGAAGCTTCATTTCAAATTCGTGAGGACAAAATCATAAAGTTAAAAAAACATGAGCAAAATCATAATTAGACCGATGGATAGGGGCAAAATCACAATTATCCCTTTTTATCTTGTCTTCTAGGGAAAAAATTAAGATGATGCATGGTAGTGTGGGGAGCTGTGCGCTAGTCGTTACACGATCGAAGTGTATCTTGTTACAACTGCAGTTAATCTCATCCAAAATCCCTCAACTCCTACTACACTAGGCAGTTTTCATTCCCACTACATTTGGGCAGTTACTGCCTAATTCATGTATATATACCCAATGATCAATGAACATTGAGACAGTGATTCCATTTCTTAATTGCATTCACAACATGTTATCAGCACGAGCGCTCTCCCTGAGAGAAAGACACAGAGAAGAGTCCCTAAGAGAAACACTGCCGAGAGAATAAGTTCTGAACAGAGCGAAGAATAGAGAAACAGAGGAGGAAGAAGAAGGTAAAATGCCTCTCTATTTACCTCTGGCCATTTTCTTCGTTGATCTAGTTTACTTGATCTTCTACCACGGCGATCAGTACAACGCCCCCGCATCGAACTCCTCGCCATGTTTCGGTACATCCTCGGTGAACGCCATGCCGGTGAACACCGCGGGAGACGGGCTTTGAGGAGGCGCATTGGTGGTCGTTGTGGTTGCCGTGGTGCTCCGGTGTTCACTGCAGCACCGCCTGCACCAAATGTCGTCGGTCCCTCAAATTGGGCAGCCTCGGTGGCGATGGAGGTAGAGCCGGCCAACTCAGTGATGGCTCCCTTCCTCACAGTTTCTACCTTGACGAGCAACTAGAGCCACTCTCCATCGACGATAGCGGCACGCCTCTCTGCCCCAACTCGTCTTCCCTGGCTCACGCTTGACGAAGTCCTGTAGGACCGCATCGTCGACGTCGATGCACCCGCTGCTCCGCCTCAGCCATCTCCGCTACTCACACGCCATGTTCACGCCGGCGAGGCCGCCAACCATCGCCCGGGCCTCCGCCCAACGTGGCTTCGGGTTCCCCATGGTGCTTCAACTCGCGCTCTCCCCAATAGCAGCGGTGGCATGAGATCCTCCTCCTCCAACGGAGTTGAGGGCCGCGCCTCATCGCCGGCTTAAATCACACAGGGGGGTGGGGGGCAGGCTTGGCGGCCCGCTCGACGACGCCCTCAGGTGCAGCTCGACGATGGCGGCTTTTCGCGCATGCGGCGGCGGCCTCCCGTGCATCGATGGTCGGCTTCCCCACGTGCTGCGGTGTGACGGGGGCCCCCGGCGTCGGCTTCCCCATGCGGCGTCGTGGCGGCCTTCCCGTGCGGTGTGATGGCGGCGCACCCCTCTCACTCACCGAACGGCGGTGGCGGGTAGGAGTTAGGGTGGTTAGGATTTCAACCCTAATCACCCCCTTTTTCTGCATGGGCTTGTTGGGCCGGCTTGGCTTATTGGGCCGCAGCCCATTAGCCCCACAGGCCAATTTCATTTAGTATTTCATTTTTCTATTTTTAGAATTACAAATTTATAGTTTAGTCCTTTAGCTTCCTGTAAATTGCATTTCAGTCCTGGGTAGCATATTTACATATTAGTTCTCAGTTTTATATAAATTGCAATTCAGTCCATAGGCAGTATATGTACATATTTATCAATCTTTAATGTAATTTACTTTATGCACTTTATATATATTCAGTTTTCAGCTTTTCATACAAGCAATTATAATTACTTGCAAATGCTTTGGGTTGATTCTTCAATTTTTGGAATAATGATTAATTTCTTAACTTCGATATTGGTCATACACAATGTAGTACCTTAGTACTACTATGGGATTTACTCCTCAACATGCGTACCCAATATTATGAAGTTTTAAAACTTTTTGTCTACACTTTGGGTGACTAATTTTATTTATTTTCAAATTGGTCATACACAAGGTGGTACCTTACTGCGGGATTTTCATCCTCAACGTATATACCCAATTTGATTATGAATAATTAAAGTCTACACCCAAGTGATTACCATATAATTTTTTTTACATTGGCCATACACAAGGTGGTATCATATACTACTGCAGGATTTTTTATCCTCAAAGTGCGTACCCAATGTTGAAAAATGAATTAAACAAAGTTAACACCATTGGTTCTTGACTATGTTATTCCACAAATAGAGAATATCCCTATTTTTCAAGTTTATCTTGATTAATTGCATTTCACATTGCTTATTCAACATTGTCATAGAATTTTAACACATATATGGCCCTACAAATGTAGGCATAATGGCTAACAAAGAGTTCGAGGCACTCACTCTTGATGGCCACAACTTCCCCGCATGGGCGGTGGATCTCAAAGTTAGTCTATCATTACGCGGATTATACGCAACCATTGCTCCTCCCCAACAGGAAGTTGCTCCATTGGCATCGCATCTCAAATACAATGCCTTATTTATTATAAGGAACCGCATCCATCCGGATCTCAAGGTTGAGTATCTGATGGAGAAAGACCCACGCACTCTATGGCTTGTGCTTCAAACACGGTATGAATAGCAAAAGCCAGTCATCCTGCCAGAGGCAACAAATGAGTGGAACCATCTCCGGCTATAAGATTTTAAATCTGTTGGAGAGTTTAACTATGTTGTTCATAAACTCAGTGCTAAACTGAGGTTTTGCGAAAAGGAGCCATCTGATGCGGATAAAATTGAAAAGACATTGTCTACCATGCTTCCTGCTCAGTCCTTCAGCAACAATACCGTGAAAGAGGTTTCACCGTTTATTCTGAGTTGATCAAAACATTACTTCAGGTAGAAAGGCACAATGAGCTCCTCCTTTGGAACTCTAACCTACGACCCGTGAGAACTAAGACTTTGCCAGAAGTGCATACTAACACTTAGAATAAAAAACCAAGGAATGCTATTCATCCTAGTAATCCTAGAAATTTCAAAGGAAAGAACAATCGCAAGCGACAGAGGTAGCGTAAGTCTCATGGTGCTCAAAAGGGAAACAATATTTCACAGTCGGATAACAAGAAGCATAACAAGTCAAGCACTTGTGCCAAATATGGTTGCTACAACCACCCGACTCAGAAATGTCCCACCCCTAAGCAGTTAGTGGAATTGTATTTGAATTATGCGGGACGAGGACGCTCCAACCAAGGACGTTCCAATCAAGGTGAAAATTTTGAAGCACACCTCAACTCCCAACCTGATGTCAACATGGACCAAGATTTTCCACTTGACATTCCTTAGCAAGATGCTCCTGGGTGTTCTTATACCGCTCAAGCAGAAACAAGCAACACCGAGGCACAACCACCACCTGATAGGAACACCAACATTGAGGATAATATGCTCATAGAGTTTGCCTTTGGTGACATATTTGGAGATTTTAACTAGATTTATTAACTTTGAGATACATTGTTAACTTGTGAATGATGTTTAATTGTGATTGTTGTAATAGGCTAGATATTATCAGTACTTGATAATATTATTTGGATATTGTATTAGTATTAAGCACAATTAAATACCTATATGTATTGTAAGTATTTTACATACATTGGTTGATAACTACATGTTCAATTTCTCTATTTTGCATAGATTGTACAGGTGTCGATCCAATGGATGAGGAAATGTGCCTAGTGGACAGCGATACCACTAACTCTATATTCAGGGAGATAAAATATTTCCAAACTCTCACAAAGAACAAAGAAAATATTTTAACAATTGATGGACGTGATGCGGTAATAGTTGGCACCGGTCGGGCCACTATTATGCTCCCTATGGGTACAACGCTAACAGTTGAAGATGCATTATTGTATCCCAATTCAACACGTACCCTATTAAGTTATAGAGATATCCGTAAGAATGGGCTCCATGTGGAAACTCATGCGAACAATAATGAGAAATTTATTTTCATTACAAAAGATCACGGATATGGCAGAGAGACACTTGAAAAAATTTCCTCACTTCCGTCTGGATTGTACTGCACATACATAAAACCCGTACCACATGTTGCTTACAAAATAATTTTCCAGAATGTTAACGCATTTCAAACTTCGTATGATCGCCTTGGCCATCCTGGCATAGGGAAGATGAGGAAAGTTATAAATAATTATGTTGGTCATACATTAAATAATTCAAATTTTCCCCAATCCTCAGATTTTGTGTGCACCGCATGTACCACGAGGAAACTAATTTTGAGACCCTCTTACCTCAAAATTCATGCCGAACCTCTAAAGTTCCTTGAACATATTCAAGGTGACATATATGGTCTCATTCAACCATTGTCTGGATCGTTCAAGTATTTCATGGTTCTCATAGGTTCATCTACAAGATGGTCTCATGTGAGTATCCTCTCCACAAGAAACCATGCATTTGCTAAAATTATTGCACAAGTTATCAAACTTAAAGTACAATATCCTGAATATCAAATCTGCTCTATCCTAATGGATAATGCTGCTGAATTTTCCTCACGTACCTTCAATGATTATTGCATGGCCTTAGGGATTCAAGTTCAGCACTCGGTCCCATATGTCCATACTCAAAATGAGTTGGCAGAATCTCTCATCAAGAGAGCAAAACTTATTGCAAGATCGTTACTACAGAATTGCAATCTACCAACAACTTATTGGGGTCACGCAGTCTTACACGCTGTTGACATGATTCAATTGTGTCCAATTGCATACCATGCAACCTCTCCGTTGCAACTTGCACGTGGAAATACACCAAATATTTTCCATTTGCGAAAGTTTGGTTGCGATGTGTACGTACCGATCTCACCACTGCAGCGTACATCTATGGGCCCACATAGGAAAATGGGGATCTACGTGAGATATCAATCTTCATCGATCATTAAATACTTGGAACCCCTTACAAGGGATGTATTTACTGCCCGGTACGCTGCTTGTATCTTCAATGAAGATTATTTCCCAGCATTAGGGGAAGAAACTCAAAACCACAAACAATGCCAGGAAATTAATTGGAATGCCACAGACATCTCCAATTTAGATCCACGTACATCTGAAACTGAACTTCAAGTTCAGAAGATCATAAATTTGCAACATATTGCAAATAATATGTCATATGCATTTGCTAATTACAAGGGTGTTACAAAATCTTACAATCCCGTGAGAAATGTGCCGAAAAGAGTAGAGATACTCAACTCCCAAGTAAGAGGGGAAAAAGTACGGCTATTTCCACGGAAGCAGCTTCTAGCAAGCATAGAAAAGGGAAGAACATATCTCCCAACACAGCAAATGCAACTCAACCACATGTTGAGCAATACCCTGTGGAGGTTCAACCTTCACATCTCACATCAACAGTGCACTCAATTACTGATGTTGGGACATCGGAACGCCCCGATGCAGTCATATTGGGAAATAATGATGCATCACAAAAGGTATGTGAAATTTCCGTTAACCACATTGAACCTAGAGAATCATATGATAGAAAGTCTATAGTTGTCGACATATATTTCACTGATTCAATTACAGAAAGCATCCAAAATGATCCAGATCCAAAGACCATGGCAGAGTGCAAAAAGCGCTCGGACTGAAATCAATGAAAGATGCAATTCAAGCGGAATTAGCCTCACTCTCCAAAAGAAAGGTATTCACTCCTGGAATACCTACACCTCATGGAATCTTTCCTATAGGATTCAAATGGGTTTTCGTTCGGAAACGGAATGAAAACAACGAGGCTGTGAGACATAAGGCGAGGCTTGTAGCACAAGGTTTCACGCAGAGGCCCGGCATTGATTTCAATGAAACATATTCTCCAGTTATGTGTGGAATAATATTTTGATACCTTATATCTCTGGTTGTTCAAAATCGTCTATCTATGCAGTTGATAGACGTAGTGACTGCATACCTTTATGGGTCACTTGATTCGGACATTTATATGAAGGTTCCCGATGGAATCTCTATCCCGGATCAAAACAGAAATCGCAACATGTATTGTGTAAAGCTTCAAAATTCACTCTATGGCTTAAAGCAGTCGAGAAGAATGTGGTATAACCGACTTAGTGAGTTCCTTCTGCAAAAGGGATACACTAACAATGATGGTTGTCCATGAGTTTTTATCAAAAGATCTCAAACGGGATTTTGCATCATATCAGTGTATGTTGATGATTTAAATATCATTGGTAACCCAGAAGATATTGATGAAGCACACAATCATCTAAAGACGAAGTTTGAAATGAAAGATTTGGGTCAAACCAAATTTTGCTTAGGTTTACAACTTGAGCATTTTTTCACTGGAATTTTATTGCATCAATCTGCCTATGTCCAGAAATTGTTGGAGAAATTCAATATGGATAAATCATATCCCTCCAAAACTTCGATGGTTGTTCGGTCTTTAGAGCTCAAGACCAATCAAATCAGACCAAAGAATGAAGGAGAAGAAATTTTGGGGCCTCAGTACCCGTATCTCAGTGCCATTGGAGCGCTCATATATCTTGCAAATTGCACCAGACCTGATATTGTATTTGCAGTGAACTTGCTAGCTAGACATAGCGCTGCTCCAACCAAACGTCATTGGACAAGAGCAAAACATATCCTCAAATGTGTGAATGGCACGAGAGATCTCGGATTATTTTTCCAAAGGAACCCAGACTCCAATATGATTGGATACACTGTTGCTGGCTATTTATCTGATCCCCATAATGGCCGGTCCCAGACAAGTTTTGTGTTTTTACATGGAGAGACAGTCATTTCATGAAAGTCATCAAAACAGACCCTTTTGTCTACCTCCACTAATCACTCTAAGATAATTACACTATATGAAACATCACGCGAATGTGTTTGACTTCACAGAGTGATCAACCACATACAACAATCATGTGGTATTGGTAAAATTGATTCACCAATGGTTATCTATGAAGATAACTTTGCTTGTGTTACACAGATGGAGAAGCTACATCAAAAGTAACATACCTAAGCATATCTCTTCCAAATTGTTTTATCCCCATGAGTTAAAACAAATGGGTAAAATAGACATCTTGCAAACCAAATCTTGTGATAATCTCGCTGATTTATTCACAAAGTCCTTATTACCTTTTTTGTTCCTGAAATGTGTTCAAGAAATTGGTATGCGAAGACTTCGGGATTTGCAAGGTTCAGGGGGAGAAATCTTCTAGATGTTGCCATATCTAAACCATCATATTTCACTTTTTTCTTTGAATGAGTTTTACTTTCAAGGTTTCTCATACGAAATTTTTAATGAGACAATATTAACATAAGCATATGTCATATCTCTCATTTTTCTCATCGGAGTTTTTAAGGAGATATCAATGACATATATTATCCTCTAAACTATTTATGAGTTTTTTCTACAAGAATTTTCTCATATGAGGCAATAACAATTATATGTTGCATCATTTTCTTTTTATTTTTTCATTGGGTTTTGAAGGAGTTTTTCACGGCATATCTATCAAGTATTACTCCTTGTTTTTGTTTTATCCTATAGGATATTTTGAAGAATCAATATTATTATTCATTAATCTTAAGATAGATTCAATCAAATATTATAAGTGCAGTTAATCTCATCCAAAATTCCTCAACTTCTATTACACTATGCAAGTTTTTATTTCCACTACATTTGGGCAGTTACCGCCTAATCCATGTATATTCTCAATTGCATTCACAACATATCTAAAATTAGTCACCGAGGGTGGGAATTACGATATGATGCACAATCACGCATTCACGCATGCCTCAGTACCTGTGTCACCCGACCAGTATCAACGACGACAGGGACGAAGAGGCCGACGCCGACGCCGAGGCGACGCACGACGGCTGGAGAGGCGTGCGGACTCGCACTCAATCGCATGTCTCGATTGTGTAGCCTCGTGGCGAGCGGGGCTCAGAGACGCACAACGTGGACGGGCACGCCTGTCAGCGGCGCAACGACTATCTTTGACGCGCGGCGTTTCGTCGGTCGACGCTCTCATTCTTTCTCTCGCCTCACCTCACCTCAGCTCGTCCTCGTGGCGCCGGCCGTCCAATTACAGTTTTACGACGTGATACTACCACGATGGCTCTGCGTCTGCGGCGAAAGGTTAACCACGTTGCTAAATAGAGGTCGCGGCAACGGGTGGGAAAGCCATGTAATCAACGTGACTGCTTCAGTTTACCGAGGTGTATGCCTCCTTCCAGGTCAACTCTGCTCCCCTCTCGATGGACACACTAATCACTGCACCCCGGCACGCACATCCACCGTCGCCTCATCGATCCACGTATATAAATCACCGTCACGCCTAGCTCCTTCTTTGCTGTAGTAAGCCTGTTACCACACTGACGCATCTCTATCTAGCAGTGAAGATGTGCAGTGCAGCACGCGGTGTTCGTCGTCACGGCTCGCCGGTTCCGGCAGTGGTGATAGCGTGGGTAATCGTGTTCTTCTCTGCTGTTGCGCCGTCGTCGCTGTCGGAGGCGCAGCTGCAGGTCGGCTACTACAACTCCACTTGCCCCAGGGCGGAGGACCTCGTCCGCAACGTCGTCCGCGCCGCCATCCTCCGCGACCCCGGTAATGGCCCCGGCCTCGTCCGCCTCTTCTTCCACGACTGTTTCGTCAGGGTCAGTACGTAGTAACATCAGCTAGCTACCCTTGTTTTCATGGTCAGGGTTGGTCTGACTCTGTGTATTGTGCTGTGTGTGTAAGGGGTGTGACGCGTCCGTGCTGCTGGACGCCGTCCCGGGCAGCAATGCCACGGTGGAGAAGATGTCGCAGGCAAACAACCCGAGCCTCCGTGGCTTCGCCGTCATCGACCGCGCGAAGCGCGTCCTGGAGCGGCGGTGCCGGGAGACCGTCTCCTGCGCCGACCTCGTCGCGTTCGCGGCCCGCGACGCCTGCGGCATCATGGGCGGGATCGACTTCGACGTGCCGGCGGGGAGGCGGGACGGCGTCGTCTCCACCGTGTCGGACGTCCTGAACAACCTGCCGCCGCCATTCTTCAACGCCACGCAGCTCGTCGCCAGTTTCGCCGCCAAGAACCTCACCTCCGACGACATGGTGGTGCTCTCCGGGGCACACTCCTTCGGCCGCTCCCACTGCTCGGCCTTCTCCTTCCGCCTCTACCCGCAGGTCGTGGCGGACATGGACGCCGCCTACGCCGGGCGGCTCAGGGCGCGGTGCCCGGCGGCCACGGGGAGGCGGGACCGGGTGGTGGACCTTGACCCGGTGACGGAGATGGTGCTGGACAACCAGTACTACAAGAACATCCAGAGAGGGGAGGTGCTCTTCACGTCGGACGCCACGCTCGTCAGCCAGAACGACACGGCGGCGCTCGTCGACCTCTACGCAAGCAACCGGACGCTGTGGGCGGCACGGTTCGCCGCCGCCATGGTCAAGATGGGCAACCTCGACGTGCTCACTGGAAGCCAAGGGGAGATCAGGAAGATTTGCAATAGAGTAAACTAGCTAGTTCTCCTCCGCGCGCGGATCGATGAAGCTACGCGCTTCGCCGCTGCTGCTGTGAAATGGATTTCACTGCTAGTAGTTGTTCGCTGACTTATTGAGTTGGGACTTGGGAGTACGGTGGCTTACTGAAGCCTCGTGTAGTCGTGTTTTCTTTTATTATAGTATTAAACAATATTCATTGTACGGCTTTCTACTCAGAACATCCATTGTATAATTTATTAATTACAGTTTACCGTAAAATTGAACGAATAGAGAGATATACATTCGGAAACGCTATACACTACACATTTTAAATTTAGGGGTAAACTCATACAAATTTCTGACATTGTAATTTTCTCCGTGATTTGTGCCTCATCTTCATCTCTGGGGAGCTTGGGCTTAGGGTAGGAAAAATTGGAGGTGTTTATCGGCTTAAAGGGATGGCCAGGTGGTGATGGACCGGCGATGGGCTAGTGGCCATGGCTGTGGCGCTGCCTCAACTGTGCCAGAGGAGAACAGTGGGTCAGCGTTGGTGGCGAGAGAATCACCTCATTGAAGTGGTTTTGAGGCGGTAGGAGGTGATGGCACATGGAGGCGCCAACAATAGGAGAATATACAGAGATGGTGAAATTAGGTTGTGAGGAGGAGAGACGGTGCGGTTGCCAGCACCGGAGGCGGTGCAAATGAAGTTGCGTGGGCCAGGCGATGGAGGTTTAGCAAGATGGAGAGAGAATGTCTCGAGTGACATAATGATAGTTTCTATATATTTTATTTAGACTTAAAATTATGTATATACGTAAGAAATTTACATTGTTAAAATTTAAATTTATCATAAACGACGATGTAGATTTTTCTCCTTATTAGGTGGCAATTTGTAGGTCTAGAAAGCGAACTCCTTCGTTGTTAGAGGGATTTTTTTTAAAAAAAATCCAATGTTGCCGTGGTCATAGAGAGTACTCTCTCCGTCAAAAAAACTCAATCTTAACTATAAATCTAGACATATACACTTATCCAACATATAAGTCAGGATTTATCTTTTTTTGACGAAAAGTGTATCACTAAACTCCCTATATGTTGTGGTTTCATTTCAACACATAAACCTTAGGCTCTGATACTTCATTTCGCAAAACCCCACGGCAACTAACTGATCCTACTATCTACGCATCTAACTGATCCTAAGTCAAACCCCACACACATGAATTTTGTAAAGTTTACTCTAGTAATAATATATAATAAGTAATGTACCAAATAGATCTATCAGGGGTTTGATTATGAACTTAATGTTATATGTTGGATTTTTATGAATTTATTATAGGCTTATTTTAAAAGAACTGAGGTACAACATATCTCCCATTCCAAACAACGCTACTACGTTTCGTTCTAAATCAAGTGACACATATTCATAATTGCTACTAATTCCATGTTAGTGATATGCCCTAGAGGCAACATGGAGATGTTGGATATCACGTCAACGTTTATGTATTTATGAATAAAGTGTTATTCAGTTCCATGAAATAGACATCTTGTATTGATCAATAAGTATGTGACTTATTTATGAGACTCTTTATGTATGAATCGTTTCTAAACGATCTCTCGATCATATGTCATATTGTTGGAACAAATATGATTCTAAGATCGGCATGTTTATTGATTGATGATCATGTCTCATAGATCATGGGTATGGAGATACAAAATCAATAAACATGGACATATGTGTTAGAGAACACATTGTTGGATAGACCCACCATGAGACACTACAGAATTAATGTGCCATTAGTTGGTCTCGGTAGTGTTGGTACAAAGTCCTTAGACCGAGATCACCATGGATTCCAACATGTTTAGTAGCCTACTTTGGGACTACCAAACGCTATTCCGTAATCGGGTAGTTATAAAGGTAGTTTTCGGGTTTGCTATGAAACATGGAGTGGGATGTGAGTGATCAAGATGGAATTTGCCCCTCCTTTAGAGAGATATCTCTCGGGCCCCTCGAGGTAATGGATTATGGAAATGCATGGACATGCTAAGTTGATTGACGAGTCAATCAACGATAGATAATCCAATACGGTTTGAGTGAATGGTTAAGCTATTGAAGGGATGGCACACATCTTGCCTATAGCTTAACCGGTATCGTGAGGCAAAGGGATTTGTGTACACATTACAGGTTGAGCCGATATTATATTCTTGTATACTATGGTGTCAATATGTGCTGCTAGGCGCCACCGTTGATGTCGGTGAGTTGGACTCGAGTCGGCTAAGTTAGACTATAGCCGAAACCGAGTATACCTGAACCTGTGGTCGCACGCTTAAGGGGATAAGAACAGGCATTCGAGTTGGACTCGGATACGGCTCGATCGGATAGGGATCCGATCGGATAGAGTCCTATGGGCTTACGACGTATGGGCGGCCAACTCGTGAGATTCGGATATGATCCGATTCAAAATAGAGTCCCGATCGGCCACTAGTCCCGCTTGGCCAACTCTATATAAAGGAGGGAGGGGTGGAGAGCTGCGGCAGGTCAACAGGATCGCATTGAACCGAATCCGCAACAGAAGTCGCCGAGATCAATCTCCACGAAACCCTCCCCACTTTCGAGCCAAACCCTAGCCTTGCATCGCGTGCTAGCACACGGGTGTTCGGCGTTCGTCCCCGGACGTGTGGACACCGGTAGAGGCGCGCTACGTTGCACGCTTGTTCATCGGTGTGGAGGAATCGGGCGTGGTCGAGCGCATCGGAGCGAGGCGCGGAACACGTCGGACGACTCGGATCGGCTGCGACATCGGCGCAAGTCGGCTGATTGGCGAATCGGTTGTACCCGGGAATCGGCTGTCGGCTTGCGGGAATCGGCTACACAGTTCCAGATCGGATAGCCTTGATTGGCTATTTCCGCTGCATACTCCAATCGGTAACGATCTATCGGCCCTTACTTGCAAGTGTTCCTGGTTTGCGCGGTAGAAAATTTTTGTTTTCGGCTAGCGTAGCTTCCGCGTAACCCTTCAGTGGTATCAGAGCTAATCTTGCTTAGTTCGGGTTTTAGATTGGATCTGGAACAAGTCTTGCGCACGGGTTGATTAGATCAATCGGTTTTACGGGATCTGTTGAGGAGAGTAGATGGTAATTGCGTTCCTTGATAGTGTATCGGAACGGCGTAATGTGATTACGTCGAAGCAATATCCATAGAACTCGGTTTGAGTCGGCTTCGAGATAGCATTCCTTGATAGTGTATCGGAACGGTATAATGTGATTATGCCGAAGCTATCTCGTAGTCCGATCTTGTTTGCTGCCTCGCGCCTACGCAAACCATCTCCCTTGATAGTGTATCGGGACGGCATAATATGATTATGCCGACATGGTTTCCGTAAGCGATTTCATAGATTGGATCTATGAATTTCGTGTGGTGTTCCGGGCGCTGCCCGGAAGCCCGCGAGGGCACCGCCGTGTGCGTACCCCCTTATAGGTCGTCTCGGTGCCGTATCTCTGCGATAGGTAGAAAACGTTTCTACGCCTAACTTGTTTTTGCAGAGAATGCTTTGAGATGGTATGGCCCTATTGTATGTATGAGATGCATGTGATGCATGTAATATTCTTTCATATGTGCAATCCTCGTAATATTCTTTCATACGTGCAATGCTTGTAATATTCTTTCACGACTGCGAGTCGATGTAATCTTCAATTAGAGCTTCTATAATAGTAGCTTAGTTTGAAGAAATCAAGCATTCGGCACTCGGAAGAACGGTGATGAAGATGGAGATCCTCTACACCGGCATGGAGATGGAGATCACCATGTGAAGGGGGCCATACTATTTCATGCTATTCTACCTACTTTTATATATGTGATATGTTTGTTTGATAGGATAGCATCCCTCGCAAAATTAAGTAGTAATGATGCCCTTCCAAATGTTGCACCCGTCACCGTTATGCTCGTCAATGGTGGGTCCGCACAAAGCAGAGTGTCATTCTCTATCATAACACGAGGGGTATATGTCGGACATATACAAAGAAGAGCATTTGGTTTACTTAATAAGGCTATCAAAACAGTTTTGGGCCTTGGGGCATAGGTTGGGGCCGGGCATGGAGATGCCACACCAACAACAAGAGTCACATAGATATGTGATTAGCAAGGAGTTGCTTACCGATGTTATTAATCTTCTAGCAAGTGATGCCAAAGCTCACTAGAAAATTAATTAATATGTGGATCTTGACCCAATACGTAACCTAGAGTGAAGGTGGAAAATACGTAAAGGGAGTCTTATGTTAAATTGTTTAACAATAGACATAGCATAAACATTGTGCTAAACTTTGCTTTTTTCGTTGTAGAATAAATGGCGCTAATACTACACCCAGTACCTTTAATTTGTGATCTATTCTCAAAAAGGAAAAATTAAATGGAACAAACTTTATGGATTGGTATCGCAACTTGAGAATTGTTCTCAAGCAAGAGCGTAAGGAGTACGTTCTTGAAGTACCTTATCCCGAGGATTTGCCTAATAATGCCACTCGCATCGCACGGAGGGCTTACGAGAAGCACACTAATGATGCCCTAGATATAAGCCGTCTCATGCTAGCTACAATGTCCCCCGAGCTTGAAGCAATATGAGAGCAACGATGCTCACACTATTATTCGGGCGCATGGTATGTTTGAGAACCAAGCTCGGGCCGAGAGGTTCAACACCTCAAAGTCCTTGTTTGCGTGCGAGCTTGTTGAGGGAATCTCGTCGTCCGCATGTGATAAAGATGATTGGCTATATCGAGAGTCCGGAAAAACTAGGATTTCCCCTTAGCCAAGAGTTGGCTACCGATGTGATTCTCCGGTCGCTCCCTCCGAGCTTCGAGCCATTCATATTAAATTATCACATGAACAATATGGATAGGACCTTGGCTGAATTGCATGGGATGCTAAAGACAGTGAGGAGAGTATCCAGAAAACGATCATCATGTGATGATGATGCAGAAGGCTAAGCGCAAACCACTGTCAAGAAGCTTTGCACCAAGAGGAAGTTAACTCTCGATGAGATCGCGAGTGCCTCCAATGCAAAGAAGGGCAAGAAGGGGTCGGCGGCATCGATGCCGTTTGCTTCTACCGCAAGGAGACAGTCACTGGAAAAGAAACGCAAGAAGTACATGGAGGATCTCAAAAGAAGCAAAGTACGACGTCGGTATTAATGTTATAGACATTAATCTTGCTACTTCACCTCGACTCTTAGGTATTTGATACCGGATCGTAGCTTATATTTGCAAATCGTTGCGGGAATGAGAAGAAGTAGAGGCTTAAGAAGGGGCGAGGTGAACTGCGCGTCGGCAATGGAGCAAGCGTTGCTACGTTGTCGGCACGCAAGACCACTTCATCTACCTTCGGATTAGTTTTG
The DNA here is from genome assembly GCA_019925245.2 of Oryza australiensis. NCBI lineage: Eukaryota > Viridiplantae > Streptophyta > Magnoliopsida > Poales > Poaceae > Oryza > Oryza australiensis. The sequence goes on from JAIFGZ020000010.1 coordinate 1,160,400, forward strand.
GAATTAAATAATTGTTATTGTGTTCCAACTCTATGTCAAAACGTTATTTCCGCTTCATGTTTGCAAGCGTAAGGATATGATTTTAGATCAATGAACAATAGTTGTTCAATATATCTCGAGATATGTTCTATTTTCATGCTCCATTGGTGAATGGATTATACGTTTTGAATCTTGAAGCGTCTCCCATCTATAACATTAATACAGAAAGGCAACTCTCTAATGATACAAACCCCACGTTTATCCGGCATTGTCGCTTAGGCCATATAAATCGAAACGCATGGAGAAGCTCCATAAGGATGGATTGCTTCACTCTTTTGATTTTGAATCATTTAAGACATGTGAGTCTTGTTTACTTGGTAAGATGACAAAGGCACCTTTCACGGGACACGTGAAAGAGCAAGTGACTTGTTGGCACTCGTACATACCGATGTATGTGGACCAATGAGCTCAACGGCCGAGGTGGTTATCGTACTTCATTGCCTTTACCGATGACTTTAGTAGATATGGTTATATCTACTTAATGAGGCATAAGTCCGAATCCTTTGAAAAGTTCAAAGAATTCCGAATGAAGTACAGAATCATTTAGGGAAAATAATCAAGTTTCTACGATCGATCGTGGAGGGAATACTTGAGCCAAGAGTTTGGTAATCATCTCGAAAGATTGTGGAATTGTTCCATAGTTGACTCCGCCAGAACTCCACAATGGAACGGAGTGTCCGAACGGAGAAATCACACCTTGTTGGACATGGTGCGGTCGATGATGAGCCAAAGTGATCTTCCGTTATCCTTCCGGGGACATGCTCTTGAAACACCATGCGCTCACCCTAAATAGAGTTCCATCTAAGTCGGTTGAAAAGACACCATATGAGATATGGACAGGGCAACCCCTAGTTTGTCTTTTCTCAAAATTTGGGGATGCGAAGCTTATGTAAAACGTTTACGATCGACAAGCTCACACCCAAATCGACAAGTGCTTCTTTGTGGGATATCCTAAGGAAACTAAGGGATATTACTTTTATAATCGGGAACAAGGCAAAGTGTTTGTCGCCCGATACGGTGTCTTCTTGGAGAAAGAGTTTCTTTCAAGAAGGGTTAGTGGGAGCAGAGTGCATCTTGAAGAAGTTCAAGAAACACCGAAAATATTTCGGTGACCACGAACCACAACGGGAGGAGCAAAGTGTTGCACCACCGTTGTAGATACACCGCCCCACGGAGTCGAAAGATCACGTCGTGCGCCCGACAGTACACAGTGCGGAACAACGTGATATATTATTGTTGGACAACGATGAGCCTAAGGCCTATGAGAAAGCGATGGTGGGACCCGATTCCAACAAGTGGCTTGGAGCCATGAAATCCGAAATAGAATCCATGTACGACAATCAAGTTTGGAACTTGGTTGATCCACTGATGGTGTCAAAACCATTGAGTGTAAATGGGTTTTTAAGAAAAGGCCGATATGGATGGAAATGTTCACATCTATAAGGCGCGATTGGTGGCGAAAGGTTTTAAACAGATTCAAGGAGTTGATTATGATGAATCCTTCTCGCCCGTCGCAATGCTTAAATCTATTCGGATTATCCTAGCGATTGCTTGTATATTTCGATTATGAGATATGGCGGATGGATGTCAAAACGGCTTTCCTAAATGGAAACCTAAGCGAGGATGTATACATGATACAACCTCGGGGTTTTGTCGATCCAGAATCGCTCGGAAAGATATGCAAGCTACGAAATCCATTTATGGATTGAAGCAAGCATCTCGGAGTTGGAATATTCGTTTTGATGAAGTAATCAAAGGGTTTTGTTTCATCAAAAATGAAGAAGAGGCATGTGTTTACAAAAAGGTCGAGTGGGAGCGCAATTGTATTTCTAATCTTATATGTGGATGACATATTGTTGATTGGAAATGATATCCCTATGCTAGAATCCGTCAAGTCTTCATTGAAAAATAGTTTTTCCATGAAAGACTTAGGGAGACAACATACATATTAGCATTCGGATCTATAGAGATAGATCCAAGAGGCTAATTGGATTAAGCCAAAGTACATACATTGACAAGGTGTTGAAAAGGTTCAACATGCATGATTCCAAGAAAGGTTTCTTGCCCATGTCACATGGCATTAATCTTAGCAAGAATCGGTGTCCTCGGACACATGATGAGCGAGAATAAGATGGGTATGGTTCCATATGCTTTAGCAATTGGATCCATCATGTATGCCATGCTTTGTACACGCCCGCATGTCTCGTACGCTTTGAGTGCTACGCGAGATCCGATCGAGATCTAGGTGAAGGTCACTGGATTGAGTAAAGAATATCCTTAAGTACTTGAGAAGACCTAAGGATATGTTCCTAGTCTATGGAGGTGAAGAAGAGGTCGTTGTAAGTGGTTACACCGATGCTAGCTTCCAAACAGGACAAGGATGATTATAGATCGCAATCGGGTTCGTGTTTCGCCCGAACGGAGGCGCATCACTGGAAGAGTTCCAAGCGGGATACCGTTGCGATTCTACAACGGAGGCCGAGTACATTCTTGCTTCGAAGCCGCAAAGGAGACTTTTGGATCAAAAATTCGTTTCGAGCTTGGTGTGTTGACCAGGATGGTCCAATGTCTCTCTATTGTGACAATAGTGGAGCCATTGCGCAAGCCAAGGAGCCGAGGTCACATCGGAAGTCCAAACACATACTTCGGCGATATCATCTCATCCGCGAGATAGTGGACAGAGGTGATGTCAAGATATGCAAAGTGCACACGGATCTCAACATAGCCGATCCGCCGACAAAACCTCTCCTCACCGAAGCATGAGGCGCACACAAGAGCAATGGGTATTAGATACTTACATGATTGACTCTAGTGCAAGTGGGAGATTGTTAGTGATATGCCCTAGAGGCAACATGGAGATGTTGGATATCACGTCAATGTTTATGTATTTATGAATAAAGTGTTATTCGGTTCCATGAAATAGACATCTTGTATTGATCAATAAGTATGTGACTTATTTATGAGACTCTTTATGTATGAATCTATTTCTAAATGATCCTCGATCATATGTCATATTGTTGGAACAAATATGATTCTAAGATCGACATGTTTATTGATTGATGATCATGTCTCATAGATCATGGGTATGGAGATACAAAATTAATGAACATGGACATATGTGTTAGAGAACACATTGTTGGATAGACCCACCATGAGACACTACAGAATTAATGTGCCATTAGTTGGTCTCGGGTAGTGTTGGTACAAAGTCCTTAGACCGAGATCACCATGGATTCCGACATGTGTAGTAGCCTACTTTGGGACTACCAAACGCTATTCCGTAATCGGGTAGTTATAAAGGTAGTTTTCGGGTTTGCTATGAAACATGGCGTGGGATGTGAGTGATCAAGACGGAATTTGCCCCTCCTTTGGAGAGATATCTCTGGCCCCTCGAGGTAATGGATTATGGAAATGCATGGCCATGCTAAGTTGATTGACGAGTCAATCAACGTGACGATAATCCAATACGGTTCGAGTGAATGGTTAAGCTATTAAAGGGATGTCACACATCTTGCCTATAGCTTAACGGTATCGTGAGACAAAGGGATTTGTGTATACATTACAGGTTCGAGCCGATATTATATTCTTGTATACTATGGTGTCAATATGTGCTGCTAGGCGCCACTGTTGACAGGTTGGCTGAGTTGGACTCGAGTCGGCTAAGTTAGACTATAGCCGAAACCGAGTATACCTGAACCTACAGGGTCGCACGCTTAAGGGGATAAGAACATGCATTCGAGTTGGACTCGGATACGGCTCGATCGGATAGGGATCTGATCGGATAGAGTCCTATGGGCTTACGACGTATGGGCGGCCAACTCTGTGAGATTCGGATATGATCCGATTCAAAATAGAGTCCTGATCGGCCACTAGTCCCAGTTGGCCAACTCTATATAAAGGAGGGAGGGGTGGAGAGCTGCGGCAGGTCAACAGGATCGCATTGAACCGAATCCGCAACAGAAGTCGCCGAGATCAATCTCCACGAAACCCTCCCCACTTTCGAGCCAAACCCTAGCCTTGCATCGCGTGCTAGCACACGGGTGTTCGGCGTTCTGTCCCCGGACGTGTGGATACCGGTAGAGGCGCTGCTACGTTGCACGCTGTTCATCGGCTGTGGAGGAATCGGTTGCGGTCGAGCGCATCGGAGCGAGGCGCGAGAACACAGTCGGACGACTCGGATCGGCTGCGACATCGGCAAGTCGACTGATTGGCGAATCGGCTGTACCCGGGAATCGGCTGTCGGCTTGCGGGAATCGGCTACACAGTTCCAGATCGGATAGCCCTGATTGGCTATTTCCGCTGCATACTCCAATCGGTAACGATCTATCGGCCCTTACTTGCAAGTGTTCCTGGTTTGCGCGGTAGAAAAATTTTTGTTTTCGACTAGCGTAGCTTTCGCGTAACCCTTCATTCCATACATTATACATATGATTGGACATGCTAACTACATCGTTTAGATTTCTATGACAAGGGAAATCATTTGGTGTGATGATAGGGTCGAGTGTATATGATCCCACCTACTGACTACCGGGGTTGAAATCATATATATCGTTACCAGTTATGTATGCACATGTGTTCTTTTAACAATTTGCGAGTGAAGTGGTGTATGCATTCTTCAATATCATGGAAAAAATTCTTTCACAAATAATATACTTGTTATACATTATAATAAAAAATTGTCAAAAATATATTTTGAAATCCACGTCATTGTTTAAAATGATAATAATTATAAAAATTATGGAGTGGAGAGAGAGAGAGTAAATAGAGATAAGGGAGACCAGCTAGCACCATTAGAATTCTTACCAGCAAGTCAGCATGTGCCATAATGTGGCCTGGCGTAATCTCCTAGATTTTGTGGTTTAATTTAGCAGCATGCGTATTTTCCTTTTTGAAAAACATGATGGTAAATTATAATAAGTTGATTGTCTTTGTCGTGGAAGGCTCGATAACCGAATAAGGGAGCGTTTGGCGGGTTCTAGATGCTAACTCCGGTTGGAGTTAAAGTTTAGAGCTGGTGGAAGATAGTTTCGTTTTTAGTTTATTTTTTTGGAGTGCAGGGCTCCAGCTCCACTCCACCAGGATCTAGATCTGAAGCTCTGTCAAACGCCCCTTAAATAAAGTTAATGAACTTTACACGCATTAGGGTTTGGGGATGCTATCACTCTTTTAATGAAGGTAAATTAGGAGTAATGTGTCACACCCTAAAAATCGATCAAATATAAATAGTTATGAAATTTTTTAGAAACTATTTAATAATTAAAGAAAGTACTTAATAAAATCTATGAAAATTTCAACATTAAATAATAAATTACATTAATTTACAAATAAAGTAAATATGGGAACTAAAACTTCCTAAATAAAACATGGGTGGTTTTAATTTTTATTAAATTATTCATGATTAAATATACTATCTAAAATTTTCTCAGATTTTTAAGAGCTTAATTATTAATTTTAATGCTAGAAAATTTCAGTAATTATTTAAATAATAATTATTAAATGATATGGTTATATTTTTTATTAAATACATCGAGTATCCATCTATTTTCAGTATTTCTTTTAAAATTATTTTAGCATTGAAAGTGTTTATGAAAATTCAAAAAACCATCTAAACGATTAATTTAAATGAACAAATAATTAAATTCCTCTCTCCAGATTTTGGCCCAAATTCTGGAGTCTGTTTTCGCTACCTCTCCTCTGTCCGGCCTAGCCTGTTTCCCCTCTGAAAGTCTTCCTTGTCTCCCTGTTTCAGTCGGCCCAGATCAGATAAAGTCTTCCTTGCATCCCTCTGTCCAGTCCGTCCTGCCTTCCATTCCAGGAAGTCTGTTCTGCGTCCCTCTCTCGAGCTGGCGCAGCAAGCCTCTCCAACCTGCGCCCTCTCAGAAGAAGTCCGTTTTGCATCCCTCCTATTCATCTCGAGCTGCCTTTTTGCCCTTTCCAAATCCCGTCCATCCCGATTCTCGTTTCCTAGAAGGATAATCTTTCCTTTTTTATTTCTCTTTCCTTTTCCCAAAAAAGGAAACCGAACCCATTTCAAAATTAATCTCAATTTCTTTCTTAATCGGACTCCTCTCTTTCCTTAATTCTAGTTTCCTTTATCGGTACTGCCATGGTTGTTTTAGGCCCAAATTAGATCTTCTGTGCCTATAAATACAGCCACCAAGCTCTCCTCTTTCGTCCTCTCTCTTTCCCAAGTTTTTCCCGTGCTATAGCCGCCTCTCCTCACGCTCGCGTTCTCCGCCGCCGCCAAGCTTCAGTTGCGCCGCGTCTCCTCCTTGGTCATCACCAAGCTGAATGCCATCAACCAATCCGTTGTTGCCGCCGTCGTCTCGAAGACCTACGCTCCCAAAAGTTCGCCATCGACGTCTCCGTTCGCTGCTCGTCGTTGTTTTTGCGTCAGTAAGCATCGCCGCAACCCACTCTTCTTCCCAGTACCCTCAATTTCTGTCGCCGTGTCGCCGTTCACCGTCACCGCTGTCGAGAGCCGCCGGACATTATGCCTACATGGATGCCGCGTCAGTGCCATGTCGCCGCCATCTCACCTTCCTTGCTCGCGTGTCGCTTGCGTGGTTGTCTGCATGTCTTGCCATGTGACAGTCATCCCTAACCCTAGCCGGGTTCAATCTTAGCCGTCTGATCTAAGTCAAATCGATCTCGGCCATCCATCCATCTTTATAGATCGGATTGGATTAATTTGAGCCATCCATCTTTATCCAGTTAAATCTTAGCCATCCAAATCTTTGTAACTCCTTTTCCCTCTCTTTTCAATGACATAGTCCTTATGCTATATGTCATCTACCAAATTTGATCCAATCTTTTTCTAGAAGTAGTTTTTAATCTTTTCTCTCTCATATAAATTACTTGTAAATTGTTTAATTAAATTGGAATAGTCTTTTCTTTAATAGGTTTAATTAGATTAAATTTGTAAAATTCATAACTAATTCATACGAACTCGAAAATGAGGTCGTTCAAGTCTCATAATTCATCTAAAATTAAGCTCTACAAATTTAGGAACTTTAATTGTACTATTTATTTGGTTTTTGTTAGTGTTTTTTCTCATTTTACATTCTAGGTTTAGTTTTCCATGGTTTCGAATGATCGTTCCTTCGTCAGAGAAGTTCAAGCAAGGCAAGTCACATAGATCCCAAACATTCCTTTTAGCATGTTGATCCTATATTTAAATTCTCTATTTACTTCAAAAGTGCATTTATTTTTGAATGTCATTGGGTGGTTTGGGCCTACTTCCCAATATTATGGCCATTATGACTTGATTATCCTATGTGTTATAATTTGATTAGTTAAACTTTATATAATGGTTTAACTAGAGACTAGGAATAATTGATTAGCCATGCTTAGAAACTTTAGTGTCATTTCATGTGAGATAATTAATGATTCACTTATATCACTTTAATGGATAATTAATGGTAGCTCATGACGGTTAATCATGATTGGTTAATTAATTACTTAATGGCCAACTAAAATTTGAGTAATGGTGGGTTGTGAGCACATAGTTCGATGGTTTTGATGGTCGTGCTCATGGAAATTAAGGACCAGTTCACGAGCTACTGTTGTGAAGCATTAACCGTACTAAACACAAGCCAACATGGCAACGACTGGATCTGTAGTGTAGCATGTTCAGCAGGAGACACCATGGTGGTATGTTTTCTTATTGTGGCAGCAAACTAAGTCCACAATTTTGTTTGGGCACTAAGTAATCTCCCTGTTAGGTAACTAGCCATTATCTGCTGGAGACAGATGCTTGGTGGGTGTTATTCTATTGGATGTGTTATGCGAAGGGTCCTGTCACAATTCCGTTCCGGGATACCATGGAGGTATTGAGGTGCATGGCAACATGTTGGAATTGTGTCTTGTGGGTAAACTTATACACCTCTGATCACAGTTAAAACTATTTGAATAGCCGTACCCCCGGTTATGGGTGGGCGTAGGAATGATTTTCATGATTAATCCCACACTACTCATAAATGATAATAAATTGGTGATGATAATTTGTTAGCTCCTATAATGGAGTTTAGATCTGTGCAACTCGGGTTGGTTGTTTAGAGTTGGTTGGGCATGTGCAGTATTGGGATGTTGTTAAGTGTTAATTAATATTGATGACTAATTACTCTACTGTTTTACAAATTCTCAAATGTTTTCTAAGTGCTGCCTTTGCAAATGAAACCCTATTGTAGCCATCCTTTGAATCCCTATGCACTTGCATATTTGCTATGTGACTTGTTGAGTATTCCATGTACTCATCTTTTAATAACCAATCAACCTTAGTTGAAGAAGGATTTCGAAGGAGAAGACCTTTTGTCTTAGATCCCAGTTGAGCTGCCTGAGGGAGTGGAGTTGAAGGTTCACTAGATTTTATTTTTCGTTGCAGTTTTGTTCGTGGTGAGGACTAAGTGCCTCTTTTGTAAGTATTTATCACATTAATTTATTTGATGAATCTATACATTAAATTATCGATTTGTGTACCTCGTTTTGATTTCTGGACGAGGATTGTATGCACAAATTAGTTCGGGAATTACTAGTGAATTTCCGAGCATGACAAGTTGGTGTCACATCAATCTCGACTGTAGGTCAAGCCAAACGGTTAAGCCCATAAGGACATGTCTTTGCTAAAAAAATCTATTTTGCAAAATTTTGTTTTCCTCCTTATCCCATTGCTTCTTGCAAAAGTTTTATTCCTCCTTTCCTCTTCAGTTTTCAACTTATTTTTGATGGATCCCTGTAAGGAGAAGATTGCCAGGTTACAGAAGTTGGTTGAATGGATGAGAGACAAATCTCAGCCTGAAGATCGTGACTCCGCCAAGATTCTGGAATGCACCAAAGCTCGTTTTGCGTAGTTTTGGAAGGACACCAATAGTAAGCTTGTTCTTCGTCAGAAAGGGATCTTTGAGTTAGAAGATGAATTTAGGAAGTTAAAAGGAAAACCTTCTTCGGATGAAGATGAAGATGTGAACCCTACTCGAGTTGTCGGGAGTCTTTGTATCTTGGAGTTCTTTCTCTCAAGATCAGTCATGGTGAAGATAAGTCAAATAAGAAGCCTCCAAGACCAAGGGAAGATTGAAGAAGTTTCTAGAACTTATGGCAGAACCTAAGCTTTACCCTCAAGAGTACTAGTTTGTTGGTTAGTTTGATCTTTGTGTTAGCTTGTTTGCTTAAGTTTTGTTTGTACTTGTGTGGGTTTTAGTGTATGGAGTATATCAAGGGGTGCTAATATAACCATACTAGTTCAGTGTTAAAGAACAACTTATTTCACATCAATATAAGTTAATGGTTAGTAAAGAAGCCTGCTCCATTCTGAGTTCCCCTTTCTCCTTTCTTTTCTCTTTCTGTTTCAATCTTACCTTACACCTAAGATAATGAGTTGAAGGAAAAGAAGTTTTATGCTCAATAGTGCTAGTGGTTCAAAACAATAAGTTAATAGTCAACATACTCACAACCAAGTTTTTCTGCCAAGGATCAAGAAATCATAATGGTGTTTCAACTGTCCATCTCAAGAGCCTTACCTTTTACTTTAAGTTCTGTCCAAGCAAAAATAATTGGTCTCATCATAAAAATCACCTTATCAGAGTTCAGACATGGAAGAAATTAGTTATTAAATCCAATTTCGTGTATTAATCAAGTGGTTACCATTCAAGCTAACTTAAGATGAAAGAGTGTTAGTGGAATGCAGCTCTCAACTTACAGCAGTAAGGTGTGATTTTCATTACCTTGACAAGAAAAAATTCAACTCTTAAAGTCAGAACCCAGTCAGTCTAAGGAAATTGTCTACCATCCCTGCTTGGAATCAAGTGGTAGTAGGCCAAGACAGTTCATTACAAAATTATGATGAAAATAACGTTATTTTGAGATCCGGACATTTAGGAGCCAAGTATCCTAAGCAATATTAAAGGTCAGAAGTTCAATGGACACCATTATTGAGTTAAGGAAAACTATTCACTGTTGGTCCCACACATAGTTTGAGGTTTAAAGTTTGATTTGAGACAGAGTCATAAAGGAATGGAAGGAGTGGACCTTTTGTCTTAGGTCCTAGTTGAGCTGCCTGTGGGAGTGGAGCTGAAGCTTCGCTAGATTTTCTTTGTCGCTGCAGTTTTGTTCGTGGTGAGGACTAAGTGCCTCTTTTGTAAGTATTTGTCACATTAGTTTATTTGATGAATCTATATATTAAAGTGTCGATTTATGTACCTTGGTTGATTCCTGGACGAGGATTGTATGCACAAATTAGTTCGGGAATTATTAGTGAATTTAAATCAAACCTTCGACAGATTTAAATAGTATTATATACAAAAGGAATCAGCATTATTAGCTTGAATGTACTCATGGTTGTTGGAACTATTGTATAAAAAAGTGAAACCTCTCGTCCTTTTGAATGGGGTGTTGTCTGATCAGTGATATATGAACTAGAATGCATCTTGGGGAACACAACATAAATCATAATTTTGAACAACCCAAAGGCACCAGAAAATTGACAGAACAATCCATTAAAAGTTCAGAACTGTTAATGGATTGTTCTGAAACAATTTATATAGATATCTGGATTCTAGACTGGGTCACATCAAAGTGGCATCCATAGTGTAACACCCTGAAAATCGGAGAGTTTAAAAAATCAGGAATTAAAAATCGGAACTTACAAAAACTTTTGGTTTGTTGCATCTTGTCGTGTTGTTGCTTCCTATTTGCCCATTTTGTTGCGTGTTATAAATAAAATAAAATTTATTGGAAAATTTGAATAAGCCGAATAAAAGGGGAGAAGATTTCAAAGTAAAGATTTGGAAACTTTAATAAAAAGAAAAGGGTTGTGGATTTATAAAAATATACTTTAAAATATACTTTTGGTTCAAACCCTATATTTGTGGTGGAGTAATATTAATTAGTGGGCAATATGAGTGGTAAAATATTTTTGAAGATATATATGGAGCCAAGAGTGGTTAGAAAATTATTTTGAATCAAAGCCACATTTTCTTGGATTTAGGAAAAGGATTAAATTAAATATGTAAAATATATTTTAAAATAATAAAAAGTGGGTAAAAAGGGTTAAACATATTTTGAAACTTAATTTTTGGGTGTGCTAGATTTTATTTTAATTTTAGAGGTGAAAGGAAAAAGGAAATGAGAAAAAGAGAGATTAATTCGCGAAATTGTGAAAATGCACTATTCATCCGTCGCCACGTGTTTGACCGCGTCCGGCCCTCCCGGCCGCGCGTGCGACGCGCGCGCGCGCGCCCGCGCCGCGTCGAGCCCGGCCGCCACTCCCACGCGCCGCGTGTCGCGTTCACGCTGCGCCCCGCCCCGCGCGCTCGCGCCAACGTCGTCGTGCCGCCGTCCTCGCGCCCCGCGCCGCACGTCGCCGCGCCGCCCACGCGCGTGCCCTCGCCCGGCCCCGCCTCGGCCTAGCTGCCACACGTTGCCGCCTACCCGGGCCCCATCCCGCGCACCGACCGCACGTCGCGCCATCACCGCCCGCAACCGCTCGTGCGCGCGTCGGCCACCGCCGCCTCACGTTGTGCGCCCACGCCGACCCCCTTCCGCGCGTCGCCGCGTGTCACCGCCGAGCGCCCGCATCCGGCCCCTCTCCCTCTCTTTCCTCTCCGGTCGCATATAAAAGGAGGCCAAGCCCCTTCGTTTCTCCCCATCCGCTGCTCCCTCATCTCTCATTTTCCCTTCCTCTCTCTCTCACCGTCCTTCCCACACCGACACCGTCGCAAGCCATCGCCGTACGCCGCGCCAGGAACCGCACAGCCGCCGCTGCCGTGCCGATCGTCGCGCCGATATGCCGCCGCCCTCCTCTTTTCCTTCCCTCCTTCCGTAGCCGAGCGCAGCCGCTCGCTGTCCCAGCCGCCGCCTTCTTGGCCGAGCGCAGAGAGGAGGGGAGAAGGGAGAGAGGAGCCGGGTAGAAAGGGGAGTGGAGAAGAGGAAGGGGGAGGAGAAGGAGGAAACAGAGGAAGAAGGGAGTAAAAAAGAAAAAAAAGAGAAGAATAGAGGAAGAGATAAAAGAAAAATATAAATAAAATAAAATAGGAAAATAAATTTTGGGAAAAAATATTTGGGGAATTTTTGAGTAAAAATATACGTTCTTTTCTTGGAATAAAACTTTTATTTTTGAAAATGATTAAAAACTAAAATATCAATCATCGCCTAAATTGAATTATTTCATTCTCACTTTAGAAATTTAATTATAATTTGGATTACTATTAAAATATTAATGTTAGCATGAGAATTTTTTGGGAATTTAAAATGCCAAGCTGTAGGGTAAAATATATTATTTCAAGTATAATTATTGCAAACCATGGATTTGTCGGTCCGATAGATTTGGATAAAATTCGAGTTTTACATTTTCCTTCCGGTTTAATATTTTTCAAATTGTCATTCCACATCTCTTCCCCTAAATTGAAATGGACTAACTCAAATGGTGCCACCCTATAGTAAATTAAATTGGAGAATCACAAAACTTCAAATCCTTGTAACTCGCCCGTCTTAACTCGGATTCTAGCCAAACTTGAACCTAAATTCATTTATCATGTAGATTCGTCTTAGAAACCGCTTTTGCAATTTATTTGGCTTTTATTGGATTCTATTGAATTCTAAACGAATTCAATCCTTCCTTTTCGCACGTATGGTTAGCATCCGAAGAAGCAAGTGCTGACTACGCAGAAGACCCCGTTCAACAAACGTGCGAGCAAGGCAAGTCATCACTCCCTTTGAACATATTGATCCTATTTGCGAACTTGTGTTGATTAAAATTAAAATGTGCATGCTATACACAAAAGAATACCTATTCTTGTAATGCCATGCCTTGATATTGATTACCTTTAGTTATATTCCTTGTAACCCTCGATACGATGTGACCGAAGGAAATATCCTCGGTAAAATGCTTTGCCATGCTTATACTAGAATCTTGCATACTCATACTTTTACAAAGAGTTATATGCTTGGGCAGCTACCTTAGGGAAGGTAGTTGGAATACGGCATGTGGAGACATGAGCGCCACATTGCCTAGAACATGATGAAAATGAGTTTTTATGAAAACCAAAAAAATAAAAAACCAATGTTTTAGACTGGGGCGGATGGATGGATTTGGGTGGATTCCGGCAAAGGCTAGTATCGTCCCTGGTCAATTAAGGATCGAGCCATAGGACTTACAACTTAGAACGAGCCAGTACAACCGTACTTCTCGAATGGGTATAGACCTAGCGGAGTAGATAGCCTAGCGGAGGCAGTATCCCTGCATAGTGGTTCAGGTGTAGGTGTTGAGTTAAGGACCTACCAATAGGTAGAGTGTCCTGGGCCTACCAATGGTAGAGTGCCCGTGATTGTGATAAAACAAAAGGCTTTTATGTGAATAATAAACTGAACTTAATGATGACTTAAAGATTAAGTGAGTTTTCTCTCTTACCCTGGGAACGTCAGAACTCCTCTCACTGCTAGGAAATGATGGCTAGAGTGCATGAGGACTTAAGTTCATGGAGCGGGTACTGCCAAAGTGAGGTTATTGAAGGCTTTACTGTGACCATCCCATATGGAGGGATGAAGGCTCATTCAATGAGCAGTTGCGGAGTACGGGTAAAGTGTACATCCACTGTAGTGTGAGTAAATCAATCTATTCGAATAGTCATGCTCGCGGTTAATGAGCGACGTGACAAGTTTCTCTCGTGGCTAGACTCATAAATTTTAAAATGATGGGTTGGTATGCATAATGATTTTTGTGCTTATGGACTCAACTTCTCGACCTGCGAGAAGGGATAGACTCCCCAGAAAACCATGATGACCCAGAGACGGGAAACCATCCTTGGTATCAAGATGGATGACAGACAGAACCGTCACCGATTTAATATACTCTGAAACTAAAACTGGACTGGCTAGATGTTAGGTTTGTGAAATGATTTGCGAAAATTGGCTTTGTGCAAATAAACCACAGCCACCCTTTGAATGACCCTATCATGTGCATCATTCTGTGTTGGCTTGCTCAGTATGTTGGGTACTCATCCTTGCTATACGCACAAACCTACAGATGTAGACATGGAAGACCTGGAGGACCCGTACGCATACTACCAGGATGAATGAAGACAATGGAGCGCAATAGGTCTTAGTCCCTAGTCGTTGCCTGTAGACGATCGACATGTCGCTGCCTTCTGTCTGCTATCTTATCTAATTTCTGTTTTTTGGTTGTATCCGGACCGGTAGGTCCTATATGTATTGGATATTGCCTTCAGGCCTAATATTGTAATACTTTTGATGTAAGACTATTCGTGCACTTTGCACCTGATAATTCAGTACTGTATTCGTGGGTACCAAACTACTCGATCCAGGAAAATGGTACTATGAACATGAATGATTCCTGTTCCACAAACGGGGGTCCACACATAGAGTTCAAAATAATGTCACAGTAGTGTCATATTAGCTATGTTTAGTCATATTTGAAACTTCTATTCGCTATCATTGAAAAACTGCTAGCATCCTATATTATTAGCATTGGAGGATATATGTGAATTGTGTAAAGCACATGAAGTTAAATCGTGTGGCTACAAAGCAAATCAATTTTGTACAAAATCAATTGGCTACATAATGTTTGTCATATATTATAGGTGTCAGAAATAGATCATTCTCAAATCTGAGTGATCCTGCTGGAAAAGACACAACTTTTCTCTTGGGATAGGTCTCCTCTACTAAAGATCTAAAAGGTAAGTACAAACAACATCTGAAAAGGTACACGGGATGCTCTTCGGGTCTTGCGCGCTATGAGTGTCTTGTGCCTTATCCTGTCTTGGGATCCATCCTCCGCAGGTACCACCTATATTGTGCTGTCGGGTGACGTCATTCCTTGCCGGGTTGTCCCCTCCTTGCCTCCTTCAGCTATCATTGCAAACCAAGTCTTGTCCCGAGGAGGCCGGAGGTCGGGTTGAGGGGTCAAGGTCGAGAAAGGAGAGCCGAGGTCGAACTCCGGGGGATGTCGGGACGGCCAACCCCAAGAGGAGGTCGGGCTCCTGACCACGTCCCGAGGACTCACAATCCGACTTTAGCTTGACTTCAACTCTAGTCCAAGTGCTACCCCGGGGTGACACCCCCCACAACAGCCCCCGAGCCTAAGGATGAATGAGACATCCATCCTTAGGATCTAAGGTCCTCTTCATCATCGTCTTTAGTGGGTCCCTGAGGCCTGGCGACAAGCCTTCAGCAGGTTCTCGAAATCTTGTAGCCCGAGCTCCAGCAGGTGCACCACCTAGGTGCACCTGCCAAGTGTAGCCCCTAATCCTAGGGTTGGATGGTACATCCAAGCCTAGGGTCCATTCTGCAGGATTACTTTTTATTCCTCTTCCTTTTTTTGGATCTTACCGTAGCCCGGGGTCTTGCGGTGATTATTGGGTTCAATGGGTCCGCTACCCAGAGGCATATGGTAGTCCCTGAGTTGCCTCTATTGTAGCCCGAAGGCTGCCGGCTGAGTTGAGGAGGCCATAGCCCGGAGGCCAGTGGCGGTCGACGAGTTGGTCTGAACTACCGCCCAGAGGCTTATGGTAGTTCCAACCTCGATCGGGGGGTGGCCCGAAATCCATCGCCCGAGTCGGCAAAGCCACAACCCAGAGGCCAGTGGCGGTCGGCGAGTTGGTCGGAACTACTGCCTGGAGGCCTATGGTAGTCCCGGCCCCGACCCAGGGGACGGCCTGGAAGCCATCGCCAGAGTCGGCAAAGCCATAGCCTGGAGGCCAGTGACAATCGGCGAGTTGGTCGGGACTACTACCTAGAGGCCTACGGTAGTCATGACCCTAACCTGGGGGTGGCCCGGAAGCCATCGTCCGATTCGGTAAAGCCACAGCCCGAAGGCCTGTGGGGGTCAACAAAGTCAACAGAAAGTTTTGCGGAACTCATCGCCGGGTGAGCCCCTGACCTCATGGCATGCTCCCCGGTTGAGGTCTCCCGACAATCCGAACCGAACGCCGATCTTGTTCGTCGGGCCACAAAAACCGATGCTCGTCAAGCCCTCGGTTCCCCACTTTTCCCGAAGCGACAGCGTAACGACGGTTGAGTTGGAAAAAGTGGTGCACCCAGCGCGACTTCTCGAATGCACAACGGCGACCGCGCGGACGCCGTTAATTGCTTTCGGATGCTCAACGGCTCTGATTGAATCATCGGGATGATGTGGCAAGCCATAAAGATGGATAGGTAGGGGCGCTTCGGATACTCCACGCGCGTCAATAATGGCATCACGTTCTCTCCGAGGTCGGTGCTGCCAGGCCCATCATTGCCCCTTCTTAAACCCCGCCGCGGTTTCATTTTATTTCCTCTTCACGCCTTTCCTTTGTCAAGAAATTCCCAAACACTTCCCTCTTCAAGCTCTCATCGCTTCGACGCTCTTAGTCGCCACTTCCGCTGTCGGAGCACCACTCGTATTTGCAAGGGCCGCTAATCTTCCTGGTCGAGACCTATGGCGCCAAAGAAGATGTCGAAGAAGGCGGCGAAGGCTTCGTTGGCTGGTAGAGATGAGGCCGAGTCCAGCTCGGCCTTTGTCCCCTCATGCGTCAGGAAGGAGATGATGGAAGAGTTACAGCGGCTTGGCGTCCTCTTCGCTCAGGAACTCGTGATGTGGCGGCCGACGTGGGGGGAGCAGTTCCCAACCCCGGACTCTGGTGAGTTGGTTGTATTTGCCGCGTTCCTCCTCTGCGGATTTGGAGTACCGACCCACTCCTTTTTCTGGGGCCTGCTCCACTACTACGGCATCACTCTTTGCAATTTGTATAGTTTTCTTTATAGATAATGTTGGTTTGTTTACAGATGTTTGAGATTTAATCTGTAATAGGAATCGTGTCCGTTACGGACTCATTGTATATCCGGGTATAAATATGACCCGAGACCTTGTAAAATAACAACACACACCTCAATACAACTTCGGCACATCGCCAACCTTTTTGTTTTTACGTTTTCTCGACGAGTTCTTGCTTTGCTCTGGGGCTGCATCGGTTTCGATCTCCGAACAAGGTAATTTCTTGTTAAAAGTGGCTTATATCGTCGGGGTTAGTGCTTCTATTGTCATGATACTTTAATTCTGATATTATAAACTGCTTAATTTTTATCATATGCGGCATATAATCTAGATCAATGTCTAGATTTATCTCGTGATCGGCTAATATCTCTTTGAAGATAGCAGCCGACAGAGCTAGATCTAGAGGTTGATTTAGGTTATATGGTGTATCTACCATCTCAAGGAGTTCTCATTAGGCTAAATAGATCTCATACCTCTTTTTGTACTTAATGCTGCATCAAGTTAATCTATTAAGTCGCTTTTAGAGCTATACATATTTATTCGGTTCAATGTTTACATTAGAGATAGTACCGAGGTTTCAGCCGGTCTTACCTGTTCTGATCATTTTTATGTATTATTACTGTTAGATGAATTAGAACTGCCTTTTATATTAAGATCTTAATCTACTTAAATGTGTTAAGCTCGGTATCAATCTGTTAGGATATACTAACAGCCGATTGGTCTTAGTTTAGCGCATTTAATTCAGATTAATATCTTTTTATAAAACATATCGGAGTACGAGCTGATTTACATTAGATCTGCGACATCGGCTAGGTTATAAATATATATAATTATTGTCCTGACATACTTTTGGATCTAAGTGATTTATACTATTTTGGTATGCTACCGATCTATCCCAATCACTTAATCTAAATGTGCTTTGGGATAGCAATTGTATATTTATTAATACCTATAGCTGATCGAGTAAGATCTAACCCTAACCAAACACATATTCTTTGTTTCTTGTTGGTTACAGGATCAAACCAACTGGCACGACCGTTCAATCACCAAAGGCGATCAATTTGGACCTGCACTGGAGCTAAGCAGATCTCCCAGGGCAGCGCGTGGGAAAAATTCTCATCAACACGCTTTTGGCACGCCCAGTGGGACCCTAACTTCCGGATCCAGCACAATGGTGAACGTTTCATCGGCTGATCTCGACCAAGACAACATCATCCTGGTGACTATGGATAAATTGTCGGCTGAACACCAGGCCGACTACCACTACAACACATATGGCCTTCTATGACGATTTTAGAATGACATTGTAGATATTCGTCACTAAATCACTTCGTTTATGACGTTTCGTATGAGGCAAGGACGCTTAGTGATGAAAAAAAATTAGCATCATAAATCCAACTAGAAAACGTCATGGTTTGGTGCGACAAACCTATCAGTGACGAATTTCTATGACGTTAGCTTTGTCATTAGATTTTTTAGAATTCTTTTAGAAAATAATAGCCCAGTTTTCTACGTGGCAACTGTCCTACATGGCAGGTAGTGACACATGTGCATCCTACTCAGCACGGGTCCCATGTGTCATTGGGGCTTAATTAAGCTAAATTCACCCAAAAAGGCATGGACGGGAGTCGAAACCGCAATGTGCAGGGCCGGACTTGCGACGGTTACCACTACACTAGGCGAAGGGATATGCTAGGTTTCATGAGTTGTGCTATCTATCTCTTAGTTTCGACGTATTAAAAGCCCATTCGATCTCCTACTTGGCTCCCATAGGAGCAAAGTGGCCTACTTGGCCACAGCAGTCCACCCACCTAAAAAAAAGTAAGTTGTCCTGTCAATTTTTCACGTGTGAGAAATAAAATTTTGTGAAAAATATGTAAGTGAAAAAGACCAGATAAAATAGGAATAAATAATTAATAGTTTCTAGAAATTTCTGGATTTTTATATAAATTTTTGGAGCTATTTAAGTATTTTTAATAAATGAGATTGCATTTCAGAAATAAAATAAATTGAAAAAGGATTAAAAAGGAGTTCGACCACTTGGGCCAAAACCCCAGCCCAGCCTTCCTCCTATTCCTCTCTCGGCCCAGCCCCGGCGCAGCCCAAGCTGAAGCTTAGCCCGGGCGTGCAAGGCCCAACAGGTCGACCTCCTCGCCAGCCCAGCCGCTCCGTGGCCTTCAACTGCCAGGTGGGACCCTCTGCGCTGAAATTTAAAAATAGCAGGGAGAGGGGAGTCGAACCTGGGTGACTTAGGGAGGAGGCCAAAGCCCTTACCACCAGACTACAAAAAGTGATCTGAGTGTGATGGGTGAGAAGACGTTAAAATGGGCGGCTGTGTCCTATTATGAAGTCCATACAATGCATAGTTTTCATTTATCAAAACCATTTGAAATTTTTATGACAAGTTTATAGATCCAAAATATGTTGCCATGCCAGTTTGTAGAATTTTTTTAACCAAATTTAGATATTGTTACAATTATTCTATTGCAATTTAGAGATTGAATGTTCAATTATCCATAGCATACAATTGAATTTTTCACCAAACTTTGAGATATGGGTTATAAAGGAACATATAAACCTAAATATATTTTTGGTAATTTTAAAACCTTTATCGAGGTACACGTAGTTCAAATCAAAATTATTTTTGATAAACATGTAGAAATTCATTTAATCGTTAGAAAATAGTATATGACTTTTAAAAATTTTTGAAACATCTACATAACAACATGCACGCAGTCTAATCCATTTAAAAAAAAGTTATGGAGGTATGTAACAAATTATTTCTATAGGTTCATACACAAAGGTCCATTACGTTACTACTTAAAAAATAGAAAAAATATTTTTTCCACAACACAAGTGGCAATATAACTCCATATGTTGTGATATTGAGTTAATGTTAAGATTATATCCAAATTTGAGATGCATACGAGTTCAAAAAATATTAAAAGGTATACAAACTTGAAACTTGTAGTTCATTTAGATAAAACTATAAAAGAGGTGTAACCATTTATGAACAACATATAGTCTCACATGATCAAAACTTATTGAACTTTTTTATGGTAGTGTTATGGACCAAAATTAAGCTGCCATGTCAATTTATAGAATTTTCTGACCAAATTTAGATATTATTACAACTTTTGTAGTCTAATTTAGAGATGTAAGGTTTTAATTATCTATAGCAACCCATTGAATTCTCCATCTAATTCGTGGATATGGGATACAATGAAACATAGGATCGCAAATATATTTTTTGTTGATTTTTTAAACCTTATTAGAGGTGCATGTAGTTCAATTCGGAATCAATTTTGGAAAGTACGCAGAAATTCATTTAATTGTTAGATAATAGTAGATGACTTCAAAAAAATTTGAAACTCCTCTAAAACATAATATACACATTCTACTCCATGTAAAAAAGTTATGTGAACATATGGTTTTTAAGATTATTTATATTTTTATCTATTTATTTGTAAACTGAAAATACTAATGAAAAATCGGTAAAAAATTCGATCTTGGGTTGTTTTCACTATTTTCCGGCCCAATTCAAGCCAACTTAAAACCGTAGCGCGTGTGAGCCGTTGGATTTACATCAACGGCCACGATCCATTAGGTTTGATATAAAACCAGATCAAACCCTAGATCAAACCCTAGCCTGCTGCTTCTTTTCCCCTCGGTCTCACGGGCAGTCGCCGCCACTGACCGCTTCGCCCACCGTCCCATGCGCCGTCTCTGCCCCTTGCCTTCGCGCAGCCTCCTCCTTCCCTCCCCGCGCCGTCCCGGCTCCCCGCGCCACCCCCTTCGACGGTCGGCACCGCCCTAGCTCCCTGCGCTCGGCTTCTCCTTCGCCATCGTCTGGACCTCGCTCTCCCCAACCTCATGAGCACCAACCGGCTCCTAGCCTTCGCCGCCGCCATCGCCACCTACAACACCCTCCTCCCCGCCTACGCCCTCACAGCCTCCTCCCTCCCCTACCAACTCACCGTCCCCGTCCCCGCCCTCTCCTCGTCTTCTGCACCGAGGCCTCCTACGCCCGCTTCGACGAGGGACGCAAGGCATGGATGCGCGTCATCCTCGCTGTCGTCGACCTCGTCGGGATGGTCATGCTCCTGTTGACGAGAAATCTCTCTCACGCGCTGGTCTGGGAGATCTGCTTGACTCCAGTGCAGGTCCTTCTCAGCTGCCTACAGCGTGTAGAGCGTGCCAGTTGATTTGATCTGACAATCAACAAGAAAGAAAACAAGGAAGTGTTCGTTAAGCGTTATGTCAAGTCCCCGCGAGATCGGCCAAGGAAATCCATGAGCGTACATATGTTATTCCAGACCATATTTGGGCCGAGCGACCAGAACATATCGGCCATGCCGAGACGATCATCAGTCGTCCGATCCAAATATAACGAAGAATAATAAATATACGGATCAACAGACTAGCCGATGCTGGGAAACTAATCATCAAGTCGGCTGGTATTCCAGTGAATCTCGTGTAGACATAATATTCCTAGATCACAGATGTAAGTAAGCACAATCTAGGCATAAAAGATAGCCCTAATACAAGTCTAATAACAATCACGTTAAAAGAAACACATTAAGGTGAATAAGGTCGGCTGAAACCCCGACGCTATCTCCAGATAATGTAAATCCAAAAGAATAGATCACTGATGGTTCTAAAGACGACTCAATAGTTCAGTCTTGATGCAGCATTAAGTATCAAAAGAAACATCCAATCTATTACTTTCGACTCACACTTCGTGAGATGGTAGATACTACATATGAACCAACCAACCCTTAGACCTAGCCTTGTTGACCACATACTCTCGAGAAGATGAATCAACTACAGGATAGACCTAAGCATCGAATTGGTTCATATGCACTATATGATATATGTCGTAGTAAAACTATTGAATCTAATGTATCATTGCGATGGAAGCATTAGAAACAAGTAATCTCACCACTAACGACAAACATGTACCTGAGTTTGGGGATCCAGACGATGCAGCCCAAAGCCAAACAGCGTGTTCGTCCAAAAGGAAAAGGATGGCGATACGCCGAAGATTAGATTGATTGAATCGTCCCAATACAGAGGGTCTCGGGTCCTATTTATACCCAAGATACAAATATCTGAACAACTTTGGACTCTATCCAAACTACTGTTTAAACATCATATCATCCCTAGCGGGATCCATAATGTATTACAACTAACAATTTAACGAATTTCTAGATTACAGATACAATTGCCGTTGCAGGACTCTATCCATAAGTGGCAATATCTTTAAACGTGCAATTAGCAACCGAATTTCCACTTATCCTCAAGCTTCTGTGTTAAACACGGTTTCATCTCTTCTGAACTCAGAATCGGCTGTCGGCTGTTCCCATTCAATCCATCCTCAGCCGACCAGCCCTACAGCCGATCAATCTTTTAGCCGATACGACTCCTGCCTTCGGCCGATCCGATTCCACTTTGCCCTTTTAAGACTTAGGAACCCCATTACCAAATTCCAGTGTTAACAGCTCCACAACACCACTGCCCGGGCCACCGCCGCGCCGCGTCCTCACCTCCAACAAGGGGCGACATCGTAGCCTAGTCCATCGCCGCCGAGCGCTGCCTCCTCCTTGACGGTAGGCCTTTTTCGTCTCGGTCTCCAGCTCCTCTCCCCCTATGTTTTAGGGTTTGTGAAATTTGGAAGAAATTGTGACAAGAATTGCTAGGGTCTGTGTTGGTGATAAATTTTGTAAGTCAATTTGATGAATTTTGGAATCCATGAATTTTGGAGTATGTATATTTTTGTTTGAAATGGAGTAGGACATTTGGGATATTATTGTTTGATATGGAGCACCTGTGCATGTTTGGGATATTTGGGGAAATCCTACAGTGCTATTGGTGGACCCGGTGTTCGATTTAGGGAGAATTGCTCGCTTTGCATGCAGGCAGATGGAATGTGAATTTGGGAGAAAATACTTAGTATCTATGATAAGAATGCCTACGCTTGTCGAAAGCGAATTAACTTGGAGGCTAGAACTTTGACATTGGATGCCTAGATATTTTCCCTTGCTTTATCTCTATTTAGAAGTTGATTTAGCTCTTCATGGTTTTGTAGAGTACAAGCTCTGGTCAGTGAAGGCCAAACGGGCAGCCCGGCCCGGCACGGCACGGGCCCGTGCCGGCACGGCCCGTTTTGGCATGGCCCGTTTGGCCCGCTTCATGAAACGGGCCGTCGCCGTGCCGGCCCACGTGCCTAGGCTCCGGCCCAAGCACGGCACGTGGGGAGCCGGGCCGGGCCCGTGTCGGCACGGCACGCCGTGGCCCACGGCCGCCGAGCCCATGGGCCGTTTTTACAATTTTTTAATAAACAAGCACATAAGTTTAAAAAAATAAAAATTAAAAAATAAAGTTTTCAAAAAATAATGACTTAGTAATGTTAAAAATAAATCCACATTTACGAAAATATTGCAAAAAAATTTGTTAAAAATAGTAATGACCTTTATTGATGTTTATATCATTATAGGATACAATGATACATGTTGCCTCGTTAAAAACTTTGTCATGTAAAAACTCGTAGGGAAAACCGAGAAAACCATGACAAAGAAAAGAGTACACCTCAAAGGTCAAAACTACGTCTAACAAAATTCTACTGGGGTTGGTCTGGATCCAGGTAGAGTTGCTTGAACTGGACGGCCAATTCTTGGTTGTCCGCAGTGTATTGGGCATGTTGTCGAGCAAGCTCCCAGTCTTTAACGCTTAGTAACATTTTGACGTGGTCACTGCTCAGATTCGTCCTTCGGTCTTCGATGATACGGCCGCATAGACTGAAAGCCGATTCGGAGGACACCGTCGAGACGGGCACCGTCAACACATCCCGTGCTAGTTCTGAAAGCACGGGATATGCTAACTTGTGGTCATTCCACCACCCGAGAACGTTGAAGTCTTGTGCTTCGTGGTGGATGGCGTCGCTGTCCAAATAACCGGACAAATCTTCGGTCACAACATGCGAAGAGCCGTCTCCACTTGTAGCCGACGAACTGCCACCACCTTGGCTTGAAGAAGATCCACCCCAAATCCGACCCCACTGTATCTTCTTCTTACCTGTAGTGGGGATAGGAGGGGGTCTCTGCTGTCGAACTCTCTGAAACTTTAGTTCATATCTTCCAAAAACTTCATATAATTTACTTCTAACCTCAGTATAGAAAGAACTATAATCTATACCTACAGTATCACCAAGAAGTGATAAAATAGCAGACAATCCTCTTAATTTACACCTAGGATCCAAAGCAAAAGCAAACGCATACAACATAGGTATATTTTTCCAATATTTAAAATATTTTTGTTTCATGTCAAAGACATGTTCAGTTAGAACATCATCATTTTCATATTCTTTAAATAGAGAAGCAATTTCAAGAATATTGTGCAAAATTATATTAGAAGTTGGATAATAAATTTGTGACAGAGTAAGAGTACAATCATAAAAAGTTTCTAAAAATTGGTTATATTTTTGGACAATTGCCCAAACATGCTCATTCAGTATTGGCGACCCGTCACTGTTTCATGGGCCACCACGTGATTGAACAAAATCCGTAAGTAATTCACTATACGGTAAAACAACTTTTAACATTAAATATGTTGAATTCCACCGATGCTCAGCATCGGTGGCAAACTTACGAGCTCTCTTACCGGCCGCATGACAAAACCTCTTCCACGCACCAATTCGCGGGTTCGAAGTAGTTAACCACGCGATTTCTTGACGAACAGCATCAATATGGTTATGAACCCTTTTCATGCCAGTCTTAACAATCAAATTAATTATATGGCATGCACAACGCTGATGTAGTAGAAACGATTGAGCATAAACACAAAATAAAGGTTGCAATATTTCTATAGCACGAGAATTAGCAGATACATTATCTAGGATGTCAGCAAATATCTTATCAGCAAGATTAAATTCATTAATTACTTCCCTAATTCTTTCAGCTATGTTTTCTCCTGTATGTGAGCCATCTATTAACCTAAGCCCTAAAACTCTCTTTTGTAATTGCCAATCATCATCAATAAAGTGAACAACAACGCTAAGATAATCATGCCTAGCTCTACTACTCCATATATCCGAAGTTACACTAACAGAGAAAGTACATGTACTAAACAGTTCCTTAAGTGCATTTGAATCCTTCTGATAAACATTCTCTAAATCTCTAGTTGTCGTTTGCCTACTTACAGATTTAAACCTAGGGTTATGAGATTGCTGAATGTATTGTTCAAAATCATGAGTCTCTCCAATGTTCAGGGGTAAATCTTGCTTGGCGATTAACCGGACAAGAGATTCCCGAGCAACCATGGGATCGTACTCCCAACTACGTAGCGTACCATCCGGGTTTAGCATAAGTTGCTGTTGCCGGAGTTGTATTCCTTGCTTCTTGGCACACGACTCCGCATGGCGCTTGAGATGACTCGTACCAGCAGAACCACGAGCAGATAACATTTGCCTACATATTCTATAACGAGCTTTTGATACCTCCCTTCCGTCCGGGGCTGTTTCCTTTATCTCGTCGAAGTGTTGCCATACACCGGAGGTTCTCAATCTTTTCGGGCCAGTGCGTGTCGAAACACTTCCGCTCACGGATCCGGAGGATAATCCTTCTGAAGCCACCGCAGCCGTCTGAACCGATACCTCCTCCACAGATGGTGGAGTTCGAGCCGATCCGGAGGCATCTTCAAACCCCGGCATGTAGTTGGGGTCGAAATCACCCAAAGTGAAAGACGACGACTGGTATGGATAGTTCGGATCCATTCTGAAATTTTAAACCGACATAAACAAATTGTAAAATATTTATTGAATTCATAAACACAATACAAATAATACACAAATTTGAATATTACTTACATCTTTCCAACTGCGAGAACTTCAAACTTCTGTGATCAAACTATTGAACTACGAAACTAATTTTGATTTTTAACAAAATTTGAGCAAATTTTGTCAAAATCAAAAAAATGGACACTTGAGAGCAAAGAGAGCACTTGAGAGCACAAAATGAGAAGTGAGGGGTGAGGAGAAATGGCTGGGGTTCATGCCCTATTTATAGGGCGAAATTTCTGATTTTTGTAATTTTTTTGAATTTTTTATGATTTTTTTGGTCTCCAACGGCTAATTTGAAATTTGAACAGCCATAGAGCCATTGGGGACACAGCCATAGAGCCGTTGGGGACACGTGGCGCTCCCATTGGACCGCCGAAGAGCCGTTGCGCAGCGCTGCTTCTGATCCTGCCACGTGTCGCAAGCCGATTCGATCGCACGCGCAAACGGGCCGTGCCATGCCGCGGCCGTGCCGGGCCGTGCCGTGCCGCCCGCGGGCTCGGCGGCCGGCCCAAGCACGGCACGGCTGGACGGGGCATGCCGGCACGGCCCGTTTGCCTATCGAGCCGTGCCGCTACTGTTCAAGGCGTGCCCGGGCTGGCCCGCGGGAGCACGGCCCATTTGGCCGTGACTAGCTCTGGTTACTGATGCATTTCCAATTGACTTTGCTGTTGTCACACTCACAGCCCATTTCAAGTGGTATGATCAAAGATCAATGGTCCTTTGCCTTTACTGTTTGGTGCTGATGGTAGTAGTACTATTTTTTTCAAGGAGGATATAACTTTGCAGATAGCTGTTAAGGTTGCCGATGGATTTCATATATATGCAAAGAGGTTGCAACCATTGCTACATCACCTAGTTCCTTCCTGCGAAATTCGTCACATCTTGTGTGCAATTAGGGGTGGCGGCTGGTGCAGGCAATGGTACCAGGATCTTGCACGGGTTCTTGGTCAAGCTATGGTTGTCCTCGTTGTGAATTGTGATTTTACTATTGTTTCTTTAAGTTCTTGGTTGTCTTCTAGTGGGTGTTAGTATTAGGAGAAAATTTGGGTTCTTTTTTGTTGCTTGAATGTGTTTCACCACTTCACCCTGCAGGGAAGTTTAGTTTCTCATTTACTGGTATTTGAATGAGTAAGCATCCTCAGCAGATAGTCCATGATTAACCTGTTATTTTGGCCAGTGTTAGTGCATTCACACCAGGAGAAAGTATTTCTTGATGTAGAGCATGTTTTGTTGGTTGCCATTTACAAACTGGTGAAATCTTGGCATCACCAAATTTTGGTAAATTTTGGTAAGGCAATAAACCCAACATACTCCAAAATCACAGCCACACCAAACATAGGTAATTCCAGAATATCACACTCTTGATAACTACACCAAATTTAATATGGCTTCAGATGAATCACTCCCCCACATTGCTCTGCTTCACAAAAAAATGGTAATGGTAAGGTTTATTTTGTCAATAAGCCAAACATGCCCAAAATTTGGATGATCCTATTATTGCAAAACATTGTATAATCTGATCTTGACTTGCATTGTTTTGCCATATAATAAGGATTACATGACTCCATGATTCACAATTACCGAACCATTTTCCCTAGTATCTTTGATAACCATGCACCATATTTCTTGACCTGAACATCAGTTTGTGCACTTTCAGTTCTCAAGGATGTCAGTCAAAGCATTGGTAATCTGGTCACAAGTTCAAGTGCAAACAAATGAAAAAATCAAGTCCTGCTGACAAGCTATCAAGTGGAGGCGAGGAAGATAGAAATAAGTTATCTGGTTTTGGTCCCATCTCATTAGTGCCTACCCGTAGAAAATTAAACAAGGTGAATGATTGTGTTCTTAATCCAAAGTGTGCAACATGTCAAAATGTATTTATGTAATTTAACATTTCTCACTCATGTTTCATGTAATTTAACATTTCTCATATGCAGGTCATCTTTCCTTATGATGAATTTTTAAAGCTGTGCAACTAGAGGACCTTGATTATTTACCTTGTGGCCTTTTGAATTGTGGCATATTATCTTTGTTGTCATTAGTTGTCACTTTTTTTGTTGTGATATGAAAATCATGTGAATATTACTATGATGCCATAGTATTATGGATATTGTTAGTGTCAATTGTAATTTGGATATTACTGTGAATATTATTGTATGCACTGAAAATTAGATTAATTAATTTACTATTGGGCTAGAAAAGAAATCTAGTTCAAACTGAAATGGGCCTCCAAATGGGCTAGGCCTTCTATTTTTAAGAATTTTATTTTATATTTTAGTAAAAAACAGGCCTTCAAATAGGCTAAGCGCAATTCGAAATGGACCATTAAATGGGCTAGGCTTAAAAATAGCCTATGAATACAACAAATCCTATTGGGCTGACCCATGAATTATGACAATTATATTCGTCACAAAGTTGTCTGCCACGTTAGCCGCCACGTCATTCGCCACGTGGCATGACACATAGCAGCATATCATCTCGTCGGTTTATGACGTTTTCATCACGGTTTATGACGATTTTGATTTGTCACTAGATTATGAAATTTTCGTTGGTTCGTCACAGAAGGTGTTTAGAGACACCTTCTGTGACGATGCAAAATTTGTCACTGAGGCATCATAGATCATAAAACAATGACAAAAAAATATGTTTTATGACATAATCCAATCGTCACAGAAGGTTATATTTCTTGTAGTGTACCTGCAGATGGTGGAGCGGTTGCAAGCACATTATTTGCAATCCTTCGCCGAGACCAGATCTGGGTCAATCGTCCAAAAGTACAAGTTTATGATCCCCGAAAACTTTGACGCCTCCTCCAGCGAGGACAAAAAAGGAAAGAAGAAGATGGAGGACATCAAGCAGGAGCAGGACGATTCGGGGCTGCACACACTTCAAGACCGAATCGACTCGGCTGTCCACCATGCGCTTGTCAACCAATCAGGCATACTGGTCAACACTTTGAACAATATGATAAGCACCGTGGTTGATTCAAAGATAGCCGAACAGCTTTCGAGAGGGCCGACTTATTTCCCTGACGGCCAGTTCCCACCTTACAGGACGCTGTCAACCCATGGATTGCCAGTCCCCCCACTCGGGCAGTCGACTCCTCCAGGGGGAGCCCCGATCCAGCCAAATGCACAGTCATCGGCTACATGGCCGCATCCCAAGGTTTCTGGTTCGGCAGCAGTCTCAACACCAGGGCCTCGGCGTTCCAGTGACAACTCAGGAGCAGGCAGAAGACATGTTCAATACCAATCAGCGATCCGCCATACATAACATGCCGATTGGTAACTATCTACCGGACCCGCCCCATAACTCTGGCGGCAATCGGCCTCTCCCCGAGCAAACACCACCATTTGCCTCTCGGCCGCCTCCTGCCATGAACTAGTTTCAGCATCAATTCCTAGGAGGCAACTACGAGCAGCACTACCGGCCTCAGACACCACCAATGCAGTATCGGCAAGGACCCGTCCACCACGAGCAATACGAGCCGATACCACAAATGTAGGAAAACAAACCTTGGGCTGATTTGATTGCAAACGTTATGCGTGATCAGTTCAGCCTCAAGCCGAAGGACTCTGGCAATATGTACCAGTACCCATACCCAGAATATTTCAAGAGGGTGCCCCTGCCGAACCGGTACAAGGTGCCGGATTTTTCAAAGTTCTCTGGGCAGGACAACATCTTGATGTACGAATATGTCAGCCGATTCTTAGCCTAGTGCAGGCAAGCATCGGCCACTGATGCGCTTAGGGTACGCTTGTTCCCACTGTCTCTCTCGGGATCGGCCTTCACGTGGTTCTCATCCCTGCCTTACAATTCGGTCCAGAGCTGGGCCGATCTCGAGAAGCAGTTCCAAAGCTATTTTTACTCCGACACACACGAGATGAAGTTGTCGGATTTGACTAGAATTAGGCAAAAGCATGAGGAATTGGTTAAGGACTACATTCAGTGCTTCAGGGACATGAGGAACCGATGTTATAGCCTGGTGCTATCAGACTCTCAACTAGCCAATTTAGCCTTCCATGGCCTCTTAGCCCCCAATCAAGGAAAGGTTTTCGGCTCAGGACTTCGAATTCTTGGCCCACTTGGCCCAGAAGGTGACGGCTCATGAGCAACATTTTCAAGAATCCAAGAAAGCCTTCAAAAAAGTCACCCACGTCGCCTACGCAACGGACTCCGACTCAAGTGACAACGACGTGGAGGTGGCAGCAGCCGAGTGGACCAGGAATGAGAAGGCTATAACTTGCCAATGGCTGAAAAAATCGGCTAAGGAAGAAAAATATGACTTTGACATAACTAAAGCCGATAGGATCTTCGATCTACTGCTAAGGGAGAAACAAATACAGCTTCTGACCAACCACATCATTCCATTGGCCGAGGAGCTCATAAGAAAAAAGTATTGCAAGTGGCACAACACCACCTCCCACAGCACCAACGATTGCAAGGTCTTCCGCCAGCAGATTCAGTCGGCCATCGAGGCAGGGAAGATAAAGTTCGAGGAATCGTCTAAGCCGATGAAGGTCGACGGCAATCCCTTCCCTGTCAACATGGTCCAAGCCGCCGAGGCGAGCTGATCGACAGATCGGCATGGCGCACGGCTCGGCCAAAGCCCAACAAACAACCGTGGCCGACTCGGACCAACGAGCCATCCAACAAACTGACTGCAACTAACGCCGCGCCAATCAACATGGTCTACACCAGTGGCCGATCGGCCGATCATCGGCCTAGACAGGCGGACAGCCGACTTCGGTTCTAGCTGAGGATTCAGGAGGAGGAAGAGGCCCGACGTGACAAACCATACCAGAGGACACCTGATCGGCTAGGAGTGGCCTATTTTTGCCGCCACGATGACTGCGACCCACATTGGCGGTGCGAATTCTCCAAGTTCTGCTGGGAGCAAGGGATGAGGCTGCCCACCTTGGAAAACTGCTCGGCCTGCAACGAATTCAGAGAAGACAAGTTCAGGCAAGAAACAACTGCAAGCACCAGCCGTTTGTCCCCCGAGTCGTTCAATTCAACTAGCGTAAGCTTTCCATCCACGATCGGCTCGGTCCAATTCATGAGGACTTTTTCCAAGAGGAGGCTGAGGAAGAGCAGCCGGCCAACCCCCAATGGTGCCCTTTGGACTTGTTCACCAAGACTCAGAAAAGGAGAATTCAGAGGCTGAAGAGCGAGGGACATAAGGAAGAACTCCAGCAGATGATTCAGCATCAACAACGGTGGGGTAGGAAGCAATGGCGCGCCAAGAAGCATGACGCCTCAGCCGATGAAAGTCCAGCTGATCAGGCCAAAAGGACGGCAAAAGGCAAAGGGATAGCCTCTACATTGGTCAATATGGTTCTCATATTGCCAACCGAATTCGAAGCTATCGAGGCCGATGCAGACACCGTTGAAGATACCTTGGCCAAGCTAGTACTATCCCCAGAGTAGGCCATCTTTCAAAAACCTGAGGGGACAGAAAATCGGAACTTGAAGCCCTTGTATGTTAAAGGATTCGTGAATGGGAAGCCGATGTCGAAGATGCTAGTCGATGGAGGGGCTGTTGTCAACCTCATGCCCTATGCAACCTTCAGGAAGCTAGGAAAGGGAGCCGATGACTTGATAAAAACCAACATGGTGCTCAAGGATTTCGGCGGCAACCCATCGGAGGCCAAGGGAGTTTTGAACGTTGAGCTAACCGTCGGTAGCAAAACCATGCCCACAATGTTTTTCGTCATCGACGGGAAGGGATCGTACAGCCTACTGCTCAGAAGGGATTGGATCCACGCCAACTGCTGCATCCCTTCCACAATGCATCAAAGCTTAATCCAATGGCAAGGCGATAAGATAGAGATCGTGCCAGCCGATAGGTCAGTCAACATTGCTAACGTCGACTTAACTTTATGGGAAGTCGACGGCATTGATTGCCTGTCCGGCAAAGTTTGGCAGGCCGATTTTATGAAGGTGTTCGATTCTGACATGCAGCCAATTGGAGATGAAGAGCCTCAATTATTACTTTGAGGGCGTCGTGGAGGGTTCGAGCGTCTACATCAAGGACACCGTGGACGACATCGACAACAAACTAGGGCAAGGTTTTATGTCGGCCGATGAGCTAGAAGAAGTTGATATAGGTCCAGGGAATATGCCTAGGCCGACATACATTAGCAAGAACTTATCTTCTCATTTTAGGACCAAGCTTATGATTTATTAAAGGAGTATAAAGATTGCTTTGCTTGGGAATATTTTGAGATGCCTGGTGTTAGCCGACCATTTGTTGAACATTGGCTCCCCATTAGGCCTGGGTATCGGCTGTACAAACAGCCTCCCAGGAGGTGTAAAGCCGATATGTATGATGCGATTAAGGCCGAGATCACTCGACTATACGATGCTGGTTTCATTCGGCCTTGCCGATACACCGAATGGGTTTCAAACATAGTTCCAGTGGTGAAGAAGAATGGCAAACTTAGGGTATGCATCGACTTCAGAGATTTGAACAAGGCTACCCCTAAAGATGAATACCCCATGCCTATAGTCGATTTGCTGGTGGATGCCGCTTCTGGCCACAAAATCATAAGTTTTATGGACGGCAATGCTGGTTATATCAGATCTTTATGGCCAAGGAAGACATTCACAAGACAGCTTTCAGGTGCCCGGGAGTGATCGGCTTATACGAGTGGGTCGTCATGACGTTCGGCTTGAAGAATGCTGAAGCTACGT
This sequence comes from Oryza australiensis, assembly GCA_019925245.2. Classification (NCBI taxonomy): domain Eukaryota; kingdom Viridiplantae; phylum Streptophyta; class Magnoliopsida; order Poales; family Poaceae; genus Oryza; species Oryza australiensis. Next base: position 1,192,733 of record JAIFGZ020000010.1, read on the forward strand.
ACCAGAGGGCCATGAATTACATCTTTCACGACCTAATCGGCTTTCTAGTAGAGATCTATATTGATGACATCGTTGTCAAATCTAAAGAGGTGGAAGACCACATAGCCGATTTACGAAAGGTGTTGGAGAGAACAAGAAAATATGGCCTGAAGATGAATCCAACAAAGTGCGCATTTGGCGTGTTGGCTGGCCAGTTCTTGGGGTTTCTTGTTCACGAGAGGGGAATCGAGGTCACTAAAAGAAGCATCAATGCTATCAAGACTATTCAGTCCTCGAAGGACAAGAAGCAATTACAGTCTCTGATCGGCAAGATCAACTTAATCAATCATTTCATAGCCAATTTGTCAGAAAAGATGGAGCCGTTCACACCTCTACTATGGCTGAAAGCCGATCAAGCATTTACCTAGGGGCAGAGCAACAGAAAACTTTGGACAACACCAAAGATTATCTAAGTTCCCCTCCAGTATTGATTCCTCCACAAAAGGGAGTGTCGTTCAAATTATACCTGTCAGCCGATGAGAAGTCCATCGGCTCAGTTCTGATTCAGGAGGTCGAGGGAAAAGAGAAGGCTATTTTTTATCTTAGTCGAAGACTTCTGGATGCAGAAACAAGGTATTCTCCCGTGGAGAAGTTGTGTTTGTGCCTATATTTTTCCTGCACAAAGTTAAGGAATTATTTGTTATCCAACGAGTGCACCATAGTTTGCAAAGCCGACGTAGTAAAGTATATGCTATGGGCTCCAGTTCTGAAAGGGCGAGTTGGGAAATGGAATTTGCTTTGACGAAGTTTGATTTGAGGTATCAGACACCCAAAGCAGTTAAAGGACAAGTCATAGCTGATTTTATAGTGGAACACAGAGCTGATTCAATCGACTCAGTTGATATCATGCCTTGGACTTTGACTTTTGATGGGTCGGTTTGCACGAACAGATGCAGCATCAGTTTGGTGATAATCCTTCCCAGGGGGCAAGCTTCGAATTTGCTTTTTCCATCATGCCTCATGCAACAAACAATCAAGCCGAATATAAAGCCGACACCATCGAAATAATGGGTGATTCATTGTTGGTCATCAGCCAATTATCAGGAGAATACGAGTGCAAGAACGACATGTTGATGATATACTATCAAAAATGCCGAGATTTGATGGACAACTTTTGGCTAGTAACCTTGAAGCATATCCCTAGAGAGCAGAACTCAGAAGCAAATGATTTGGCTCAAGGGGCATCTGGCTACAAGCCAATGACAAAGGATATTGACGTAGAAATTGCAACCATCTCAGCCGGCGACTGGAGGTATGACGTCTACAATTATCTACAGAACCGTTCTCATTCGGCTTCAAGGAAATTGTGCTACAAGGCTTTACGATATGTCTTGCTCGATGAAGACTTATATTATCGGATGATTGATGGCGTGCTACTTAAGTGCCTAAGTGCTGATCAAGCCAAAGTTGCTATAGGAGAGGTGCATGAAGGAATTTGCAACACACATCATTCGGCTCATAAAATGAAGTGGTTACTTTGGAGAGCTGGATATTTCTGGCCGACTATGCTGGAAGATTGCTTTAGGTACTACAAGGGCTGTCAGGATTGCCATAAATTTGGAGCTATCCAGAGAGCACCAGCATCGGCTATGAACCCTATAATCAAGCCTTGGTCGTTCAAAGGTTGGGGAATTGACATAATTGGCCAGATCAATCCACCCTCAAGCAAAGGACACAAGTTCATATTGGTAGCAACCGATTATTTTACCAAGTGGGTGAAAGCAATTCCTTTGAAAAAGGATGATTTCGGAGATGCAATCGAGTTTGTTAAGGAGCATATCATATACAGATTTGGCGTCTCTCAAACTATCACTACAGATCAGGGATCTATCTTTGTCTCCGACGAGTTTGTCCAATTTGCCGATAGCATGGGGATTAAGTTGTTGAATTCTTCACCTTATTATGCTCAGGCTAACGGATGGCTGAAGCTTCAAATAAGAGTTTAATCAAGTTGATAAAGAGGAAGATCGCGAGTACCCAAAGCAATGACATAGCCGATTAGCTAAATCATTATGGGCTTATCGGATGGCTTGCCATGTATCAATCTATGTGCCTCCATACAAATTGGTCTACGGACATGAAGCAGTCTTGCCATGGAAAAACATCATCGGCTCACGAAGGATTCAATTGCAGGACGAGCTGGCAGCCGATGATTATTATAATCTGATGGTGGATGAGTTCGAGGACCTAGTTTTGTCAAGTATGCACGCTTTGGAAAAGGTGACTAGAGATAAAGAACGAGTGGCTCGTCACTACAACAAGAAGGTTGTGCCTAAGTCTTTTGAGGAAGGCGAGCTTGTTTGGAAGCTGATATTGCCAATCGGCTCAAGAGATAGCAAATTCGACAAGTGATCATCTAATTGGAAAGGGCCTTTCAAGATCCACAAATGCGTCTCTAAGGGAGCCTATATGCTAGAAGGATTAGATGGAGAAGTTTTTGGAAGGGCTCTTAACGACAAATACTTGAAGAAATATTACCCCAGTGTTTGATCAATTCATGATTCGGCTAGGTTCTTGCCGATCCATGCTAGCCGATGTGTTACACACATCGCCTTTAGAACATTTTTACCCTAAGTTTTTCCCTCTACTTCCCCCAATCGGCTCAACCTAGCCGACAAGTGTTGGATGGTTTCGTTTTATAATTTTATCAATGCTGACGGCGTCATTGAGAAAATTAGGGGGCATATATCATGCAAAGTTAGACTTCAATTTTTGGGTTTTGAATTTTTTTGAGACATCCAAGACATGGAAGGAAAATGAATCGGCGACAGGCATATGGTTAATGCTTGAAACGCAAACAGCCAAGGGCAGTCAGCCGATTACAAAAGATCATAAAATGTTTACAAAAGCTCTGAAGTTGTGGAGTTAAATATTACAATCGGCCTAATGGGACAGGAATTCGTTTATAGCCAATATAGCCTTACGGCGGATTTGATTAATGTCTTCGATCGCCTTAGCGTTGGCTACATCACTCCTAGGGATAGGCTTCAAAGCCTTTGTCAGATCGGATAGATATGCTACCGAGGCTTTTATCTTTGATCTTTGGTCTTCGATCACCTTGGGAATGCCAGCTACAGCGTTGTTCTTCCGATAAGATGTCGGCGTCGAGTTTGGCAAGTTCAGCCGCTACTTCTTCCCGGCGTTTGCGTAGCCGATCCAGTGTGGCATTTGGTTCAGCCTTCATATCATCAAGTTTAGATTTTTCGGCGATGATTGCTTGCCGATTACTCTCGATGGTAGCCTCTAGTGCGTTCTCTTGCCGATCGGCTAATCGTTGTTTAGCCCTTTCAAACTTGTGCCGGTGAGCTTCGAGGAAGGTGGCTGGTGAGATGGTGTCGGCCAACTGATCTGGGAGCCGATCTTGGATTTCTTCAAACCTATCCCTGACTGATGCGCAATTGGAAACTAGGGCGTCGAGGGAACTTTCAAGCCATTGGGCTATGTCCGATAAAGTAGCCCTCAGATCTCCATCTAGTGGAACCAGGGCCTTGTTGGCATCTTCCTCTTCGTCCTTGAATTCTTTGAGGTCAAAAGGGAGGAGATCAGCTAAAGTCTGCAAAGCGAAAAGCGATTAGGAGATAACCAAAGGCCAACAAACTGATTCACAAAGTTAGAGGAAACCTACTCGGACGGTTGGGATTGAAGTTGCCTCGTCTTCAACGTCGCCACCACCCGGTGCTGATTGTGTATGCTCACTTCAGACATGGGGGGCAGGCGTTGGGGCGTGAGAAGGCTGAAAAAAGACAGGTTAAGGATTGGCTAATCGACGGACTGAGAATGATAAAACTTACCGATGAAGGAGGAGCTGCCCTTTTCCTGATAGCCAGCTTCTTTTTGTGCAAACACAAAAGCTTGATGAAAGATGGATGAGGAGATATTAGTGGTCTAAGAAATGAAAGGTGGATGTTTACCAGCGGAGGACGGGAAAGATGTCTTGGAGGACTGGGTGTTTTTCCGACAAAATGGTCGTCGGCCGATGGAGTCTGAGCGTATTTGATCGAAGAACTCACTTCGGCTGCAGCTTCATCGATGGCCTGTTCGATTTCCTCGTCCCTGACTTCTTCCTCAAGGGTTGTGTCCACGTCCGGGTCTATAGGAGACAGATCATCGGCTGGGTTCTTCTTTTGCTTCTTTGAAGCCTTTTGTTTCTCAACCGTTGGAGCAGCAGCCGATGGCTTGTTCCCCTTTTGCCACCGGAGTAGCTCGCGCATTTGGCCGTGCAATAGCGTTGATGCTTTTGGCGCATGGAAACCGATGATGGAGGGAGCCAGTCCTCCACTGTTCGGCAGCAGCCTGGAGGCGTAATGGAGCGTGACCCCTGTGTTGCTTGCATAAGGAGGGGAAGAATCGGTTGTCTGCAAAAGTGAAGAAATATTTGATTAGGCATTTGAATGATAGCCGATGAAGTAAGAAGTTAGGAAAAGAAGATACTTACTGTCGGGATCAAGTCTGGATCATTGACGGTGAGGTACATCGAAGCCGATTGATGAAACAAGTGTTGTTTCCATTCATTCCACCATCAGCTGAATGTGATAGTGCTTGTCACTGCCAAGTCAATGTTGTCTATGTTGCCAAGAGGGGGGCCTTCAATGTCCAGTAGCCAATGCATCATGAGATCGATTCAATTTTTCCCCGGCTGGATCTTGTCTCGAGAAGAATAGGCTGATCGGTGACCCATGCCCGGTTGTCGGCGGCGCTCGTGGGGTGGTAGAATTCATATGCCTTCTGCGCGTTTCTCCCTTGATGGATGCCGACTGGGAGGATACATGGGGATATAGCTGACACAAAAATCTCCCTCGGCTTCTGGAATTTTTCATCATCTAGCCTGAAGTCATCTGGGAGGTCGAAGCGCTCAAAGTTTTCATAGGCAAACCAGATCTTCGAGGTTGTTAGGAAGCCATTATAGAAGTTGCTGAACCCATTTTTGAAATGATCAGCCGAAAGCTTGGATCCAGAATAAGAAGAAGTTGCTTCTCCAAACGACAAACATCAGCGTGTTGTAATCTCTTCATCATCTTCAATTCTTGGTTCAACTAGTGGGAAATCGGCTTCAAAGAGATTTGGCCTCTGGGCAACCTTGTAGGTGTGGAGGTTTAACCACAATTGCAGCAGCCACCAGGGGCCCCCGGTGTTGATAGCTAGGTTGGAGGCGAGTTTAGCCGATGCGCTGCTTAGCATTTGGTAGAGGTAGCCGAGGAGATATTTTTCTAAAGGGATTTGCTTCTTGTCTACCAAGGCCTCGGCTATGTGTTGCCAGTTGCTAGTCGGACCACAGCTTGATCCACAAAATACAAACTTTTCCAACCACATAAGGAGGAAGGTTGTATGCTATCTATCAGTTATTGGGCCAGTCTTCATGTTCATGGCTATGAACCCATCCCAGCCTCCGATGCTCTTCGTCTTGAAGGAGTGGTGACATTTGGTGATGAGATTGTGGGGATTAGCAGATGAAGTAATGTCGAGCCCTGTGATCATTACGACATCTAAGAGATCATCGGCCCTTGCCTGAATAGGAAGGCATTGAGAGTATCCGACCAGAAGTAAATGGTAGCTGATAGGAGAGATTCATCCTTGGGCATGTTGGCTATAGTTAAGGCTAAACACTGTGATATCCCTAGTTCATTCCAATGAACTTGTTTCCTAGCCGACATCCTGAGGTACCAAGCTGGCCATGTCTTGTCCATTGAAGGCCATGATTTAAAGGCTCCAGACCAATATGCCAGATTAGGGCTGGAAAACCTAAAGGGGATCCGGTTGGTTTCGACATTAATAAATTTGGAAGGATCCAAATTGCCGATTGGCCCTAGTAGGAATTGGTTGGGGGTGAAGAAGGTTTGGAATTGCGACTTGGTGGGAGAGATGCTACAGTTTGAAAGATGAAGAAGAACAAAATTACAAGAGAAAAAAACAACCAAGTTGCGATGGAAAGGAATTACAGCTAACGGGACTTACCTCGGGGTACTCTGTTGGTGGCGTGCCGGAAGGAGTGCTGGAGGAAGCCATCGCTGGGGAAAATGCCGCCGCGGGAAGAATCGCCGTTGGGTGCGCCCTTCAGCTTCGAGGGAATCGTCAAGGAACTTGAGGGAGTTTTTGGCTGGGGCTTGGATGGAGCGCAAAGTAACGATGTGAATCTGTTCGATGCGGAGAGAGTGTTATTTAAAGAGTTTTTCGTAACGGTTGAAACAAACTCGACCTAGGGTTGCACTGAGGATAAAATTGCATCAAATCTGCAACATTATCAATACCACGGACTTGGGGGGGCATGTGTTGACGACCAAATTTAGTAAGCAAATCTCCAAGTTTTGAAGCAAGGATTGGAACGGAATTGGAGGGATGCGCGATCTGCGGAAACAGCGACTATATTGGCTGAGTCCGAATCGGCTACGGAGCCAGTCGGCTGAGTCCGAGTCGGAATAGGATAGCCGATAGCCGATTCCGATTGAAGACCGAAAGAGGGGCCAATCCCGAAGGAAAGCTTAAGAGATAACTATTGGATTTGGTTTCCAAAGTGCTTCAAAGATGTTGCCATCTACGGATAAAGCCCTACAACGGCAATTGTATCTTCAAGTTAGGATATTTTGTATAGTTTTCTTTATAGATAATGTCTGTTTGTTTAGAGATATTTGAGATTTAATCTATAATAGGAATCGTGTCCGTTACGGACTCATTGTATATCTGGGTATAAATATGACCCGAGACCTTGTAAAATAACAACACACACCTCAATACAACTTCGGCGCATCGCCAACCTTTTCGTTTTTACGTTTTCTCAACGAGTTCTTGCTTTGCTCTCGGGCTGCATCGATTTCGATCTTCGAACAAGGTAATTTCTTGTTACAAGTGGCTTGTATCGTCGGGGTTAGTGCTTCCATCGTCATGATACTCTAATTCTGATGTTATAAACTGCTTAATTTATCATATGCGGCATATAATCTAGATCAATGTCTAGATCTATCTTGCGATCGGCTAATATCTCTTTGAAGATAGCAGCCGACAGAGCTAGATCTAGATGTTGATTTAGGTTATATGGTGTGTCTACCATCTTAAGGAGTTCTCATTAGGCTAAATAGATCTCATACCTCTTTTTGTACTTAATGCTGCATCAAGTTGATCTATTAAGTCGCTCTTAGAGCTATACAGATTTATTCGGTTCAATGTTTACTATTAGAGATAATACCGGGGTTTCAGCTGGTCTTACCTGTTCTGATCATTTTTATGTATTATTACTG